>FWPY01000050.1:2400000-3055000 GCA_900174645.1 Sonneratia alba | reverse complement strand
AAGCAGCCCATCTTCCAGCCAATACCGCCTCACCGTCCTGTCCTTGACTTGCTCCACTAGGAGTTGATAGGTCTTGTCCCCTAGTGTAGCGATCTTGACCTCCTGAAGGAAGTCGGAGGTTACTTGAGTCAAAGCTGCCACCTGGTCCGAAGCCTTCCGATTGAGGGCATCCGCCACTAGGTTGTGCCTCCCCGGTCGGTGTTCCCACTCGAAGTCATACTCCGCTAGGAACTCTTGCCACCACGCTTGCCTTGGTGACAACTTCGGTTGTGACATGAAGAAGGTATTGGCGACGTTGTCCGTCTTGACCACGAATGTGGTTCCTAGCAGGTACACTCGCCACACCCTCAAGCAATGCACTACAGCCAGCATCTCCTTCTCGTGTGCTGAGTAGCGCTGTTCAGCAGGCTTCAACTTCCAACTCTCGAACACCACGGGATGTCCGTCTTGCACGAGAACTCCTCCTACAGCACGATCTGAGGCATCCGTATGCACCTCAAACGGCCTCTCAAAGTCCGAGAGCTTGAGCACAGGCTCCGTCACAATGGCGGTCTTCACCTTGGAGAACGCCGCATCACAATCCTCGTCCCATGTCCACTTCTGATCTTTTCTCAGCAGATCAGTCAAGGGACTCACCTTCTTTGAGTACCCCTTGATAAACTTGCGGTAGTAGTTGGCCAGCCCCAAGAAACTCCGCAATTCGGTCACCGATTTTGGTGGAGGCCAATCCTGGATCGCCTGCACCTTCTTGGGGTCCATCCGCACCTGTCCTTGGCCGATCACATGGCCAAGGAATCGGATCTCCTGCATGCCAAACTCGCACTTCTCCCTCTTTACATATAGGGAGTGTTGCCTAAGCCGCTCAAAAACAGCCTGCAAGTGCTGCACATGTTGTGCCAAGTCCCTGCTATACACGACAATATCGTCCAAATAGACGACCACAAACTGATCCAGCATGTCGTGAAAACACATCATTCATCAAGTTGCAGAATGTGGCAGGAGCATTGGTTAAACCGAATGGCATGACCAGAAATTCAAAGGATCCATAACGAGTTACCATTGTGGTCTTGGACTCGTCTCCTTTGGCGATGTGGACTTGCCAATATCCTGAACGCAAGTCCAGCTTGGAGAAGACCCTCGCCTCACCTAGGCGATCAAACAGGTCTGCAATCAAGGGCACCGGGTACTTGTTCTTTACCGTGACCTTGTTCAATCCACGGTAGTCGACACACAATCAGAGAGAGCCATCCTGCTTCTCCTGGAATAACACCGGGGCTCCATAAGGGGCTTTGGAGGGCTGGATCTTTCCCGCATCCAGCAACTCGGTCAGCTGACTCCGCAGCTCTACCAACTCCTTCGGGGACATCCGGTACGGGGCTTTGGCTGGGGGAATGGTGCCTGGCAATAGTTCTATCTTGTGATCTACCGCATGGTGCGGCGGTAGCCCTCTTGGCAACTCCTCCGGCATCACATCCTGGAATTGCTCGAGCACTTCCACAACCTCGTGTGGAATCTCACAGTCCGCCTCCGTCTCCTGCACGTCCACTTCCCTGATAGCCGCAAGGTAAGTGGGATACCCCTTCTTCATTCCTCGTGCCAATTGCATTGCAGATACCTTCTCCGTGGCTACCTCCTCGGAGCGTGCAAGGCCTCGGTATCCTTGCACAAAACAAGGTCGTTGTGGATCTCTAATGACAATGCCTCCCACATGAGGCATGATGGTGATTGCCACATCTGCAAAGAAGCTATTCCCAAGGATGAGGTCGTAATCATCCAAAGGAACCACCATCAGATCGATTGTACCCTCCCAAGCCTCTATCTTGATGGGCACATCCCTTGCCAACCCGCCCATCGGTTGGCTCTTGGAGTTCACCGCCTTCAATCGGCTGTGAGAGCGTTCCACTCGCAACTCCAAGGTTCGTATCATCCGATCCGATACGAATGTGTTGGTGGCGCCAATATCCACCAAGGCTGACATCCGCCTGCCATTCAAGGTTACATCCACGAACAACAAACTGTGGCGTACCTTAGGGCGCTCACTCCGCATAGCGCCGAGGGCCTGCAGTGGGGCAACACGCTGCACTTGGTCCTCGTCGGAGTCATCCGACCGTAGGGCGGTAACCTTCCCCTCCCGCTTTGGGCACTCCTTTGCCCTATGGGGTCCGTTACATATGAAGCAGCCCGGGTGCGTCCGAGGATCCTTCCTTCCATTGGCTCCCTCGATCACCTTCGCCTTCCCTTTGTCTGGTTGGGTCAGCTGCTTCTCCTTGCCCTTTCCTGACTTCCCTTTCAGGTAGGACTTGGACTTCTTGTCCTTGTCCATCGGCTGGGCCTTCTTGCTCCCCTCCTCGGCACGAGCAATCCGTAAGTCCAGCAGTGTGTCCACCGCAGCTAAGGCAGAAGGAAGGTCTCTTACCCCTTGCCTCCTTAGCTCGAGTTGAGCCCATGGTTGCAACCCCTTCAGGAACGTGTACAGCTTGTCCGTCTCTGACATATCCGTCACGTTCAGCATCAATGCGCTAAACTCCTTCACGTAGTCCCGCACTGGTCCGCTGTGCCTCAGCTTGGCCATCGCATCCCGAGCAAGCCATGCTATGTTGCTCGGCAGGAACTGCTCTTTCAGCTCCTTCTTCAGTGCCTCCCAGGTCTCAATCCGGGGTCTGCCTGCACTGATATCGTCTTGGACTCGGTCCTCCACCATAGCTTCGCATCCTTGGCGAGGTACATGGTGGTAATCGTCACCTTCTCGGCGTCGGGGATCTTCGCGGCAGTGAAGTAGTTCTCCATATCCCATATGAAGTTCTCTAGATCCTTGGAACTCCTTGTTCCTTCAAACGCCTTTGGTTCCGGGACCTTCATCTTCCCACGAGGCTCATTTGATGGCCCCGCCTGGGACACCAATTGCCGCTTGATCAGGACCACATCATCCTTCAGGGTCGCCACATCAAGCCTGATCGCCTTCAGCAGATCAGTCACAGTTCCTCCAAGATCGTCGCCTTCGCCGACGTTGTCCTCCAAAGCAGCAACACGGGGTTCCAGCATAGCGGTCGGGTCTGCTCGTCCAGTGAGCTCTGCAATACGGCCTTCCAGTGCCGCCAATTGCTCCTGCAACGCTTCCATCGCCCTGGTCCACACGGTTGCTGATTGTAGGGTACGCGTGGTCTTTGACAAAGGAGCTCCTCCACCCGAACGCAGCACCACTCACACGGGTACTCCAGCTGATCACGGGCAGAACCTGGGCTCTGATACCAACTGTCACGGGGCCGATGCGGGCCACAAATTTTTCCGCACCCCGCTAGGCGTCGACACTCCACTTGCCGACCAGCCACACACCGTGCGTACCGTCAAGGCCGAACGATCACCGAACCGAAGAAGCAACACCAAGGAATACAAGAACACAATTGGGAAAACGTAACTCGTATTCACATATATTACAAGTACACGAAAAACCCAACCCAGGACAGAACTCTTGCACGCAGTCTCACGAGCCTATGCCTTGCAGCCTCGCGCCGCTTGCACGCCCGTCTTGTGCCTTCTCTTAAGAACACCGGACTGCAGGTCCGACTTGGCTTCCACTCCTTGGAATCTCGGATCCTCTCTGCCTCCTGACTGCCCTGGTCGTCCTTGCTGCTCTCTGGCTTCTCCTCGTGAGGTCTTGGTGCCTCCTCTGCAGAATGAGACTGCCCCTTTATATAGAGGAGCCTTGCGAGCCCAATATGGCAACTCACATCTTGGAATCCCTTGATTCACTCCCTCAGTTTCCAGCCCATCCAATCCCTCCTGGATTGTTTCCATAACTGGTTGGTTGCCAAATCTGTCCAATCCCTCCAGGATTGTTTCCATAACAGATTAATTGCCATTTCCCGGAGAAACTTTCCCGGATTGCTTGCTCGGATTGACTTGGCGCCAGCTAAGCCTCGTCGACCCGATCCATCCTCCTCTAGGATGCATGTCCTTGATCTCCTTCCTAAGATCACGGTCGTCTGAACGGGATTGCTGCATCCACCGGTGCTCGAGCATGGTCAAGGACTTAACCGATCTCCACAAGTAGTCAACTCCCTTGCCGCTCCCTTAGCGTCTGCCGGGCTTGTTGAGTTATGCGCCACTCCTAGAGTGCCTTTGCGCGGTTGTATCAGGTTCACTGAACCTCCTAGAGCATTTGCACCGTGCCTTGCTCGTGGGCATCCTCACTGCCCACCCGCGCATTCGCCTACTTGTGCCTTGTGACACTTCCTGGCCACAATCTGGTTCCTCAGCACACTGCCGAGCCTTGATTGGTTGTTCCCTTCACCAGTGCCTCCGTGCATGCTTGTGTGACCATCTCCACACTTGCCCACTTATGGACTTGCAATTGATCCCAACACCTCACACTTGACAGCCCGCGCATCCTCGCGTGCAGGCTATGCGCTACCACTACCCCCGAGGTATGGCTTGTGGTGCGCATTCTCCGGGGCTTGAGCTCAGGGGTCTAACAGTAGGTGTCACGGGGCTGATGCAGGCCACAAATTTTTCCGCACCCCCGCTAGGCATAGACACTCCACTTGCGACCAACCACACACCATGCGTACCGTCGAGGCTGAACAATCACCCGAACCGAAGAAGCAACACCAAGGAATACAAGAACACAATTGGGAAGACGTAACTTGTATTCACATATATTACAAGTAACACGAAAAACCCAACCCAGGACAGAACTCTTACACGGCAGTCTCACAAGCCTATGCCTTGCAGCCTCGCACCACCCTTGCTTGCACGCCCGTGTTGTGCCTTCTCTTAAAAAGAACACCGGACTGCGGGTCCGACTTAAGGCAAACTTCCACTCCTTGGAATCTCGGGCCCTCTATGCCTCCTGACTGCCCTGCAGTCATCCTTGCTGCTGCTCTTGCTGGCTTCTGCTGCCTCTGCTCGTGTGTTCTTGGTATAACTGTATCACTAGTAGAGGGCTGATGCGGACCACAAATTGTTTTTCGCACCCCGCTAAAGGCGCAAGTGAACAGAGCTCTTCGCGTCTGCAGATCAAAGCCAGCCCTCACTCACAAACGGGAGTATTAGAAAATAGAATCACCTGGCCACGTGATGACCACACCACAAGGAAACAAAGTAGAGTAAGCAGACAAGATATCTACACATAAAGTGGGCAAACTCCAGTGTGTATTTACAATATTAGTATGAAAAACCCAATGTACAAAGAGCAAAGCTCACCAGCTTGTCGAGATGTATATGCTCTGACACGACCTCCGCACCGCTTACACTCCTGCACATCAACTACACACTCCATAACTGACAACACATGCGTGCTACAAGGGATATAAGGAGGCTCACTCAACCCTCTTGCAGTGTGCTCTAACAACTCTTGCAGTTAAGCAAACTCCTATTCTCTGCCTCTCGCGCTTCGTCCCTCGTGTTTCCCCAACACTTTCTCTAGTATTGCCCAGGCTCTCCTCGACTCTCTTCTCTGAGACGTCTTGAAGACGTTTGTGGTTTCTCCCTCTCTTTGGGCTGTGCCTCTCGTGTTTCTCCTGATGGATTGTTTCGTTGAGAATGAGACTGGACCCCCTTTAGTTATAGAGAGGAGCCTAGCAAAAACACCTAAATATGGCAGCTCCGATATATTCGAACCCTTGATTCTCACCTTCCATACATGTTCAATCGCTCCTCCTCACAATCCCTTTAGGATTGGTTTTCACCATAACTAGCTACCAACATCCACTTCAGGATTGTTCCATAACAGAAGACTTGAATTGCCATAATGTCCTAAGGAAACTTATACCACGAGATATGATTCTCGCTTATACAGCATGATTACTTCACATTTCTCGTTAAACTCGCATTCGTTGCCCACACTTGGACAGCTCTGGTCGCACCTGGACAGCTTCTTGGACGCACGGCACCTGCGCTCCCACTTGGTTCGCTGATGATCGCCCAGCCTAGACTCCGCTAAGGAAACTCAAAAAATTCATCGAAACCTTCCATGTTGGNAAAGAGAGAGATACCAATGCATTGCTTGTGGTAGAGCAAGGCACACCGAATGAGCAGCCTGTGGTTTGATCAAGGCCATTGTAGGTGGTTGACCAAGGCACTATGCTAAGTGGGGGGAGCAAGGTGTCGCCCGTGGTGGAGGAATGCAGTGCCTTGTCCAGCTACCTGCCAAACCCATTGTCAAGCTGAGGGCCTGTCTCGGTGTCAGCCAAATCATCGCTCGATGGTGGAGCAACGTATCACCCACGGTACGGCAGGCATAGCCTGTGGCCGACAGGAATCACCTGTGGTAGAAAAGCCAAGGTTGTTTTAACTTTGCCCGTTGTTGACCAAGTGCTGTGGCTGTGGATGATCACGTGTTACCCCATGATCGACAAATGGAAGTGATGCCGTGGTCAAGCAAGGCACGCCGCATGGTAGAGCAAAGGCACTGCAGAGCGGGTGCTAGAGCAGGCGCATTGTTTGTGGTGGAGGCAAGGGCACTGTGCTATCTGTGATTGAGAGTACAACAAATGGTCAACCAAGGACTATCTCCATGGTCAACCAAGGCCATCACCCGTGGTGGACCAAGACATTTGCCTGTGCTTGAGCAAGGCATTGCCGTGGTAGTGCAAGGCACACGCATGAGCGCAACCAAGTGTACAGGCTTTCGATCAGGCATCGACCGTGGAATTTGACCGAAGGGCTATCGCCATGGTCAAAGGTTGACCATGGTAGAGCAAGGCACGCCCATGAGTGACTGAGCTACAGCAGTCGCATGGTCAAGCGGATGATTCGCCTTCATGGCTGGCTGAGCCATCACCTCATGGTCGACTGGGAGGGCTGTGTCCGCATGGCTGATCGAGGGCTGTCTCCTTGGTCGAGGCAGTCAATTGTCCGTGGTCAATGGAGGGCTTGTCTGCAATGGTCGGCCAAAGCCATTGCCCTTGGTCAAGCATGGCAAAAACAGCCCATGGTCAGCAAGGCATCGCTTGGGTTGGGCATGGCACTGCCCAGGTGTCGAACAATGCGATGGCCTGTTGGTAGAGCAAGGCAGCAGCTCCATGGGTCAGGAAGGCATACCGCCTGAGGTTACCCAGGCACTGCCCATGAGGAAGACCGAGCATACAGCCCGTGGTCGACCAAGATCAATCGAGGCATGCCCATGGGTCGATCAAGCCGAGGCCCGTGGTAGAACATAGGCACTGGCATGTGGTCAAGCAAGGCATCACTTTGTGGCTAGGCAGCAAGGCACAGCCGTGGGTTGAACATGGATTGGCCCTTGGTAGAGGGAACGCACAGCTTGTGGTCGAGCAAGGCATCACCCACAAGTAGAGCAATGCATGCCCATGGTTAGCAAGCATTGGCCAAAGGTAGAGCCTGGCCAACTGCCCTTGAGAGAACCGAGTGGCATAGCCCGGTGGTCGATTGAGGGGCTGTCTCTGTGGTCAACGCAAGCCATTGCCCATGGTTGGAGCAAAGGCATAGCTCGTGGTTGAGCATGGCATCATTTGAAGCTTGGGCAAGTCACAACCCGTGGGTTGAAACATGACATTGTCCTTGTAGAGCCAGGCAGCAGCCATGGTCGAGTAAGGCATCGCCTGTGGTAGAGGAAGGCCCAGCATGTGGTCAAGGCAAGGCAGTCACCCAGGGAGAGCCAGGCACAGCCCGTGAGCTTCCGAGCATTTACAGCCCATAAGTCGACCGAGGGATGTCTCCATTGGTGTCGACCAAGCCATCACCCAACGGTAGAGCAAGGCAGAGCCTGTGGTTGAGCAAGGCATTGCCCATGGTTGGGCAAGGCACGACCTGTGGTTGAGGCAAGGCATCACCCATTGTAGTGCAATGCAACAGCCCGTAGGTCGACCGAGCATGCCTGTGGTGGACCAAGGCATTGCGCCATGGTCAAACCAAGAGCTGTTGCAGATGGTCAAGGGGTGGGTCAATGCATCACCCTTGATCGACCAAGGGCTGTCACCAGGATGGTTGAGGAGGGCATCAACGCCATGGTAGAGCACGGGCACTGCCTGTGTGGTCGACCAAAGGGCTGTCTCCATGGTTGACCAAGCCATTGCCCCGTGGTAAGACCGAAGGCACAGCCCTTGGTCGAGCAAGGAATCACATTCCGTGGTCAAGTGAGGCATGGCCCATGGTCGAACATGCCATTGCCTTGGTAGAACAAGGCACTGCCCATGGTGAAGCAGAGGCATCAACCCGAGGTAGTGCCCAGGCACTGCTTGTGTGGACTGCCTTCCTGAGCAACCGAAGGGTTCGACTGAGGGCTGTCTCCATGGACGGACCAAGCCATCCCATGGTAGCGTAGAAGGCATCGGCACAGCCCGTGGTCGAGCAATGGTATTGCCAAGGTAGATCAAGGACTGTCCATGAGTGACCGAGCACATAGCCCCATTTGCCAACAAAGTGCTATCTCTTTGTGGTCGACCAAGCCATGAGCTTGTGTAGAGCGCGAGGCACAGCTCGTGGTTGACCAAGCCATGGCCCATGGTAGAGCAAGGGATAGCCCATGGTGGCACATGCAACGCCTTGGTAGAGCAAGGCATAGCCCGTGGTTGACCAAGGCATCACTCGTGGTAGAGCAAGGCATGGCCCGTGGTGAACCAAGGGCTGTCGCCATGGTTGACCAAGCCATCGCCTGTGGTATAGCCCGGCACAGCCCGTGGTCTAGCAAGGCACAACCCATGGTCAAACAAGCCATTGCCCATGGAAGAGCCAGGCATAGCCCGTGGTCGAGCAAACCATTGCCTGGGGAAGTGCCAAGCTCTGCCCATGAGCAACCAAGTGCACAGCCTGTGGTCAACTAAGGGCTTTTTTCTATGGTTGACCAAGCCATGGCCAGTGGTAGAGCAAGGCATAGCCTGTGGTTGAGAAAGGGATCGCCCGTTGTTGGGCAAGGCATAGCCTGTGGTTGAGCAAGGCATTGCCTGAGGTAGAGCAAGGCAATGCCTATAAGCAACTGAGCACACAGCCCGTGGTCGACCAAGCCATGGGCCCATCGTAGTGCAAGGTACATCTGCTACTGGAGTAAGGCATCACCTGTCGTACAGCAAGGCATAGCCTGTGGTCGACCAAGGCAATGCTCGTGGTACAGCAAGGCACTGCCTATGGTCAACCAAGAGCTATTGCTGTGGTTGATCAAGGTGTCACTGTAGGTTCAACCAAGGGCTGTTGCAGTGGTTGAGGAAGGCAACGGCTGTGGTAGAGCAAGGCACTGCCCATGAACGACTTACCACACACCCGTGGCCAACTGAGGGCTGTCTTCATGGTCGACCAAGGCATCGCCCATGGCAGACTGAGGCACAACCCATGGTCAACCAAGCCATCGCCCGTGATAGAGGAAGGCATAGCCCAAGGTCAAGCAAGGCATTGCCTGTGGTAGAGCAAGACACAGCCCATGGTCTAGCAAGGCATCGCCAGACGTAGAGCATAGGCACAGCCTATGGTCAAGCAAGGCATCGGCATGTGGTAGGGCCTGGCACTACCCATGAGAGACTGAGTGCACAGCATGTGGTCAACTGATGGCTGTCTCCATGGTCAACCAAGCCATCGCCCGTGGTCGAGCAAGGCACAGCCCATGGTCGAGCAAGGCAACACTCACGGTAGAGCAATGCACAGGCCATGCTAAAGCAAGCCATTGCCCATGATAGAGCAAGGCACCGCCTTTGGTTGCCGAATTGATTGCCCGTGGTAGACCAAGGTACGGCCCGTGGTCAAGCATGGCATCACCGGTGGTAGAGCAAGGCACGGCCCATCATCGAGCAAGGCATCACACATGCTATGGAAAGGCACTAATCATGAGCAACCAAGTGCATAGCCCGTGGTTGACCGAGAGCTATCTCCATGGTAGACCAAGCCATCACTCGTGGTAGAGCGAGGTGCACCTGTGGTCAAACATGCCATTGCCCTTGGTAGTGCAAGACACAGCCCATGGTTGAGCAATGCATCGCCCAGGGTATAGCAAGGCACAGCCCTTGGTAGTGCAAGGTGCATCCCAATGCAGAGCTAGGCACCACTCATGAGCAACTGACCGCACTGCCCGTGGTCGACCGGGGGTTGTATCCAATGTGGACATTGCCATCACCAATGGTAGAGCAAGTCACAGCCTGTGGTCGGGCAAGGCCATGCCTGTCATTGAGCCAGGCATCGCCCGTGGTCGACCAAGCCATTGCCTGTGGTAGAGCAAGTCACAGCCCGACGTCGGGCGAGGCATTGCCTGAGGTAGAGCAAGGCATGGCCTGTCATTGAGCCAGGCACTGCCCTGAGCAACCGAGCACATAGCCAATGGTCGACCAAGGGCCTTCTCTGCAGTCGACCAAGCCATCTGTGGTGGAGCAAGGCACAGCCCATGGTCGAGCAAGGCATTGCCTGTGGTAGAGCAAGGCACCACCGGTGGTCGAACAAGCCATGGCCCATGGTAGAGCCAGGCGCAGCTGGTGGTCGAGCAAGGCATTGCCCGAGGGAGAGCAAGGCATTGCCTGTGAGTGACCGAGCACTCAGCCTGTGGTCAACCGAGGGTTGTCTTCATGGTCGACCAAGGCATCACCTGGGGTAGAGTAAGCCACAGCCAGTGGTCGAGCAAGGCATCGCTGGTGGTTGGTCAAGGCACAGCCTGTGGTTCAGCAAGGCATCACCCGAGGTAGAGTCAAGCACTGCCAGTGAGCGACCAAGCACACAGCCTGTGCTAGACTGAGCCATTGCCCGAGGTAGAGCAAGGCACAGCCCGCGGTGGAACAATGCATTGCCCATGGTAGAGCAAGGCACAGCCTGGTTGGCCAAGGCATTGCCTGTGGTGGACCAAGGAACCACCCATAGTCAACCTAGAGCTGTCGTTGTCATTGATCAAGGAGTCACCCCATGATTGACCAAGGGTTTTTGCCATGGTTGAGCAAGGCACTGCCCATGAATGACCAAGTGCATAGCCCGTGGTTGATGAAGGCATCATAGGTGATCGACCGAGGGCTATCGCCATGGTGGAGCAAGGTGTCACCCATGGTGGAGCAATGCACTGCCCATGTGCGACTGAGCTCACTGCCTGTGGTCAACAGAGGGCTGTCTCTGTGGTCAACCAAGCCATTGCCTGGGGTGGAGCAAGGCATTGCCCGTGGTAGGGTGGGGCATAGCCTGTGGTTGACCAAGGCATCATCTGTGGGAGAGCAAGGCACTGCCTGTGGCCAATGAAGCACTGTGGCCATGGTCAATCAAGGCATCACCCGAAGATCAACCAAGGGCTGTTGCTGTGGTCGAGCGAGGCATTGCCTGTGGTAGAGAAGGGCACTGCCCATGAGCGACTGAGTGCACAACCCGTGGTCGACCCAGGCCAGTCTATATGATCAACCAAGCCATTGCCTGTGGTTGAGCATGGCTCAGCCCATGGTTGAGGAAGGTATCGCCCATGGTAGAGTGAGGCACAGCCTGTGGTTGACCAACCCATGGTCAGTGGTAGAGCAATGCACAGCTGGTGGTGGAGCAAGGCATCGCTCAGGGTAGAGCAAGGCACTGCCCTTGAGCGACCAAGCACACAGCCCGTGGTCAACCAAGGGCTGTCACCAAGGTCGACCAAGCCATTGCCTGTGGTAAGCAAGGGACAGCCCGTGGTTGGACATGCCATTGCCCAGGGTAGAGCAAGGCAAAGCCCTTGGTTGAGTGAGGCATCGCCCGTGGTAGGGCAATGCACAACCCATGGTTGAACTGGCCATTGCCTGCAGTAGGGCTAGCACAGCCTGTGGTCTGGCAAGGCATCACCTGTGGTAGAGCGAGGCACCATCTGTGGTCGAACAAGCCATCACCTATGGTTGAGCCTGGCATAGCCCGTAGTCGGGCAAGGCATCACCCGTGGTCGACCAAGGGATGTTTCCGTGGTCATCCAAGCCATCACCCATGGTAGAGCAAGGCACAACCCGTGGTCGCACAAGGCAATGCCAGAGGTAGAGCAAGGCACAGCCCATGGTTGAGCAAGGCATCGCACATGGTAGGGCATGGCACTGCCCGTGAGAGACTGAATGCACATCCTGTGGTCAACCAAGGCATCGCCCATGGTAGAGCAAGGCATGGTCCATGGTCAACCGAGGGCTGTCTCCATGGTCGACCAAGCCATCGCCTGTGGTATAGCCCGGTACAGCCCGTGATTGAGCAAGGCGTCACCCATGGTAGAGCAAGGCACAACCCATGGTTGAACATACCATTGCCCATGGTAGAGCTAGGCACAGCCCGTTGTCCAGCAAGGCATCACCCGAGGAAGTTCCAGGCACTGCCTATGAGCAACTGAGTGCACAGCCTGTCATCGACTGAGGGCTGTCTCCATGGTCGACCAAGCCATTGCTCGTGGTAGAGCAAGGCATAGCCCGTGGTCAAGCAAGGCATCACCTGAGGAAGTACAAAGCACTGCCTGTGAGCTACCGAGCAGACAGCCCATGGTCGACTGAGCACTGTCTCCATGGTCAACCAAGCCATCGCCCGTGGTAGAGCAAGGCACAGCCTGTGGTCAAGCTCAAGCATGCCATTGCCCATGTTAAAGTAAGGCACAGCCCGTGGTCAAGCAACGCATTGCCCATGGTTGAACAAGCCATTGCTCAGGGTAGAGCAAGGCACAGCCTGTGGTCAAGCAAGGCATCTCCCATGGTAGAGTTAGGCATAGCCCGTGGCCAATCGAGGGATGTCTTCATGGTTGCCCAAGCCATCGCTCGTGATAGAGCAAGGCACAGCTTGTGGTCAAGCAAGTCATTGCCCATGGTCATGCAAGGCAACACCCGTGGTAGCAGAAGTCTCTGGCCACGGTCAAGCAAGCCATCACCCGTGGTAGAGCAAGTCACAGCCTTTGGTCGACCAAGCCATTGCCTGTGGATGAGCAACACACAGCCCGTGGTCGAGCAATGCATCGCCGCTGGTAAAGTAAGGCACAGCCCATGGTTGAGCAAGGCATCACATGTGGTAGAGAAAGGTACGGCCTGTGAGCGACTGAGTGCACAGCTCCTTGTCGACCGAGGGCTGTCTCCATGGTCGACCAAGCCATTGCCCATGGTAGAACGAGGCACAGCCCGTGGTCAAGCAAGGCATCACCAATGGTAGAGCATGGCACAGCCTGTGGTTGAGCAAGCCAATGCCCAAGGTAGAGCGAGGCCCTGCCCCGTGCATGACCGACCACACAACCCGTGGTTGACCATGGGCTCTCTCCATGGTAGAGCAAGCCATCAGCCATGGTAGAGCAAGGCACAGCCAGTGGTTGAGCAAGTTATCACTCTACATACAGCCAGGCACTGCCTGGGAGCGATGGAGCGCATAGCCCATGGTCAACCAAGCCATCACCTGCAGTATAGAAAGGCACAGCTCGTGGTCGACCCAGCCATCACCCATGGCAGAGCAAGGCACTGCCTGTGGTTGCCCAAGACCTGTCACCATGCTCAATCATGGCATTGCCCCATGATGGACCAACGGCAGTCGCCATGGTTGAACAAGGCGTCGACCATAGTAGAGCACGGCAGTACCTGTGAGCAACTGAGTACACTACCGGTGGTCAACTAGGGTTCTCTCCATGGTCGACCAAGCCATTGCTCGTGGTAGAGCAAGGGACAGCCAGTGGTTGAGCAAGGCATTGCCCATGGTAGAGCAAGGGACAGCCAGTGGTTGAGCAAGGCATTGCCCATGGTAGAGCAAGGCACAACCCCTGGTGGAGCAAGGCATTGCCTGTGGTAGAGCAAGGCACTGCCTGTGAGCAACCGAGCACACAACCCGTGGTCAACTGGGGACTATCTCCGTGGTTGACCAAGCCATCACCCAGGGTAGAGCAATGTACAGCCTGGGGTGGAGAAGGCATCGCCCATGGTAGTGTGAGGAACAACCCTTGGTCGAGAAGGCATAGCCTGTGGTAGAGCCAGGGACATTGCTAGGTTGAGAAGGCATTGCCTGTGGTCAACCATGCCATTGCCTGTGGTAGAGCAAGCCACAGCCTGTGGTTGAGCAAGGCATCACCAGTGGTGGAGCAAGGCATTGGCCATGGTAGACCAATAGCTGTCACTGTGATCGATCGAGGCATTGCCCCATGATTGACCAAGGGCTATTGCCATGGTTGAGCAAGGCATCGACTGTGGTAGAGCAAGGCACTGCCCATGAGTGACCGAGTGCACAACCCATGGTCAACTAAGAGCTGTCTCTGTGGTCGACCCAGCCATTGCTCGTGGTAGAGCAAGGCACAGCCTGTGGTCGAGCAAGGCATCGCCCGTGGTAGAGCAGGGCACAGCCTGTGGTCGACCTTGCCATTCCCTGTGGTGGAGCGGGGTATCGGTCGTGGTAGAGCAATGCACAGCCCATGGTCAACCAAGACATCACGCATGGTAGAGCAAGGCACAGCCCGTAGTCATCCAAGACATGTCACCGTGCTCAATCCCGGTGTCACCCATTCATTGACCAAGGGATGTTGCCATTGTCGAGCACGGCATCAACCATGGCAGAGGAAGGCACTACCTGTGAGCAACCGAGTGCACAGCCCACGGTCAACTAGGGGCTGTCTCCATGGTCGACCAAGCCATTGCCCATGGTAAAGCAAGGCACAGCCCATGGTGGAGCAATGCATTGCCCATGGTAGAGCATCGCACTGCCCATGAGTGACCAAGCACAATGCTCATGGTCAACTGAGGGCTGTCTCCATGCTCAACCAAGGCATCATCTGTGGTAGAGCACAGCACAGCCCGTGGCAAGAAGGCATCGCCTGTTATTGACCATGCCACTGCCCATGCTGGAGCAAGGCATCGCTTGTCGTATAGCATGGCATAGCCTGTGGTCAACCAAGGCATCACCCGTGGTAGAGAAAGGCACTGCCCATGAGAGAATGAGTGCACAGCTCATGGTTGACCAATGGCTGTCTCCATGGTCAACCAAGCCATCGCCCATGGTAGAGCAAGGCAATGCTCATGGTAGAGCAACGCACAAGCCATGGTGGAGCAAGCCATTGCCCATGGTAGTGTAAGGCATAGCCTGTGGTCAGCCAAGCAATTGCCCATTGTAGAGCAAGGCACAGCCCGTGGTCAAGCAAGGCATTGCTCATGGAAGAGAAAGGTACAACCCATGGTCGAGCAAGGCATCACACGTGGTAGGGCATGGCACTGCCCATGAGCAACCGACTACATAGCCTGTGGTAGACCAAGGGTTATCTCCGTCATTGACCAAGCCATCATCTGTGATAGAGCAATGTGCACCTGTGGTCAAACATGCCATTGCCCTTGGTAGTGCTAGTCACAGCCCGTGGTCGAGCAAGGCATCACCCAAGGTAGAGCCAAGCATTGCTCAACAGTGGCCAACCGCACTACTTGTGGTCGACCAGGGGTCGTCGCCATGGTCGACCAAGCCATCACCAATGGTACAGTACGGTGCAGCCCATCAGTGAGCAAGGCATTGCCTATGGTTGAGTTAGGCACAGCCCATGGTCACCCAAGCCATTGCCCATGGTAGAGCGAGGCACAGCTTGAGGTTGAGCAAGTCATCACCCATGGTAAAGCAAGGCATAGCCTATGGTTGAGCAAGGCATCACCTAAGGTGGAGCCAAGCACTGCCCTGAGCAACCAAACACAATGACCATGGTCAACCAATCCATCGCCCATGGTATAGCAAGGCATAGCCTGTGGTCGAGCAAGGCATCGCCCGAGGTATAGCCTGGGAGTGCCTGAGAGTGACCAAGCACAAAGCCTGTGGCCAACTGAGGGCTGTCACCGTGGTTGACCCAGCCATGATCCGTGGTAGAGCGTGGCACAGCCTGTGGTCGACAGTTAGACCCTTGAGCTCTAACCCTAGAGAATGCGTACCACAAGCCTTACCTTGGGGCAGTGGTAGCACGTAGCAAGCATGCGACAATGCGCGGGCTAACACTTGCAAGGTGTTGGGATAAATTGTAGGTCCATGAGTGGGCAAGTAGGGAGATGTTCATGCAGGCATGCGCAAAGGCACCAGTGGAGGGGACGACCAGTCAAGACTCAGCAAGGGAGCTGAGGGATCAAAGGGTGGCCATGGAGTGCCACATTTCACAAGTAGGCAAATGCGCATATGGGTAGTGATGATGTCCACGAGCAAGGCACGATGTGATGCTCAAGGATGCTTAGTGAACAAGATGTGACCGAGCAAAAGCACTCAAGGAGTGCGCACTACCCAATAGGCATGACAGACGCTAAGGGAATGCTCAACACTTAGCGGCTGGTGAGTTGGCTACTTGCGGAGATTGGATAAGTCCTTGACCATGCTTGAGCACCATTGGATGCTGCAATCCCGATCAGACGGCTGTCATTGTGGGAGGCAATCATGGATGTGGGCCTTGGAGGAGTGTGGATCGGATCCACGATGTTGAGTCAATGCCAAGTCATTTGTACCTGGTCAAGCAGACACTCAGGGAAAGATTCTCCCAGGATATGACAAATCAATCTATTATGGAAACAATCTTGGAGATTGGAGATCGACGGCCGAGATTGAACATATCGACATCTAATTGAGTGAATCAAGCAATTCAGATATATCGGTTGCTAGGCTCCTCTATATAAAGGGGGCTCAGTCTCATTCTCGGAGACAACCTAGAATTCTCAAAGGAGCAACACAGAGGGCCAGAGTCTCCAAGAGAGTGGAAGTCAAGTCAAAGCAAGCAATCCGGTGTTCTTGAGAGGAGGCATGAAATGGGTAGGGAGTGCAAGCAGTCAGAGACTATGAGGCATATACTCGTGTGATTGTGTGTAAGTGTTCTGATCTGAGTTGGGTTTTCTTGTACTTGTGGTATATGTGAATACAAGTTACGTTTTTCCCCAATTATGCTCTTGCGTTTCTCTGTTTTGCTTTTGCGTTCTATGATTGAATGACTCCGATGGTACGTGTAGTGTGTGGCTGGTCGGCAAGTCGAGTGTCGACGCCAGTGGGAGGCAGAAAAATTTGGGCCCCGCATTGGTCTCGTGACAATGGTATCAAAGCTATGTTTGGGTTGAGAAGGCCCTTTGTCAAAAACCATGCATACCTTACAATCAGCCACCGTGTGGACCAGAGCGATGGAAGCATTGCGGGAGCAATTGGCAGCACTAGAAGGCCACATTGCAGAGCTCAATGAACGAGCAGACCCAGCCGCTACACTGGAACCATGTGTTGCTGCTTAGGAGGATAATGTCGGTCAAGGCGACAATTTTGGTGGAACCGTAACTGATCTGTTGAAGGAGATTAGGCTTGATGTAGCGACCTTGAAGGATGATGTGGTCTTGATCAAGCAGCAACTGGTGTCCCAAGTGGGGCCAACGATTGAGCCTCATGGGAAGATGAAGGTCCCAGAGCCGAAGGCGTTTGAAGGGACTAGAAGTTCCAAGGATCTAGAGAACTTCATACGGGATATGGAGAACTACTTCGCTGCTGTGAAGATCCCAGACGCCGAGAAGGTGATGATCACCAGCATGTATCTCGCCAAGGATGCAAAGCTATGGTGGAGGACACGGGTCCAAGATGATATCAGTGCTGGCAGACCCCGGATTGAGACCTGGGAGGCACTAAAGAAGTAGCTGAAAGAGCAGTTCCTGCCAAGCAACACAACATGGCTTGCACAGGATGCATTGGCCAAGCTAAGGCACAGTGGACCAATGCGAGACTATGTGAAGGAGTTTAGCGCACTGATGCTGGACGTGACAGATATGTCTGAGACAAACAAGCTGTACATGTTCCTGAAGGGATTGCAACCTGGGGCTCAACTTGAGCTAAGGAGGCAAGGGGTGAAACACCTTCCTTCTGCCTTAGCTGTGGGCGGATGCACTGCTGGACTTACGCATTGCTTGTGCTGAGGAGGGGAGCAAGAAGGCCCAGCATAAGGACAAGGACAAGAAGTCCAAGTCCCACATGAAAGGGAAGTCAGAGAAGGGAAGGAGAAGCAGCTGATTCGACCGGACAAAGGGAAGGTGAAAGTGATCGAGGGCGCAAATGGGAAGAAGGACCCTCGTATGCACTCAGGCTGCTTCATCTGCAACAGACCCCACAAGGCAAAGGAGTGCCCAAAGAGGGAGGGGAAAGTTACTGCCTTGCCGTTGGATGACTCCGATGATGACCCCGTGCAGCGTGTTGCCCCACTGCAAGCCCTTGACGCTATGCAAAGTGAGTGCCCAAAGGTACACCACAGTTTGCTATTTATGGATGTGACCTTGAATGGTAGGCAGATGTCAGCCTTGGTGGATACTAGCACCACCAACACATTCATATCCGATTGAATGGTATGACACTTGGAGTTGCGAGTGGAGCATTCTCACAACCGATTGAAGGCGGTGAACTCCAAGAGCCAACCGATGGGCAGGTTGGCAAGAGATGTGCCCATCAAGATAGATGCATGGGAGGGTATAGTCAATCTGATGGTGGTTCCTTTGGATGATTACGATCTCATCCTTGGAAATAGCTTCTTTGCAGATGCGTCAATCACCATCATGCCTCATGTGGGAGGCATTGTAATTGGAGATCCACGATGACCCTGTTTCGTGCAAGGATACAAATGCCTTGCACACTTCAAGGAAGTAGCCATAGAGAAGGTATCTGCAATGCAGTTAACATGTGGAATGAAGAAGGGGTATCCCACTTACCTTGTGACTATTAGGGAAGTGGAAGCACAAGAGAAGGAGGTAGACCCTAAGATTCCACATGAGATAGTGGAAGTGCTTGAGCAATTCCAGGATGTGATGCCTGAGGAGTTGCCAAGAGGGCTACCTCCATGCCGAGCAATAGATCACAAGATAGAGCTATTGCCAGGTACAGTTCCCCTAGCAAAAGCCCCATACCAGATGCCCCCTAAGGTGCTAGGAGAGCTGTGGAAGCAATTGATCGAGTTGTTGGATACTGGAAAGATCCAACCATCCAAAGCCCATTATGGAGCCCCGGTGTTGTTCCAGGAGAAGCAGGATGGCTCTCTCTGATTCTGTGTTGACTACTGTGGATTGAACAAGGTCACGGTAAAGAACAAGTATCCAGTACCCTTGATTGTAGACCTGTTTAACCGCCTAAGTGAGGTGATGGTCTTCTCCAAGCTTGACTTGTGTTCAGGGTATTGGCAAGTCCGCATCACCGAAGGAGACGAGTCCAAGACTACGATGGTAATTCGTTATGGAACATTTGAATTCCTGGTAAAGCCTTTTGGTTTAACCAATGCCCCTACAACATTTTGCAACTTGATGAATGATGTTTTTCACGACATGCTAGACCATTTTGTGGTAGTCTATTTGGACGACATTGTCGTGTATAGTAGGGACTTGGTGCAATATGTGCAGCGCTTGCAGGCTGTTTTTGAATGGCTTAGGCAACACTCCCTATACATCAAGAGGGAGAAGTGCGAATTTGGCATGCAGGAGATCCAATTTCTGGGCCATGTGATTGGCCAGGGATAGGTGTGGATGGACCCCAAGAAGGTGCAAGCGATCCGGGATTGGCCTCCACCAAAGTTGGTGTCCAAGTTGTAGAGTTTCTTGGGACTAGCAAACTACTACTGCAAGTTTATCAAAGCGTACTCGAAGAGGGTGAGTCCCCCAACTGATCTGTTGTGGAAAGATCAGAAATGGACATGGGATGAAGATTATGATGTGGCGTTCTCCAAATTGAAGACTGCTATTGTGTCGGAGCCCGTGCTCAAGCTCCCAGACTTTGAGAAGCCATTTGAGGTACATACGGATGCCTCAGATCATGCTGTTGGAGGGGTTCTCGTACAAGATGGACATCCCATGGCATTTGAGAGTTGGAAGCTGAAACCCACTGAACAGCGATATTCAGCACACGAGAAAGAGATGTTGGCTGTCGTACATTGCTTGAGAGCGTGGCGAGGGTACTTGTTGGGGACCACATTCATGGTCAAGACGGACAACGTCGCCAATACCTTCTTCAAGTCACAACCGAAGTTGTCACCAAGGCAAGTGCGGTGGCAAGAGTTCCTAGTAGAGTATGACTTTGAGTGGGAACACCGACCGCGAAGGCATAACCTAGTGGCGGATGCACTCAGTCAGAAGACTTTGGACCAGCTGGCAGCTTTGACTCAAGTCACCTCTAACTTCCTCCAGGATGTCAAGATCGCTACACTAGGGGACAAGACCTATCAACTCCTAGTGGAGCAAGTCAAAGATGGGACCATGAGGCGGTATTGGTTGGAAGATGGGCTGCTTTATGGCATAGGTGGCCATTTGCTTGTCCCTAGTGGAGGGGGATTGCACTACCAGCTAATGAAGGAGAGTCACGATAGTCCTTGGGCTGGACATCCAGTCTGTGAGCGGATGCTAGCTCTATTGTCAAGGTCATATGTTTGGCCAAAGATGGCCGATGATGTTGAGTTATACGTCAAGACTTGTCTTATGTGCCAACAAGACAAGATGGAGAGGCGAGCAAAGGCCGGTCTCCTACAACCCTTGGCAGTGCCAGAGAAGCCTTGGGTATCAGTTTCCATGGACTTTGTGTCCAGGTTTCCAGAAGTAAAGGGTTATAGGGCGGTGATGGTGGTCATGGACCAATTCTCCAAGTACGCGATTTTCACGCCCGTGACCAAGAATTGCACTGCCAAAGCTGCTGCTGAGGCATTCTATCGCTCCGTGGTGAAGCTCTTTGGAGTCCCGACGGAGATAGTGAGTGAACGAGATACTTGGTTCACAAGCAACTTCTGGACGTGTTTGTTCGGACTGCTACGATCCAAACTGAAGTTCTCAACGGCCAATCATCCACAAATGGACGGCCAGACAGAACGAGTGAATGTGCTGCTGGAGGAGTACTTGAGGCATTATGTCTCAGCCAGTCAACAGAATTGGTTAGACTTGCTTGACTCTGCTTAGTTGTCTTACAACTTGAACCGCTCCTCTGCTACAGGTCATAGCCCATTTGAGTTGGCAATGGGCTACCAACCACTAACGCCGCAGGACGTGGCGTTGCAGCGGAAAGAAGGGCCTTGCCCAGCTGCATATTGATTCACGCGTGACAAGTAGGAGATGATTGAAGAAGCAAGAGATAGCCTCGCTAAAATTGCTAAGCAGATGAAGAAGTATGTGGACAAGAATCGGAGACTACTGGAGTTCCAGGTGGGGGACTTAGTGATGCTGAAGCTCACCCCACAGATATGGAAGAAGATCAAGAGCAAGCACTGGCACAAGGGCTTGTTCCAGCTGTATGACGGGCCATTTGAAGTGGTCAAGAGGGTTGGGGCAATAGCCTATTGGCTCGCACTACCAGAGAGGATGAAGGTGCACCCGACATTCCATGTCAGTTTCCTCAAGCCTTACTATCAGGACAAGGAGCATCCAGAGCACAACAAGGTGAAGCATGCCCCTCTCACCGTGAGGAAGGAACTTGACAAAGAAGTGGAAGGCATACTTGATCAACGTGTGCTGGGCTACAACAAGATGAATAGGAGGATGGAGTACTTGGTCAAGTGGAAGGACCAACCCAAGTCAAAGGCGACTTGGGAGAAGGATGTCACACTTTGGCAGTATGAAGACCTCATCCAGCGGTACAGAGAGTCTCATTCAACGCCCTGGTGGGGGAGGTTTGTTAGACCCTTGAGCTCTAACCCCAGAGAATGCATACCACAAGCCATACCTTGGGGCAATGGTGGCACATAGCAAGCATGCGACAATGCGCGGGCTAACACTTGCAAGGTGTTGGGATAAATTGTAGGTCCATGAGTGGGCAAGTAGGGAGATGGTCACGTAGATGTGCACAGAGGCACCAGTGGAGGGGACGGCTGGTCAAGGCTTAGCAAGGGAGCTGAGGGATCAATGGGTGGCCATGGAGTGTCACATTTCACAAGTAGGCAAATGCGCATATGGGTGGTGATGATGCCCATGAGCAAGGCACAACGTGACACTCAAGGATGCTCAGTGAACAAGATGTGACCAAGCAAAGGCACTCAAGGAGTGCGCACTACCCAATAGGCATGACAGACGCTAAGGGAGTGCTCAACACTTAGCGGCTGGTGAGTTGGCTACTAGCGGCTGGTGAGTTGGCTACTTGCGGAGATTGGATAAGTCCTTGACCATGCTCAAGTACCATTGGATGCTACAATCCCGATCAGACGGCTATGATTGTGGGAGGCGATCATGGACGTGTGCCCTAGAGGAGAGTGGATCGGATCGACGATGTTGAGTTAGTGCCAAGTCATCCGTACCTAGTCAAGCAGACAATTGGGGAAAGATTCTCCCGGGATATGGCAAATCAATCTGTTATGGAAACAGTCTTGGAGATTGGAGATCGACGGCCAAAATTGAATAGATCGAGATCTAATTGAGAGAATCAAGGGATTCAGATATATCAGTTGCCATATCTAGTATGCTCGGCTCCTTTATATAAAGGGGGCTCAATCTCATTCTCAGAGACAACCCATAATTCTTAGAGGAGAGACATAGAGAGCTAGAGACTCCAAGAGAGTGGAAGTCAAGTCAGAGCAAGCAGTTCGGTGTTCTTGTGAGGAGGCACGAGACCGGTAGGGAGTGCGAGCAGTGAGAGATTGTGAGGCATATACTCATGTGACTGTGTGTAAGTGTTCTGATATGGGTTGGGTTTTCGTGTACTTGTGATATATGTGAATACAAGTTACATTTTTCCCCAATTGTGTTCTTGTGTTTCTCTATGTTGCTTTTGCGGTTCTGTGATCGAACAACTCCAACAGTATCTGCGGTGTGTGGCTGGTCGGCAAGTAGAGTGCCGACGCCAGCGGGACACGGAAAAATTTGTGCCCCACATTTGTCCCATGACATCAACCAAGCCATGGCCCATGGTAGAGCAAGGCACAGCCCAAGATGGAGCAGGGCATCACCCATGGTCGACCAAGTGATCGCCCGTGGTAGAGCAAGACACAACCCGTGGTTGAACAAGTACTGTCTCCATGGTTGACTACACCATCGCTCATGGTAGAGCGAGGCACAGCATGTGGTCGAGCAAGGCAACGCCCGTGGTATAGCTAGGCACTGCCCATGGTCTAGCAAGGTGTTGCCTATGGTAGAGTGAGGTGTAGCCCATGGCCGACCGAGGGCAGTCTCCATGGTCAACCAAGCCATCACCTGTGGTAGCGCAAGGCACAGCCCATGGTCTAGCAAGGCATTGCCTATGGTAGAGTGAGGCACAGCCCGTGGTCAACCACGGGCTGCCTCCTTGGTTGACCAAGCCATCACCCATGGTAGAGCGAGGCATAGCCTGTGGTCAAGCAAGGCACCACACTTGGTGGAGTGAGGCACAGCCCTTGGTGGACCGAGGGTATTCTCTGTGGTCGAGCAAGGCATCACCCGTGGTAGAGCAAGGCACTGCCCATGGTCGAGCAAGAGATCACCCGTGGTAGAGCAATGCGCAGCCAGTGGTCAACTGTGGGCTATCTCCATGGTTGAGAGGCATTGCCCATGGTAGAGCGAGGCATAGGCCATGATCAAGTGAGGCATCACCCGTGGAAGAGCTAGGTGCTTCCTGTGATCAAGGGAGGCATCGCCAGTAGTACAGTGTGGCACAGCCCATGGTCGAGCCAGGCATCACCTGTGGTTGAGCGAGGAACAGCCTGTGGTCAACCAAGGGCTGTCTCCATGGTCAAGCAAGGGCTGTCTCCGTGATCAAGCAAAGCATCGCCCATGGTAGAGCAAGGCACAGCCCATGGTTGAGGGAAGCATCACTTGTCGTAAAGCTAGGCACAGGCCTTGGTCAAGCAAGGCACTGCCAGTGGTAGAGCTCGATACTGCCCATCAGCGACTGGGTGCACAGCCCGTGGTCAACTGTGGGCTGTCTCCGTGTTTGACCCAGCCATCACCGGTGGTTGAGCCAGGCACTACTCATGGTCGAGCTAGACATCACCAGTGGTGGAGCCAGGTGCTGCCTGCAGTTGACCGAGGGATGTCTCCATGGTTGACCAAGCCATTGCCCGTGGCAGAGCCAGGCACTGCGAGTGGTCGAGCAAGGCATTGCCTGTGGTAGAGCAAGGCCCAGCCCATGGTCAACCGAGGCTGTTTCTGTGGATGACAAAGCCATCACCAGTGGAAGAGCGAGGCACAGCTCATGGTCGAGCAAGGCATCACCCGTGGTAGAGCGAGGCATAGCTCGTGGTCGAATGAGGGCTGTCTCCGTGGTCTACCAAGATATCGCCCATGGTAAAGCAAGCCATCGCCCGTGGTCGGGCAAGGCATCACCTGTGGTAGAGCAAGGTATAGCCAGTTGTAAACCAAGGGCTGTCTACATGGTTGAGCAACGCATTTCTTGTGGTAGTGTGAGGCACAGCTTGTGGTCAAGCATGGCATCACTTGTGATAGAGTGAGGCACTGCCCGTGGTCGACTGAGGGCAGTCTCCATGGTCGACCAAGACATCGCCTGTGGTAGAGTGAGGCACAGCCGAAGGCATCACCCATGGTCGACTGAGGCACAGCCTGTGGTTGACCGAGGGCTGTCTCTGTGGTCGACCAAGTCATCACCCGTGGTGGAGCCAGGCACAGCCTGTGCTCAAGCAAGGCATTGCTCATGGTAGAGCAAGGTGCAGCCAGTGGTCGACTGACAACCCAGCCATCACCTGTAGTAGAGTGAGGCACAGCCCATGGTTGAGCAAGATATCGCCCTTGGTAGAGTGACGTGCTGCCTGTGGTCAACCCAGGGATGTCTCCGTGGTTGACCCAGCCATCGCCGCTGGTAGAGCCAGGCACTGCCTGTGGTTGAGCTAGACATCACCTGTGGTGGAGTGAGGCACTGTCTGTGGTCGACCGAGGGCTGTCTCCATGGTCGACCAAGCCATCACCCATGGTAGAGCCTGGCACTGCCCGTGGTTGAGCAAGGCAACGCCCGTGGTAGAGCGAAGCCCAGCCCATGGTTGACCGAGGGCTGTCTCCATGGACGACAAAGCCATCGCCAGTGGAAGAGCAAGGCACAGCCCATGGTTGAGCAAGGCATCACCCATGGTAGAGCAAGGTGTAGCCCTGGTCGACCGAGCGCTGTCTGCACGGTTGACCAAGCCATCACCCATGGTAAAGCAAGCCATAGCCCATGGTCAGGCAAAGCATCACCTATGTAGAGCAAGGCATTGCCCGTGGTCAACTTAGGGCTGTCTAAGTGGTCGAGCAACGCATCACCCAAGGCAGAGCGAGGCACAGCCCATGGTGGACTGACAGTTGTCTCCATGGTCAGCCAAGCCATCGCACATGGTAGAGTGAGGCACAGCCTGTGGTCGAGCATGGCATTGCTCATAATAGAATGATGTGCTGCCCATCATCAAACTGAGGGCTGCTCCGTGGTCGACCAAGCCATCACCTGTGGTAGAGTGAGGCACAGGCTGTGGTTGAGCAAGGCATAGCCCGTGCTAGAGTGAGGCACAGGCCATGGTCGACTGAGGGCTGTCTCTGAGGTTGACCAGGCCATTGCCCATGGTGGAGCCAGGCACAGCCTGTGCTCGAGCAAGGCATCACTCGTGGTAGAGTGAGGCACAGCCGGTGGTCAACTGATGACTGTCCCCGTGGTCAACCCAGCCATCGCCAGTGGTAGAGCGAAGCACAGCCCGTGGTCAACCAAGCCACCGCTCTTGGTATAGTGTGGCACTACCTGTGATTGGGCAAGACATCGCCTGTGGTTGGGCAAGGCATAGCTTATGGTCAAACATGCCATTGCCCTTGGAAGATCAAGGCACAGCCCGTGGTCGAGCATGGCATCGCCCTTGGTTGAGCATGGCACAGCCTGTGGTCGAGCAAAGCATCACCCGAGGTACTGCCAGGCTCTGCCCGTGAGAGACTGAGCATACAGCCCGTGGTCGACCGAGGTACAGTGAATCATAGCCTGTGGTCTACCAAGCCAGGGCCTGTGGTAGAGCAAGGCATGGGCTGTGGTCAAGCAAGGCATCATCCGTGCTAGGGCAAGGCACCGCCTGTGGTCAAGTAAGGCATCACCTGTGGAAGAACGTCCCACAACCTGTGGTTGAACATGCCATTGCCCTTGGTAGAGCAAAGCATCGACCGTGGTAGAGCTAAGTACTGCCTGTGAATGATCGAGCGCACAGCCCATGGTCAACCCAGCCTTCGCCCATGGTAGAGCATGGCACAGACCATGGTTGAGCAGCACATAGCCTGTGGTAGAGTGAGGCACAGCCCATTGTCAACCACTGGCTGTGCCTTGCTCTGCCACAGAAATGGCTTGGTTGACCACGGAGACAGCCTCAGTTGACCACAGGCTGTGGGCTCAGTCCACTCACAGCCAGTGCCTGGCTCTACCTTGGGAGATGCCCTGCTCGACCACGAGCTGTGCCTTGCTCTACCACGGATGATGGCTTGCTCGAGTGTGGGCTGTGTCTCACTCTTCCATGGGAAATGGCTTGTTCAACCATGAGCTGCCGCCTTGCTCTACCACGGGCTATGTGTTGCTCGACCACAGTCTGTGCCATGCTCTACCACGGGCGATGGCTGGTTGACCATGGGCTGTGCGCTCAATCATTCATGGGCAGTCTCTGGCTCTACCACAGGTGATGCCTTGCTCTACCAAGGGCAATGGCATGTTCTAAACTATGGTTGTGTGATGCTCTTCCACGGGCGATGCCTTACTCGGACCAACAGGCGGAAAAACGGTAAACCTTGCCCTAGCATGGGGTGATGTCTTGCTTGACCACAGCCCATAGCCTTGCTTTTACCACCGGCCCTGGCTTGGTTATGGACATGGGCTATGCCTCACTGTACCCCGGTCGAACAACGGGCGATAGTACACTCAGGTCTCTCATGGCAGTGCCCTCGAGGCAGTTACTCTGGGGTGATTTGCTTGCCCAACCACAGGCTATGCCTTGCTCTACCAAGGGCGATCGGATCATGCATTCGACCACGTGGAGTCTGATTCCATCCACTGTGCCTTTCTCTTCCAAGGGAAACGAGAAAATGCGTAGAGACATGTTTGACCACAGAGCTATGCCTTGCCCAATATGGGTGAATGCCTTGCTCAACACACGGGTAGTGCCCTCCATGCTATATCTCTCAAGAACGGGTGGCTTGGTTGACAAGGGGGGGAGATGAGGGAGGGGGGACACAACACACCCAAACAAAAACATAAAAAACAAAAAAAAAAACAAAAAAGAAAAATAAAAAAAAACAACAAAAAAAACGCTGCGATAGATCACCAAAAAATTGGTAACCGATCACTGGAGTGATGCTAGATCAAGACAACACAGACAGGCAGAATATGCAACTCCAGTCACACGGGAAACAAAGGTGACCTTGCATCAACACACAGGGCGCATTGCCTAAATGCAACGACATGGCAAGACAGCCCCTTAAGTAAACAAGATGATGTGAGTAAGTGCTTGATACAGACAATACAGTAGACACAAAAAAAACTCCATTGGTCAACACACAGGCAGTGCCTTGGTCCACCACGGAAAATATGCAAAATTGGATACGACCACAAGAGCATAGCAAAAATGCACTCACACCTAACAACAACAGGGCAATGCCTTCGCAAAAACCTAACCAATGGAGCATAAAGCCTGACCAAGCAACAATGGTCCCGAATAAAGCCTTCGCAAATTGGACAACACTGGGCCTGTAGGCCAATGCATCATACCGTCGAAAAGAAGATGATGGAACATCGGCACTCGACCAGGGAAGACAGCCCTTGGTTGACCACAGGGCTGGTTTGCCCTCAGTTAAAACACGGACAGTTCCTGGCTCTACTTTGCGGCGATGCCTTGGCTTGACCACAGGTTGTGGCCTTGGCTTACCATATGGGTTGATGCCGTTGCTCGACCAAGGCTGTGCCTTTGCTCTACCTTGCAAGGACACAATGGAACATGATGCCTAGCTCGCTACGCCACGAGAAGTGAATGCCATTGAGATCAACCAACAGCAGAACTAAGATGCCTATATCATCACGCCCCACGCCAACTGGTTGTTGACCATGGAAGAATAAAGCCACATACGGTAAAACACTGGCCAAAGTGACCCGTCCAATCGCATTGACGCTCCAACAGGACAGGACTCTACGTAAGTGATGCCTGCCCGACCACAGGGCTAACTGCCAGGCTCTACCAGACGTAGACTGGACTTGATATTGACCATGGGCTATGCCTCGACAATCCTACATGGGCAATGGCTTGTATGACAATATGGGAATCTGTAAGCCTCACTTAACCACGAGGCTAATAGCAATTGCAAACAATTTGACCACCTGGGGCATGCGCCTTATAAGCAAATCATAACCACAAGTGTGATGGCTTGGTTGACCACGAGGCTGTGCACTTCCAAGAACGAAAATTACATGGAGCAGGTGCCTGACAATANCAGAGAGAGATTCTAAGGTGGGCGGACTTACGTGAATGTTGAAGCTCACCCCACAGAATATGCGAAGACAGATCAGAACGCAAGGTGGCACAAGGGCTTTGTTCCAGCAGCCAATGGGCCCATTTGAAGTGATCAAGAGGGTCGGGGCAGTAGCTAATGGCCTAGCCACTTACCAGACGAGGCATGAAGGTAGAGCAGATGCGACATTCATTCATAGTTCGTGATATACCTTAAGCATGGGTACTAGAGAGATCCGGAGTAAATGGAGGGATGAGTTCATTTTACCGAGGAGCCATCCGGAGTGCAACCAGCTGAACGCCGCACCCCTGTCACCGTGAGGACAGGAATCGACAAGGAGTGGGACAGGCATAAACTTGATCACCGTGTGCTAGGCTACAGCAACGATGAACAGGAGGATAGAGTATTGCTCCAGTGGAGGATCTACTTCGACGTCAAACGGCGACTCTGGGAGAAGGACCCGTTACACTTATGCGCAGTATGAAGACTCATCCAGTGGTTATTAGAGCGTCTCCTCTCGAGCAGGGGATCGATCCTCTGGGTGGGGGAGGTTGTTAAGCACCTTGCAAGCTCTAACCCGCGAGAATGCCGTACCACAAGCATACTCGGCGGTAGTGTAGACACTAGGATGCATTGCAAGGATGGCGCGGGCATTCATGCGAGCGTGTTGGGGTAAATTGCAAGTCCATGAGCGAGCAAGTATGGTGATGGTCACACAAGCGTGCATGGAGGCCACCAGTAAAGGGACGATCATTGCATCAAGGCCAACAACGTGCTGAGGGATCATACTATGGCCATGGAGTGTCACTGTTCACAAGTAGGTGAATGCGTGTATGGGTGGTGAGGATGTCCACGAGCAAGGCACAATACAATGCTCAAGGATGCTCGGTGTGAACAATATGTGACTGAGCAAAGGCACTCTAGGAGTGCGCATTACTCGATAGGCATGGCAGACGCTAAGGGAATGCTCAACACTTAGCGGCTGGTGAGTTGACTACTTGTGAAGACATATAAGTCCTTGACCATGCTCAAGCACCATTGGATGCAGCAATCCCAATCGAACAACTGTGATCGCAGGAGGCGATCATGACGTAGACCCTAGAGGAGAGTGGGATCGGATTGACGATGCTGAGTCAGTGCCAAGTCATCCGTACCTGGTCAAGCAGATAATCAAGGAAAGTTTCTCCAGGGATATGGCAAATCAATATGTTATGGAAACAATCTTGGAGATTGTAGATTGATGGTCGAGATTGAACAGATCAAGATCTGATGGAGAGAATCAAGGGATTCCAATATATCAGTTGCCATATTGGGTTTACTAGGCTCCTCTATATAAAGGGGGTCAGTCTCATTCTTAGGGACAACCAAGAAATTCTCAGAGGAGAGACACAGAGAGCCAGAGACTTCAAGAGAGTGTAAGTCAAGTAAGAGTAAGCAGTTCTCTGTTCTTGAGAGAAGGCACAAGACAGTTTGGGAGTGCAACCAGCGGAGAGACTGTGAGGCATATACTCGTGTGACTGCGTGTATGTGTTCTAATCTAGGTTGGGTTTGTGTACTTGTGATATATGTGAATACAAGTTACGTTTTTTCCCCAATTGTGTTCTTGGGTTCCTCTGTGTTGTTTTACAGTTTTGTGATCAAACGACTTCGACCGTACGTGCGGTGTGTGGCTGGTCGGCAAGCGGAGTGTCGACGCTAGCAGGACGCGGAAAAATTTGTGACCTGCATTGGTCCCATGACAGATGGCTTGGGCGACCACGGAGACATCCCTCAATCACCCACGGGCTATGCCTGGCTCTACCATGGGAGATGCCTTACTCGACCAAGGGGAGATGCCTTGCTCTTACCACGAGCAATTGCTTGTTCGATTCATGGGCAATGTGTTGCTCGACCACGGGCTGTGCCTTGCTTTAACATGGGCAATTGCTTGGTTGACCGTGGGCTGTGCCTTGCTCTACCATGGGCAATGGCTTTCTCGACCACAGGCTATGCTTTGCTGTACCACAGGCGATGGCTTGGACAACAACGGAAACAGCCTCGGTTGACAAGGGCTGTGTGCTTGATTGCTCACGGGCTGTGCTTGCTCTACCATGAGCAATGGCTTGTTCAATCACGGGCAATGCGTCGCTTGACCATGGTCTGTGCCTTGCCTTTAACACAGGCAATTTCTTTGTTGACTGTGGGCTGTGCCTTGCTCTACCACAGGTGATGGCTTCTTGACCACAAGCTATGCTTTGCTGTACCATGGCAATGGCTTGGGCAACCACAGAGACAGCCCTTGGTTGGCCATGGACTGTGTGCTTGATTGCTCACAGGCAGTGCCATGCTAGACCCGGGCGATGCCTTGCTCGACCACAGGCTGTACCTTGCTCTAGCAAGGGCAATGGCTTGGTCAACCTCGGAGACATCCCTTGGTCAACCGCAGGCAATGCCTTGCTCTGCCATGGGTGATAGCTTGGTCGACCACAGAGACAGCCCTTGGTCAACCCCTGGCTGTGCCTTGCTCTTCCACAGGTGATGGCTAGGTCAAGCACGGGCTGTATTCTCAGTCTCTCACAGGCCATGCCTAGCTCTACTTGGGTAATGCCTTGCTCGACCACAAGCTGTGCCTTGACCACAGGCTGTGCCTCGCTCTACCACAGGCAATGCCTTGCTCGACCACGAGCTGTGCCTTGTCCAACCACGGGCGATGGCTTGGTCGGCCAATGATACAGCCTTCGGGCTGTGCCTTGCTCTTCCACGGGCTCTGTGTTGCTTGACCACAGGCTGTACCTCGCTCCACCATGGGTGATGGCTTGGTCGACCATGGGCTGTGTGCTCGATCATGCACAGGCAGTGCCTAGCTCTACCATGGGTGACGCCTTGCTCTACCAAGGTCAAGTGCAATGTTTGACCATGGGTTGTGCGTCACTCTACCATGGGCGATGCCTTACTTGACCACAGGCGGTTGCCTTGCTTGACCACAGCCTCTGCCTTGCACCACCATGGCCTATGCCACACTGTACCTCGTTTGACCATGGGCTGTATGCTCGGTCTCTCATGGGCAGTGCCTGGCAGTACCTTGGGCAATGCCTTGCTCGACCACAGGCTGTGCCTTGCTCTTCCAAGGGCAATGGCATGTTTGACAATGGGGTATGCTTTGCCCATCCGCAGGTGATGCCTTACTTGACCATGGGTTGTGGCATGCTATACCAAGAGCGGTGGCTTGGTCTACCATGGTGATAGCCCTTGGTCAATCACGGGCAATGCCTAGATCGAGCACGGGCTATGCACTTGGTCGCTCATGGGCAGTGCCTTGCTCAACCACAGGCAATGCCTTGTGCAACCATGGTGACAACCCTTGGTCATTCATGGGTCGTTGCATTGATCAACCACGGTGACAGCTCGTGGTTGACCACTGGCAGTGCCTTGGTCCAACAAGGGCAATGCATTGGTCAACCACGGGCTGTGCATCGCTCCACCATGGGTGATTCCTTGCTCAACCATGGGCTGTGCCTTGCTGAACCCATGGGCTGTGCCTTGGGCGATGCCTTGCTCGACCATGGTGACAGCCTATCATTGATGAGGGTGATTCCTTGATCGACCATGGGCTGTGCACGTCGGTCGCTCATGGGCAATGCCTTGCTCTTCCATGGGGAGTTGCGTTGCATGATCATGATGACAGCCCTTCCAATGATCATGGGGGTGATGCCTCCGACCATGGTGACAGTGCTTGGTTGACCACAGGCAGGGCCTTGCTCTACCACGAGTGATGCCTTGGTCAACCGGGCTATGCCTTTGCAATGCCCTTACTCCACCACGGGCGATGGCTTGGTCCACCAAAGAGACAGCCCTTGGTCAACCACAGGCTGCACCTCACTCTACCACGGGTGATGTCTTGCTAGACCACGGGCTATGCCTCACCCTACCATGGGTGATGGGTAGGTCCACCACAGAGACCACCCTCAGTCGCCCATGGGCTGCACCTCACTCTACCATGGGCAATGCCTTGCTCGACCACCAGTTGTGCTTTCCTCTATCATGGGCAATGGCTTGGTCGACTACGGAGACAGCCCTCGGTCGACCATGGGCTGTGCACTCGGTCACTCATGGGCACTGCCTCGCTCTACCATGGGTGATGTGTTGCTTGACCATGGGCTGTGCATCGCTCTACCATGGGCGATGGCTTGGTTGACCATGGAGATAGCCCTTGGTCGACCACAGGCTGCACCTCACTCTATGATGGGCGATGCCTTGCTCGACCACATGCTGTGGCTTGCTCTACCACAGGTGATGGCTTTGATGACCAATGGGACAGTCCTTGGTTGACCATGGGCTGTGCCTTGCTCTACCATGGGTGATGCCTTGCTCAACCATGGGCTGTGCCTTTCACTACCACGGGCGATGGCTTGGTCGACCATGGAGACAGCCCACGGTCGACCATGGGCTGTGCCTCACTCTGCCAAGGGGATGCCATGCCCAACCATGGGCTATGCCTTGCTCTACCATGGGAGATGGCTTGGGCAACCATGGAGAAAGCCCTCTGTCAATCATGGGCTATGACTCGCTTGTTCATGGGCAATGCCCTGCTCTACCACGGGCAATGGCTTGCTCAACCATGGTGACAGCCGTTGGTCGATCATGGGGCAACACCTTGATTGATGATGGTGACAGCACTTGGTCGGCCTTGTGCAGTGCCTTGCTCTACTACGGGCAATGCCATGGTTGACCATGGGCTGTGCCTTGCTCTACCACAAGTGAAGTCTTGCTTGACCATGGTGACAGCCCTAGGTCGATCATGGGGCAATGCCTTGATTAACCATGGTGACAGCCCTTGGTCGACCACAGGCAGTGCCTTCCTCTACCACGGGCGATGCATTGGTTGACCACAGGTTGTGCCCTTCTCTACCATGGGTGATGCCTTGCTCCACAATGGGCAATGGTTTGGTCGACGACGGGCTGTGCCCCACTCTACCATGGGTGATGCCTTGCTCGACCACGGGTGGTGCCTTGCTCTACAATGGGTGATGGCATAGTCGACCGCGGAGATAGAGCTCGGTTGACCACAGGCCATGCCTTGCTCTACCATGGGTGATCGCTTGATCGACCACGGGCTGTGCCTTGCTCTACCACAGGTGATGCCTTGATCCACCACAGGCTGTGCCTTGCTCTACTGCACGCCATGGCTTGGTCGACCATGGGCTGTGCCTAGCTCTACCATGCGCAATGTCTTGGTAGACAGAGGAGATAGCCCTCGGTTGGCCACTGGCTGTGAGCTTGGTCACTCTTGGGCAGTCCCTGGCTATACCTCAGGCAATGCGTTGCTTGACCATGGGCAGTGCCTTGTTGTACCATGGGTGATGGCTTGGTTGACCACGGTCATTGTGCTTGGTTGCTCGGGGCAGTGCCAGGCTCCACCTCAGGCGATGCCTTGCTTGACCACGAGCTGTGCCTTGCTTTACCAAGGGCGATGCCTTGCTCGACCTCGGGCTGTGCCTCACTCTACCATGGGCTGCTCCTTGCTCTCCAATGGGCCATGGCTTGGTCGACCACTGTCATTGTGATTGGTTGCTCAGGGCAGTGCCTGGCTCCACCTCAAGCGATGCCTTGCTCAACCATGGGCTGTTTCATTGCTCTACCACCAGCGATGGCTTGGTTGACCATGGAGACAACCCCTGGTCGACCACAGGCAGTGTGGTTGGTTGCTCATGAGTAGTGCCTAGCTCTACCTCTGGTGATGCTTGCTTGACCACGGGCTGTGCCTTGAACTACCATGGCAATGGCATGTTCGACCACGGGTGCACTTGCTCTACCACAGGTGATGGCTTGGTTGATGATGGAGATAGCCCTCGGTCGACCACGGGCTGTGCAGTTGTTTCCTCACGGGCAGTGCCTTGCCCTACCAAGCGCGATGCCTTGCTTGACCATGGGCTGTGCCTTGCTCTTACATGGGTGATGCCTTGCTCGACCACTGGCTGTCCCCTGCTCTACCATGGGCAATCACTTGTTTGACCAATGAGACAGCCCTTAGTTGATCACGGGCTGTGCACTCAGTTGCTCATGGGCAGTGCTCGCTCTGCCACGGTCCATGCCTTGCTCGACCACAGCAACAACCCTGGGTCGATCTGTGACAGCTCTTGCTTGACCACGGGCAGTGCCTTGCTCTACCACTGGTGATGCCTTGTTTGACCACGAGCTGTGCCATGCTCTATGTCAAGCAATGCCTTGCTCCACCACAGGCACTGGCATGGTCGATCACGGGCAATGGCTTGGTCGACCAAAGGCTGTGCTTTGCTCTACCACTGGCGATCGCTTGCTCGACAATGGCCTATGCCTTGCTATACCATGGGCATTGCCTTGCTCGACCATGGGTTGTGCCTGGCTTTACCCCAGGCAATGGCTTGGTCGACCACAGGCTGTGCCTCGCTCTACCCTGGGCAATGCCATCTTCACCATTGGTTGTGCCTTGGTCTACCAGGGTGGTGGCTTGGTCAACCACAAAGACAGCCCTTGGTCAGCTACAGGATGTGCCCTCGGTCGCTCACAGGCCATGCCTTCCTCTACCGTGGGCAATGCTTGCTCAACTATGGGTTGTGCCTGGCTCCACCACGAGAGATGCCTTGCTCGACCATGAGCTGTGCCTTGCTCTACCACAGAATGTGAGTTGCTCTACCACAGGCAATGGCTTGTTCGATCACAGCTGTGCCTCACCCTACCATGGGTGATGCCTTGCTCGACCATGGGCTATGCCTTGCTCTACCAAGGTCTATGCCTTGGTCGACCATGAAGACAGCCCTCAGTCAACCATGGGCCATGCCTTGCTTTGCCTCCAGCAAATGCTTGGTCGACCATGGAGATAGCCCTCAGTCTACCACGGGCTGTGCCATCCTCTACCATGGGTGATGGCTCGGTCGACCACATGCTGTATGCTCGGTCTCTCATGGGGAGTGCCTGGCTCTACCATGGCAATGCCTTGATCAACCTTGGGCTGGGCCTTGCTCCAACACGGGCAGTGGCTTGGGCAACCATGGAGATAGCCCTTGGTCAGCCACGGGCTGTGCGATTGATCACTCACAGGCAGAGCCTTGCTCAAACCCAGGTGATGCCTTGCTCGACCACGGGCTGTGCCTTGCTCTAGCAAGGGCGTTGGCTTGTTCGACCTCATAGACATCCATTGGTCGACCACGGCAATGCCTTGCTCTGCCATGGGCGATGGCTTGGTTGACCACGGAGACAGCCCTCGGTCGACCACGGGCTGTGCCTTGCTCTTCCACAGGTGATGGCTCAGTCGAGCACGGGCTGTACGCTCGGTCTCTCATGGGCCGTGCCTGGCTCTACATCAGGCAATGCCTTGCTCTACAACGGGCGATGCCTTGCTCAACCATGGGCTGTGCCTTGCTCTACCATTGGAAATGGGATGTTTGACAACGGGCTGTGCCTCGCTCTACCACCAGCAATGCCTTGCTTGACCATGGGCTGTGCCTTGTCCAACCACGGGCAATGGCTTGGTCAACCATGGATATAGCCCTCAGTCGACCAGGGGCTGTGTGCTCAGTCACTCATGGGCAGTGCCTTGCTACAACATGAGTTGTGCCTTGGTCTACCTTGGGCAATGGCTTGTTCTACCACGGGCTGTGCCTTGCCCTACCACAGGCGATCCATTGCTCGACCATGTGCTGTGCCTTACTTTACCATGGGCAATGGCTTGTTTGACCGCGGGCTGTGCCTTGCTCTACCACAGGCGATTGCTTGGGCAACCACGGAGACAGCCCTTGGTCGGCCACAAGCTATGCGCTCGGTCACTCATGGGTAGTGCCTTGCTCTACCTGGGTGATGTGTTGCTCGACCATGGGCTATGCCTTGCTCTACAAAGGGTGATGTCTAGGTCGACCACAGAGACAGCACTTGGTTGACCATGGGCAATGGCATGCTCTTGCATGGGCAATGGCTTGGTGGACCACAGAGACAGCCCTTGGTCAACCATGGGGCCGTGCCTTGCACTTCCACTGGCAATGGCTCCATCAAGCATGGCTGTACGCTCAGTCTCTCACGGGCAGTGCTTGGCTCTACGTCGGGCAATGCCTTGATCAACCACGGGCTGCACCTTCCTCTACCAAGGGCAATGGGATGTTCGACCACGGGTGGGGCCTCACTCGACCATGGGCAATGCTTTGCTCGACCACTGGGTGTGCCTTGGCCAACCATGGGCAATGGCTTGGTCGACCACGGAGACAGCCCTCAGTTGACCACGGGCTGTGTGCTCGGTCACTCATGGACAGTGGCTTGCTCTACCACTGGCAATGCCTTAGTCCACCACCGGCTGTGCCTTGCTCAACCATGGGCAATGCCTTCTCGACCACGAGCTGCACCTGACTCTACCATGGGTGTGCCTTCCCGACCACGGCAATGCCTCCCTCTACCATGGGTGATGCCTTCTCCACCGCTGGCTGTCCCTTGCTCTACCATGGGCGATGGCTCAGTCGAGCACAGGCTGTACGTACGGTCTCTAACGGGCAGTGCCTGGCTCTAGCTCAGGCGATACCATGATCGACCACAGGATGTGCCTTACTCTACCATGGGCAATGCCTTGCTTGACCATGGGCTGTGCCATGCTCTACCAAGGGCAATGGGATGTTGGACCATGGGCTGTGCCTTGCTCTACCACAGGCGTTGCCTTGCTCCACCACAAGCAGTGCCTAGCCCAACCACAGGCAATGGCTTGGTTGACCATGGAGACAGCCCTCGGTTGACCACAGGCTGTGTGCTCGGTCACTCATAGGCAGTGGCTTGCTCTACCACTTGCATTGCCTTGCTCCACCACAGGCTGTGCCTTGCTCTACCGCGAGCGATGCCTTGCTTGATCACATGCGATGCCTTCTCAGCCATGGGCTGTACCTGGCTTTACCATGGGCAATGCCTTCTTGACCACATGCTGTGCCTCAATCTACCATGGGCGATGCCTTCTCAACCATGGGCTGTGCCTCACTCTATCATGGGCGTTGCCTTCTCAACCACCAACTGTGCCTTGCTCTACCAAGGGCAATGGCTTGGTCAACCATAGAGAAAGCCCTCGATTGACCACAGGGAAAAGCCCTCGGTTGACCACAGGCAATGCCTTGCTCCACCATCGGCCAATACCTCATTCTAACATGAGCAATGCCTTCATGACCACAGGCTGTGCCTCGCTCTACCACGGAGACAGCCCTTGGTCGACCACAGACAATGTGCTCTGTCGCTCACAGGCAGTGCCTTGCTCTACCATGGGCAATGCCTTGCTCCACCATGGGCTGTGCCTTGCTCTACAACGGGCGATGCCTTGCTCGACCACAGGCTGCACCTGGGCCTACCACGAGGTATGTCTTCTTGACCACGGGTTGTCCCTCACTCTACCATGGGCAATGACTTCATGACCACAGGCAATGTGCTTGGTCACTCACAGGCTGTGCCATGCTCTAGCATGGCAATGCCTTGATCCACCATGGGCTATGCCTCACTCTACCACGGGCAATGCCCTCTCAACTATGGGCTGCACCTGGCTCTACCACGGGCAATGCCTTCTCAACCACAGGCTGTGCCTTGCTGTACCATAGGCGATGCCATCTTGACCACAGGTTGCGCCTTGCTATACCCAGGCTATGTGCTCAGTTGCTCATAGGCTGTTGCATGCTCTATGATGGGCAATGCCTTGCTCCCCCATGGGCTATGCCTTGCTCTACCAATGGTGATGCCTTCACGACCATGGGCTGTGCCTCGCTCTAACATGGGTGATGCCTTGTTTGACCAGGGGCTGTGCCTTGCTATACCATGGGCAATGGCTTGGTCAACCATGGAGAAGGCCCTCAGTTTGACTACGGGCTATGTTCTTGGTTGCTCACCAGTGCCTTGCTCCACCATGGGCTGTGCCTCACCCTACCACAGGTGATGCCTTGCTCAACCTCTGGCTGTCCCCTGCTCTACCACGGGCAATCACTTGTTTGACTCACTCTTCCATTGTCCATGCCTTGCTTGACCACAGCGATAACCCTTGGTCAATCATGGGGTGACGCCTTGATCAACCACCGCAACAGCTCTTGGTCAACCACGGGCAGTGCCTTGCTCTGCCAGGGGTCATGCCTTGTTTGACCACGGGCTGTGCCTTGCTCTACCCTAAGTGATGCCTTGCTCCACCATGGGCAATGGCATGGTCAACCACGGGCAATGGCTTGGTCAACCAAAGGCTGCACCTCGCTCTACCACGGGCAATCACTTGCTTGACAACAGCCTGTGCCTTGCTCTACAATGGGTGGTGCCTTGCTCTACCATGGGCGTTGCCTTGCTTGACCACGGGTTGTGCCTGGCTTTTCCCAGGGCAATGGCTTGGTCGACCATGGGCTGTGCCTTGCCCTACCCCAGGCAATGCCTTCTCGACCGTCAGCTGTACCTTGGTCTAACACGGGCGATGTCTTAGTCAAGCACAGAGACAGCCCACGGTCAGCTACAGGCGGTGCAATCAGTTGCTCATGGGCCGTGCGATCGGTCACTTCACGGGCCGTGCCTTCCTCTACCATGGGTGATGCCTTGCTCGTCCATGGGCAGTGCTTGGCTCCACCAAGGGAGACGCCTTGCTTGACCACAGGCTATGCCTTGCTCTACCATGGGAGATGCCTTGCTCTACCACAAGAGATGCCTTGCTCTACCACAGGAGATGCCTTGCTCTACCATGGGCAATGGCTTATTCTGTACCACGGGCAATCACTTGGCTGACCCCAGGCTGTGCCTTGCTCTACCTCAGCCGATAGCTTGCTTGACCATGACCTATGCATTGCTCTACAATGGGCATTGCCATACTTGACCATGAGTTATGCCTCGCTCTACCACGGGCGATGACTTGCTCGACCATGGGCTATGCCTGGCCCTACCATGGGCAATGGCTTGGTCCACCATGGAGACTGCGCTTGGTCACTCACAAGTTGTGCCTTGCTCTACCACAGGCAATGCCTTGCTAGACCACTGGCTGTGCCTTGCTCTACCATGAGTGATGGCTTGGTAGACCACACAGACAGCCCTCGGTCAACCATGGGTTGTGCCTCACTCAACCACAGGCAATGCCTTGCTCGACCACCCGCTGTGCCTTCCTCTACCACGGGCAATGGCTTGGTCGACTATGGAGATAGCCTTCGGTCGACCACTGGCTGTGCACTCAGTTGCTGATGGGCACTGCCTCACTCTACCACAGGTGATGCCTTGCTCAACCATGGGCTGTGCATCGCTCTACCATGGGTGATGGCTTGGTCAACCATGGAGACAGCCCTCTGTCCACCATGGCCTATGTGCTCACTTGCTCATGGCCAATGCCTTGCTCTACCATGGGTGATGCCTTGCTCTACCATGGGGGATGCCTTGCTCAACCACAGTGACAGCCATTGGTCGATCATTGGGTGACGCCTTGAACAATGATGGTGACAGCACTTGGTCGACCACTTGCAGTGCCATGCTCTACCACAGGCAATGCCGTGGTCGACCACAGGCTGTGTCTTGCTCCACCATGGGTGACGCCTTGCTTGACCAGGGGCAATGCCTTGGTTTACCTAGGGCTGTGCCTTGCTCTACCACAAGCTGTGCCTCGCTCTTCCACGGGGCTTTGCCTTCCTCTACCACAGGCGACAGCTTGGTTGACCACGGAGACAGCCCTTGGTCAATCACAGCCTGTGCACTCTGTCGCTCATGAGTCATGCCTGGCTCTACCACGGGGGATGCCATACTCAACCACAAGCTGTGCCTCACTCTACACGAGCGATGCCTTGCTTGACCACGGTTGTGCCTTGCCCTAACACAGGCAATTGCTTGGCCAACCACAGGCTGTGCCTTGCTCTACCACAGGCAATGGCTTGCTCGACCACGGCCTGTGCCTTGCTCTACCATGGGTGTTGCCTTGCTCTACTGCAGGTGATGGGTTGGTTGTCCACGGAGATGACCATCAGTTGACCATGGGCTGTGCACTTGGTCTCTCATGGGCAATGCCTTGCTCTACCACGGGTGATGCCTTGCTCCACCATGGGCAATGGCATGGTCAAAAACAGGTGATGCCTTCTTTACTGCAGGCTGTGCCATGCTCTACCACAGGTGATGGCTTGGTTGACTACGGAGACAGCTGCAGCCCTCAGTTGACCACGGGTCATGTGCTCGGTCGCTCATGGGCAGTGCCTTGCTTTACCATGGGCAATGCATTGCTCCACCATGGGCTGTGCCTTGCTCTAACACTGGTGATGCCTTGTTCGACCACTGGCTGTCCCTTGCTCTATTACAGGCAATGGCTTGGTTGACCATGGAGACAGCCCTAGTTGACCACAGGCTGCACACTCAGTCACTCACAGGAAGTGCCTTCCTCTACCATGGTTGATGCCTTGCTCGATGACTCCGACATCCCTTGGCCAATCAAAGGGCGATGCCTTGATCAACCATGGAGACAGGTCTTGGTCAACTATGGGCAGTGCCTTGCTCTACCACTGGTGATGCCTTGGTTGACCACGGGCTGTGCCCTGCTCTACCACGAGTGATGCCCTGCTCCACCATGAGGAATGGCATGGTTGACCACAGGTTGTGCCTTGATCTACCATGAGCGATGGCTTGGTCAACCATGGAGACAGCCCTTAGTTGATCATGGGCTGTGCACTCGGTCTCTCACAGGCAGTGCCTTGCTCTACCACAGTCAATGCCTTGCTTGACCATGGCGATAGCCCTTGGTCGATCATGGGGCAACGCCATGATCAACCATGGTGACAGCTCTTTGTTGACCATGGGCAGTGCCTTGCTCTACCACTGGGGATGCCTTGCTCGACCATGGGCTGTGGCTTGCACTACCATGAGCAATGGCATGGTCGACCACGGGTGATGCCTTCTCAACCACGGGCTGTCCCTGGCTCTACCACTGGAGATGCCTTCTTGACCAAGGGTTGTTCCTCGCACTACCATGGGTGATGCCTTCTCCAACCTTGGCTGTGCTTTGCTCTACCTCGGATGAGGGCATGGTCGACCACAGAGATAGCCCTAGTGACCACAGGCTATGCCTGGCTCTACCACAGGAGATGCCTTGCTCGACCACAGATTGTGCCTTGCTCTACCACAGACAATGGCTTGTTTGACCACAGGTAAAACCCATGGTTGACCACAGTCTGTGCCTCACTCTACCACGGGTGATGCCTTCTCAACCACAAGTTGTGCCTTGCTCTACCACAAGCAATGGCTTGGGTGACCACAGAGACAACCCTTGGTTGGCCTCAGGCAATGCGCTTGGTCATTCATGAGTAGTGCCTTGCTCTACCCTGAGCGATGCCATGCTTGACCACAGCCTGTGCCTTACTCTATGAAGGGCGGTGGATTGGTCGACCACAGAGATAGCCCATGGTCGACCACGAGCAACGGCTTTGCTCTGGCATGGGCATTGGCTTGGTCAACTCCAGAGGCAGCCCTCAGTCGACCATGGGCTGTGTGTTGCACTTCCACGGGCGATGGCTCGGTCAATCACGGGCTTTATGCTTAGTCTCTCATGGGCAGTGCCTGGTTCTACCATGGGCAATGCCTTGATCAACCATCGGCTGTGCCTTGCTCTTCCAAGGGCAATGGGATGTTCGACCATCGGCTGTGCCTTGCCCAACCATGGGTGATGGCTTGGTCAACCACAGAGATAGTCCTCAGTTGACCATAGGTTATGTGCTCAGTCACTCACGGGCAGTGGCTTGCTCTACCACTGGCAATGCCTAGGTCCACCATGGGCTGTGCCTTGCTCTACAATGGGTGATGCCTTCCTTGAACATGGGCGATGCCTTGTCAACCATGGGCTGCACCTGGCTCTACCATAGGTGATGCCTTCTCGACCACAAGCTGTGCCTCGCTCTACCTTGGGTGATGCCTTCTCAACCGGAGGATGTGGCTCACTCTACCACAGGCAATGGCTTCTCAACCACGGGTTGTGCCTCACTCTACCACAGGCGATGCCTTCTCGACCACCGGCTGTGCCTTGCTATACCACGAGCATTGGCTTGGTCGAGCACATGTGGTACACTTGGTCTCTCATGGGTAGTGCCTGGCTGTACCATGGGCGATGCCTTGATCGACCACAGTTTTGCCTTGCACTACCATGGGCAATGCCTTGCTCGACCACGGCCTGTGCCTTGCTCTACCAAGGGTAATGGGATGTTTGACCACAAGCTGTGCCTCGCTCTACCACGCGTGATACCTTGCTCGACCACGGCCTGTGCCTTGCCCAACCATGGGCAATGGCTTGTTCAACCATGGAGACAACCCTCAGTTGACAACAGGCTATGTGCTCGGTCACTCACAGCAATGGCTTGATCTACCACTGGCAATGCCTTACTCCACCGTGGGCTGTGCCTTGCTCTACCCATGAGCAATGCCTTGCTCGACCACGGGCAATGCTTCTTGATCACAGGCTGCATCTGGCTCTACCATGTGCGATGCCCTCTTGACTGCAGGCTGTGCCTCCCTCTACCATGGACAATGCCTTCTCAACCATGGGCTGTGCCTCACTCTACCATGGATGATGCCTTCTCAACCACCGGCAGTGCCTTGCTCTACCACGGGTGATGGCTTGGTCGACCATGGAGAAAGCCCTCAGTTGACCACTAGGAAAGCCCTCAGTCAACCACAGGCTATGTGCTTGGGCACTGAAAGGTAGTGCCATGCTCTACCACTGGCAATACCTTGCTCCACCATCGGTCTACTCCTTGCTCTACCATGGAGACAGCCTTCAGTTGACCATTGGGTTGTTTGCTCGGTCGCTTTATGGGCAGTGCCTTGCTCTACCAAGGGCAATGCCTTGCTCAACCATGGGTGATGCCTTCTCGACCACCAGTGATGCCTTCTCAACCACGGGCTGTGCCTTGCTCTACCACAGGCAATGGCTTGGTCAACCTCGGAGAAAGCCCTTGGTTGATCATGGGCTATGCGCTCAGTCGCTCACAGGCTGTGCCATGCTCTAGCATGGGCAATGCGTTGCTTCACCAAGGGCTATGCCTCTCTCTACCATGGGCAATACCTTTCTCGACCACAGCTGCACCAGGCTTACCACAGCGATGCCTTCTTGACCACAGGCCATGCCTCGCTCTAGCATGGGTGATGCTGTCTCGACCATGGGCTGTGCCTTGCTATACCACAGGCGATGGCTTGGTCAACCACAGAGAAAGCCTTGGCCTACCACGGGCTATGTGGTCGGTTGCTCACAGGCCGTGCCATACTCTTGCACGGGCAATGCCTTGCTCCACCTTGGGCTATGCCTCGCTCTACCACAGGTGGTGTCTTCACGACCACGGGCTGTGCCTTGTCTACCACAGGCGATGGCTTGGTCAACCGTGGGCTTTGTTTGCGGTTGCTCACAGGTAGTGTGTGTTGCTCTACCATGGGCAAACGCCTTGCTCCACCATGGATGTGCCTCGCTCTACCACGGGTTGATGCCTTGCTCAGTCAGCTACAGGTTGTGTGTTTGATTGCTCACGGGAGATGCCTTGCTTGATCACGAGCTGTCCCTTTCTCTACCATAGGAAATGCCTTGCTCTACCATGGGCTGTGCCTTGCTCTACCATGGCAATGGCATGTATGACCACAGATGTGCCTTGCCCTACCATGGGCGATGCCTTGCTTGACCCTGGGCAATGCCTTGCTCTACCAAGGGCATTGGCTTGATCGACCATGAAGACAGCCCCCGGTCAACCATGGGCCATGCCTTGCTTTGCCACGAGCAAATGATCAGTGGCTGTGCCTTGCTCTACCACGGGTGATGGCTTGGTCGACCATGGAGAAAGCCATTTGGTCGACCATAGGCTATGTGCTCAGTCGCTCACAAGCAGTGCCATGCTCTACCACGGGCAATGCCTTGCTCCACCATGGGTCTATGCCTTGCTCTACCACGGGTGGTGCCTTCACAACCATGGGCTATGTCTCGCTCCACCATGGGCAGTGGCTTGGTTGACCATGGAGACAATCCTTGACTGACCACGGGCTGTGTGCTCAGTCACCCATGGGCAGTGCCTTGCTCTACCACCGACAATGCCTTGCTCCACCACAGGCTGTGCCTTGCTCTACAATGGGTGATGCCATGCTCGACCACGGGCGAAGCCTTCTCTACCATGGGCTGCACCTGGCTCTACCACCAGCGATGCCTTCTTGACCACAGGCTGTGCCTCGCTCTACCAAGGGCAATGCCTTCTTGATCATAGGCTGTGCCTTGCTCTACAACGGGTAGTTGCTTGGTCAACCACGGAGACAGCCCTCAGTTCAACCATGGGGAATGCCTTGCTCGACCACAGGCTGGGCTGTGCTCAACCAAGGGTGATGCCTTACTCAACCACCCATTGTGCCTTTCTATACCAAGGGCAATGGCATGTTCGACCATGGGTTGTGCCTCACTCTACCATGGGCGATGCCTTGCTCACCACAGGCTGCGCCTTGCCCAACCAGGGGCGATGCCTTGCTTTACCACAGGCCGTGCCCAACCACAGGTAGAGGTACGCAAGATGAAGAGGGAGGTATCAGCCACAGAGCTAGTAAAAGCCCAATTGCAAAAGGAATGTACTGAGACGAAGGAACCATGCTCGGGGAGCCTGCTTCAAGCCATAGAGAGAGCGATGAAACTTACAAACATAAAGAGGTCTAATGGAGTCAATGAAGCCTAGAGGTTGAGCTATGTAGACTTCTTCATCGAGGTACCCATGAAGGAATGCATTCATAACATCAAGCTGATGAATGGGCCATCCAAAAGAGATGGCAATAGAAAGGATAACACGAATCATAATAGGCTTCATGACCGGGCTGAACATATCGGCATAGTCAAGACCTTCTTGTTGGGAGAATCCACGTGCCACCAAACGTGCCTTATAACGATCCACAGAGCCATTAGGTTTCTGTTTGACCTTGTAGACCCACTTGTAACCAATAACTTGACGATTGGGAGGATGTGGAATGAGCTCCTAGATATGGTTATCAAGCAAAGCCTGATATTTAACATGCATGGCAGCTAGCCAATGAGGATCATGACATGCTTCAGCAAAGGTCCTAGGTTCCTATACTATAGAGGAAACAGCAAATCTAGCAGGATAATGAGAGATGGAAAACCGTCGAGTAGGGAGAGAGCCATCTTGGGAGCGTGTAATCATGGTGTGAGTATGAGGGATGCCTGCAAGAGTATTGTTGTGAGGACCAAAAATGACATTAGAAGATGAAGCAGGAGTAGGAACAGCTGGAGGTACCTCAGCAGGAGTAGACTACGCCGGAGTAGATGATGAAGGGGTAGTGGCGGGTGCACCCATTGTGGAAGGTAAAGGAAGGGAGGTCGGGTGTGGGGTCAATGGTGGACGGAGCTGCCGGGGTACCATAAAGGAACTACTGCAAGGTAGTGTGTCAGCTGGTCCCAAGGAGAAAGGGAAGTGAGACTCATTGAATAGAACAGTACGACAAATAAAGATACGGCTAGTATGAGGATTAAAGCAACGATAACCCTGATACTTAGAAGGATAACCTAGAAAGACGCAAGGGCGAGAATGGAATTGGAGCTTGTGTTCTCAGTAAGGATGAAGATAGGGAAAGCATTGACAACCAAAAATGCGAAGGAAACGATAATCAGGAGGAGTATTGTGGAGAACCTAAAATGGAGAGAGAAAAGTGGAGAGATTTGGTGGGCAAGCAATTGATAAGATAAATTGCTGTCTCAAAGGAAAAATCCCAGAATTTCATATGAAGGTGTGGTTGAGCAAGGAGAGTCAAGCCCATGTCAACAATGTGGTGATGCTTACGTTTTGCAGAACCATTCTGCTGTGGAGTATGTGGGCAGTAGATGTGATGAGAAATTCTATGATTTTGTAATTCAAACTGAAAATTAGAGGAGAGAAATTCTTTAGCACCATCATACTGAATAGCGTTAATTTATTGATCAAAGTGGTTCTCAACATGAAGTCGAAAAGCATGAAAATTTTGAAGAAGATCTGCCTTGGATTTCATAACAAAATGCCATGAAAACTTAGAAAAACCATCAAGAAAATGCACATAATAGCGATGACCAGTATAAGATTGAATTGGTGTAGGTCCCCAGATATTGGTGTGAATTAATTGTAGAGGAAAAGAACTTTTATTCATAGACAAAGGAAAGGGAGATTGAGCTAGCTTTCCAAGTGGACATGATTCACAGAAGAAAGGTTGACAACATTTATTGATGTGCAGAAAACAAAGAGATAAGACACAATGAACTATTGGAGCAGCAAGATGGCCGAGACATTGGTGCCATAAGGAGTTCGGCAGGGAAGAACTGACAAATGCACGAGGGGAGGGAGAATAGCTGGCACCGGTTGTCAAGCAATAGAGTCCATCTCTAAGCATTCCCCAAAATAGCTCCTTGCGAGTGCATAGGTCCTTAACAACAAAATGAGTGGGATGAAGTTCAAAAAAGCTGGAATTATCTTGGGTGAATTTTGGAACAGAAAGTAGATTCATGGAAATTTGGGGAACACAGAAAATATTATTTAACCGAAAAATTTTAGTAGAGGTGGTGAGAGTGGATAAACCAGTGGCGACAATAGGTAAACCTGAACCATTGCCAATCATCAATTGCTCGGGAGTAGCCTGATCCTCTTGAAGGGAGAGGTTGGAGAGGTCAGCCGCGACATGATGTGTCACCCCAAAATCACTGTACCAATCAATATGTGGGCTCCTGAGTCATTGCCGAAAGCAATATGGGCTTGAGGAAGTTGAAATTTTGTGGCAAATAGGGACAGTACGCCACAAGACGTCCGTGTTGAAAACAGAGCTGGCACAGAAGCCCAGAATTAAGGTGTTGAAAAGGAGGATGAACCGGTGCTGGGTGAACTGGTCCAATTCAACCGGTTCCGGTGGAAACAGATCGTGGACTGGTTTGGCGAGGCTGGGAAAAGCCCAATCTGTTGAGCTGATTGAACTGCTGAGAAAAGCCCGATCTGTTGGGTTGATTGAATGGGAGTGGGTTGGAAAATTGCTGTGCAGTCCACTGTTCTGCCCGAGGCCCAATAGAATGACGTGGGCGGCCTGAAGACATGTAGACACGTCGTCGTCCTCATCCTCGTCCAAGACCTCCTTGGAAAACGCGGCTTCCTCGACCTCTTGCAGAGTATGCATGAACAAAATTGGCAATCGGGACAGCATCAGGAGCGGCACCGAGCAGACTGGACAACGGGGCTACAGGTGGAGCCTTCGATTTCTTATAGTCGCGCTTGGCTTCTTGGTTCAGTAAAAGGGATTTGAGCGAGTCAACCGTCATGGAGTCCATCGTGGGCGCGAGAGCAAGACAAAGCGGTTCCCAGTCATCCCCTAGGCCATCAAGGATCCGGTTGTTGATTTCAGAGTCGGACTTGGGTCGCCCAAGTTGAGCAAAGCGTGTGCTCAAGCTCGACAACTCAGCCAGGTAATCGGCCATGCTCCGATGGCCTTTGATGATGTCGCGCCACTGTTGATCGAGCAAGTCTTTCTTTGCCCGAATTTGAGAGTCGAACAATGTTTGTAGTTTGGACCACGCCTCGGTTGCCGAACGCACACCTACAAGCTGTAGATTAATATCAGTGTTTACAGAGACTAGAATAGAGGTGAGGCAAAATTGGTCATATGTTCACCAAGTCTGGTAGTCTGGGTTGGGTGCGACGATGTCTTGATCACCTTGCTTGGTGGTGATGGTTGTCGTTGGCGGTGCAATAGTGCCTTCAGCATGCCCGATCAGCTTGTAAGTATCAAGGAGCAGAACCATTATATTTCTCCAAAGGTAATAATTTGATCCGTCGAGCTTGATTGGAATTGTTGGGAGACTATTTGGTAAAGTGGAGAAGCCAAGAAGAGGTACTTGAGTAGTCATGTTTGGCGCGGTCTGCAGAAGAAGGTTGAAATTAAAGAAATATGGTGAGCGGGTGATGACTGAGAGGTGGACGAAAAGAAAAGGCAAAAAAAAAAAGGAGAGAGAGAGAAAGGAAGACGAGAGCTGAAAGGGTGCCCGGATGGTGGAAGAGCTGGAAGAGAAAGAGAAGGGAGTTTTCCTAATGCTCTGATACCATAATAACTTGAATTACCGTAGGAAATTGTGTGAATACAACTAAGAAAGGAAAGGAATCACAGCCATAATATGTTAATTATGGTACAAAAAATTACAGTTATATGATAATTATGGTACAAGATTACAATGACTGTTGAAGAGACCGAATAATATCTTCACAAGATCGAATAATATCTTCACCATAGTTATTATGTGCCTTGCTGGTCCACGGGCGATGCCTTGCTCAACCAAGGTGACAGCCCTTGGTTGATGATGGGTGATGCCATGATCGACCATGGGTTGTGCACTTAGTCACTCATGGGAAGTGCCTTGCTCTACCATGGCGATAATGCTAGGTCGACCACAAGCAGTGCCCTACTCTACCGTGGGCTGTGCCTTGCTATACCACGGGCCATGCCTTGGTCAGCCATGGAGACAGCCCTTGGTTGACCACTGGCTGTGTGCTCAGTCATTGACAGGCAGTGCTTAGCTCTACCACAGGTGATGCTTTGCTCGACCATGGTTTGTGTCTCACTCTATCACAGGCAATGGCTTGGCTGAACATGGAGACAGCCCTCGGTCGACCACAGGTTGCTCCTCACTCTACCACGGGCAATGCCTTGCTCAACCATGGGTTGTGCCTCGCTTCACTATGGGTGATGGCTTGGTCAACCACGTAGACAGCCCTTGGCCAACCACATGTTCAGCCTCATTCCACCATGGGCAGTGCCTGGCTAGACCACGGGCAACAGCTTGGTCAACCATGGAGACAGTCCTTGGGCTGCGCTTCGCTCTACCATGGGTGATGTCTTGCTCAACCACGGGCTGTGGTTTGGTCGACCACATAGACAGCCCTCAGCCAACCTTGTGTTTGGCCTCGCTCCACCATGGGTAGTGCCTTGTTGGACCATGGGTTGTGCCTTGCTCTACCAAGGGCGATGGCTTGTTCAACCATGGAGATAGGCCTCGGTCAACCACAGGCTGTGGCTCACTCTATCACGGGTGATGGCTTGATCAACCATGGAGACAGCCCTCAATCGACCACGGGCTACACCTCACTCTACCGTAGGCAATGCCTTGCTAGACCACGGGCTGTACCTTGCTCTACCACGGGTGATGGCTTGGTTGACCTCGGAGACAGCCCCCAGTCGACCGACCACAGGTTGTGCCTCGCTCTACCATGGGTGATGCCTTGCATGACCACAGGCTGTGCATCGCTTTACCATGGTCGATGGCTAGGTCAACCATGAGGACAGCCATCGATGGACCACGGGCTACACCTCGCTCTACCATGAGTGATGCCTTGCTCAACTATGTGCTGCTCCTTGCTGTACCATGTGCGATGGCTTGGTTGACCACTGACATGGTCCTCGGTTGACCACGGGCTTTGCCTTTCTCTAGCATGGGCGATGCCTGGCTTGACCACAGGTGATGCTTTGCTAGACCACAGGTTGTGCCTTGCACTACCACAAGCGATGGCCTTGTCCACCATGGAGATAGCACTTGTCAACCACAGGCAGTGCCTCCCTCTACCACGGGCGATGCCTTGCCCGACCATGGGCTATGCCTTGCTCTACAATGGGTGTTGGCTTGGTCGACTAGCGAGACAGTCCTTGGACCATGGGCTATGCCTCGCTTTGCCACAAGAGATGCCTTGCTAGAGCACAGGCTGTGCCTTGCTCGACTGCATAGACAGCCCTCGGTCGACCAGAGGGTATGCCATGCTTGACCACAGTCTGTGCTTGGCTCTACCATGGGCGATGACTTCGTCAACCCCGAAGACTGCCCTCGGTCGACGACGGGCAGTTCCTCGTTCTACCCAAGGTGATGCCTTGCTAGACCATGGCTGTGCCTTGCTCTACCATAGGCGATGGCTTGGTTGACCATGGAGACAGCCCTCGGTCGACCACTGGCTGTGCACTGGGTTGCTGACAGTAGTGCCTAGCTACTTCACGGACGATGGCTTGGTCATCCACAGGCGGTGCACCTTGCTCAACCATGGAGATAGCCCTCAGTCAAACACAGGCTGCGCTTCGCTCTACCACGGGCGATGGCTTTGTTGACCACGGAGACAGCCCACAGTTGACCATTGGCTGTGTGCTCGGTCACTGACTGGCAGTGCCTAGCTCTTGCAAGGGCGATACCTCGCTTGACCACGCACTGTTCCTCGCTCTACCACGGGCGATGCCTTGCTCAACCATGGAGATAGCCCTCAGTCGACCATGGGCTACGCCTCGCTCTACCACAGGCGATGCCTTGCTCGACCATGGGTTGTGCAGTGCTCTACCATGGGTGATAGCTTGGCTGACCTTGGAGACAGCCCTCGGTCAGCCACGGGCTCTGCACTCAGGTGCTGATGGATTGTGCCTTGCTCTTGCATGGGCAATGCCTTGCTCGACCATGGGCTGTGCCTTCCTCTACCACGGGTGATGGCCTGGTCAACCACAGAGACAGCCCATGGTTGACCACGGGTGGCATGCTCGGTCGTTGACTGGCAGTGCCGGGCCCTTCCAAGGGCAATGCCTAGCTTGACAACGAGCTCTACCTCAGGCAAGGCCTTGCTTGATCCCGAGCTGTGCCTTGGTCTTCCATGGGTGATGCCTTGCTCGACCACAGTCTGTGCCTTGCTCTACCAAGGGCAATGGCATGTTCAAACACGGGCTATGCCTCACTCTACCATGGGTGATGCCTCACTCAACCACATGCTGTGCCTTTCTCTAGCACGAGCAATGCCTAGCTTCACCATGGCCAGTGCCTTGCTTTACACCTGGCCATGGCTTGGTCAACCACCGGCTATGCCTTGCTGTACCTTGGTTGACCAAGGGATGTATGCTCAGCCTCTCACGCATAGTGCCTGGCAGAGCCTCGGGCGATGCCTTGCTCAACCATGGGCTGTGCCATGCTATAGCAAGAGCAGTGTCTTGGTCAACCACGGAGACAGCCCTCAGTTGACCACAGGCAATGCCTTGGTCTGCCATGGGCAATGGCTTGGTTAACCATAGAGACAGCCCTCAGACAAGCATGTGCTATGCCTTCCTCTACCCAAGTGTTGGCTTAATTGACCACAGTCAATGCCTTGCACTGCCATGGGCGATGGCTTGGCCAACCATGGAGACAGCCCTCAGTTGACCAGGGGCTGGCTCAACCTCAGGTGATGCCTTGCTCGACCATGGGCAAAGGCATGTTCGACCACGGGCTGTGTGTCGCTCTACCAGGGGCGATGGCTTGGTCGACCCCATGGCCTATGCGTTGCTCTACCACAGGTGTTACCTTGCTTGACCACGGGCTGTGCCTTGCTCTACCGCGGGCGATGGCTTGGTCGACCAAGGAGACAGCCATCGGTCAACCACTGGCTGTGCACTCGGTCTCTCACTGGCAGTGCCATGCCCTACCACATGCAATGCCTTGCCCAACCACAGGCTGTGCCATGCTCTTCCTCTGGTGATGCCTTGCTTGACCATGGGCTGTGCCTTGCTCTACCACAGGCAATGCCTTGCTTGACCTCAGGCTATGCCTTCCTCTACCACGGGCGATGGCTTGGTCAACCATGGGTTCTACCTTGCTCTCCCATGGGCGATGCCTTGGACGATCATGAAGACAGCCCTCGGTTGGCCATGGGTTGTGCGGTCAGTTGTTCACGGGCAGTGCCTTGTCCAACCACAGTTGTTGCCTTCCTCAATGACAGCGACAGCCCTTGGTTAACTTGGGGCGACACCTTGATTGACCATGGCCACAGCTCTTGCTTGACCATAGGTAATGCCTTGCTCTACCACCGGTGTTGCCTTGGTTGATCACAGGCTATGCCTTGCTCTACCATGGGCGATGCCTTACTCCAGCAGTGGATGTGCCTTGCTCAACGATGGGCCATGGCTTGGTTGACCAAGGGCTGTGCACTCGGTCACTCACAGGCAGTGCCTTACTCTTCCTCAGGTGATGCCTTGCTCGACCAAGGGCTGTGCCTTGCCCAACCACGGGCGATCCCTTGCTTGACCATGGGCTATGGCTTGCTCTACCACTGGCAATGGCTTGGTCGACCATGGAGACAGCCCTCAGTTGACCACGGGCTGTGTGCTCAGTGGCTCACAGGCAGTGCCTGGCACTTCCCTGGGCGATGCCTTGCTTGACCACGGGCTGTGCCTTGTTCTACCAAGGGCAATGGCATGTTCAACCATGGGCCATGCCTCACATGACCACAGGCGATTCCTTGTTCGACCACGGGCTGTGCCTTGCTCTACCGTGGGCATTGCCATGCTCGACCACAAGCTGTGCCATGCTCTACCACAGGCGATGCCTTTCTCCCCCTTGAGTGGTGGCTTGGTCAACCATAGAGACAGCCCTTGGTTGACCACAGGCTGTGCGCTTGGTCACACAAGGGCAGTGTCTAGCTCCACCACGGGCAATACCTTGCTTGACCATGGTGATAGACCATGGTCAATCATGGGCAATGCCTTCAATGGCTATGGGCTGTGCACTTGGTCGCTCACGGGTAGTGCCTTGCTCTACCATGAGCAAAGTCTTGCTCAACCACTGCGACAGCCCTTGGTCGACCATGGGGTGACACCTTGATGGACCATGGCGACAGGTCTTGGTCGACCATGGTAGTGCCTTGCTCTACCATGTGTGAAGCTATGGTCAACCATGGGCTGTGCCTTGCTCTACCATGGGCAATGCCATGCTCCACCACAGCCTATGCATTGGTCTTCGATGGGCCTTGCTTGGTCAAGCACGTGCTGTGCGCTCAGTCGCTCACAGGCAGTGCGTTGCTCTTCCTCTAGTGATGCCTTGCTCGACCACGGGCTGTGCCTGGCTCCACCATGGGCAATGGCAGTTTTGACCATGTGCTGTGCCTCACTCTACCACAGCTGACGCCTTGTTCAACCATGGGCTGTGCTGTCCTATACCACTGGCGATGGCTTGGTCGATCATGTAGACGGCCGTCAGTTGACCACAGGCTGTTTACTCGGTCACTCATGAGCAGTGCCTTGCTCTACCACAGGTGAAGTCATGCTCAACCACGGCGACATCCCTAGGTCGATCATGGGGCAATGCCTTGATTAACTGTGGTGATAGGTCTTGGTTGACCATGGGTAGTGCCTCCTTTTACCACAGGCAATGCCTTGGTCGACCCCAAGCTGTGCCCTGCTCTACATTGGGCGATGCCATGCTCCACAATGGGCAATGGCTTGGTCGACCACGGGTGGTGCCTTGCTCTACCACAGGCAATGGCTTAGTCAACCACGGAGACAGCACTCAGTTGAGCAATATATCATTTCTGGGTCCAATGGAATTTATAGGTATAGGAAGAGGCCCTGTCAAGTAGGGATTTTTCTTTCGACAACAAGAAAAATTCTAGTAAGAGGAAAATCCGTCGACTTTAGAAATCGTGAGGGTTCAAGTCCCTCTATCCCCAAGAACCTTTGACTCAGGGCAACTCTTTGATTGACCACAGTGATAGCTCCAGGTCGACCATGGGCTGTGCCTTGCTTTACCATCAGCAATGCATTGCTCCATCCCAGGCTGTGCCTTGCTCTACCTTGGGCCATGGCTTGGTTGACCATGAGCTGCGCCCTTGGTCACTCACTGGCAATGCCTGGCTCTACCTCAGGCAATGCCTTGCTCAACCATGAGCTGTGCCTTGCCCATCGCCAGCGATGCCTTGCATTACCACAGGCATTGCCCATGGTCGACCAAGCCATTGCCTGTGGTCGACCATGCCATTGCTCCTGGTGGAGCAAGGCATCGCTTGTAGTAGAGCTTGGCACAGCCCATGGTTGAACAAGGCATCACACGTGGTAGAGCAAGGTACTGCTCATGGTAGACCAACAGCTGTTGCAGTGGTTGATCAAGGCGTCACCCCATGATCTACCAAGGGTTGTCACCGTGGTCGAGCAAGGCATCGACCATGGTAGAGCGAGGCACTGCCCACGAACAACCGAGTGCACAGCCCGTGGTAGAGCAAAACTTCGCCCATGGTAGAGCAAAGCATTGCCTGTGAGCGATCGAGTGCACAGCCTGTGGTTGCTCAAGGCATTGCCCATGATTGACCAAGGGCTATCACCATGGTTGAGCAAGGCATTGCCCATGGTGGAGCTAGGCACTGCCCTTGTGCAACTGAGTGCACAGCCAGTGGTCAACCAAGGGCTGTCTCCATGGTCGACCAAGCCATTGCTCGTGGTGTAGCAAGGCATCACCCATGGTAGAGCAAGGCACAGGCCATGGTTGAGCAAGGCATCGCATGTGGTACAGCAAGGCACTGCCCATCAGTAACTGAGTGCACTGCCCATGGTCAACCAAGGAATCACCCTTGGTTGAATATGCCATTGCCCTTGGTAGAGAAAGGCACAGCCCATGGTTGAGCAAGGCATTGCCCAAGGTAGAGGCAGGCACTGCTTGTGAGCAACCAAGTGCACTGCCCAGAGAAACTGAGTGCACAGACCAAGGTCAACCGAGGGCTGTCTCTGGTGTCTACCAAGCCATCACCCGTGGTAGAGAAAGGCACAGCCCATGGTTGAGCAAGGTATCACCTGAGGCAGATCCAAGGACTGCCCGTGTGTGTCTGAGTGCATAGCCCATTGCCAACAAAGGGCTATCTCTCTGGTCGACCAAGCCATTGCCTGTGGTAGAGTGAGGCACAGGTCATGGTTCACCAAGCCATGGCCAGTGGTAGAGCAAGGGACGGCCTGTGGTGGAGCTAGGCATCGCCCATGGTAGAGCAAGGCACAGCCCGTGTGAACTAAGGCATTGCCACTGGTAGAGCAAGGCACAGCCCATGGTGAACTGAGGGCTGTCTCCATGGCCGACCAAGCCATTGCCTGTGGTATAGCCTGTGGTCGAGCAAGGTGTCGCCTGTCATTGAGCAAGGCACAACCCATGGGCCAAACATGCCATTGCCCATGGTAGAGCCAGGCACAGCCTGTGGTAGAGCAAGGCACAGCCCATGGTCGAGTGAGGCATCACTTCGGGAAGTGCCAGGCACCGCCCATGAGTGAACTGAGCACACAGCCCATGGTCGACTGAGGGCTGTCTCCATGGTCAACCAAGCCATCGCAAGTGGTAGAGTAGGGCATAGCCTGTAGTCGAGCAAGGGATCGCCTGTGGTTGCACAAGGCACTGCTTGTGGTCGAGCAAGGCATTGCCTAAGGTAGAGCAAGGCACTGCCCATGTGCAACCAAGTACACAGCCCATGGTCGACCAAGCCATGGTCTGTCGTAGAGCAAGGCACATCCTGTGCTGGAGCAAGGCATCGCCCATGGTAGGGGCAAGGCATAGCCAGTTGTCAACCAAGGCATTGCCCATGGTAGAGCAAGGCCACTGCCTGTGGTCGACCAAGAGTAGTCACTGCAGTATATAAAGGTGTTGCCCCCATGATTGACCAAGGGTTGTTGCTGTGGTTGAGGAATGCAATGGCTGTGGTAGAGCAAGGCACAGCCATGAGCAACAAAACTGCACAGCCCATGGCCAACCGAGGGCTGTGTCCATGGTCAACCAAGGGCAAAGCAAGGCACAAGCCCATGGCCGACCAAGCCATTTCCTGTGGGAGAGGAAGGCACAGCCCGAGGTCAAGCAAGGCATCACCCATGGTAGAGCAAGGCACATGCCGTGGTCAAGCAAGGCATCGCCAGAGGGTAGAGTGTTACGGCCATGAGCTATGAGCCGGAACAATGTGTACCGGCAGGTTGTACCTCGTGACAGCGGGAGCGCATACATGCTAATGTGGGGCATGTGGAGAGAAGGTTTGTGGTCAGGAGGCTAAGCTGGACAGGAGACTTGCTCAAGCAACCAAAGCGGAGTGGTGCAAAGCAAGGACTTGGTGGACTGAAGGCAAGTGCCAAGGCCTTGGGGTTGATGCTGGTCGACCAATGCAAGGTGGATGATCGCTAGACAGCCTAGGAATGCTAAGGCATGAGCAGAGAGTGATCGAGAGGCGCTTGATCACTTCATGCAGGGACGATCAAAGGAGCCATGTGTTGATGGTCAGCCGATAGTGCACGGTGGACGAGTGGAGATGCAGACACGCAAGTGAAGTCTCGATCATGCGGGACTCGATGATCGAGTGCGTGCAGCGCGACTACTCACAGAAGGTGCACGGGATGCTATGGAGAGTAGGATCGGTGCTCACGGGATAAGGATCGCTGACACCAACATGGAAAGGTTCGATTGTTTCCTTATGCGGAGCAGCTGGTGATCAATCAGGAACCAAGTGGGGCACAGGTGTCCAAGTGCATCTGAGAAGCTGTCCAGGTGCGGCCAAGAAGCTGTCCAGGTGTGGCCAAGAGTTGTCCAGGTGGGACGAACATGGTCAAGATGAAGATCATGTGATAGCAAACAATCGGGGAAGTTTCCTAGGAATATGGCAATCAATCTGTTATGGAAACAATCCTAGAGGGATTGGCCGGATTGGAAACCTGATGGAGTGAATCAAGGGATTCAAATATATTAGTTGCCATATCAGGTTTGCTAGGCTCCACTATATAAGGGGTCAGTCTCATTCTCAAAACAACAAGCGGGAGGCACAGCCCAAGAGAGGGAGAAAACCACAAAGGTCTCAAGATGTCTTAGAGAAGAGAGTCCAGGAGAGCAGCTAGAGAAAGCTGGGAAACACGAGGGAGAGCTAGAGAGGCAGAGCATAGAGTTGTTATTGCAAGTTGTAGCTCAGCAGTGAGTGGGGATTGAGTCCCGTTTACCCTTGTAACGCCGAAGTGTGTCAGGTTAGGGTGTGTCGAGTGAGGAGTGTAAGCGGTGCAGAGGTCGTGAAGGCATATACTCGACAGGCTGAGTGAGTTTGCTCTTGTAAAGGGTTTTTCATACTTGTACAACTGTAAGTACAAGTGGAGTTTTCCCTTTGTTATATTGCTTCGTGTTCGTTTCCTTGTGGTGTGGTCGTGTGCCAGGTGACATCAAACCTCGGTTGTGAGTGGGGGCTAGTTGGCAAGTGGAGCTGTCAACGCCTAGCGGGGTGCAGAAAATTTTGTGGTCCGCATTTGGCCCCGTGACATAGAGCATGGCACAGCCCATGGTCGGGCAAGGCATCACACGTCATACAGCATGGCACTGGCGGTAAGAAAATGAGTACACAGCCTGTGGTTAATTGATGGCTGTCTCCATGGTCAACCAAGCCATCACCCATGATAGAGCAAAGGCACAGCCTGTGGTCAAGCAAGGCAATGCTTGTGGTAGAGCAGTGCACAAGCCATGGTTGAGCAAGGTGTTAGTATTAATGCCCTAAGTCCAATTGCATATGATGTAATTGGAACTATTTTACATTCATAAATATAATTGAGGCATTCTATTTATTATGTGCTGCATATTTTGATGAAACCCATAAATTAGGATAATGGTTTTAAGGTCATGATGAGATCATGCTAGTGAGACCTAAGATCTCAAAAGTCCTAATCTAAAAATTGTTCCTAGTGTAGGATCACTGAGTCGGGGATCGGTGATCCAGTGAAACTAATACACTCGTTATATGTTCTATGGTAGAGGGTAACTAATCTCACTGTTATCTATGAAGAGTTACTAATATAAGAGTGTAGGTGCTTGTTATAGAACAAGTTCACTGAACTGACTTACTTGAGGAAAACCTAATGGATACTCATGTAAATTTTCAATAGGTAATTCCTCTGGTGATAGTGGGTGTAAATAGTCCTTAGACCTAAGATTACCATAGCACCTTGTAACTGTTAAATTGAGGTTTTGGTTTATCCCTTAACGTGACTTTTACAAACACATGCAGGGTATTCTGGACCCAAAGAGCTCTTATGGAGGTGGTGAGTAATCAACAAGGAATTGGTTACTCTTCACGAGAGGGGAGAATGTTTTATGTGTTCTACTTAGTATTGACTCGGGAAATCTCTGGTCATAGTAGAATGAAAATTGGAAAGGAGTTTCCGGTATTTTTCATGATTGAGTCTAATACTTGAGAATAGTAATGCATATGAATAGATATTGGGATTTGACATTACATCCATATCCTAACCTATTAGAGACATTGTATATAACCGAAGGATGTAATTACATGGGAACTAATCACCAAAGGGTGTTCGATCTTTTGATTGATCCTCACCATTTGGGTAGTCATGATACGTTGCTAGACATCAATCTTGACTTGTGGGTCCAAATGATTAAGGGTTAATTGGCTGATTTTATTAAAGGGTTTAATGAGATTGAGCCCACTGCCGACTTAGTGTGGAGCCCAATGGATCACAATATAAGTAATTTCTCATAACGAAATTTAAATATGTTAAATTTCGAATTGGGTTTTAGAATTTCGCTAACACGAATTGAGCCAATAATGGTCACATCTCTTATTGGATAAGAATATTATGCGATTAAATATTCAATTAGATTTTTTAGAAATCTTATCGATAAATATTCTCTCGGTAATATCTGAAAGATTTTTGAAATTACGGAAGATTCTGAAGATTTATTTTATGTGATTTGATTTACTAAAATAAACAAAAAGCCAACTCCCTTCGGCTGAGTGTGATTGACGAAGAGGTTGACGTCGCAAGAGAAGAAAATCAATCAACCCTCCTTTTGTGACAGCCGAGAGAAAGAAAAGAAAAATACACATTCGTGTGGTAACCGTTTGTGAGAATCGTTCTCAATCTCTATGAGGAAACCTAGTGTGGATATCGTGGAGGGTGTGCACATGCACACCTAGTCAAAGGATCAACTCCAAAAGGTTCGCGATTGGTGGATCTAGGTTTGTTTAGACCACGACATCAACATCTGGATTTAAACACAAAGACTGAACACGGTTTTTGTTAGGTATATATTCTAAACTTGTTTTTAATTAGAATTCTGAATTACTTCAAAAGGATCACTGGTTCCAGGAATAAAATTTTGAAATTTATATTTCTGCTGCATTATCGATTCCCAACACAAGGCATCACCCAAGGTAGAGCAAGGCACTGCCCAAGAGCGACTGAGCGCACAGCCTGTGGTTGACCAAAGCCATGGCCTGTCGTAGAGCAAGGCACATCCCGTGCTGGAGCAAGGCATCATCCATGGTAGGGCAAGGCATAGCCAGTGATCGACCAAGGCATCGCCCATGGTAGAGCAAGGCACTGCCTGTGGTCAACCAAGAGTCGTCACTGTGGTTGATCAAGGTGTTGCCCCATGATCGACCAAGGGCTGTCACTGTGGTTGAGCAAGGCAATGGCTGTGGTAGAGCAAGGCACTGCCCATGAGTGACTAACCACACACCCCATGGCCAACCAAGGGCTGTCTCCATGGTCAACCAATGGCAAAGCAAGGCACAGCCCATGGTCGACCAAGCCATCGACTGTGCGAGAGGAAGGCACAGCCCAAGGTCGAGCAAAGCATCGCCCATGGTAGAGCAAGGCACATCCCATGGTCAAGCAAGGCAACGCCAGAGGCAGAGCATGGCACAGCCCGTGGTTGGGCAAGGCATCACACATCGTACAGCATGGCACTGTCGGTGAGAGAATGAGTGCACAGCCCATGGTCAACGATGGCTGTCTCCATGGTCAACGAAGCCATCACTCACGGTAGAGCAAGGCACAGCCCATGGTCAAGCAAAGCAATGCCTGTGGTGGAGCAATGCACAAGCCATGGTCAAGCAAGCCATCACCGGTGGTAGAGCAAGGCACCACCTGTGGTCAGCCAAGCGACTGCCTGTGGTAGACCAAGGCACAGCCCATTGGTCAAAGCATTGGCATTACCATTGGTAGAGCAAGGCACAGCCCATCATCAAGCAAGGCATCACACGTGGTAGGACAAGGCACTGCCCATGAGCAACTTAGTGCACAGCCCATGGTCAAGCAAGGGCAAAGCAAGGACCACCCATGCTCAAACATGCCATTTCCCTTGGTAGTGCAAGGCACAGCCCTTGGTAGTGTAAGGTACAGCCCGTGGCAAAGCCAGGCACTGCATGTGAGCAACCGAGCACACTGCTTGTGGTCGACTGGGGGTTGTCTCTGATGTCGACCAAAGCCATCGTTGGTGGTAGAGCAAGCCACAGCCCTGGTCAGGCAAGGCATCGCCCGTGGTAGAGCCAGGCATAGCCCGTGATTGACAAAGCCATTGGCCATGGTAGAGTGACACACATCCTGTGGTCAGGCGAGGCATTGCCCGTGGTACAGCAAAGCACAGCTTGTGGTTGAGCAAGGCATTGCCAGAGGTAGAGCCAAGCATTGCCCTGAGCAACCGAGTGAACAACCCATGCTCAACCAAGCCTTTGCCAGTGGTGGAGCAAGGCATAGCCCGTGGTTGAGCATGGCATTGCCATGGTAAAGTGAGGCACCACCCATGGTCGGACAAGCCATGGCCCATGGTAGAGCCAGGCACAACCCGTGGTCAAGCAAGGCATTGCCAGTGGTAGAGCAAGGCACAGCACATGGTCGAGCAGGGCATCGCCTGTGGTAGAGTAAGGCACAGCCCGTGGTTGAGCAGGGCATCGCCTGTGGTAGAGTAAGGCACAGCCCGTGGTTGAGCAAGGCATTCACCTGAGGTAGAGCCAGGCACTGCCAGTGAGTGACCGAGCCCACAGCTCATGCTCAACTGAGCCATTGCCAAGGTAGAGCAAGGCACAGCCCATGGTGGAGCAATGCATCACCCGTGGTTGACCAAGCCATCGCTGTGGTGGACCAAGGCACTGCCCGTGGTTGACGTAGAGCTGCAGCTGTCATCAATCAAGGAGTCACCCCATGATCGACCAAGGCCTGTCTTCGTGCTCAAGCAAGGCATCATCATGGTAGAGCAAGGGCACCGCCCATGAAAGACCAAGTGCACAGCCCGTGGTTGATCAAGGCATCACAGGTGTTCAACCAAGGGCTATCGCCATGGTGGAGCAATGCACTGCCCTTGTGCAACTGACCTTACGGCCCATCGTAAATGGAGGGCTGTCTCTGTGGTCAACCAAGCCATCACCCAGGGTGGGGCAAGGCATTGCCCATGGTACAGCAAGGCACAGCCCGTGGTCAACGAAGTGTTGTGGCCATGGTCAATCGAGGTGCCACCCCATGATCGACCAAAGGCTGTCATTGTGCTCAAGTGAGGCAACGCCCATGGTTGAGAAAGGTACTGCTCATGAGCAACTGAGTGCACAGCCCGTGGTCAACCAAGGCCTGCCTGTATGGTCAACCAAGCCATTGCCCATGGTCAAGCAAGGTATTGCCCATGGTAGAGCGAGGCACAGCCCATGTTCGACCAAGCCATGGCCCGTGGTAGAGCAAGGCACAGCCAGTGGTGGTGCAATGCATCACTCGTGGTAGAGCAAGGCACTGCCCAGGAGCGACCGAGCACACTGCTCATGGTCAACTGAGGGCTGTCTTTGTGGTCGACCAAGCCATCAACCATGGTAGAGCAAGGCACAACCCGTGGTCAAACATGCCATAGCCCATGGTAGAGCAAAGCACAACCCTTGGTCGAGCAAGGCATCACCCATGGTAGGACGATGTACAACCCATGGTCGAACATGCCATTGCCTGTGGAAAGAGCTAGGCACAGCTTGGTGGTTGAGGAAGGCATCGCCTGTAGTAGAGTGAGGAACCGCCCGTGGTCGAACAAGCCATCCTCCATGGTGGAGCCAGGCACAGCCTGTGGTCGAGCAAGCCATCCATGGCCATTGCCCATGGTTGACCAAGGGCTGTCTCTGTGGTCGTCCAAGCCATTGCCCAAGGTAGAGCTAGGCACAGCCAGTGGTCGAGCAAGACATCGCCCATGGTAGAGCTAGGCACAGCTCATGGTCAACCAAGCCATTGGCCCGTGGTACAGTGAGGAACAGCCCATTGTTGAGCAAAGGCAATGACCATGTTAGAGTCAGGCACAACATGTGGTCGAGTGGGGCATCACCCATGGTAGAGCATAGCGCTGCCTGTGGTTGACCAAGCCCTGTCGCCATGGCCGATCAAGGCGTCGTCTGTGGTAGAGCATGGCACTGCCAGTGAGTGACTGAGTGCACAGCTCGTGGTCAATCAAGGCATCAACTGTGATCGACCAAGGGTTGCCACTGTGGTTGACCAAGGCATTGACCATGGTGGGAGCAAGGCACTGCCCGTGAGTGACCGAGTGCGCAGCTTGAGGTTTGACAGAGGGCTGTCTCCAATGGTTGACCAAGCCAATGCTCTTGGTAAAGAAAGCCACAGCCCATGGTCGGTCTGATGGCTCTCTCCATGGTCAACCATGGCATCGCCCATGGTAGAGCAAGGCACAGCCAATGGTCAAGCAAGCCATCGCCCCATGATAGAGCGAGGCACAGCCCATGGTTGACCAAGCCATTTGCCCGTGGTACATAGCGAGGGCACAAGCCCATTGTCAAGGCAGGGCAACGACTGTGGTAGAGCCAGCCACAGCACGTGGTTGAGCGGGACATAGCCCTTGGTAGTGCAGGCACAGCTTGTGGTTGACCAAGTGCTGTTGCTGCGGCCGATTCAAGGTGTCACCCATGGTAGAACATGGCACTGCCCATGAGCGACCGAAGCGCACAGCTCATGGTCAATGAAGGCATCAACCGTGATGGACCAAGAGCTGCTGCCGTGGTCAACCAAGGCATCGACCGTGGTGGAGTGACGCACAAGCCCGTGTAGAAGATGCCTTTGCCCCTGGTATAGCCTGGCATAGACCGTGGTCGAGCAAGGTATTGCCCATGATAGAGAAAGGCACCACCGTGGTCAAGCAAGGCAACACCCGAGGTTGAGCCAGGCACTGCCTGTGAGCTACTGAGTGCACAGCCCGGGGTCCACCGAGGGCTGTCTCCGTGGTCGACCAAGCCATTGCCCATGGCAGTCGAAGGCATTGCTCGTGGTCAACCCAGGGTAGTCTCCATATTCAACCAAGCCATCACCTTCGTACAGGAAGGCACAGCCCGTGCTCATCCGAGGGCTGTCTCCGTGGTCAACCAAGCCATCACCCATGGCAGACCAAGGCATTGCCTGTGGTCAATGGAGGGCTGTCTCTGTCGTCAACCAAGCCACCACTCTTGGTATAGCATGGCATAGCCTGTGGTCAAGCAAGGCATCACCCGTGGTTGGGCAAGGCATAGCCTGGGGTGAAACATACCATTGCCCTTGGAAGAACAAGGCACAGCCCATGGTCGAGCAAGGCATCACCTTGGAAGAGCAAGGCATAGCCCGTGGTGAGCAAGGCAACACCCAAGGTACTGCAGCACTGCACGTGAGAACACTGAGCATACAGCCCGTGGTCAACCAAGGTAGCAGCGAGGCGTAGCCAGTGGTTGACCAAGCCATGGCCCGGGGTAGAGCAAGGCACTGGCTTGTGGTCGACAAGGCATTGCCCGTGCTAGAGCATAGGCACAGCATTGTGGTCGAGTGGCATTGCCATGGTAAGAGTGAGGCACCACCCATGGTTCGAACATGGCATTTAGCCCAAAGGTAGAGCAATGCACAGCCCATGGTCAAGCAAGGCAATCGCCCGAGGTAGAGCCAGGCACTGCCCATGAGGCTACCGAGCACACTGTCGGTGGTCAACTAAGGGCTGTCTCTGTGGTCGACCAAGCCATTGCCCGTGGTAGAGTGAGGCACAGCCCATGGTAGGGCAAGGCTCTGCACAAGAGCGACCTGTGTGCACACTCATGGTCGATCAAGGCATCAACCATGGAAGACGCAAGGGCTTTCGCTGTGGTCGACCAAGCCATTGAACATGGTAGAGCATGGAACTGCCCGTGAGTGACTGAGCACGACGGCCTTGTGGTCAAGCAGAGGCATCATCCGAGGTATCTACCAGGCACCGCACATGAGGCATCACCTGAAGTAAAGCCAGGTCACTGCCCGTGAGCGCACTGCTGCGGCCAACCAAGGGCTGTCTCCGAGGTTGACCAAGCCATCTTCACCACGTGGTAGAGTGAGGCACTGCCTGTGGTAGAGCAAGGCACTGCCTGTGGTTGACCAAGGCAATTGACCATGGTAGAGCAGCACGCAGTGACCGTGAGAGACCGTGTGCACCGCTTGTGGTTGATCAAGGCATCGACCATGGTAGACCAAGGGTTGTTGCCATGGTCGAACAAGCCATTGACCACAGTAAGAGCAAGGCACTGCCCGTGAGTGACCAAGCACACAGCCTGTGGTCAACCAAGGGCTGTCTCCATGGCCGACCAAGCCATCACCTGTGGTAGAGGCAAGCCACAGCCATGGTCGACTGAGGGCTATCTCTGTGGTTGACCAAGCCAACGCCCATGGTAGAGCAAGGCACAGCCTGGGGTCATTCAAGGGTCTGACTCTGTGGTCGACCAAGCCATTGCCTGTGGCAGACAAGGCATTGCCCGTTGTCAACTGAGGGCTGTCTCTATTGTTGACCAAGCCATAGCTCTTGGTATAGCATGGCACAGCCCGTGGTCACACAAGGCATTGCTTGTGGTTGGGCAAGGCATAGCCTGTTGGTCAAACATGCCATTGCCTTAGAAGAGCAAGGCACAGCCCATGGTTAAGCATGGCATCACCCTTGGAAGAGTTTTAGACACAGCCCATGGTGTTGAGCGGGGCATTGCCTGTGGTAGAAGCAAGGCACTACCCCTGGTTGACCAAGTGTTGTTGCCATGGCCGATCATGGCGTCGCTTGTGGTAGAGCATGGCACTGCCTGTGAGCGACTGAGTGGCACAGCTGTGGTCAATCAAGGCATCAACCGAGATCGATCCATGGTGGAGCAAGGCACTGCCCGTGAGTCGACTGAATACGCAGCCAGTGTTTGACAAAGTCTGTCTCTGTGGATCAACCAAGCCATTGCCTGTGGTAGAGCAAGGCACAGCCCACAGTCGACCGAGGGCTGTCTCTGTGGTCGGACCAATGGCAACGTCTGTGGTAGAGAGAAGGCACAACCCGAGGTCGTCCGAAGGGCTGTCTCCATGGTTGACCAAGCGATTGCCCATCGGCAGGCCAAGGCATTCTCATGGTCGACTGAAGGCTGTCTCTATGGTTGACCAAGCCACTGCTTTTGGTAGAGAAAGGCACAGCCATGGTCGAGGCAAGGCATTGCTCGAGGTAATCAGCCAGGCACTGCACTTGAGAGACTGTGCATACAGCCTGTGGTCGACCAAGGTACAGTGAGGCATAGCCGGTGGGTTGACCAAGCCATGGCCCAGGGTAAAGCAAGGCACTGGTCGTGGTAAAGCAAGGCAATCACCCATGCTAGAGCAAGGCACAACATGTGGTCGAGTGAGGCATCGCCCATTGTAGAGTGAGGCACAGCCAATGGTCGCAACTTGTCATTGCCCTTGGTAGCGCAAGGCACAGCCCGTTGTCGAGCAGGCATTGCAGTGGCAGAGCAAGGCACTGCTCAGGGGTCGTGCAAGGCATTGCCCAGGTGGAGCCAGGCACTGCCTGTGAGCGGTAACAAGCACACAGCCCGTTGTTGACCAAGTGCTGTCTCCGTGGGTTGACCAAGTCATTTGCCTGTGGTAGAGCGACCCATAACGCTGTGGTGGAACATGCCTTTGCCCTTGGTAGAGCCTGGCAGAGAGCTTAGTGGTCGAGCAAGGCATCTCCTTGAGGTAGAGCCAGGGCACTGCCCGTGAGCTACGAAGTGCACCCGCCTGTGGTCAACCAAGGGCTGTCTCCATGGTCAACCAAGCCATTGCCCATGGTAGGGTGAGGCACTGCCTGTGGTAGCGCAAGGCACTGCCTATGGTCCGACCAAGGCATCGACATTGGTAGAGCAAGGCACTGCTCATGTAGCGTATCGTGTGTGCACTGCCCGTGGTCAGTCAAGGCATCAACCGTGGTAGACCAAAGGGCTGTTGCAGTAGTCGACCAAGGGTGATTGACATGTGTAGAGCACAGCACTGCCATGAGTGATGAGCACACAGCCTGTGGTTGACCGAGGGCTGTCTCCATGGCTTGACCAAGCCATCGCCCGTGGTAGAGCAAGCCACAGGTCCCGTGGTCGACCGAGGGCTGTCTCCATGACTGACCAAGCCATCACCCGGGGTAGAGCAAGCCACAGCCGTGGTCGACCGAGGGCTATCTCCGTGGTCGACCAAGCCAACGCCTGTTGTAGAGAAGGCAGCAGCCCAAGAGGTCATCCGATGTCTGTCTCCATGGTTGAACAAGTCATCGCCATGGCAAACCAAGGAGATTGCGCCATAGTACGACCAAGGGCTGTCTCTATGGTTGATCAAAGCCATAGCTCTTGGTATAGCATGACAGCCAGTGGTCCGTGCAAGGCATTGTCCGTGGTTGTGGTGCAAGGCCGTGTGGTTTGGGTTGGGACAAGGCATAGCCTGTGGTCAAACACGCATTCTACCCTTAGAAGATGAGCAAGACATAGCCAGTGGTCAAGCAAGTGCAGATGTGAAGGAACGCCCGTGTGGTTGGTTGGAATCGCCGTGGTTGGGTGTGAGGGCATCGCCCATGTAGACTAGGCACTACCCCGTGGTTGACCAAGCATTATTGCCATGGCCAATCAAGGAGTCCCTCGTGGGAGTTGAGGTATGCATGGCACTGCCTGTGAGCGGGAACTGAGTGCACAACCAGTGGTCAAAGGGAGGCTATCTCTGTGGTCAACCAAGCCAGTCGCCTGTGGTACGGAAAAGGCACAGCCCTATGTTGACCGAGGTATGGCTGTCTCTGTGGTCGACCAAGGCAATTGCCCTATGGTAGAACGAAAGACACAACCTGAGGTTGTCGAGGACTGTCTCTGTGGTCAGGCCAAGCGATTGCCTGTGGCAGACCAAGGCATTCCCCATTGGTCAACCAGGGGGGTGTCTCTCGTGGTCGACCAAGCCACTGCTCTTGGTATAGCATGTCATCAGCCCGTGGGTCGAGCAGGGCATTCACCCATTCATTGGGCAGGAGGCACATAGACCATGGGTCAAACATGCTAATCATGCCTTGGAGAGAAGGCAGTCAGCCCATGGTGATTGCGGGAGGCATCGCCTGAGGTATCAAACAGGCACTGCATGAAAGAGACTAAGCGTACAACCTGTGGTCAACTCGATAGGTACACGAGGCATAATAAGCCCGTGGTTGACCAAGCCATGGCCCGGGGTTGAGCAGGCACTGGCTGTGTCAAGCAAGGCATTGGCCTGTGCTAGAGCAAGGGCCCCCGTGGGCAACCCAAGGGCTGTTTCTCTGTGGTTTGACAATGCTATCACCGTTTGTTTCGTAGGGGGAGGCATAAAACATGGTCAAAACAAACCTTTCGCCCTTGGTAGACTGGCACAGGCCCATAGTTGAGCAGGCATTGCTCGTGGTCAACAAGGGCTATCTCCTGGTCGTCCAAGCCATCACCCATGGCAGAGCAAGGCACAGCTCGTGGTTCGCAAGGCATCCCCATGGCAGAGCGGAGGCACAGCCCTGATGGTCGACCAAACCATTGCCTGTGGGTACAGTGATGGCGGCATTGCCCATGGTAGAGCAAGCGCAACAGCCAGTGGTCAACCAACGGGCATTCCCCTGTGGACCAAGGGACTGCAGGGTGGATTAGATCAACAAGTTCGATCGCATGGAATGACCTAGGGCTGTCATCTGTGGTCAAGCAATGGCATTGGCCTGTGATCGACGAAGGGCTATTGGCCGTGGTCGAAGCAAGGCACTGCCCTTCTGCGACTGAGCAGGACCAAGTCAATACGAGGACTTGTGTTCGTGGTGTTGGAGCAAGCTTGTTATCGCCTGTGGTAGAGCAGGGCACAACTCATGGTCGAGCAAGGGCATCACCGTGGTGGTAGAAGTAAGGTACAGGCCCGTGTTCAGCAGGCCATCGCCGAGATAGAGCTAGGCATTGCTCCGTGCAAGCTTCCGAGCACACAGCTGTTGGTCAACGTGAGGGCTATCTTTGTGGTCGACCAAGTCATCTTCTTGGCATAAGGCAAGGCTCATAGCCTGTGGTTGAGCAAGGTATTGCCTGGGGTAGAGGCAAGGCAATGGCTTGTGCGTCAAGGCAAGGCACTGCCATGCAGAGCATAGGGCAACTAGCCCATGGTTGAGGCAGGGCATTTGCTGAGGTAGAGCTAGGCACTGTTCGTCGAGCTTCCGAGCACACAGCCCATGGTCAACTGAGGGGCTATTTTGGTGGTCGCACCAGTCTCAAGCGCTTGGTAGAGAGGCATAAGCCCGCTGGTAGGGCAGGCATAGCATGGTAGAACAGGCATTGCCCATGGTAGGAGCAAGGCGTACTGCCTGTGGTAGAGCAAGGCACTGCCCTGGTAGAACAAGGCATCTCCCGTGGTAGAGCAAGGGACTGCCTGGGTTTGAGGCAAGGAATCTCCCATGGTGAGCAGGCACAGCCCTATGGGTCGAAGAGACATTGCCCATGAGTGACCAAGCGCATAGCTGTAGGCCGAGAAGGGCTGTCTCTGTGGGTTGACCAAGCCATTTGTCGTCATACGACATGGCACACCATGGTTGAGAAGGCATCGGGCTGGGGCGAGAGTGGAGGCACAACCCGTGCTCACCAAGCCATTGCCTGGGGTAAAGCCAGGCACACCCATGGACAGGCAACAAAGGCAACGCCCATGGTAGAGACAAGGCATAGGCATTATGAGCAAGCGATCACCCATGGTAAGCTAGGCAGACAGCCTTTGGTCGACAAGCCATCAACCATGGTGGAGCAAGGCATCGTTCATTGGTAGAGGCATGCACAGCCTATGGTCGAACAAGGCATCACCCATGGTGTAGCGGGCACTGCCGTGGTTGACAAAGGAGCTGTCATCGGTTGGTTGTCAGGGCATCACCCATGAGTTGGACCCAGGGTTGTGCCATGGTCGTGCAAGGCAATGGTGCCGTGGTAAGAGCAAGGCCTACCCATGAGTGACTGAGACACAAGCCCGTGGTCGACCAATGAGCTATCTTCTGGTCAAGCAAGTCCATTGCCCTATGGTAGAACAGGGGACCAGCCAGAATGGTCGACCACATCATCCTGTGGTAGAGCAAGGCACAGCGCATGGTGGAGCAAGGCATTGCCGATGTAGAGCAAGGCACTTGCCTATGAGCGATCACGAACATAGCCCATGGTCGACCAGCATCACCCATGAGTAGAGGCAAGGCACAGCCCGTGGTTGACATCCCATTGGCCCATGGTAAGAGTGAGGCATTACGCCCAAGGTTGGAGGCCTAAGGCATTGCCGTGCTAGAGCATGGCAAGCCTGTGGCAACCGACCACATACGCCGCATGGTTGTGGGAGAAGTCAGGTAGGGCTAATGGACCGGGGCTGTCGCATGGCAAGCTTTGAGGTTGTTCAACATGCATCGCTTGTGGCAGGCTGCATCCCACCATAAAGGCAATCGCTTCCGAAGCAAGTTGGTCAAGGGGCCGGCTTGATAGAGCAGTAATGTTTATGAACTGCGATAATAATTGTGAGGCCGAGGAATCCTCGGAGTTGTTTCACGGTCAGGGAGTGGCCATTCCTGCACCACGTGTACCTTTGCAGGGTCTGTAGCCACTCTTTGCTGTAATAAGGTGGCAGATACTCCACACTGCTGTGCCCAAAAGAACATTTCCCCCTTTTAGCATAGAGGCTTATGCTCTGTCAGAAGTTGTAAGATGATCTCCAGATGCCGCAGGTGTTTCTCAAGGCTGGCCTGTAGATGAGGATGTTCGTAAAGAATACTACCACAAACTTCGTGGGAGGTAAGGTCTGAAGACATCATTCAGAGTGCTTGGAAAGGTGAGGGAGCATTTGTAAGGCAAGGGCATGAACCATTGAACTCATAGTGCGCCTCATGAGTGGAAGCGCCGTCTTAGGTATCTCTGCCTTATGCATCGTGAATCTTGATGGTATCCAGATCTCAAGTTAAGTTTTTGAGAAAAGGGTGGAACGTGAGTTCATCTAAGAGTTCCCTCAATAGGGGATTAGGAACTTTATCTTTTGATGGTGATGCGTCTTTGAGGGCTCGATATCCACACACATTCGCCATTGTTGCGTCCTTCTTCTTTACAATAGGACTGGCGAGGAGTAAAGGGCTGCGACTCTGTTGGATGATGCCTGACTCTCGTCATCTTTCCTGAATCAATTCTCGATGATGCCCTTCGGCTGGTCTGGAGCTACCGATAAGGTCATAAGATTGAATTGGGGAGATGCCTTGTCTTTAGCAGTGGAGATGCAAGTGATCATGTGCCTCTTGGGAGGTAGGTGCCCTTTGGTTCCACTATAGAAAAGATCCTTGGTATTGGTGCAGATGTTCTCGAAGCAGCTCACGTAAGTTCCTGTCCTTTTCGGACAGGTTCGATGGGACGTTTCACAACAATCATGGAGCAAAGCTGGATGTTGAGATTGGCTTATGCTTTCGTAATGACTTGGAAGCTTAGCCAGCGACTGGGTTCCAATTTCAATCTTCGTGTGTAAGGGGATGACTGTAACACGAAACTCACTTCCCTCCATAAATGAGAAAATTTCAATGTGGTACGTCTATTGAGTCCACTTGGTTTTCCCCCAAGTGTTTCAGAGCAATGTAGCTCCGAGGACGCATGTCACCAACCTTCAAGGGCAAATTAGCCATAATGCGGCACAAAGGGGCCCCTCCCTGGCATGGTCCAAGCTAAACTCACATACATGGGAATTCACATTCCATGGCAGCCCATTAGCTACAGTCACACGAAAGGGGAATATTGATACACTTACATTGCAGCCTCCTAGCTATATCCAGGTTAAGGAAGTTATGCGGTGCTGCCAGAGTCCACTCTATTTGGCAAGTTTTTTTTCTGGAGCAGTACCTCCCCATACTGCGCATGGTGTGCAAGCTTTGTGGACCGCAGTGGAGTGGCATGAATGGACAGTTTTGGGCATTCGGTGGGAAGGCATTAAATCATTTCCTGCCTCCTCTGTTTCTTAAATTCCATCCTATAGATGTGTCATGCATGCACACTTATCGACCACAGTGTGATTTCCTCCTTACAACCGCAAACATAGTCCCTTCGGCCGCAATTCACTGATTCTTTAACCTGGTTAATGTTTGGAGTGCTGATGGGAGGTGGGCATAGTCGCGTCACTTGGCTTTTATAACCGTTCAACAAGGCAAGGGCAGTAGTTCGGCTACATTTGGAGCGGGCTGCCCTTGGGGGTGCTAAAACTGTGGGAGAGGACTTATAATGGAGCATGGAGGAGAAAGGAAGTGGGGTCGATCTCAACATCGGCTACGAAGGGCTCTTCCCTGGTATGAGGGAAGGGGTGGCGCCACCAGGTTTGCTTTTCTGAAGCCGGGCTAGGCATAGGCCGGAAATGCAGTTTGCCTTGGGCCAAAGCCATCGTACCATCGCTTGTAACTCCTGTGAAGGCCTCCCTTAAACCAGCTTACACGGCATCTCTTCGCGAACCACGACGACCTTGCTGAGTACATGTCAAAAGCTTTGTCCAGTAATGCATCCGACTCTCCCGTCTCGTTGGAGATTCTTTAACTCCCATGGGGGGTCCCTCATAAGCTTGCACACTGCTAAACCGAGCGCCTTACGGCCTCTGTCATAATCTATCCATCGTGGGTAGGTGCCTACCTCTGCCCTTTGGAGCGCATGAACTTGCTGGTGCCAATAGAGAGCCTTGTCCTCCAGGTGAATGCTTGCAAGTTTACCTTCGATTCCTTGGGAACTAGGATCGAATTCAAAGAACTGTTTTGGCACGACTATAGAGCACCCTTCAACATCGGCTCCATTGAATTTGGGAACTCATTTTCCGAGTCTGGATATTGCCCAGGTAGCCCCACTTCTGGGGCCCCCCCTTTGTCTTAGATCTGCCTCCGGTTCACCCTCCGTCATGTCATGTTGATGGTGCCCCCCTAGAGGTGTTGCCTAGTTATGCAGGCATTTCCTTTAGCTCTATCTTTGCGCTGATCAATCTTTTGATCTGTATGGGTCTTTAAATTCTTTTTGTAGTCCAGCCATCTGCAGATCATGATCGTGGATGAGAGAGACTCAATACGGTCTTTGTGATCGGGTTGCAGCCATGAGTGCCAGGATAGCGCTCTGATACCAGTTGTTATGACAAGAAGGGCAACCTTGGTAGAAGGAAGAAGATGGACTAACAGAAAGAAGAGTGGGAGGAGCCAGAAGGGAAGGAAATGCAGTAGTTTTTCTATATCTCCCATTATGGTTAGTACAGTCCCTCTTATAGGCGGGAACCTCAACTGTTCTGGGATAGGGTAGCAGTTTTAATAGACACAACCATAACAACTATTTTTAACAGTTGTAGTCTCACTATTTACAAAATAGCTCCTAAACAGTTAACCCGACCACCCCTATTATTACCCATCAGCCCCCTTTTACTATTACTGGTAGTTCAATTGGGTCCTTCGCACATATCACACAGCCTGTGGAAGAGTGAGGCATAGCCCGTGGTCAACCAAGCATCACTGTGGTAGAGCAGGCACAGCCTATAGTCAACCATGGCATTGCTGTGGTACAGCAAGGCACTGCATGTGGTTAACCAAGTGCTGTCACTGTACTCAACAAAGGCATTGTTGCCCCTGATCGACCAATGACTGTCCCATGGTCGAGCAAGGCATCACCCATGGTAGAGCCATTGCCCCATAAGTGAGCAAGCATTGCCTGTGGTAGAGCAAGGCACAGTCTCTGTGGTCGACCAAGCCATTGCCTGTGGATAGAGCGAGGCACAACCGATGGTTGAGCAAGGCATTTGCCCGTGGTGAGCGAGGTGCAGCCCGTGGAAGAGCTAGGCACATCCTGTCAGCGACCAAGCGCACTGCCTGTGGTCCACCGAGGGCTATCTCTGTGGTCAACCAAGCTATCACCCATGGTAGAGTGAGGCACAGCCGGCGGGATGACTGACGGCTGTCTCCATGGTCAACCAAGTCATCACCCATGGTAGAGCTAGGCACAGTCCATGTTCGAGCAACGCATTGCTCATGGTAGAGTGAGGCACAGTCAGTGGTCAACAGAGGGCTGTCTCTTGTGGTCAACCCAGCCATTGCCTGTGGTAGAGTGAGGCACTGCCCGTGGTCGAGCATGGCATTGCTCGTGATGGAGCAAGGTGCTGCCCATGGTCGACCGAGGGCTGTCTCCATGGTCAACCAAGCCTTCACCTGTGGTAGAGTGAGGCACAGCCCATGGTCAATTGAGGGCTGTCTCCGTGGTCAACCAAGCCATCGCCCATCGTAGAGGGAGGCACAGCCCGTGTTTGAGCAAGACATCACCTGTGGTAGAGAGATGTGCTACCCAAGGTTGACCAAGGGATGTCTCCGTGGTCAACCAAGCCATCGCTGGTGGTAGAGCCAGGCACTGCCTGTGGTTGAGGAAGGCACAGCTAGTGGTCAAGTAAGGGATTGCCCATGGTAGAGCAAGGCGCAGCCCATGGTCAACCAAGGGCTGTCTCCACGGTGGACTAAGCCATCACCCATGGTAGGTCGAGGCACAGCCCATGGTCAAGCATGTCATCACACGTGGTAGAGCCAGGTGCAGCCTGTGGTCAACAGAGGGCTGTCTCCGTGGTTGACCAATCCATCACCCGTGGTAGAGCAAGGCATAGCCTGTGGTCGAGCGAGGCATAGCCCGTGGTTTGAGCGAGGCATTGCCCGTGCTAGAGCGAGGCACAGCCTGTGGTCGGGCATGGCATCGCCCTTGGCAGAGTGAGGCATAGCCCATGGTCGACCAAGGGCTGTCTCCATGGTTGACCATGCCATCGCCTGTGGTAGAGAAAGGCACAACCCATGGTCAAGCAAGGCATGATCTGTGGTAGAGCAAGGCACAGCCTGTGGTCGACCGAGGACTGTCTCGTTTGTCAACGAAGCCATTGCCTGTGGTAGAGCAAGGCACAGCCCATGGTTGAGCATGGCATCTCACGTGGTAGAGCGAGGCAGTGCCCGTCAGCGACCAAGCGCACAGCCCATGGTCGACCAAGGGCTGTCTCCGTAGTCAACCAAGCCATTGCCCGTGGTAGAGGAAGGCACAACTGGTGGTCAAGTAAGGCATCGCCCATGGTAGAGCAAGGTGCAGCCCATGGTCAATCGAGGGCTTTCTTCATGGTGGACCAAGCAATCACCTGTGGTAGGGCAAGGCAACCCATGGTCGAGCAAGGCATTGCCTGTGGTAGATCGAGGCACAGCCTGCAGTCACTGAGGGCTGTCTTCATGGTCGTCAAGGCATTGCTCATGGTAGAGTGAGGCACAGCCCATGGTCGAGTGAGGCATCACCCATGGAAGAGCTGGGCATTGCCATCAGTGACCCAGCGCACAACTCATGGTCAACTGAGGGCTGTCTCTGTGGTCGGCCAAGCCATTGCCCATGGCAGATCAAGGCACAGCCCATGGTCGAGCAAGGCATTCCCCTTGGTAGAGTGAGGTGCTGCCTGAGGTCGACTGATGGTTGTCTCCATGGTCAAGCAAGGCATCGCCTGAGGTAGAGCAAGGCACAGCCCATGCTCGGGCGAGGCATCGCCAGTGGTAGAGCTAGGGACTGCCCATCAGCGACCGCTTGTGCAGCCCGTGGTCGACTGAGGGCTGTCTCCATGGTCGACCAAGCCATCGCTCATCGTACAGCAGGGCACAACCCATGGTCGAGCAAGGCATCGCCCGTGGTTGTGCTAGGCACAACCCATGGTTGACCGACAGCTGTCTCCATGGTCGACCAAGGCATCACCCGTGGCAGAGCAAGGCACAACCCATGGTAAAGCGAGGCACAGCGGGTGGAAGAGCTAGGCACTGCCATCAGTGACCCAGCACACAGCCTGTGACCGACTGAGGATTGTCTCCATGGTTGAGGAAGGCACCGCCCGTAGTAGAGTGAGGCATAGCCTGTGGTCAAGCGATGTATCACCCTTGGAATAGCTAGGCACTGCCAGTCATCAACCGAGCGTGCAACCCGTGGTCGACCATGGGCTGTCTTCATGGTTGACCAAGCCATTGCCCATGGTAGAGCAAGGCATTGCCTGTGGAAGAGCTAGGCACTACCCCTCAGTGATCAAGTGCATTGCCCATGGTTGGCTGAGGGCTGTCTCCATCACCTGTGGTAGAGCATGGCACAGCCCATGGTCAACCGAGGGCTGTCTCTGTGATCAAGCAAGGCATCACCCGTTGTAGAGTGAGGCACAGCCTGTGGTAGAGTGAGCCATCACCCGTGGAAGAGCTAGGCACTACCATCAGCAACCCAGCACACAGCCCTTGGTCGACTGAGGGCTATCTCTGTGGTCAGCCAAGCCATCACCCATGGTAGAGCAAGGCATAGCCCGTGGTCTAGCAAGGCATCACCCTGGGTAGAATGAGGTGCTGCCCAAGGTCGACTGTGGGTGGTCTCTGGGGTTGACCAAGCTATTGCCTGTGGTAGAGCCAGGCACTGCCCATGGTCTAGCATGGCATAGCCTATGGTCGACTGAGGGTTGTCTCCGTGGTCGACCAAGCCATTGCCCATGTAGAGCAGGGCACAGCCTGTGGTTGAGCAAGGCATCACCCATGGTAGAGTGAGGTGTAGCCCATCATCGACTGAGGGCTGTCTCCACAGTTGAGCAAGGCATCACCTGGGTAGAGCAAGGCACGGCCTGTGGTCGAGCAAGGCATCGCCTGTGGTAGAGCGAGGCACTGCCTGTGGTCGAGCAAGGCATCACCTGTGGTAGAGCAAGGCACTGCCCGTCAGTGAGCGAGTGTACTGCCCATGGTCGAGCAAGGCATCATTCGTGGTAGAGCGAGGTGCAGCCAGTGGTCGACAAAGGGCTTTCACCATGGTCGACTGAGCTATTGCCTGTGGTAGTGCGAGGCACAGCCTGTGGTTGAGCATCACATCACCCATTGTAGAGTGAGGCACAGCCCATTGTCGAGCAACGCATTGCCCATGGTAGAGCTAGGTGCAGCCCATGGTCAACCAATGGCTGTCTCCATGGTCGAGTGAGGCACTGCCCATGGTAGAGCGAGGCACTGCCCATCAGCAATCGAGTGCACAGCCCGTCATCGACCGTGGGCTGTTAATGTGGTCGACCAAGCCATCACCCGTGGTAGTGTGAGGCACAGCCCATGGTCGAACGAGTGCTGTCTCCATGGTTGACCAAGCCATCGCCTGCAGTAGAGCAAGGCACAGCCCATGGTCGACCAAGCCATCACCCATGGTCAACCGAGGGCTGTCTCCATGGTCGACCAAGCCATCTCCCATGGTAGTGCGAAGCACAGCCTGTTGTTGACCATTGCCCGTGGTAGAGCGAGGCACAGCACGTCATTGACCAAGCGCTGTCTCCGTGATCGACCAAGCCATTGCAGCCAGTAGAGCCAGCCACAGCCAGTGGTTCTGCAAGGCATCACCCGTGATAGAGTGAGGCACAGCAAGTGGTCGACTGAGGGCTGTCTCCATGGTTGACAGAGACATTGCCTGTGGTAGAGTGAGGCACAGCCTGTTGTCAACCAAGGGCAGTGCCTTGCACTACGATGTTTGATGCACTCAGGCACTGATGGGCAGTGCCTCGCTCTACCATGGGCAATGCCTTGCTCGACCACAGGCTGTGCCGCCCTCTACCACAGGCGAAGATTTGGTCGACCATGGAGACAGCCCTCGGTTGACCACGGACTGCGCCTCCCTCTACCAGGGGCAATGCCTTGCTCGACCATGAACTGTGCCTTGCTTTACCATGGGCGATGGCTTGGTCAACCGCTGAGATAGTCCTTGGTTGACCATGGGTTGTGCCTCGCTCTACCATTGGCGATGCCTTGGTCAACCATGGGCTGTGCCTTGCTCTACCATGGGTGATGCCTTGCTTGACCAGAAGCTATGGCTTGCTCTACCACTGGTGATGTCTTGGTCGACCACGGGCTGTGCCTAGCTCTACCGCAGACGATGGCTTGGTCAACCATCAAGACAGCCCTCGGTCAACCACAGGCTGTGCCTCACTCCACCACAGGTGGTGCTCAGCCATGGGCTGTGCCTTGCACAACCCCAGGCAGTGACTTGGTTGACCACAGAGATAGCCCTCAGTCGACCACCGGCTGTCTGCTCAGTCGCTCCCAGGCAGTGCCTTGCTCTACCACAGGCAATGCCTTGCTCCACCAGGGGCTGTGCCTCAATCTACCACGATTGATGCCTTGCTTGACCACTGGCTGTCCCTTGCTCTACCACAGACAATGGCTTTGTCGACCATGGAGAGAACACTAGTCGACCATGGGCAGTGCCTTGCTCTACCATGGTGATGGCCATTGGTTAATCGTGGACAATGCCATGATCGAGCACGGTGACAGCTCTTGGTTGACCACGGGCAGTGCCTTGCTCTACCACGGGTAGTGCCTTGCTCTACCACGGGTGATGCCTAGGTTCACCATGGGCTGTGCCTTGCTGTACCATGGGTGATGGCTTGGTCAACCACAGTCTGTGCGCTCTGTCGCTCCGGGGCTGTGCCTGGCTGTACCTTGAGTGATGCCTTACTCAACCACTGGCTGTGCCTTGCTCTACCACGGGCGATGCCTTGCTCGACCACGGGCTGTGCCTTGCTCTACCATGGCCAATGGCTTGGTCTACCACAGAGAGAGCCCATGGTTGACCATGGGCTGTGCGCTCAGTCGCTCATGGGCAGGGCCTCGCTCTACCATGGGCATTGCCTTGCTCAACCATAGGCTGTGCCTTCCTTGACCATGGGCGACACCTTGCTTGACCACGGGCCGTGCCTCATTCTACCATGGGCGATGACTTGGTCCACCAAGAAGACAGCCCTCAGTCAACCAGGAGCTGTGCACTCAGTCGCTCACAGGCCATACCTTGCTTGACCACGGGCTGTCCCTTGCTTTACCAGGGGCAATGCATTGCTCCACCATGGCCAATGGCTTGGTCGACCATAGGCTGTGCCACGCTCTACCATAGGTGATGGCTCACTTGACCATGGCTAGAGCCTTCCTCTACCACGGGTGTTGTCTTGCTCGACCATGGGCTATACCTTGCTTTACCATGGGCAATGACTTGCCTGACCCTGGGTTGTGCCTCACTCTACCATGAGTGATGGTGTTAGACACTTGAGCTCTAACTTCAGAGAATGCATACCACAAGCCGTACCTCAGAGTAGTGGTAGCGCATAGGATGCACACAAGGATGTGTGGGCAATCATGTGCGAGGTGTTGGGGTAAATTGCGAGTCCATGAGCGGGCAAGTATGGAGATGGTCACGCAAGCGTGTGCGGAGGCACCAGTAAATGGGACGATCGATCAAGGCTCGGCAATGTGCTGAGGGATCAGGCTGTGGCCATGGAGTGTCACTGTTCACAAGTGGGCGAATGCGCATATGGGTGGTGAGGATGTCCACGAGCAAGGCACAATGCAATGCTCAAGGATGCTCGGTGAACAAGATGTGACCGAGCAAAGGTACTCTAGGAGTGCACACTACTCGATAGGCATGGCAGACGCTAAGGGAATGCTCAACACTTAGCGGCTGGTGAGTTGACTACTCGTGAAGATCAGATAAGTCCTTGACCATGCTCGACCACTGTTGGATGCAGCAATCCCAATCAGATGGCTGTGATCACGAGAGGCGATCATGGACATGGACCCTAGAGGAGAGTGGATCGGATTGACAATACTGAGTTACCGCCAACATCCGTACCTAGTCAAGCAAACAATCGGCGAAAGTTTCTCCAGGGATATGGCAAATCAATATGTTATGGAAACAATCTTGGAGATTGCAGATCGACTGTCGAGATTGAATAGATCAAGATCTAATGGAGAGAATCAAGGGATTCCAATATATCAGTTGCCATATCGGGTTTGCCAAGCTCCTCTATATAAAGGGGGTCAGTCTCATTCTTAGGGACAACCAAGAATTCTCAGAGGAGAGACACACAGAGCCAGAGACTCCAACAGAGTGGAAGTCAAGTCAGAGCAAGCAGTCCAATGTTCTTGAGAGAAGGCACAAGACGGGTGGGGAGTGCAAGCAATGAGAGACTGTGAGGCATATACTCGTGTGACTCCGTGTAAGTGTTCTGATCTGGTTTGGGTTTTCGTGTACTTGTGATATATGTGAATACAAGTTACGTTTTTCCCCAATTGTGTTCTTGGGTTCGTCTGTGTTGTTTTATGGTTTTGTGATCGAACAACTTCGATGGTACGTGCAGTGTGTGGCTGGTTGGCAAGCGGAGTGTCGACGCTAGCGGAACGCGGAAAAATTTGTGACCGGCATTGGTCCCGTGACAGTTGGTATCAGAGCTAGGGTGCCCATGATAGTGGTATCAAAGCTACATTTGGGTGAGAAGACCCTCTGTCAAAGACCTCATGTACCTTACAATCAGCAACCGTGTGGACCAGAGCGATGGAAGCATTGCAGGAGCAATTCGCGGTGCTAGAAGGCTGCATTGCAGAGCTCAATGAACAAGCAAACCTGGCTGCTACACTGGAACCTCGCGTTGCTGCCCTTGAGGATAATGTCGGCGAAGGCGACGATCTTGGAGGAACTGTAACTAATCTGTTGAAGGAGATTAGGCTTGATGTAGCGACCCTGAAGGATGATGTGGTCTTGATCAAGCGGCAACTTGTGTCCCAAGCAGGGCCATCGACTGAGCCTCGTGGGAAGATGAAGGTCCCGGAGTTGAAGGCGTTTGAAGGGACTAGAAGTTCCAAGGATCTGGAGAACTTCATATGGGATATGGAGAACTACTTCTCCGCTGCGAAGATCCCAGACGCCAAGAAGGTGATGATCACCACCATGTATCTCGCTAAGGATGCGAAGCTATGGTAGAGGACATGGGTCCAAGATGATATCAGTGCTGACAGACCTCGGATTGAGACCTGGGACACACTGAAGAAGGAGCTAAAAGAGCAGTTCCTACCAAGCAACACAACATGGCTTGCTCGGGATGCATTGGCCAAGCTGAGGCACAGTGGACCAGTGCGAGACTATGTGAAGGAGTTTAGCGCATTGATGCTGGACATGACGGATATGTCAGAGATGGACAAGCTACACATGTTCTTGAAGGGATTGCAACCGTGGGCTCAACTTGAGCTAAGGAGGCAAGGGGTGAAAGACCTTCCTTCTACCTTAGCAGTGGCAGATGCATTGCTGGACTTACGCATTGCTCGTGCCAAGGAGGGGAGCAAGAAGGCCCAGCATAAGGACAAGGACAAGAAGTCCAAGTCCTACATGAAAGGGAAGTCAAAGAAGGGCAAGGAGAAGCAGCTGATTCAACCAGACAAAGGGAAGGTGAAAGTGATCGAGGGTGCAAATGGGAAGAAGGACCCTCGTACGCACCCAGGTTGCTTCATCTGCAATGGACCCCACAAGGCAAAGGAGTACCCAAAGAGGGGGAGGAAAGTTACCGCCCTACGGTCGGATGACTCCGATGATGACCCCGTGCAGTGTGTTGCCCCACTACAGGCCCTTGGCGCCATGCGAAGTGAGCACCCAAAGGTACACCACAGTTTGCTATTTGTGGATGTGACCTTGAATGGTAGGCAGATGTCAGCCTTGGTGGATACTGGTGCCACCAACACATTCGTATCAAATTGAATGGTATGACACTTGGAGTTGCGAGTGGAGTGCTCTCACAACTGATTGAAGGCGGTGAACTCCAAGAGCCAATCGATGGGCGGGTTGGCAAGAGATGTGCCAATGGGTGGTTCCTTTGGATGACTATGACCTCATCCTTGGAAATAGCTTCTTTGCAGATGCGTCAATCACCATCATGCCTCATGTGGGAGGCATTGTAATTGGAGATCCACGACGACCCTGCTTCGTGCAAGGATAAGAAGGCCTTGCACACTCCGAGGAAGTAACCACGGAGAAGGTATCTACAATGTAGTTGGCACGTGGAATGAAGAAGGGGTATCCCACTTACCTGAGGAGAAGGAGAAGGAGGCAAACCCTAAGGTTCCACATGAGATAGTGGAAGTGCTCGAGCAATTCCAGGATGTGATGCCTGAGGAGTTGCCAAGAGAGTTACCTCCACACCAAGCGATAGATCACAAGATAGAGCTATTGCCAAGTATAGTTCCCCCAACCAAAGCCCAGTACCGGATGTCCCCTAAGGAGCTAGGAGAGCTGCGGAAGCAGTTGACTGAGTTGTTGGATGCTGGAAAGATCCAACCATCCAAAGCCCCTTATGGAGCCCCGGTGTTGTTCCAGGAGAAGCAAGATGGCTCTCTCCGGTTATGTGTTGACTACCATGGATTGAACAAGGTCACGGTAAAGAACCAGTACCTGGTGCCCTTGATTGTAGACCTGTTTGACTGCCTAGGTGAGGCGATAGTCTTCTCCAAGCTTGACTTACACTCAGGGTATTGGCAAGTCCGCATCGCAGAAGGAGACGAGTCCAAGACTACGATGGTAACTCGTTATGGATCATTTGAATTCCTGGTAATGCCCTTTGGTTTAACCAATGCCCCTTCAACATTTTGAAACTTGATGAATGATGTGTTTCACGACATGCTAGACCATTTTGTGGTAGTCTATTTGGATGACATATTCATGTATAGCAGGGACTTGGCGCAATATGTGCAGCAATTGCAGGCTATTTTTGAACAGCTTAGGCAACACTCCCTATATGTCAAGAGGGAGAAGTGCGAATTTGGCATGCAGGAGATATGATTCTTAGGCCATGTGATTGGCCAGGGACAGGTGTGGATGGACCCCAAGAAGGTGCAGGCGATCTGGGATTGGCCTCCACCAAAGTCGGTGTCCGAGTTGCAGAGTTTCTTGGGATTAGCCAACTACTACTGCAAGTTTATCAAAGGGTACTCGAAGAGGGTGAGTCCCCTGACTGATCTGTTGCGTCAAGATCAGAAATGGACATGGGATGAGGATTGTGATGTGGCGTTCTCCAAATTGAAGACCGCTATTGTGTCGGAGCCCGTGCTCAAGCTTTTGAGAAGCCATTTGAGGTACATACAGATGCCTCAGATCATGCTGTTGGAGGAGTTCTCATACAAGACGGACATCCCGTGGCGTTCGAGAGTTGGAAGTTGAAACCTGCTGAACAACGTTATTCAGCACATGAGAAAGAGATGTTGGCTATTGTACATTGCTTGAGGGTGTGGTGAGTGTACTTGTTGGGGACCACATTCGTGGTCAAGACGGACAACGTTGCCAATATGTTCTTCAAGTCACAACCGAAGTTGTCACCAAGGCAAGTGTGGTGGCTAGAGTTCCTAGCAGAGTATGACTTTGAGTGGGAACACCGACCGGGAAGGCATAACCTAGTGGCGGATGCGCTCAGTTAGAAGACTTCGAACCAATTGGCGACTTTAACTCAAGTGACCTCTGACTTCCTCCAGGATGTCAAGATCGCTACACTAGGGGACAAGACCTATCAACTCCTAGTGGAGCAAGTCAAAGACGGGACAGTGAGACGGTATTGGCTGGAAGATGGGCTGCTTTATGGCAAAGGTGGCCATTTGCTGGTCCCTAGCGGAGGGGGATTGCGCTACCAACTAATGAAGAAGAGTCATAGTCCTTGGGCCGGACATCCGGGCCGTGAGCGAATGCTAGCTCTATTGTCAAGGTCCTATGTTTGGCCAAAGATGGCCAATGACGTTGAGTTATATGTCAAGACTTGTCTTGTGTGCCAACAAGACAAGGTGGAGAGGTGAGTAGAGGCTGGTCTCCTACAACCCTTGGCAGTGCCAAAGAAGCCTTGGGTAATAGTTTCCATGGACTTTGTCCGGGTTTCTAGAAGTAAAGGGTTATACGGCAGTGATGGTGGTCGTGGACTGATTCTCCAAGTACACGATTTTCACCCCCATGACCAAGAATTGCACAGCTAAAGCTGCTGCTGAGGCTTTCTATCGCTCTGTGGTGAAGCTCTTTGGAGTGCCAGTGGAGATAGTGAGTGACTGAGATGCTCGGTTCACAAGCAACTTCTGGACGTGTTTGTTCGGACTGCTAGGATCCGAACTGAAGTTCTCAACAGCCAATCATCCACAAATGGACGGCTAGACAAAACAAGTGAATGTGCTGCTGGAGGAGTATTTGAGGCATTATGTCTCAGCCAGTCAACGGAATTGGTTAGACTTGCTTGACTCTACTCAGTTGTCTTACAACTTGAACCGCTCCTCTGCTATAGGTCATAGCCCATTTGAGTTGGTAATGGGCTACCAACCACTAACGCCACAGGAAGTGGTGTTGCAGCTCAAAGAAGGGCCTTGCCTAGCCACATATCGATTCACGCGTGACAAGCAAGAGATGATTGAAGAAGCGAGAGATAGCCTCGCTAAAGCTGCTAAGCAGATGAAGAAGTATGCGGACAAGCGCTGAAGACTGTTGGAGTTCTAGGTGGGGGACTTAGTGATGTTGAAGCTCACCCCACAGATATGGAAGAAGATCACGAGCAAGCGCTGGCACAAGGGCTTGTTCCAGCAGCACAATGGGCCATTTGAAGTGATCAAGAGGGTCGGGCAGTAGCCTATCGGCTAGCACTACCAGAGAGGATGAAGGTGCACCCGACATTCCATGTCAGTTTCCTTAAGCCTTACTACTGGGACGAGGAGCATCCGGAGTGCAACCAGCTGAAGCGCACCCCTGTCACCGTGAGGAAGGAACTCGACAAGGAAGTGGAAGGCATACTTGATCACCGTGTGCTAGGCTACAGCAAGATGAATAGGAGGATAGAGTACTTGGTCAAGTGGAAGGATCTACTTGAGTCAAAGGCGACTTGGGAGAAGGACGTTACACTATGGCAGTATGAAGACCTCATCCAGTGGTATAGAGAGTCTCATTCGATGAGGGGATCGAATCCCTTGGGTGGGGGAGGTTTGTTAGACCCTTGAGCTCTAACCCCGGAGAATGCGTACCACAAGCCATACCTCGGGGTAGTGGTAGCACATAGGATGCATGCAAGGATGCGCGGGCATTCATGTGCGAGGTGTTGGGGTAAATTGCAAGTCCATGAGCGAGCAAGTATGGTGATGGTCACACAAGCGTGCATGGAGGCACCAGTAAAGGGGACGATCAATCAAGGCTCAACAACGTGCTGAGGGATCATACTATGGCCATGGAGTGTCACTGTTCACAAGTAGGTGAATGCGTGTATGGGTGGTGAGGATGTCCACGAGCAAGGCACAATACAATGCTCAAGGATGCTCGGTGAACAATATGTGACTGAGCAAAGGCACTCTAGGAGTGCGCATTACTCGATAGGCATGGCAGACGCTAAGGGAATGCTCAACACTTAGCGGCTGGTGAGTTGACTACTTGTGAAGATCATATAAGTCCTTGACCATGCTCAAGCACCATTGGATGCAGCAATCCCAATCGAACAACTGTGATCGCAGGAGGCGATCATGGACGTAGACCCTAGAGGAGAGTGGATCGGATTGACGATGCTGAGTCAGTGCCAAGTCATCCGTACCTGGTCAAGCAGATAATCAAGGAAAGTTTCTCCAGGGATATGGCAAATCAATATGTTATGGAAACAATCTTGGAGATTGTAGATTGATGGTCGAGATTGAACAGATCAAGATCTGATGGAGAGAATCAAGGGATTCCAATATATCAGTTGCCATATTGGGTTTACTAGGCTCCTCTATATAAAGGGGGTCAGTCTCATTCTTAGGGACAACCAAGAATTCTCAGAGGAGAGACACAGAGAGCCAGAGACTTCAAGAGAGTGTAAGTCAAGTAAGAGTAAGCAGTTCTCTGTTCTTGAGAGAAGGCACAAGACAGTTTGGGAGTGCAACCAGCGAGAGACTGTGAGGCATATACTCGTGTGACTGCGTGTATGTGTTCTAATCTAGGTTGGGTTTGTGTACTTGTGATATATGTGAATACAAGTTACGTTTTTCCCCAATTGTGTTCTTGGGTTCCTCTGTGTTGTTTTACAGTTTTGTGATCAAACGACTTCGACCGTACGTGCGGTGTGTGGCTGGTCGGCAAGCGGAGTGTCGACGCTAGCAGGACGCGGAAAAATTTGTGACCTGCATTGGTCCCATGACAGATGGCTTGGGCGACCACGGAGACATCCCTCAATCACCCACGGGCTATGCCTGGCTCTACCATGGGAGATGCCTTACTCGACCAAGGGGAGATGCCTTGCTCTACCACGAGCAATTGCTTGTTCGATCATGGGCAATGTGTTGCTCGACCACGGGCTGTGCCTTGCTTTAACATGGGCAATTGCTTGGTTGACCGTGGGCTGTGCCTTGCTCTACCATGGGCAATGGCTTCTCGACCACAGGCTATGCTTTGCTGTACCACAGGCGATGGCTTGGACAACAACGGAAACAGCCCTCGGTTGACCAAGGGCTGTGTGCTTGATTGCTCACGGGCTGTGCCTTGCTCTACCATGAGCAATGGCTTGTTCAATCACGGGCAATGCGTCGCTTGACCATGGTCTGTGCCTTGCTTTAACACAGGCAATTTCTTTGTTGACTGTGGGCTGTGCCTTGCTCTACCACAGGTGATGGCTTCTTGACCACAAGCTATGCTTTGCTGTACCATGGGCAATGGCTTGGGCAACCACAGAGACAGCCCTTGGTTGGCCATGGACTGTGTGCTTGATTGCTCACAGGCAGTGCCATGCTAGACCCCGGGCGATGCCTTGCTCGACCACAGGCTGTACCTTGCTCTAGCAAGGGCAATGGCTTGGTCAACCTCGGAGACATCCCTTGGTCAACCGCAGGCAATGCCTTGCTCTGCCATGGGTGATAGCTTGGTCGACCACAGAGACAGCCCTTGGTCAACCCCTGGCTGTGCCTTGCTCTTCCACAGGTGATGGCTAGGTCAAGCACGGGCTGTATTCTCAGTCTCTCACAGGCCATGCCTAGCTCTACCTTGGGTAATGCCTTGCTCGACCACAAGCTGTGCCTTGACCACAGGCTGTGCCTCGCTCTACCACAGGCAATGCCTTGCTCGACCACGAGCTGTGCCTTGTCCAACCACGGGCGATGGCTTGGTCGGCCAATGATACAGCCTTCGGGCTGTGCCTTGCTCTTCCACGGGCTCTGTGTTGCTTGACCACAGGCTGTACCTCGCTCCACCATGGGTGATGGCTTGGTCGACCATGGGCTGTGTGCTCGATCATGCACAGGCAGTGCCTAGCTCTACCATGGGTGACGCCTTGCTCTACCAAGGTCAAGTGCATGTTTGACCATGGGTTGTGCGTCACTCTACCATGGGCGATGCCTTACTTGACCACAGGCGGTGCCTTGCTTGACCACAGCCTCTGCCTTGCACCACCATGGCCTATGCCACACTGTACCTCGTTTGACCATGGGCTGTATGCTCGGTCTCTCATGGGCAGTGCCTGGCAGTACCTTGGGCAATGCCTTGCTCGACCACAGGCTGTGCCTTGCTCTTCCAAGGGCAATGGCATGTTTGACAATGGGGTATGCTTTGCCCATCCGCAGGTGATGCCTTACTTGACCATGGGTTGTGGCATGCTATACCAAGAGCGGTGGCTTGGTCTACCATGGTGATAGCCCTTGGTCAATCACGGGCAATGCCTAGATCGAGCACGGGCTATGCACTTGGTCGCTCATGGGCAGTGCCTTGCTCAACCACAGGCAATGCCTTGTGCAACCATGGTGACAACCCTTGGTCATTCATGGGTCGTTGCATTGATCAACCACGGTGACAGCTCGTGGTTGACCACTGGCAGTGCCTTGGTCCAACAAGGGCAATGCATTGGTCAACCACGGGCTGTGCATCGCTCCACCATGGGTGATTCCTTGCTCAACCATGGGCTGTGCCTTGCTGAACCATGGGCTGTGCCTTGGGCGATGCCTTGCTCGACCATGGTGACAGCCTATCATTGATGAGGGTGATTCCTTGATCGACCATGGGCTGTGCACTCGGTCGCTCATGGGCAATGCCTTGCTCTTCCATGGGAGTTGCGTTGCATGATCATGATGACAGCCCTTCAATGATCATGGGGTGATGCCTCCGACCATGGTGACAGTGCTTGGTTGACCACAGGCAGGGCCTTGCTCTACCACGAGTGATGCCTTGGTCAACCACGGGCTATGCCTTGCAATGCCCTTACTCCACCACGGGCGATGGCTTGGTCCACCAAAGAGACAGCCCTTGGTCAACCACAGGCTGCACCTCACTCTACCACGGGTGATGTCTTGCTAGACCACGGGCTATGCCTCACCCTACCATGGGTGATGGGTAGGTCCACCACAGAGACCACCCTCAGTCGCCCATGGGCTGCACCTCACTCTACCATGGGCAATGCCTTGCTCGACCACCAGTTGTGCTTTCCTCTATCATGGGCAATGGCTTGGTCGACTACGGAGACAGCCCTCGGTCGACCATGGGCTGTGCACTCGGTCACTCATGGGCACTGCCTCGCTCTACCATGGGTGATGTGTTGCTTGACCATGGGCTGTGCATCGCTCTACCATGGGCGATGGCTTGGTTGACCATGGAGATAGCCCTTGGTCGACCACAGGCTGCACCTCACTCTATGATGGGCGATGCCTTGCTCGACCACATGCTGTGGCTTGCTCTACCACAGGTGATGGCTTTGATGACCAATGGGACAGTCCTTGGTTGACCATGGGCTGTGCCTTGCTCTACCATGGGTGATGCCTTGCTCAACCATGGGCTGTGCCTTTCACTACCACGGGCGATGGCTTGGTCGACCATGGAGACAGCCCACGGTCGACCATGGGCTGTGCCTCACTCTGCCAAGGGGGATGCCATGCCCAACCATGGGCTATGCCTTGCTCTACCATGGGAGATGGCTTGGGCAACCATGGAGAAAGCCCTCTGTCAATCATGGGCTATGACTCGCTTGTTCATGGGCAATGCCCTGCTCTACCACGGGCAATGGCTTGCTCAACCATGGTGACAGCCGTTGGTCGATCATGGGGCAACACCTTGATTGATGATGGTGACAGCACTTGGTCGGCCTTGTGCAGTGCCTTGCTCTACTACGGGCAATGCCATGGTTGACCATGGGCTGTGCCTTGCTCTACCACAAGTGAAGTCTTGCTTGACCATGGTGACAGCCCTAGGTCGATCATGGGGCAATGCCTTGATTAACCATGGTGACAGCCCTTGGTCGACCACAGGCAGTGCCTTCCTCTACCACGGGCGATGCATTGGTTGACCACAGGTTGTGCCCTTCTCTACCATGGGTGATGCCTTGCTCCACAATGGGCAATGGTTTGGTCGACGACGGGCTGTGCCCCACTCTACCATGGGTGATGCCTTGCTCGACCACGGGTGGTGCCTTGCTCTACAATGGGTGATGGCATAGTCGACCGCGGAGATAGAGCTCGGTTGACCACAGGCCATGCCTTGCTCTACCATGGGTGATCGCTTGATCGACCACGGGCTGTGCCTTGCTCTACCACAGGTGATGCCTTGATCCACCACAGGCTGTGCCTTGCTCTACTGCACGCCATGGCTTGGTCGACCATGGGCTGTGCCTAGCTCTACCATGCGCAATGTCTTGGTAGACAGAGGAGATAGCCCTCGGTTGGCCACTGGCTGTGAGCTTGGTCACTCTTGGGCAGTCCCTGGCTATACCTCAGGCAATGCGTTGCTTGACCATGGGCAGTGCCTTGTTGTACCATGGGTGATGGCTTGGTTGACCACGGTCATTGTGCTTGGTTGCTCGGGGCAGTGCCAGGCTCCACCTCAGGCGATGCCTTGCTTGACCACGAGCTGTGCCTTGCTTTACCAAGGGCGATGCCTTGCTCGACCTCGGGCTGTGCCTCACTCTACCATGGGCTGCTCCTTGCTCTCCAATGGGCCATGGCTTGGTCGACCACTGTCATTGTGATTGGTTGCTCAGGGCAGTGCCTGGCTCCACCTCAAGCGATGCCTTGCTCAACCATGGGCTGTTTCATTGCTCTACCACCAGCGATGGCTTGGTTGACCATGGAGACAACCCCTGGTCGACCACAGGCAGTGTGGTTGGTTGCTCATGAGTAGTGCCTAGCTCTACCTCTGGTGATGCTTGCTTGACCACGGGCTGTGCCTTGAACTACCATGGCAATGGCATGTTCGACCACGGGTGCACTTGCTCTACCACAGGTGATGGCTTGGTTGATGATGGAGATAGCCCTCGGTCGACCACGGGCTGTGCAGTTGTTTCCTCACGGGCAGTGCCTTGCCCTACCAAGCGCGATGCCTTGCTTGACCATGGGCTGTGCCTTGCTCTTACATGGGTGATGCCTTGCTCGACCACTGGCTGTCCCCTGCTCTACCATGGGCAATCACTTGTTTGACCAATGAGACAGCCCTTAGTTGATCACGGGCTGTGCACTCAGTTGCTCATGGGCAGTGCCTCGCTCTGCCACGGTCCATGCCTTGCTCGACCACAGCAACAACCCTGGGTCGATCTGTGACAGCTCTTGCTTGACCACGGGCAGTGCCTTGCTCTACCACTGGTGATGCCTTGTTTGACCACGAGCTGTGCCATGCTCTATGTCAAGCAATGCCTTGCTCCACCACAGGCACTGGCATGGTCGATCACGGGCAATGGCTTGGTCGACCAAAGGCTGTGCTTTGCTCTACCACTGGCGATCGCTTGCTCGACAATGGCCTATGCCTTGCTATACCATGGGCATTGCCTTGCTCGACCATGGGTTGTGCCTGGCTTTACCCCAGGCAATGGCTTGGTCGACCACAGGCTGTGCCTCGCTCTACCCTGGGCAATGCCATCTTCACCATTGGTTGTGCCTTGGTCTACCAGGGTGGTGGCTTGGTCAACCACAAAGACAGCCCTTGGTCAGCTACAGGATGTGCCCTCGGTCGCTCACAGGCCATGCCTTCCTCTACCGTGGGCAATGCCTTGCTCAACTATGGGTTGTGCCTGGCTCCACCACGAGAGATGCCTTGCTCGACCATGAGCTGTGCCTTGCTCTACCACAGAATGTGAGTTGCTCTACCACAGGCAATGGCTTGTTCGATCACAGCTGTGCCTCACCCTACCATGGGTGATGCCTTGCTCGACCATGGGCTATGCCTTGCTCTACAAGGTCTATGCCTTGGTCGACCATGAAGACAGCCCTCAGTCAACCATGGGCCATGCCTTGCTTTGCCTCCAGCAAATGCTTGGTCGACCATGGAGATAGCCCTCAGTCTACCACGGGCTGTGCCATCCTCTACCATGGGTGATGGCTCGGTCGACCACATGCTGTATGCTCGGTCTCTCATGGGGAGTGCCTGGCTCTACCATGGGCAATGCCTTGATCAACCTTGGGCTGGGCCTTGCTCCAACACGGGCAGTGGCTTGGGCAACCATGGAGATAGCCCTTGGTCAGCCACGGGCTGTGCGATTGATCACTCACAGGCAGAGCCTTGCTCAAACCCAGGTGATGCCTTGCTCGACCACGGGCTGTGCCTTGCTCTAGCAAGGGCGTTGGCTTGTTCGACCTCATAGACATCCATTGGTCGACCACGGGCAATGCCTTGCTCTGCCATGGGCGATGGCTTGGTTGACCACGGAGACAGCCCTCGGTCGACCACGGGCTGTGCCTTGCTCTTCCACAGGTGATGGCTCAGTCGAGCACGGGCTGTACGCTCGGTCTCTCATGGGCCGTGCCTGGCTCTACATCAGGCAATGCCTTGCTCTACAACGGGCGATGCCTTGCTCAACCATGGGCTGTGCCTTGCTCTACCATTGGAAATGGGATGTTTGACAACGGGCTGTGCCTCGCTCTACCACCAGCAATGCCTTGCTTGACCATGGGCTGTGCCTTGTCCAACCACGGGCAATGGCTTGGTCAACCATGGATATAGCCCTCAGTCGACCAGGGGCTGTGTGCTCAGTCACTCATGGGCAGTGCCTTGCTACAACATGAGTTGTGCCTTGGTCTACCCTTGGGCAATGGCTTGTTCTACCACGGGCTGTGCCTTGCCCTACCACAGGCGATCCATTGCTCGACCATGTGCTGTGCCTTACTTTACCATGGGCAATGGCTTGTTTGACCGCGGGCTGTGCCTTGCTCTACCACAGGCGATTGCTTGGGCAACCACGGAGACAGCCCTTGGTCGGCCACAAGCTATGCGCTCGGTCACTCATGGGTAGTGCCTTGCTCTACCCTGGGTGATGTGTTGCTCGACCATGGGCTATGCCTTGCTCTACAAAGGGTGATGTCTAGGTCGACCACAGAGACAGCACTTGGTTGACCATGGGCAATGGCATGCTCTTGCATGGGCAATGGCTTGGTGGACCACAGAGACAGCCCTTGGTCAACCATGGGCCGTGCCTTGCACTTCCACTGGCAATGGCTCCATCAAGCATGGGCTGTACGCTCAGTCTCTCACGGGCAGTGCTTGGCTCTACGTCGGGCAATGCCTTGATCAACCACGGGCTGCACCTTCCTCTACCAAGGGCAATGGGATGTTCGACCACGGGTGGGGCCTCACTCGACCATGGGCAATGCTTTGCTCGACCACTGGGTGTGCCTTGGCCAACCATGGGCAATGGCTTGGGTCGACCACGGAGACAGCCCTCAGTTGACCACGGGCTGTGTGCTCGGTCACTCATGGACAGTGGCTTGCTCTACCACTGGCAATGCCTTAGTCCACCACCGGCTGTGCCTTGCTCAACCATGGGCAATGCCTTCTCGACCACGAGCTGCACCTGACTCTACCATGGGTGTGCCTTCCCGACCACGGGCAATGCCTCCCTCTACCATGGGTGATGCCTTCTCCACCGCTGGCTGTCCCTTGCTCTACCATGGGCGATGGCTCAGTCGAGCACAGGGCTGTACGTACGGTCTCTAACGGGCAGTGCCTGGCTCTAGCTCAGGCGATACCATTGATCGACCACAGGATGTGCCTTACTCTACCATGGGCAATGCCTTGCTTGACCATGGGCTGTTGCCATGCTCTACCAAGGGCAATGGGATGTTGGACCATGGGCTGTGCCTTGCTCTACCACAGGCGTTGCCTTGCTCCACCACAAGCAGTGCCTAGCCCAACCACAGGCAATGGCTTTGGTTGACCATGGAGACAGCCCTCGGGTTGACCACAGGCTGTGTGCTCGGTCACTCATAGGCAGTGGCTTGCTCTACCACTTGCATTGCCTTGCTCCACCACAGGCTGTGCCTTGCTCTACCGCGAGCGATGCCTTGCTTGATCACATGCGATGCCTTCTCAGCCATGGGCTGTACCTGGCTTTACCATGGGGCAATGCCTTCTTGACCACATGCTGTGCCTCAATCTACCATGGGCGATGCCTTCTCAACCATGGGCTGTGCCTCACTCTATCATGGGCGTTGCCTTCTCAACCACCAACTGTGCCTTGCTCTACCAAGGGCAATGGCTTGGTCAACCATAGAGAAAGCCCTCGATTGACCACAGGGAAAGCCCTCGGTTGACCACAGGCACATGCCTTGCTCCACCATCGGCCAATACCTCATTCTAACATGAGCAATGCCTTCATGACCACAGGCTGTGCTCGCTCTACCACGGAGACAGCCCTTGGTCGACCACAGACAATGTGCTCTGTCGCTCACAGGCAGTGCCTTGCTCTACCATGGGCAATGCCTTGCTCCACCATGGGCTGTGCCTTGCTCTACAACGGGCGATGCCTTGCTCGACCAACAGGCTGCACCTGGCCTACCACGAGGTATGTCTTCTTGACCACGGGTTGTCCCTCACTCTACCATGGGCAATGACTTCATGACCACAGGCAATGTGCTTGGTCACTCCACAGGCTGTGCCATGCTCTAGCATGGGCAATGCCTTGATCCACCATGGGCTATGCCTCACTCTACCACGGGCAATGCCCTCTCAACTATGGGCTGCACCTGGCTCTACCACGGGCAATGCCTTCTCAACCACAGGCTGTGCCTTGCTGTACCATAGGCGATGCCATCTTGACCACAGTTGCGCCTTGCTATACCCAGGCTATGTGCTCAGTTGCTCATAGGCTGTTGCATGCTCTATGATGGGCAATGCCTTGCTCCCCCATGGGCTATGCCTTGCTCTACCAATGGGCGATGCCTTCACGACCATGGGCTGTGCCTCGCTCTAACATGGGTGATGCCTTGTTTGACCAGGGGCTGTGCCTTGCTATACCATGGCAATGGCTTGGTCAACCATGGAGAAGGCCCTCAGTTGACTACGGGCTATGTTCTTGGTTGCTCACCAGTGCCTTGCTCCACCATGGGCTGTGCCTCTCTACACCAATACCACAGGTGATGCCTTTGCTCACCTCTGGCTGTCCCTGCTCTACCACGGGCAATCACTTGTTTGACTCACTCTTCCATTGTCCATGCCTTGCTTGACCACAGCGATAACCCTTGGTCAATCATGGGGTGACGCCTTGATCAACCACCGCAACAGCTCTTGGTCAACCACGGGCAGTGCCTTGCTCTGCCAGGGGTCATGCCTTGTTTGACCACGGGCTGTGCCTTGCTCTACCCTAAGTGATGCCTTGCTCCACCATGGGCAATGGCATGGTCAACCACGGGCAATGGCTTGGTCAACCAAAGGCTGCACCTCGCTCTACCACGGGCAATCACTTGCTTGACAACAGCCTGTGCCTTGCTCTACAATGGGTTGGTTGCCTTGCTCTACCATGGGCGTTGCCTTGCTTGACCACGGGTTGTGCCTGGCTTTTCCAGGGCAATGGCTTGGTCGACCATGGGCTGTGCCTTGCCCTACCCCAGGCAATGCCTTCTCGACCGTCAGCTGTACTTGGTCTAACACGGGCGATGTCTTCGTCAAGCACAGAGACAGCCCACGGTCAGCTACAGGCGGTGTGCAATCGGTTGCTCATGGGCCGTGGATCGGTCACTCACGGCCGTGCCTTCCTCTACATGGGTGATGCCTTGCTCGTCCCGATGGGCAGTGCTTGCTCACCAAGGGAGACGCCTTGCTTGACCACAGGCTATGCCTTGCGTTACCTATGGGACGTGCTTTGCTGAGATGCTTGCTCTACACGGAGATGCCTTGCGTCTACCCATGGGCCAATGGCTTATTCATGTACCACGGCAATCACTTGGTACCCCATACGGCAGGCTGTGCCTTGCTCTACCTCAGCCGATAGCTTGCATTTGACCATGACCTATGCATTGCTCTTACATATACGGGCACGTTGCATACTTGACCATGAGCTTATGCTCGCTCCATACCACGGGCGAATGACTTGCTCGACCATGGTGCTATGCCTGGCCTACCTTCTATGGGCAATGGCTTGGTTCCACCATGGAGACTGCGCTTGGTCGTATCACTCACAAGTTGCCTTGCTCTACCACAGGCAATGCCTTGCTAGACCACGGCTGTGCCTTGCTCTACCATTGAGTGATGGCTTGCGTAGACCACAGCAGGCAGCCACGTCAAACATCGGGCTTGTGCCTCACTAACACAGGCATGCTTGCTCAGCACCCGCTGTGCCTTCCCTGCTCATACCACGGCAATGGCTTTGGTCGACCTTGGAGTAGCCTCTCGGTCGACCCTGGCATGTGCACTCAGATGCTGATGGCGCACTGCCTCACTCTACACAGGTATGCTTTGCTCAACATGGCTGTGCATCGCACTTACCATGGGTTGATTGGTGGTCAAACCATGGAGACGAGCCCTCATCGTCCCATTGGCCTATGTGCCAATTGCTCCATGGCATGCCTTGCTGCTACCATGGGTTGAGCCTCCTTGCTCTACCAGGGGATGCCTTGCTCAACCACAGTGACAGCCATTGGTCGTCATTGCGGTGACGCCATGACAATGATGGTGACAGACAAATTTGTCGACCACTTGCAGTGCCATGGACTCTACAAGGCAATGCCGTTGGTCGACCACAGGCTGGTGTCCTTGCATCCACATGGGTGACGCCTTTGCTATGACCAGGGCATGCTTGGTTTTACCTAGGAGCTTGCTTGCTTACACAAGGCTGTGCCTCGCTCTCCACGGTTTGCTTCCTCATACACAGGCGACAGTTGTTGACGAGACGCTCTGGTACCATTCACAGCCTGTGCACTCTGTCGATCATGGTCTGCCTGCTTACCACGGGGGATGCCATACTCACACAGCTGTGCCTCATATACCACGAAGCGATTGCCTTGCTTGACCCGTTTGTGCCTTGCCCTAACACAGGCAATTGCTGGCCACTACTAGGCGAGGATTGCTCGACACGGCTGTGCTTGTTCTACCTATGCGGTGCCTTGCTCTCTGCAGTGATACGGAGTCATCAGTGCTGGTGCACTTGGTATCTCGTATGGGCAATGCTTGTGACGGCGACTGCTCACCATGGCTGAATGGTCAAAAAGCAGTGATGCCTTTCTTTATGCGGGGTGTGCTGCTCTACCAAGGTGATCGGCTTGGTTGACTACGGGAGCGCTGCAGCCCCGTTTGCACGGGTCATGCTCGGTCGCTTTCATGAGGGCAGTGCTTGCGTTTACATGGGCAATGCGTTGCTCCCCATTGGTGTGCCTTGACTCTACACTGGTGATTCTTTGTTCGACATGGCTGTCCTTGCTCTAACAATCTGATACCCTGAGTTGACCACAGGGGCTACGTCAGAAGGAAGTTGCCTTCTTCAGCCATTAGGTTTGATGCCTTTGCTCGATGACTCGACATCCCTTGGCCAACATGATGCCTTGTAACATTGATGATCCTTGGTCATGTGATGGGCGCAGTGCCCCACCACGTGGTGGCTTGGTGATGACGGGCTGTGCCCCCTCTCAGTTCTACCATGGAATGATGGGTTGACAAGGTTAAGTGCCTTTCGAATACACCATGGGCGATGGCTTGACTCGCTGGTCCCATCTGGGCATACGCCCTTGTTGACCATGGCGCTGTAGCATCCCGCGTCTCTCACATGTATCCGGCGCCTTGCTCTTACCACGTCAATCGACCTTGCGCCTGACACCCATGGCAATAGCCTTGGATTCTTCATAGGCGGTACCGGTCTTGCCCGGCTCCTGGCAACGCTAGCGCTCCTCTCACTCTATCGTTCTCGCGATCTCGCCTGCCTCTCCCTCTGAGATGTCTCACGGATACGCAGAGACGCCTGAACATATCGGCACTTTAATTGGCTACTATTGTGTCTGACCGTGTGTGAGCAGCCAATGGCGCCATGGTCGCCGACAGGTTGATTGCGGCTTTCTACCGGGCTGTCGCTGCTCTACCATGGAGATGCCTTCTGACTGAGTCTCACTATGTGATGCTTCTCAACCTTGGCTGTGCTTTGCTTCCTCGATTTTGTGCATGGTCGACCACCGATAGTGTGTTTCACAGATCTCTCTCTTTTCTTNAGGCGGGCTGTGCGGTCGGTCCACATCAGGGCATTGCTGCTCTACCATGGTCGTTGCCTTGCTTGACCACAGGCACAGCCCTTGGTCGATCTATGGGCGAATGCCATCATCGACACAGCAATAGCTCTTGGTTGAGTCCAACCGGCAGTGTCATTTCGAGCTCTACATTTGCGACATGGATCGCTAGCCAGTTGACGTCGAACAAGGTTGTAGTGAACGTCATTACTCTTAACACATTTAGACGCAAACTCTCGTCGGCTTTCGTTGTCCTTGATTGGTGCTTCACTCAACTATATTATTATATAGAGATGGCTTGGTATTCCTATAGGCTGTGCTTGCACTAGTAGAACACTGCACGACTGCTTGCATCAACACAGGCGACGTGCATTGCTCGACATACAGGCAAATGGCTTTGGAGGCACAGAGACTGCCCTCAGTTGGCCATGGGCCGTGCCTTGCTCAACCATGGAGACAGCCCTCGGTTGGCCAACAGGTGATGGCTCGTTTGACCACGGTCGGTGCCTCGCTCTACCATGGGCAATGGCTTGTTCAACCACAGAGACAGGCCTCAGTCGACCACAGGGCAGTTTGCTCGGTCGCTAACAGGCGATGCCACTTGCTCTACCACAAGCAATGCCTTGCTTCCCCCACGGGCTGTGCCATGCTCCACCACCGGCCTGTGCCATGCCAACTATGGGTGATGGCTTGGTCGACCTTGGAGACAGCCCTCAGTCGACACCCAGCGCATGCCTTGCTTGACCATGGGCAGTGGCTCACCTACCCTGGGTGATGCCTTGCTTGACGATGGGCCGTGCCTTGCTCTACCATGGGTGATGGCTTGGTCGAAATGGAGATAGCCCTTGGTCAACCATGGGCTGTGTGCCTTGCCACTCATGGATAGTGCCTTGCTCTACCATGAGCGATGCCATGCTCCACAACTGGCTGTGCCTTGCTCTACACGAGCCATGGCTTGGCCAACCCCAGGCTGTGCCTCGCTCTTGCCGGGGTGATACATTGCTCGACCATGGGCTAAGCCTTTTTCCTACCACGGAGGCAGGCCCCAGTTGACCATGGAGACAGGCCTCAGTTGACCACCGACTGTGCACTTGGTTGCTCATGAACAGTGCCTTGCTCTACCACGGGCGTTGCCTTGCTTGAGCACAGGTTCTGGTTTGCTCTACCACGGACGGTGCCTTGCTCCCCCACTAGGTGATGGCTTGGTCGACCATGAAGGCAGCAATCAGTTGACCATGGACTCTGTGCTCAGTTTCACAAGGGCAGTGCTTGCTCGACCTCAGTGATAGCCATTAGTCAATCACAGGCGATGCCCTCATCGACCACAGGCTACGCACTTGGTCGCTCACAGGCAGTGCATTGTGCTTCCATGGGCAATGCCTTCCTTGACCATGGTGACAACCCTTGGTCAATCATGGGTCGACATGTTCATCGACCATGGGCAGTGCCGTGGTCCTCCACAGGCAAAACCTTGCTCACCCACGGGCTGTGCCCTACCCAACCATAGGCAATGCGCTGCTCAACCATGGGCTGTGCCTCGCTCTACCATGGGCAATGGCTTGGTCAACCATAGAGACAGGCCTCGGTTGACTACAGGCTGTGCACTCGGTGGCTCAAGGGCAGTGCCTGGCTCTTCCTTGGGAGATGCCTTGCTTGACCATGGGTTGTGCCTTGCTCTACTGCGGGCAATTCCTTACTCAACCACAGGTTGTGCCTGGCTCTACCAAGGCAATGGCATGTTCAACCATGGGCGATGCCTTGCTCAACCATAGGCAATGGCTTGGTCGACCACGTAGACTGCCCTTGGTCGACCACAGGCTGTGTGCTAGGTCTCTCACAGGCAATGCCTATCTCTACCTCAGGAGATGCCTTGCTCTACCAAGGTAATACCATGTTCGACCACAGGTTGTGCGTCGCTCTACCACAGGCAATGCCTTACTTGACCATGGCCCGTGCCTTGCACTAGCATGGGCAATGCATTGCTTGACCACGGCCTGTGCCTTGCTCTGCTGCAAGCCATTGCTGGGTCGACCATGGGCTATGCCTCGCTGTACCTCAGTCAACCTTGGTCTGTACACTCGGTCTCTCAAGGGCAGTGCTTGGCTGTACCTCAGGCAATGCCTTCCTCGACCATGGGCTGTGCCTTGCTCTACCAATGGCCATGGCATGTTCGACCATGGTCTGTGCCTTGTCAGACCATGGGCGATGCTCACTCAACCATGTTGCTGTGCCAAGCTCTACCAAGGGCGATGGCTGGGTCAACCATGGAGATAGCCCTCGATTGGCCACGGACATAGCGTTCAGTCAACCACGGGCTGTGTCTTTTTCTAGCATGGGCGATGGCTTAGCTGACCATGGAGACAGCCCTCCATCAACCACGGGCTGTGCACTCAGTCGATCACGGGCAGTGCCTTGCTCTATGATGGTCGACCACGGGAACAGCCCTTGATTGACTACTGGCTTTGCACCCAATTGCTCACGGGGAGTGCCTCACTTTACCACAGACGATGGCTTGGTCGACCAGGGAGACTGCCCTCAGTCGACCACAGCCTGTGCGCTCAGTCGCAGAAGGGCAGTGCCTTGCTCCACCACGGGTGATGCCTTGCTCAACCGTGGCGATAGCCCTTGGTTGCTGACTGGGGATGCCTAGATCAACCATGGGCTGTGCACTCGGTTGCTCACCAGCAGTGCCTTGCTCAACCATGGGCGATGCTTTGCTTGACCATGGTGATAGCCTTTGGTGGATCTTGGGTTGGCACATTGATTGACCACAGCAACAGTTCTTGGTCAACCACGGGCAGTGCCTTGCCCAACCATGGGTGATGCCTCGCTTGACCATGGGCTGTGCCTCATTCTACCATGGGAGATGGCTTGGTCGACCAGGGAGACAGCCATTGGTTTACCATGGGCTGTGCGCTTGGTAGCTCTTGGTTAGTGCCTGGCTCTTCCTTGAGTAATGCCGTGCTTGACCACAGGCTGTGCCTTGCTCTGCCACCGGTGATGGCTTCGTCAACCACGGTGACAGCCCTCGGTTGACCCATGGTTTAGGCGCTCAGTCACTCACGGCCAGTGCCTGGCTCTGCCTCAGGCAATGCCCTGCTCGACCATGAGCTGTGCCTTGCTCTACCACAGGTGATGGCTTGCTCAACCACAGGCTGTGCCTCATTCCACCATGGGCAATGGCTTGTTTGATTATGGGCTGTGCCTCGCTCCACTATGGGCTATGCATTGCTTGACCACAGGTAGTGACTTGGTCTACCACAGGCAATGGCTTGGTCAGCCACAGGCTGAGTGCTCAGTCGTTCATGGGCAGTGCCTGTCTCTACATCGGGTGATGCCTTGCTCAACCACGGGCTGTGCCCGACTATACCACGGGCAACACCTTACTCGACCATGGGCTGTGCCTCGCTCTACCACAGGGGATGGCTTGGTTGACCATGGAGACAGCCCTCAATTGACCATGGGTTGTGTACTTGGTCTCCCACAGGCAGTGTGTTATGGCCATGAGTTATGAGCCGGAACAATGCGTACCGCAGGTTGTACCTCGTGACTGCGGGAGCGCATACATGCTTATGCGGGGCACGTGGAGAGAAGGTTTGTGGTCAGGAGGCTAAGCTGGACAGGAGACTTGCTCGAGCAACCAAGCGGAGTGGTGCGGAGCAAGGACTTGGTGGACTGAAGGCAAGTGCCATGGCCTTGGGGTCGATGCTGGTCGACCAATGCAAGGTGGATGATCGCTAGACAGCCTAGGAACACTAAGGCATGAGTGGAGAGTGATTGAGAGGCGCTTGATCACTTCATGCTAGGGACGATCGAAGGAGCCATGTGTTGCTGGTCGGCGACAGTGCACGGTGGACGAGTGGAGATGCAGACACGCAAGTGAAGTCTTGATCATGCAGGACCCAATGATCGAGTGCATGGAGCACGACTACTCACAGAAGGCGCGCGAGATGCTGTGGAGTGCAGGATCGGTGCTCAGGGGATAAGGATCGCTGACACCAACATGGAAAGGTTCGATTGTTTCCTTATGCGGAGCGGCTGGCAATCAATCAGGAACCAAGTGGGGCGCAGGTGTCCAAGTGCATCCGAGAAGCTGTCCAGGTGCGGCCGAGAGCTGTCCAGGTGGGACGAACATGGTCAAGATAGAAGATCATGTGATAGCAAACAATCCGGGAAAGTTTCTGTGGGAATATGGCAATCAGTCTGTTATGGAAACAATCCTAGAGGGATTGGACAGATTGGCAAGCAATCCGGGAAAGTTTCTGCGGGAATATGGCAATCAGTCTGTTATGGAAACAATCTTTGAGGGATTGGACATATTGGAAACCTGATGGAGTGAATCAAGGGATTCGGATATGTCAGTTGCCATATCGGGTTTGCTAGGCTCCACTATATAAAGGGGGTCAGTCTCATTCTCAAGACAACTGAGAGGCACAACCCAAGAGAGGGAGAAACCACAAAGGTCTCAAGATGTCTCAGAGAAGAGAGTCGAGGAGAGCAGCTAGAGAAAGCTGGGAAACACGAGGGAGAGCGAGAGAGTTGCTACTGCAAGTTTTAGCTCAGCAGTGAGTGGGGAGTGAGTCCCGTCTACCCTTGTAACGCCGAAGTGTGTCGGGTTAGGATGTGTCGAGTGAGGAGTGTAAGCAGCACGGAGGTCGTGAGGCATATACTCGACAAGCTGAGTGAGTTTGCTCTTGTAAAGGGTTTTTCATACTTGTACAATTGTAAATACAAGTGGAGTTTTCCCTTTGTATATTGCTCGTGTTTGTTTCCTTGTGGTGTGGTCGTGTGCTAGGTGACATCAAACCTCGGTTGTGAGTGAGGGCTGGTTGGCAGGCGGAGCTGTCAACGCCTAGCGGGGTGCGGAAAAATTTGTGGTCCGCATTGGCCCCGTGACACAGTGCTTATCTCTACCTTGGGCGATGCCTTGCTCTACCATGGGCTATGCCTTGCTCTACCAAGTGCAATACCATGTTCAACCACAGGTTGTGCCACGCTCTACCACGGGCAATGCCTTACTAGACCACAGGCTGTTCCTTGCCCTAGCACGGGTGATGCCTTGCTTGACCGTGGACTGTGCCTTGCTCTACCACGGGCTATGGCTCGGTTGACCACGGGCTGTGCCTTGCTGTACCTCAGTCGACCATGGGCTATACACTGTCTCTCACAGGCAGTGCTTGGTTGTACCTCGGGCAATGCCTTCCTCGACCATGGGCTGTGTCTTGCTCTACCACGGGCCATGGCATGTTCGACCACGGTCTGTGCCTTGCCCAACCATGGGTGATGCCTTGCTTGACCATGGGCTGTGCCAAGCTCTACCAAGGGTGATGGCTGGGTCGACCATGGAGATAGCATTCGATCGGCCATGGAGACAGCCCTCAGTCAACCACAGGCTGTGCCTTGTTCTAGCATGGGTGATGGCTTGGCCAACCATGGAGACTGTCCCCTGTCGACCATGGGCTATGCGCTTGGTCACTCATGGGCAGTGCCTTGGTCTACAATGGTCAATGCCTTCATTGACCATGGCAACAGCCCTTGGTCAATCACGGTTGATGCCTTGATCGACTATGAGCTATGCACTTGGTCGCTCACAGGCAGTGCCTTGCTCCACCATGGGCGATAGCCCTTGGACGATGATTGGCGGTCCCTAGAATGAGCATGGGCTATGCGTCACTCTACCATGGGTGATGGCTTGCTCATCCATGGGCTATGCCTTGCCCAACAACAGGCAATGGCTCGCTTGACCATGGGCTGTGCCTTGCTCTACCATGGGCTGTGCGCATGGTAGCTCATGGGCAGTGCCTGGCCTACCTTGGGCAATGCCATGCTTGACCACAAACTGTGCCTTGCTCTACCACAGACAATGCCTTGCTCGACCATAACTGTGCCACCGGTGATGGCTTGGTTGACCCTGGAGACAGCGCTCAGTTGACCATGGGCTGTGTGCTCAGTCGCACATGGCCAGTGCCTGGCCCTACCTCAGGTGATGCCCTACATGACAGCAGGCTTTGCCTTGCCCAACCATGGGCAGTGCCTCGCTCGACCATGGGCTGTGCCTTGCTCTACCACAGGCCATGGCTTGGTCCACCAGGGGCTATGCCTCGCTCTACCTAGGTCGACCATAGGCTGTACACTCGGTCTCTCACAGGCAGTGCTTGGTTGTACCTTGGGTAATGCCTTCCTCGACCATGGGCAATGGCTTGGTTGACCCTGGAGACAGCCCTCAGTCGACCATGGGCTGTGTGCTCAGTTGCTCATGGCCAGTGCCTGGCTCTACCTCAGGCAATGCCCTACATGACCGCGGGCTGTGCCTTGCCCAACCACAGGCAATGCCTTGCTTGACCATGGGCTGTGCCTCGTTCTACCACAAGTGATGGCATGGTCAACCAGGGAGATAGCCCTCGGTTGACCATGGGCTATGCGCTCGGTAGCTCATGGGCAGTGCCTGGCTCTACCTCAGGCGATGCCATGCTCGACCACACATTGTGCATTGCTCTACCACGGTTGATGCCTTGCTCGACCACAACTGTGCCTTGCTCTGCCACTGGCGATGGCTTGGTCGACCATGGAGACATCCCTTGGTCAACCATGGCTGTGCCTTGCTCTACCATGGGTGATGGCTTGGTCAACGGCAGGCTGTGCACTCAGTCATTCATGGCAGTGCTTGGCTCTACCTCAGGCAATGCCTTGCTCGACCACGAGCTGTGCTTGGCTGTACCATGGGAGGCGCCTTCCCTGACCATGGGCTGTGCCTCACTCTACCACAGGGGGTGGCTTGGTCGACCATGGAGATAGCCCTCAGTGGACTACGAGCTGTGCACTCGGTCGCTCACTGGCAGTGCAATGCTCAACGACGTGCATTGCCTTGCTTGACCTCAGGCTGTGCCTTGCTCTTCCACTGGCAATGGCTTGGTCAAACAAAGGCTGTGCCTCACTCTACCCTGGGCGATGGCTTGCTCGACTACAGCCTGGGCCTTGCTCTACTACAAGTGTTGCCTTGATCAACAATGGGCTGTGCCTTGCTTTACCCCAGGCAATGGCTTGGTTGACCACAGGCTGTGCCTTGCTCTACAGTGGGTGATGGCTTGGTTGACCACGGTGATAGCCCCTGGTTAGCCACCAGCTGTGCACTTGGTTGCACACGGGCAATGCCTTGCTCTGCCACGGGCGATGCCTTGCTCAACCCGGGCTGTGCCTGGCTCTACCATGGGAGATGCCTTGCTTGACCCTGGGCTGTGCGTTCCTCTACCATGGGCAATGGCTTGTTCGACCATGACTGTGCCTCACCCTACCACGGGTGATGCCATGCTCGATCATGGGTGATGGCTTGGTTGACCACAGAGGTCACCCTTGGTCGACCACGGGCTGTGCCTTGCTATACCACAGGTAATGGCTTGATTGACCACGGGTTGTACTTGTGGTCTCTCATGGGCAGTGCCTTGCTCTACCTCGGGCAATGCTTTGCTCGACCATGGGCTGGGCCTTGCAATACCAAGGGCCATGGCATGTTCGACCATCGGCTGTGCCTTGCTCTATGACGGGTGATGCCATGCTCGACCACAGGCTGTGTGTCACGGGGCCGATGCGGGCCACAAATTGTTCCGCACCCCGCTAGGCGTCGACACACCTTTTGTCGACCAGCCACACACACACCGCGCGTTCCGTCAAGGCCAAACGATCAGGGAACCAAAGAAGCAACACCGAGTGACACAAGAACACAATTGGAAAAACGCAACTCGTATTCACATCTATTACAAGTACACGAAAAACCCAATCCCAGATCAGAACACTTACACGCAACCTCACAAGCCTATGCCTCACAGCCTCCTACTGCTTGCACTCCTACTTGTCTCGTGTCTCCCCTCAAGAACACCGGGTTGCTGCCCTACTCGACTTCCACTCCCTTGGAATCTCGGGCTCGTCGTGCTCCTCGACTGATCTGGTCGCACCTGGTTCTCCCCTCACCTCTGCTTGGAGTTTTGGTGTCTCTCGCCTCTTCTGGTCCCCTTTTCCTGAATGAGGCCGACCCCTTTTATATAGGGGAGCCGAGCAAATCTGATATGGCAACCGATAGGCGAGAATCCCTTGATCCTCTCCATCTGATCTCGATCCATCCAATCCTAGCTGTCGATCTGCAATCTCCAAGATTGTTTCCATACTAGATTGCCCTGCCATATCCCGGGAGGATCTTCCCAGATTTCCCTGGATTGACTTGGCGCCAGCTGAGCTTGTTGTCCAGGTTCATCCCCTCTAGGTCCACGTCCCTGACCCCCTCCTAGGATCACGATCGCCTGATTGCATGTCCAGCAGTGCCCGCCTGGTCAAGGACTTAGCCGATCCCCACAAGTCGTCAACTCCCCTGCCGCTAAGTGCTGAGCCTCCCTTAGCATCTGCCGGGCCTGTTGAGGTATGTGCACTCCTAGAGTGCCCTTGCACGGTTGTATCAGGTTCCATGAACCTCCTAGAGCTTGGCACCGTGCCTTGCTCGTGGGCATCCTCACTGCCCACCCGTGCATCCACCGACTTGTGCATTGTGGCACTCCCTTGCCACAACCTGGTCCTTTGGCATATTGCCAAGTCTTTGGTCGACCATCCTCTTCACAAGTGCCTTCATGCACGCATGTGTGACCATCTCCCGGCTTGCTTGCTTCATGGACTTGCAATTCTCTCAACACCATGCACTTGGCTGCCCGCGCATCTTTGCGTGCAGGCTTATGCGCCACCACTACCTCCAGGCACGGTCTGTGGTGCGCATTCTCCGGGGCTTGAGCTCAGGGGTCTAACAAACCTCCCCCACCCAAGGGATTCGACGCCCTCGTCGAATGAGACTCTCGGTACCGCCGGATGAGGTCTTCGTACTGCCATAGTGTAACATCCTTCTCCCAAGTCGCCTCTGAATGGGGTAGGTCCTTCCACTTGACCAAGTACTCCGTCCTCCGGTTCATCTTGCTGTAACCCAGCACTCGGTGATCAAGTATATCTTCCACCTCCTTGTCGAGTTCCTTCCTCACGGTGAGAGGGGCGCGCTTCGCCTTGTTGCGCTCCGGATGCTCCTCATCCCGATGGTAAGGCTTAAGGAAACTGATGTGGAATGTCGGGTGCACCTTCATCCTCTTTGGTAGTGCTAGCCGATAGGCTACTGGCCCGACTCTCTTGATCACTTCAAAGGGTCCGTCGTACCGTTGGAACAAGCCCTTATGCCAGCGCTTGCTCGTGATCTTCTTCCATATCTGTGGGGTGAGCTTCAACATCACTAAGTCCCCCACCAGGAACTCCAGCAGCCTCCGGTTCCTGTCCACATACTTTTTCATTCGCCTGGCAGCTTTGGCGAGGCTATCTCTCGCCTCTTCAAGCATCTCCTGCTTGTCGCGCGCGAATCGATATGCGGCTGGGCATGGCCCTTCCTTGAGCTGCAACGCCACCTCCTGCGGCGTTAGTGGTTGGTAGCCCATTGCCAACTCAAACGGGCTATGTCCTGTTGCAGAGGAGCGGTTCAAGTTGTAGGACAACTGAGCCGAGTCAAGCAAGTCTAGCCAATTCCGTTGACTTGCTGAGACATAATGCCTCAATTACTCCTCCAGCAGCGCATTCACTCGCTCGGTCTGGCCGTCCGTCTGTGGATGGTTGGCCGTCGAGAACTTTAGTTCGGATCCTAGCAATCCGAACAAGCATGTCCAGAAGTTGCCTGTGAACCGAGCATCTCGGTCACTCACGATCTCCGTTGGTACTCCAAAGAGCTTCACCACGGAGCGATAGAAAGCCTCAGCCGCTGCCTCGGCTGTGCAATTCTTGGTCATGGGGGTGAAGATCACATACTTGGAGAATCTGTCCACGACCACCATCACCGCTGTATAACCCTTCACCTTTGGAAATCCGGACACAAAGTCCATGGAAATTGATACCCAAGGCTTTTCTGGCACCGCCAAGGGTTGTAGGAGACCGGCCTCTGCTCGCCTCTCCACCTTGTCTTGTTGACAAACGAGACAAGTCTTGACGTATAACTCCACGTCGTCGGCCATCTTTGGCCACACATAGGACCTGGACAACAGGGCTAGCGTCCGCTCACGGTCTGGATGTCCAGCCCAAGGACTGTCGTGACTCTCCTTCATCAGCTGGTAGCGCAATCCCTCTCCGCTAGGGACAAGCAAACGGCCACCTTTGCCATAAAGCAGCCCATCTTCCAGCCAATACCGCCTCACCGTCCCGTCCTTGACTTGCTCCACTAGGAGTTGATAGGTCTTGTCCCCTAGTGTAGCGATCTTGACCTCCTGAAGGAAGTCGGAGGTTACTTGAGTCAAAGCCGCCACCTGGTCCGAAGCCTTCCGACTGAGGGCATCCGCCACTAGGTTGTGCCTCCCCGGTCGGTGTTCCCACTCGAAGTCATACTCCGCTAGGAACTCTTGCCACCGCGCTTGCCTTGGTGAAAACTTCGGTTGTGACTTGAAGAAGGTATTGGCGACGTTGTCCGTCTTGACCACGAATGTGGTTCCCAGTAGGTATACTCGCCACACCCTCAAGCAATGCACCACAGCCAGCATCTCCTTCTCGTGTGCTGAGTAGCGCTGTTCAGCCGGCTTCAACTTCCAACTCTCGAACGCCACAGGATGTCCGTCTTGCACGAGAACTCCTCCTACAGCACGATCTGAGGCATCTGTATGCACCTCAAATGGCTTCTCAAAGTCCGGGAGCTTGAGCACGGGCTCCGTCACAATGGCGGTCTTCACCTTGGAGAACGCCGCATCACAATCCTCGTCCCATGTCCACTTCTGCTCCTTCCGCAGCAGATCCGTCAAGGGACTCACCTTCTTTGAGTATCCCTTGATAAACTTGCGGTAGTAGTTGGCCAGCCCCAAGAAACTCCACAATTCGGTCATCGATTTTGGTGGAGGCCAATCCTGGATCGCCTGCACCTTCTTGGGGTCCATCCGCACCTGCCCTTGGCCGATCACATGGCCAAGGAATCAGATCTCCTGCATGCCAAACTCGCACTTCTCCCTCTTCACATATAGGGAGTGTTGCCTAAGCCGCTCAAAAACAGCCTGCAAGTGCTGCACATGTTGTGCCAAGTCCCTGCTATACACGACAATGTCGTCTAAATAGACGACCACAAACTGATCCAGCATGTCGTGAAACACATCATTCATCAAGTTGCAGAATGTGGCAGGAGCATTGGTTAAACTGAATGGCATGACTAGGAATTCAAAGGATCCATAACGAGTTACCATTGTGGTCTTGGACTCATCTCCTTTGGCGATGCGGACTTGCCAATATCCTGAATGCAAGTCCAGCTTGGAGAAGACCCTCGCCTCACCTAGGCGATCAAACAAGTCTGCAATCAAGGGCACCGGGTACTTGTTCTTTACCGTGACCTTGTTCAATCCACAGTAGTCGACACACAGTCGGAGCGAGCCATCCTGCTTCTCCTGGAATAACACCGGGGCTCCATAAGGGGCTTTGGAGGGCTGGATCTTTCCACCATCCAGCAACTCGGTCAGCTGGCTCCGCAGCTCTACTAGCTCCTTCGGGGACATCCGGTATGGGGCTTTGGCTGGGGGAACGGTGCCCAGCAGTAGTTCTATCTTGTGGTCCATTGCTCGGTGCGGCGGTAGTCCTCCTGGCAACTCCTCCGGCATCACGTCCTGGAATTGCCCGAGCACTTCCACAACCTCGTGTGGAATCTCCTGGTCCGCCTCCGTCTCCTGCATGTCCACTTCCCTAATAGCCGCCGCATGAAGGAGTATGCGGATCAGGGGCGTCGACCGCTAGAATTTCAGGTCGGCGACAAGGTCATGCTGAAATTGACGCCCCAAATCTGGAAGAAAGTGACGAGCAAGAGATGGCACAAGGGCCTCATTCAGTGGTATGATGGGCCATTTGAGGTGGTGAAGCGAGTTGGAGCAGTGGCTTATCGCTTAGCACTACCTGAGAGGATGAAGATTCATCCGACTTTCCATGTCAGCTTCCTAAAGCCCTACCATGAGGATGTGGATGCGGACCGTGTTAGGGCAAGACGTGCTCCATTGAATGTGCGCACAAAATTGGAAAGGGAGGTTGACCGCGTGCTGGACCGACGGGTGTTGGGATACAGCAAGAAGAACCGGAGAACGGAGTACCTGGTTCTATGGAAAGGGTTGCCAATGTCGGAGGCGAGTTGGGAAAAGGAGGCAACACTCTGGCAGTTCGAAGACAAGATCCAGGAGTACCTCCACTCTATTCCGACAAGGGCGTCGGCTTCCTCAAGTGGGGGAGGTTTGTTAGCCCCTTGATGCTCGGACACGAACATGGCTGCCAGGCGGACCCTCGATGGCATGGCAGCTAGGGAAAGGATTGAGGGAAGAATGCCAAAGGATCAGTGGGATATATATAGGGCAAGGGCCAGGCTATGCGGGAAGGAGCACTCCCGCAAGACTCAGTCAAGGGAAGGTGAGCTGGACTTCCCAACCTCCCTAAAGACTCAGTCAGGGAGTGAGCTGGACGCCCTAACCACCCGGAAGACTTGCTCCCGGGCGAGGAAGGCGGACGCTAGGTGACGGGCAGTGTGGGCCTGAGCACTCCCGCAAGACCCGGTCAAGGGCAAGCGGGCTGGACGCTCTAACCTCCCGAAAGACCCGTTCAAAGGCAAGCTGGCAAGCAACGGGCGCGCGGGTTCTCCCGAAGACTCGCTAGGGAAGTCGCTCACGGTTGAGCGACGCTAATGTTCCATGCAACTGATCCAAGGCACGGGCGCGGTGCCCACGACCGAACTAAGTGCGGGTGGCACTTAGGCAGACCTGGTATACTTCCGTCGTGGAACGAGGGAGTCTCGGTCAAGGTGCTGACCGAGGACTGTGCTGGCAGTCGATCTTATCCCTAAGAATAAGGGATAAGGGTGGTTATGGAAGCTGAGGTGTTCCCTAGAAACTAGGGATGAGGATTCCCCACCTGCAAGTATAAATAGCCCCCGGATCTCAAGGTCGAGGGGAGCAACTGGAGAGAGTTAAGAGGAAACACTCCTTCACAGAAGGTCGAGCAAAGGAAGGTCGGCAGTATTGTGACCAGTTCCCCCGAAGCCAAGTGTGAACTCCTGGAGCGAAGTTCACCCGTCCAAGTGAGGAGTGCAAGTGCCAGAGTACGAGGCATATACTTGGACGTGATTGTGCAAGGTCGTGTAAGGGTTTTGTGTGTTCTTGTAATTCGTGTTTGTGAATACAAGTGAGATTTCCCTTACCTTGCATTGTTCGATCTTGATCCTTGATTGCTAAACCTCTCCAAGCTATTTCGCTGTGCGTGTTTGGGTTGGTTGAGAGTGTACGGGACACTGCTCAGCACCATCGCAGGAACGGAAAAATTTGGGTGAGTTCCGACCCCTGTGACATAGAGCAAGACCCAGCCCATGGTTGAGTGAGGCGTCACCCATGGAAGAGTGACACACAGCCCATTGTTGACCAAGCCATCACCCATGGAAGGGCAAAGCATAACCTGTGGTCGACCATAGAATCACCCATGGTAGTGCGAGGTGCTGCCCGTTGCCGACCAAGCCATCACCCATGGCAGAGCCAGGCATTGCCCGTGGTCTAGCAAGGCATCACCCATGGTAGAGCCAGGCATAGCCCGTGGTTGTCCAAGGACTGTCTCTGTGATCGACCAAGCCATTGCCCATGGTAGAACGAGGCACAGCCCGTGGTCGAGCAAGGCATCGCCCGTGGTGGAGTGAGTCACAGCCAGTCGCCAACCAAGGGCTGTCTCCATGGTCGACCCATCCAGAGCAAGGCACAGCCTGTGGTCGAGCATGGCATCGCTTGTGCTAGAGTGAGGTGCTGCCTGTGGTCTACCAAGGGTTGTCTCCATGGTCAACCAAGCCATCACTGGTGGTAAAGCGTGGCACTACCCATGGTCGACCAAGCCATCAGCCGTGGTAGAGCATGGCACTACCCATGGTTGAGCAAGGCATTGCCCATGGTAGAGCGAGGCACTGCCTGTGGTTGACCAAGGGCTGTCTCTGTTGTTGACTAAGCCATCACCGGTGGTCGAGCAAGGCATCAGCAATGGTAGAGCAAGTTACATCCCGTGGTCAACCAAGCCATTGCCCATGGTAGAGCGAGGCCCAGCCCGTGGTTGAGTGAGGCATCGCCAATGGTAGAGTGACACACAGCCCATCATTGACCAAGCCATCGCCCATGGTAGAGAGTGGCATAGTGTTAGACCCCTGAGCTCAAGCCCCGGAGAATGCGTACCACAAGCCGTACCTCGGGGTAGTGGTAGTGCATAGCCTGCACGCAAGGATGTGCGGGCTGTCAAGTGCGAGGTGTTGGGATCAATTGCAAGTCCATAAGCGGGCAAGTGTGGAGATGGTCACACAAGCGTGCGCGGAGGCACCGGTGAAGGGAACAACCGATCAAGGCTCGGCAGTGTGTTGAGGAACCAGATTGTGGCCAGGAAGTGCCACAAGGCACAAGTAGGCGAATGCGTGGGTGGGCAATGAGGATGCCCGCGAGCAAGGCACGGTGCAATGCTCTAGGAGGTTCGGTGAACCTGATACAACCGCGCAAAGACACTCTAGGAGTGCGCATGACTCAACAAGCCTGGCAGACACTAAGGGAGCGGCAAGGGAGTTGACTACTTGTGAAGATCGGTTAAGTCCGTGACCATGCTCAAGCACCGGTGGATGCAGCAATCCCGTTCAGATGACCGTGATCTTAGGAAGGAGATCAAGGATGGGGATCCTAGAGGAGGATGGATCGGGTTGACGAGGCTTAGCTGGCACCAAGTCAATCCAAGCGAGCAATCCGGGAAAGTTTCTCCGGGAATGGCAATTAATCTGTTATGGAAACAATCCTGGAGGGATTGGACAGATTTGGCAACCAATCAGTTATGGAAACAATCCAGGAGGGATTGGACAGGCTGGAAAACTGAGGGAGTGAATCAAGGGATTCAAGGATGTCAGTTGCCATATTGGGCTCGCAAGGCTCCTCTATATAAAGGGGCAGTCTCATTCTGCAGAGAAGACACCAAGAACACACGAGCAGAGGCAGCAGAAGCCAGCAGAGCAGCAAGGACGACCAGGGCAGTCAGGAGGCACAAAGGGCCCGAGATTCCAAGGAGTGGAAGTCAAGTCGAACCTGCAGTCCGGTGTTCTTAAGAGAAGGCACAAGACGGGCGTGCAAGCGGCGCGAGGCTGCAAGGCATAGGCTCGTGAGACTGTGTGTAAGAGTTCTGTCCTGGGTTGGGTTTTTCGTGTACTTGTAATATATGTGAATACGAGTTACGTTTTCCCAATTGTGTTCTTGTATTCCTTGGTGTTGCTTCTTCAGTTCGGTGATCGTTCGGCCTCGACGGTACGCACGGTGTGTGGCTGGTCAGCAAGTGGAGTGTCGACGCCTAGTGGGGTGCGGAAAAATTTGTGGCCCGCATCGGCCCCGTGACAGTTGGTATCAGAGCGGAGGTTTTGTCCGTGACAAGCCGGAGTACCTGTGAAAGTGGTGCTGTGTTCGGGTTGAGAATACCCTTTGTCAAAGACCACGCGTACCCTACAATCAGCAACCGTGTGGACCAGGGCAATGGAAGCGTTGCAGGAGCGATTGGCAGCACTGGAAGGCCGTATTGCAGAGCTCACTGGACAAGCAGACCTGACCGCTACGCTGGAACCCCGCGTTGCTGCTTTGGAGGACAATGTCGGCGAAGGCGACGATCTTGGAGGAACTGTGACTGATCTGCTGAAGGCGATCAGGCTTGATGTGGCGACCCTGAAGGATGACGTGGTCCTGATCAAGCGGCAATTGGTGTCCCAGGCGGGGCCATCGAATGAGCCTCGTGGGAAGATGAAGGTCCCGGAACCAAAGGCGTTTGAAGGAACAAGGAGTTCCAAGGATCTAGAGAACTTCATATGGGATATGGAGAACTACTTCGCTGCTGTGAAGATCCCCGACGCCGAGAAGGTGATGATCACCACCATGTACCTTGCCAAGGATGCGAAGCTATGGTGGAGGACCTGAGTCCAAGACGATATCAGTGCAGGCAGACCCCGAATGGAGACCTGGGAGGCACTGAAGAAGGAGCTGAAAGAGCAGTTCCTGCCAAGCAACACAGCATGGCTTGCTCGGGATGCGATGGCCAAGCTGAGGCACAGCAGACCAGTGCGGGACTACATGAAGGAGTTTAGTGCACTGATGCTGAACGTGACGGATATGTCAGAGACGGACAAGCTGTACACGTTCCTGAAGGGGTTGCAACCTTGGGCTCAACTCGAGCCAAGGAGGCAAGGGGTAAGAGACCTTCCTTCTGCCTTAGCTGCGGCGGACGTACTGCTGGACTTACGGATTGCTCGCGCCGAGGAGGGGAGCAAGAAAGCCCAGCCGATGGACAAGGACAAAAAGTCCAAGTCCTACCAGAAAGGAAAGTCAGGGAAGGGCAAGGACAAGCAGCTGACCTGACCAGACAAAGGGAAGGCGAAGGTGATCGAGGGAGCCAATGGAAGGAAGGATCCTCGGACGCACCCGGGCTGCTTCATATGTAACGGACCCCATAGGGCAAAGGAGTGCCCAAAGCGGGAGGGGAAGGTTACTGTTAGCCCCTTGATGCTCGGACACGAACATGGCTGCTAGGCGGACCCTCGATGGCATGGCAGCTAGGGAAAGGATCGAGGGAAGAATGCCAAAGGATCAGTGGGATATATATAGGGCAAGGGCCAGGCTATGCGGGAAGGAGCACTCCCGCAAGACTCGGTCAAGGGAAGGTGAGCTGGACTTCCCAACCTCCCTAAAGACTCGGTCAGGGAGTGAGCTGGACGCCCTAACCACCCGGAAGACTTGCTCCCGGGCGAGGAAGGCGGACGCTAGGTGGCGGGCAGTGCGGGCCTAAGCACTCCCGCAAGACCCTGTCAAGGGCAAGCGGGCTGGATGCCCTAACCTCCCGAAAGACCGGTTCAAAGGCAAGCTGGCAAGCAACGGGCGCGCGGGTTCTCCCGAAGACTCGCTAGGGAAGTCGCTCGCGGTCGAGCGACGCTAATGTTCCATGCAACTGATCCAAGGCACGGGCGCGGTGCCCACAACCGAACTAAGTGCGGGTGGCACTTAGGCAGACCCGGTATACTTCCGTCGTGGAACGAGGGAGTCTCGGTCAAGGTGCTGACCGAGGACTGTGCTGGCAGTCGATCTTATCCCTAAGAATAAGGGATAAGGGTGGTTATGGAAGCTGAGGTGTTCCCTAGAAACTAGGGATGAGGATTCCCCACCTGCAAGTATAAATAGCCCCGGGTCTCAAGGTCGAGGGGAGCAACTGGAGAGAGTTAAGAGGAAACACTCCTTCACCGAAGGTCGAGCAAAGGAAGGCCCCGGCAATAGTGTGACCAGTTCTCCCAAAGCCAAGTGTGAACTCCTGGAGCGAAGTTCACCCGTCCAAGTGAGGAGTGCAAGTGCCGGAGTACGAGGCATATACTTGGACGTGACCGTGCAAGGTCATGTAAGGGTTTTGCGTGTTCTTGTAATTCTAGTTTGTGAATACAAGTGAGATTTCCCTTACCTTGCATTGCTTGATCCTGATCCGTGATTGCTAAACCTCGCCAAGCTATTTCGCTGTGCGTGTTTGGGTTGGCTGAGAGTGTACGGGACACTGCTCAGCACCATCACAGGAACGGAAAAATTTGGGTGAGTTCCGACCCCTGTGACAGCTGGTATCAGAGCCGCGTTCAAGCGGTGTGCGAGGATTGGAATAGCAAGCGACCGGTGACTTGTGGATGTCCCGGATGGATGCACTAAGAGATCAAATCACGGCTTTGGAAACGTCCCTCGGCAACATGTCTGGAGCCAACGGAACTGTGGCGGATGTTCTGGCAGCGCTAGTTCCAGACGTTGTCCGGTTGAAGGAGGAGGTGAGCGTCCTCCGACGTGCGCTGGCTGCTAGAGTAGCCGAAGCAGAGGGATCTCGGGCTAAGGTAAAGATACTTGAACCCAAAGCCTTTACAAGCGCTAGGAGTTCCAAGGAACTCGAAAATTTCTTATGGGACATCGAGCATTACTTCGAGGCAGGAAAAGTTCCATTAGGGGAACAAGTCTCGATGGCAGTCATGTATTTGGCGGGCGATGCAAAACTCTGGTGGCGAACCCGTGAGCAGGACGCTGCGACTGGCGGGCGGCCACGCATCAGAGATTGGCCAACGTTGAAGAAGGAACTCAAGGAGCAGTTCCTTCCCACGAATACCTCGTGGGCTGCTCGGGATGCATTGTGCAACCTCAGGCAGACGGGTACGGTACGTGACTATGATAAGGAATTTAGTTCCTTATTGCTTGACGTCACAGAGATGTCCGAGTTGGACAAGTTGTTCAACTTCATGCGGGGTCTTCAATCGTGGGCTCAACTTGAGCTGCGAAGGCAAGGAGTCCAAGACCTCCAGACCGCGATGGCGAAGGCGGATGCGTTGATCGACATTCGCGTATCAAAGAGCGACTCGAAGGGGAAACAGGCCGAGAAGTCGAAGGACAAGGCAGCCAAGCCTAGCAAGGGTGCAGGCAAAGCCGAGAAAGGGAAGTTGCCCAAGGGAGACAAGGGGAAGGGGAAGGCGACGGAGGGTTCGTCCCTTAAGGACCCCAAGACCCACCCGGGGTGCTTCATCTGCAACGGCCCCCATCGTGCTCGAGATTGCCCGAAGAGGGAGAAGTTGTCGGCCTTGGTGAATAGGACCGACTCCGACTCCGATGACGAGCAAACGAGAGTGGCACCTCTCCAAATTCTTGGTGCCATCCGATCGGGAAGGAAGGCACAGGAGCAAGGATTGATGTATATACCAATGACCCTGAACACCAAGGAAGTGGCGGCAATGGTGGATACTGGCGCAACGCACAACTTCGTGTCGGATCGTGTTGTGCAAGCCTATGGATTGCGGATCCAAAAGCAAGCCAGCCGCATCAAAGCTGTCAACTCCCAAAGTAGGCCGGTACTTGGGATGGCCAAAGGCGTGCCGGTCCAGATTGGTGATTGGTCAGGGGCCATTGACGTCATGATCATCCCCATGGACGATTCTGACGTAATACTCGGTAACAACTTTCTCATGAAAGCTTGTGTTTCAGTCATGCCACATGTGTTTGGTTTGTTCATCTCAGACCTGAAGAAGCCTTGCTTCGTTCGGGGATTCAAGGGCCTCAACCATGCGGAGGACATTAGGACCGAAAGGGTCTCGGCTATGCAAATAGCCAAAGGCTGGAAGAGGGACCAGCCAACTTACCTTGCAGCGATCCATGAGTCAGAGCCCGAACTGGGCACGAACGCGGTCGTTCCTGACGTGGTGCAAGGAATTCTAGGCGACTTTTGTGATGTTATGCCTGAGGAGCTACCCAAGGGCTTGCCGCCAAGGTAGGCGGTAGATCACAAGATCGAATTGATTCCGGGGACAAGGCCACCAGCTAAAGCTCCTTACCGGATGTCGCCTAAGGAACTGGAGGAGTTACGGAAACAACTCCAGGACTTGCTGGATTCGGGGAAAGTTCAACCTTCCAAGGCAAGCTGGCAAGCACTGGGCGCGCGGGTTCTCCCGAAGACTCGCTAGGGAAGTCGCTCGAGGTCGATTGACGCTAATGTTCCATGCAACTGATCCAAGGCACGGGCGCGGTGCCCACGACCGAACTAAGTGCGGGTGGCACTTAGGCAGACCCGGTATACTTCCGTCGTGGAACGAGGGAGTCTCAATCAAGGTGCTGACCGAGGACTGTGCTGGCAGTCGATCTTATCCCTAAGAATAAGGGATAAGGGTGGTTATGGAAGCTGAGGTGTTCCCTAGAAACTAGGGATGAGGATTCCCCACCTGCAAGTATAAATAGCCTCAGGTCTCAAGGTCGAGGGGAGCAACTGGAGAGAGTTAAGAGGAAACACTCCTTCACCAAAGGTCGAGCAAAGGAAGGCCCCGGCAACAGCGTGACCAGTTCTCCCAAAGCCAAGTGTGAACTCCTGGAGCGAAGTTCACCCGTCCAAGTGAGGAGTGCAAGTGCCGGAGTACGAGGCATATACTTGGACGTGACCGTGCAAGGTCGTGTAAGGGTTTTGCGTGTTCTTGTAATTCTAGTTTGTGAATACAAGTGAGATTTCCCTTACCTTGCATTGCTTGATCCCGATCCGTGATTGCTAAATCTCGCCAAGCTATTTTGCTGTGCGTGTTTGGGTTGGCTGAGAGTGTACGGGACACTGCTCAGCACCATCGCAGGAACGGAAAAATTTGGGTGAGTTCCGACCCCTGTGACAGCTACTGCCCTACGGTCGGATGACTCTGACAAGGACCAAGTGCAGCGTGTTGCCCCACTGCAGGCCCTCGGCGCTATGCGGAGTGAGCGCCCTAAGGTACGCCACAGTCTATTGTTCGTGGATGTAACCTTGAATGGCAAGCGGATGTCAGCCTTGGTGGATATTGGCGCCACCAACACATTCGTATCGGATCGGATGATATGAACCTTGGAGTTGCGAGTGGAACGCTCTCACAACTGATTGAAGGCGGTGAACTCCAAGAGCCAACCGATGGGCGGGTTGGCAAAAGATGTGCCCATCAAGATAGATGCTTGGGAGGGTACGATCAACCTAATGGTGGTTCCGTTGGATGATTACGACCTCATCCTTGGGAATAGCTTCTTTACAGATGCATCAATCACCATCATGCCTCATGTGGGAGGCATCATCATTGGAGATCCACGACGATCCTGTTTTGTGCAAGGATACCGAGGCCTTGCATGCTCCGAGGAGGTAGCCACGGAGAAGGTATCTGCAATGCAATTGGCACGAGAAATGAAGAAGGGGTATCCCACTTACCTTGCAGCTGTTAGGGAAGTGGACGTGCAGGAGACGGAGGTGGACTGGGAGATTCCACACGAGGTTGTGGAAGTGCTCGAGCAATTCCAGGATGTGATGCCGGAGGGCTACCGCCGTGCCGAGCAGTAGATCACAAGATAGAACTACTGCCAGGCACCGTTCCCCCAGCGAAAGCCCCGTACCGGATGTCCCCGAAGGAGCTGGTAGAGCTACGGAGTCAGCTGACCGAGTTGCTGGATGCGGGAAAGATCCAGCCCTCCAAAGCACCTTATGGAGCCCCGGTGTTATTCTAGGAGAAGCAGGATGGCTCTCTCCGACTGTGTGTCGACTACCGTGGATTGAACAAGGTCATGGTAAAGAACAAGTACCCGGTGCCCCTGATTGCAGACCTGTTTGATCGCCTAGGTAAGGCGAGGGTCTTCTCCAAGTTGGACTTGCATTCAGGATATTGGCAAGTCCGCATCACCAAAGGAGACGAGTCCAAGACCACGATGGTAACTCGTTATGGATCTTTTGAATTTCTGGTCATGCCATTCGGTTTAACCAATGCTCCTGCCACATTCTGTAACTTGATGAATGATGTGTTCCATGACATGCTAGATCAGTTTGTGGTCATCCATTTGGACGATATTGTCGTGTATAGCAGGGACTTGGCACAACATGTGCAGCACTTGTAGGCTGTTTTTGAGCGGCTTAGGCAACACTCCCTATATGTAAAGAGGGAGAAGTGCGAGTTTGGCATGCAGGAGATTCGATTCCTTGGCCATGTGATCGGCCAAGGGCAGGTGCAGATGGACCCCAAGAAGGTGCAGGCAATCCAGGATTGGCCTCCACCAAAATCGGTGTCCGAGTTGCGGAGTTTCTTGGGGTTGGCCAACTACTACCGCAAGTTTATCAAGGGGTACTCAAAGAAGGTGAGTCCCTTGACTGATCTGCTGCGGAAAGAGCAGAAGTGGACATGGGACGAGGACTGTGAAGTGGCGTTCTCCAAGGTGAAGACCGCCATTGTGACGGAGCCCGTGCTCAAGCTCCCGGACTTTGAGAAGCCATTTGAGGTGCATATGGATGCCTCAGATCGTGCTGTAGGAGGAGTTCTCGTGCAAGACGGACATCCCGTGGCATTCGAGAGTTGGAAGTTGAAGCCGGCTAAACAGCGCTACTCAGCACACGAGAAGGAGATGTTGGCTGTGGTGCATTGCTTGAGGGTGTGGCGAGTGTACCTGCTGGGAACCACATCCGTGGTCAAGACGGACAACGTCGCCAATACCTTCTTCAAGTCACAACCGAAGTTGTCACCCAGGCAAGCGCGGTGGCAAGAGTTCCTAGCGGAATATGACTTTGAGTGGGAACACCGACAGGGGAGGCACAACCAAGTGGCGGATGCCCTCAATCGGAAGGCTTCGGACCAGGTGGCGGCTTTAACTCAAGTTACCTCCAACTTCCTCCAGGAGGTCAAAATCGCTACCCTAGGGGACAAGACTTATCAACTCCTAGTGGAGCAAGTCAAGGACGGGACGGTGAGGCGGTATTGGCTGGAAGATGGGCTGCTTTATGGCAAAGGTGGCCGTTTGCTTGTCCCTAGCGGAGAGGGATTGCGCTACCAGCTGATGAAGGAGAGTCACGATAGTCCTTGGGCTGGACATCCAGGCCGCGAGCGGACGCTAGCCCTATTGTCGAGGTCCTATGTGTGGCCAAAGATGGCCGACGACGTGGAGTTATACGTCAAGACTTGTCTCGTTTGTCAACAAGACAAGGTGGAGAGGCGAGCAGAGGCCGGTCTCCTACAACCCTTGGCAGTGCCAGAGAAGCCTTGGGTATCAGTTTCCATGGACTTTGTGTCCGGGTTTCTAGAGGTGAAGGGTTATACAGCAGTGATGGTGGCCGTGGACAGATTCTCCAAGTATGCGATCTTCACTCCTGTGACCAAGAATTGCACAGCCGAGGCAGCGGCTGAGGCGTTCTATCGCTCCGTGGTGAAGCTCTTTGGAGTGCCGACAGAGATAGTGAGTGACCGAGACGCTCGGTTCATAGGCAACTTCTGGATGTGCTTGTTCGGATTGCTAGGATCCGAACTGAAGTTCTCGACGGCCAACCATCCACAGACGGACGGCCAGACCGAGCGAGTGAATGCGCTGCTGGAGGAGTACTTGAGGCACTATGTCCAGGTGGGGGACTTAGTGATGTTGAAGCTCACCCCACAGATCTGGAAGAAGATCACGAGCAAGCGCTGGCACATGGGCTTGTACCAGCAGTATGACGGACCTTTGAAGTGATCAAGAGAGTCGGGCTAGTAGCCTATCGGCTAGCACTACCAAAGAGGATGAAGGTGCACCCAACATTCCACGTCAGTTTCCTTAAGCCTTACCATAGAGACAAGGAGCATCTGGAGCACAACAAGGTGAAGCGCGCCCCTCTCACCGTGAGGAAGGAACTTGACAAGGAGGTGGAAGGCATACTTGATCACCGAGTGCTGGGCTACAGCAAGATGAAGAGGAGGACGGAGTACTTGGTCAAGTGGAAGGACCTACCCGAGTCAGAGGCGACTTGGGAGAAGGATGTCACACTATGGCAGTACGAAGACCTCATTCGATGGTACCAAGAGTCTCATTCGACAAGGGCATCGAATCCCTTGGGTGGGGGAGGTTTGTTAGACCCTTGAGCTCAAGCCCCGGAGAATGCGTACCACAAGCCGTACCTCGGGGTAGTGGTAGCGCATAGCCTACATGCGAGGATGCGCGGGCTGTCAAGTGCGAGGTGTTGGGATCAATTGCAAGTCCATAAGTGGGCAAGTGTGGAGATGGTCACACAAGTGTGCGCGGAGGCACCGGTGAAGGGAACAACCGATCAAGGCTCGGCAGTGTGTTGAGGAACCAGATTGTGGCCAGGAAGTGCCACAAGGCACAAGTAGGCGAATGCATGGGTGGGCAGTGAGGATGCCCACGAGCAAGGCACGGTGCAATGCTCTAGGAGGTTCAGTGAACCTGATACAACTGCACAAAGGCACTCTAGGAGTGCACATGACTCAACAAGCCTGGCAGATGCTAAGGGAGCGGCAAGGGAGTTGACTACTTGTGAAGATCGGTTAAGTCCGTGACCATGCTCAAGCACCAGTGGATGCAGCAATCCCGTTCAGATGACCGTGATCTTAGGAAGGAGATCAAGGACGGGGATCCTAGAGGAGGATGGATCGGGTCGACGAGGCTTAGCTGGCACCAAGTCAATCCGAGCAAGCAATCCGGGAAAGTTTCTCCGGGAATGGCAATTAATCTGTTATGGAAACAATCCTGGAGGGATTGGACAGATTTGGCAACCAATCAGTTATGGAAACAATCCAGGAGGGATTGGACAGGCTGGAAAACTGAGGGAGTGAATCAAGGGATTCAAGGATGTCAGTTGCCATATTGGGCTCGCAAGGCTCCTCTATATAAAGGGGCAGTCTCATTCTGCAGAGAAGACACCAAGAACACACGAGCAGAGGCAGCAGAAGCCAGCAGAGCAGCAAGGACGACCAGGGCAGTCAGGAGGCACAAAGGGCCCGAGATTCCAAGGAGTGGAAGTCAAGTCGAACCTGCAGTCCGGTGTTCTTAAGAGAAGGCACAAGACGGGCGTGCAAGCGGCGCAAGGCTGCAAGGCATAGGCTCGTGAGACTGCGTGTAAGAGTTCTGTCCTGGGTTGGGTTTTTCGTGTACTTGTAATATATGTGAATACGAGTTACGTTTTTCCAATTGTGTTCTTGTATTCCTTGGTGTTGCTTCTTCAGTTCGGTGATCGTTCAGCCTCGACGGTACGCACGGTGTGTGGCTGGTCGGCAAGTGGAGTGTTGACGCCTAGCGGGGTGCGGAAAAATTTGTGGCCCGCATCGGCCCTGTGACACATAGCCTGTGGTCGACCATGGAATCACTGGTGTTAGCACAAGGTGCTGCCTGTGGTCAACCAAGCCATCACCCTTGGTAGAGCCAAGCACTGCCTGTGGTCTAGCAAGGCATTGCCCATGGTAGAGCGAGGCATAGCCCGTGATCGACCTAGGGTTGTCTCCATTGTTGACCAAGCCATCACTCATGATAGAGTAAGGCACAGCCCGGTGTTGACCAAAGGCTGTCTCCGTGGTTGAGCAAGGCATCGCCTGTGGTAGAGTGAGGCAATGCCTGTCAGCGACCAAGTGCATAGCCCACAGTCAACTGACAAATGTTTCCTTGGTCAACCAAGCCATTTTTGCTGGTAGAGCAAGGCACAGCCCAGTATTGACCGAGGGCTGTCTCCGTGGTTGAGCAAGGCATTGCCCATGGTAGAGCGACACGCAGCCCGTGGTGACCGAGGGCTTTCTCTGTGGTCAAGCAAGGCATCGCCCATGGTTGAGCGAGGCACAGCCCGTGGTCGACTGAGAGCTGTCTCCGTGGTCGAGCAAGCCATCACCAGTGGTAGAGTGAGGCACAGCCCATGGTCGAGCAAGGCATCTCCTGTGGTAGGGCTAGGCACAGCCCATGGTCAACTGAGGGCTGTCTCTGTGGTTGCCCTAGGCATCGCCCATGGTTAAGCCAAGCACAGCCCATGGTTGAGCAAGGCATCGGTCATGGTAGGGCGAGGCGCAGCAAGTGGTCGACCAAGGGCTGTCTCTGTGATCGACCTAGCCATCACCTGTGGTAGAACGAGGCACAGCCCATGGTCAACCAAGGGCTGTCTCCATGCTTGACCAACCTATCGCCTGTAGTAGAGCAAGTTGTAGCTCGTGGTCGAGCAGGGCATCACCCGTGGTAGAGCAAGGTGTTATTCATAGTCAACCAAGCCATTGTCCGTGGTAGAAAAAGGCACATCCTGTGGTCAAGCAAGGCATCACCCATGGTAGAGTGAGGTGCTTCCCATGGTTGACTCAAGGCTGTCTTCGTCGTCAAGTAAGGCATCACCCATGGTAGAGTGAGGCATAGCCTGAGGTCGAGCAAGGCACAGCCCATGGTTGACCAAGCCATCGACCGTGGTAGAGAGAGGCACTGCCTGTGGTCTAGGGAGGCAAAGCCCATGGTCGAGCAAGGCATTGCACTTCGTACAGCGAGGCACAGCAATGGTCAACCAAGGCATCGCCCGCGGTTGAGCAAGGCATATCCCATGGTCGACTAAGCATGGCCCATGGTAGAGCAAGGCACAGCGCATGGACGAGCAATGCATTGCCCGTGGTAGAGCAAGGCACGGCCCTTGTTCGAGCAAGGCATGGCCTGTGGTTGACCAAGGCATCGCCCATGCTAGGATAAGGCATTGCCCATGGTCGACCAAGCGCTGTTGCCATGGTCAAACAAGCCATTGCCCGTGGTAGAGCGAGGCTGAGCCCATGGTAGAGCAAGGCATCACCTGTGGTAGAGCAAGGTGCAGCCCTTGGTCGACTGAGGACTGTCGCTGTGGTCAACCAAGCCATTGCCTGAGGTAGAGCGAGGCACAGCCCGTGGGGGAGCAAGGCTTCGCCGGTGGTAGAGTGAGGTGTAGCCCATGCCCAACCGGGGGTTGTCTCCACGGTCGACCAAGCCATCCCCCGTGGTAGGGCGAGGCACAGCCAGTGGTCGAGTAAGGCATCTCCCATGGTAGAGCAAGGCGCACCCCATAGTAGACTGAGGGCTATCTTCATGGTCAACCAAGCAATCGCTGATGGTAGAGTGAGGCACAGCTTGTGGTCCAGCCAGGCATTGCCCATGTTAGAGCAACGGCACATCCTGTGGTCAACCAAGCCATACCCCATGGTAGACCAAGGCACAGCCTATGGTTGAGCAAGGCTTCAGCCATGGTAGAGTAAGGCACAGCCCGTGGTTGGGCAAGGCATTACCCTTGGTAGAGTGAAGCACTGCCTGTGGTCAACTGAGGGTTGTCTCCATGGTCAAGCAAGCCATTGCCTGTGGTAGAAGAAGGCACAGCCCATGGTCAACCGAGGGCTGTCTCCATGGTCGACAGAACCATCATCCCCAGTAGAGCAAGGCACAGCCCGTGGTAGAGCAAGGCAGCGCCCATGGTAGTGCAAGGTATCACATGCAGTAGAGTTGCCCATCAGCGACCGAGTGCATGGGCCATGGTTGACTGAGGGCTATCTCCAAAGTCGATGAAGCCATCGCCCGTGGTAGAGCAACACACCGCCCGTGGTCGAGCAAGGCATCGCCTGTGGTAGAATGAGACACTGCCCGTGGTTGATCAAGGGCTGTCTCCGTGGTCAAACAAGCCATCGCCCGTGGTAGAGTGAGGTGTAGCCCATGCCCGACCGGGGGTTGTCTCCATGGTCAACCAAGCCATCACCTGTGGTAGGGCGAGGCACAGCCAGTGGTCGAGTAAGGCATCTCCCATGGTAGAGCAAGGCGCAGCCCATGGTAGACTGAGGGCTATCTTCATGGTCAACCAAGCAATCACTGATGGTAGAGCGAGGCACAGTTTGTGGTCCAGCCAGGCATCGCCCATGTTAGAGCAACGGCACATCCCGTGGTCAACCAAGCCATACCCCATGGTAGACCAAGGCACAACCTGTGGTTGAGCAAGGCATCAGCCATGGTAGAGTAAGGCACAGCCCGTGGTTGGGCAAGGCATTACCCTTGGTAGAGTGAAGCACTGCCTGTGGTCAACTGAGGGTTGTCTCCATGGTCAACCAAGCCATCGCCTGTGGTAGAACAAGGCACAGCCCATGGTCAACCGAGGGCTGTCTCCATGGTCAATGAAACCATCATCCCCAGTAGAGCAAGGCACAGCCCGTGGTCGAGCAAGGCAGCACCCATGGTAGTGCAAGGTATCGCACGTGGTAGAGTGAGGCACCGCCCATCAGCGACCGAGTGCATGGGCCATGGTTGACTGAGGGGCTATCTCCATAGTCAACCAAGCCATTGCCCGTGGTAGAGCAACACACCGCCCGTGGTCGAGCAAGGCATTGCCCGTGGTAGAGTGAGACACTGCCTGTGGTTGATCAAGGGCTGTCTCCGTGGTCAAACAAGCCATCGCCCGTGGTAGAGCAAGGCACAGCCCGTGGTAGAGTGAGGCACATCCCATGGTCGAAAAAGCCATAGCCTGTGGTAGAGCAAGGCATAGCCCGTGGTCGAGTGAGGGCTGTCTCCATGGTCAACCAAGGCATCATCTGCAGTAGAGCAATGCACAGCCTGTGGTCAACTGAGGCATGGCCCATGCTAAAGCGATGCACAAGCCGTGGTCAAGCAAGGCATAGCCCTTGGTAGAGCGAGGCAGAGCCCATGGTCGACCAAGCTATTGCCCATGGTAAAGCAAGCCATCACCATGGTAGAGCGTTGCACAGCCCGTGGTCGACCGAGGACTGTCTTAGTGATCGACCAAGCCATTGCCTGTGGTAGAGCAAGGCACGGACCATGGTCAAGCAAGGCATTGCCTGTTGTAGAGCAAGGCACATCCCATGGTCGACAAAGCCACAGCCTGTGGTAGAGCAAGGCACAGCCCTTGGTTGACCGAGGCCTGTCTCCATGGTCGACCAAGCCATCACCTATGCTAGAGAAAGGCGCAGCCAGTGGTCGAATGAGGGCTGTCTTGATGGTCGACCAAGACATCGCCAGTGATAGAGTGAGGCATAGCCTGTGGTTGGGCAAGGCGTCACCCATGGTACAGCAAAGCATGGCCTGTCGTCAACCAAGGAATTGCCTGTGGTAGAGGCAGGCAGAGCCTGTGGTCTAGCAAGGCATCACCCATGGTAGAGTGAGGCACAGCCCATGGTTGACCAACGGCTGTCTCCATCATCGACCAAGGCATTGCCCCTGGTAGAGCAATGTACACCCCATGGTTGAGCAAGGCATCACCCATGGTAGAGCAAGGCACATCCCGTGGTTGACCAGGCCGTAGCCTGTGGAAGAGCAAGGCACAGCCCGTGGTCAAGCAAGGCTTCATCCATGACCGCGCACACAACCTGTGGTTGATCGATGGCTGTCTCCATGGTTGACCAGGCCATCGCCAGTGGTAGAGCAAGGTAGTACCTGTGAGCAACTGAGCGCTCAACCCATGGTCGACCAAGGGCTGTCTCTGAGGCTGACCTAGCCATCGCCAATGGTATTGCAAAGCACAGCCCCTGGAAGAAGGCATAGCCCATGGTAGAGCAAGGCATCGCCCATGGAAGAGCGACACACAGCCCATGGTCGAGGAAGGCATCGCTCGAGGTAGCCAGGCACAGCCCCTGGTCGAGCAAGGCATCACCCTTGGTATAGTGTGGCACAGCCTGTGGACGACCAAGCCATGGCTCACAGCAGAGCAAGGCACAGACCGTGGTCGACCAAGGCATTGCCCGTGGTTGAGTATGGCACTGTCCGTGGTCGACCTACCTAGTGCTGTCGCATAGTTGATCAGGGTGTCACCACATGATTTGCCAAGGGCTGTTGAAGTGGTAGAGCAAGGCACTCCCCATGAGTGACTGAGTGCACAACCCAAGGTTGCTCAAGGCATCACCTGTCATCGACCTAGGGCTGTCACCTTGGTAGAGCAAGGCATCGCCCATGGTAGAGCAAGGCACTGCCCATCAGTAATCACGCACACAGCCCATGGTCAAACAATTGCTGTCTCCTTGGTCGACCAAGCCATCGCCAGTGTTAGAACAAGGCAGTACCTGTAAGCGATCGAGCAGACAGCTTGTGGTTGACCAAGGGTTGTCTCTGAGGTCAACCAAGCCATCGCCCATGGTAGAGCTTGGCACAGCCCATGGAAGAGTGAGGCACAGCCCATGGTAGAGCAAGGCATCACCTGTGGTTGAGCAAGGTGCAGCGCTTGGTCCACGGGCTGTGCATTGCTCTAGGATGGGTGATACCTTGCTCGACCATGGGCTGTGGCTTGCTCTACCATTGGCGTTGCCTTGCTCCACCATGGGCTGTGCCATGCTCTAACATGGGCAACAGCTTGGTCGATCAAGGGCTGTGCATCACTCTACCATGGGTGATGCCTTGCTTGACCACCGGCTGTGCCTTGCTCTACCACGGGTGATGCCTTGCTCAACCATGAGCTGTGCCTTGCTCTACCATGGGCCATGGCTTGGTCAACCACGGGCTGTGCCTCACTCTACCAAGGGTGATGCCTCACTCGACCATGGGCTGTGCCTTGCTCTACCACGGGCAATGGCTTGGTCGCCTGAGGAGACAGCCCTCGACCAACCGTAGGCTATGTGCTCACTCGCTCACTGGTAGTGACCTGCTGTACCATGGGCAATGCCTTGCTTGACCACGGTGACAGCCCTTGGTTGATCATCGGGCAATGCCTTGATCGACGATGGTGATAGCACTTGGTTGACCAGGGGCAGTGCCTTGCTCTATCACAAGAAATGCCTTGATCAACCATGCGCTTTGGACTCAGTCGATCATGGGAAGTGCCTTGCTCTACAATGGGCGATGCCTTGCTCAACCATGGTGACAGCCCTTGGTCAATCTTGGAGTGATGTGTTGATTGACCATGGTGACAGCACTTGCTCGACCATGGGCAGTGCCTGGCTCTACCACCAGCAATGCCTTGGTCGACCATGGGCTGCGCCTTGCTGTACCATGGGGGATGCCTTGCTCTACCATGGGCAATGCCTTGGTCCACCATGGGCCGTGCCTTGCTCCTCCACAGGTGATGCCTTGCTTGACCACAGTGACAGCACTTGGTCGTTCACAGGCAATGCCTTGATCGACCACGGGCAGTTGACTTAGTCAATCACGGGCAATGCCTTGCTCTAATATGGGCGACGCCATGCTCGACCACAATGATAGCGCATGGTTGACCACGGGCCATGCCTTGCTCTACCACGGGTGATACCTTGCTCGACTACGGCCTGTGCCTTGCTCTAACATGAGCAATGGCTTGGTCGATCAAGGGCTGTGCATCGCTCTACCATGGGCAATGCCTTGTTCAACCACGGCCTGTGCATTGCTCTACCGTGGGCAATGGCTTGGCCGACGACATACTGTGTCACGCTCTACCATGGGTGATGCCTTGCTCGCTCAGGGGCAGTGCCTTGCTCTACCATGGGCTATACCTTGCTCCACCATGGCCTGTGCCTTGCTCTACCACGGCCAATGGCCTGGTCAATGAAGGGCTGTGCATTGCTCTGCCACAGGCGATGGTTTGTTAAACCTCAGAGGCAGCCCTTGGTTGACCACAGGTTGTGCACTTGGTCACCCGTGGGCAACACCTTGCTCTACCACAGGCGATGCCTTGCTCGACCATGGCAACAGCCCTTGGTTGAAGGCGGGTGATGCCTTGCACAACCACAGGTTGGGCAGTGGCTTGCTCTACTTCAGGCAATGCCTTGGTCAACCACGGCGACAGCCCATGGTCGACCACAGGCAGTGCCTTGCTGTACCATGGGCGATGCCTTTGTCGACCACAAGCTGTGCCTTGCTCTACTGCAGGCCATGGCTTGGTTGACCATGGGCTGTGCCTCACTCAACCAAGGGTGATGCCTTTGACCACAGGCAATGCCTGGCTCTACAACAGGCGATGCCATGCTTGACCATAGGTTGTGCCTTGCACTACCAGAGGCAAGGGCTTGGTCGACCATGGGATGTGCCTAGCCCTACCACGGGTGATGGCTCAGTCAACCATGGAGATAGCCCTTGGTCGACTACAGGCTATGTGCTTGCTCTCTCATGGGCAGTGCCTTGCTCTACCACAGGTGATGCCTTGCTCGACCACGGGCTGTACCCTGCTCTACCACAGGTAATGTCTTGGTTGACCATGGGCTGTGCCTTGCTCTACCACAGGCGAGGGCTTGGTCAACCACAGGATGTGCCTTGCCCTACCATGGGTGATCCCTTGCTTGACCATGGAGACAGCCCTTGGTCGACCATGGGCTGCGCTTCACTCTACCACAAGTGATGCCTTGATTGACCAGGGGTTGTGCCTAGCTCTACCAGCAGCAATGGCTTGGTCAACCACAAAGACAGCCCTCGGTTGACCACATACTGTGCCTCGCTCTACCTCGGGCGGTGCAATGCTCGACCATGGGCTGTGCCTTGCACTACCACGGGTGATGGCTTGGTTGACCATGGGTTGTGCACTCGGTCGCTGATGGGCAGCGCCTAGCTCTACCACAGGCTATGGCTTGCTCAAACATAGGCTGTGCCTTGCTCTACCACAAGCGATGCCTTGCTCATCCACAGGCACTGCCTAACTTTACCACGGGCATTCGCTTGGTCAACCACGTAGACAGTTGTCGGTCAACCAGGGGCTGCACCTTGCTCTACCATGAGCAATGCCTTGCTTGACAATGGGCTGTGCCTTGTTCTACTCCGGGCAATGGCATGGTCGACCACGGAGACAGCCCTCGGTTGACCATGGGCTGTGCTTTGCTCTACCACGGGCAATGCCTTGCTCAACCACGGAGACAGTCGTCATTCAACCACGGGCTGTGCCTCACTCTACCATGAGCGATGCCTTGCTCAACCACGGGCTGTGCCTTGTTCTACTTTGGGCCATGGCATGGTCGACCATGGAGACAGCCCTTGGTTGACCATGGGCTGCGCCTCGCTCTACCACGGGCAATGCCTTGCTAGACCACGGAGACAGTCGTCATTCAACCACGGGCTGTGCCTCACTCTATCATGAGCGATGCCTTGCTCAACCACGGGCTGTGCCTTGTTCTACTTCGGGCCATGGCATGGTCGACCACAGAGACAGCCCTCAGTTGACCACTGGCTGTGCATCCCTCTACCATGGGCAATGCCATGCTCGACCACAGGCTAGGCCATCCTGTACTCCAGGTGATGGCATGGCTGACCATGGAGACAGCCCTCGGTCAACCACGGGCAGTGCCTCGCTCTACCATGGGCAATGCCATGCTCAACCATGGGCTATGTCTGACTCAACTCCGGGCGATGGCTTCGTTGACCACAGATACAGCCCTTGGTTGACCATGGGCTGTACCTCACTCTACCACGGGCAATGGCTTGGTTGACTATGGAGACAGCCCTCGGTCAACCACTTGCTGCTTCTCACTCTACCATGGGCGATGCCTTGCTGAACCACTGGCTGTGCCTGCCTCTACCAACAGCAATGGCTTGGTCGACCATGGAGACAGATCATGATTGTCCATGGGCTGTGCCTCACTCTACCATGGGTGATGCCACACTTGACCATGGAGACAGCCGTCGGTCGACCGCAGGCTGCACCTTGCTCTACCACAGGTGATGCCATGCTTGATCACGGGCTGTGCCTCACTCGACCATGAGCTATGCCTTGCTCAACCACAGAGACAGCCCCCAGTCGACCACGGGCTGCACCTCATTCTACCACAGGTGATGCCAAGCTTGACCACGGGCTGTGCAGTGCTCTACCACAGGTGATGGCTTGGTCAGCCACAGAGACAGCCCTCAATCAACCATGGGCTGTGCCTTGCTCTACCACAAGCAATGCCTTGCTCTACCACAAGCAATGCCTTGCTCGATGACGAACTGTGCCTTGCTCGACCTTGAGTGATGGCTTGGTTGACCTTGGAGACAGCCCTTGGTCGACCATGGGCTGTGCACTCAGTCACTGACCAGCAGTGCCTCGCTCTACCACGGGCTGTTCCTCGCTCTACCACGGGCGATGCCTTGCTTGTCCATGGAGACAGCCCTCGGTCAACCACAGGCTGCGCCTTGCTCTACCACAGGAGATGCCTTGCTGAACCACGGGCCATTCCTTGCTCCACCACTGGTAACGCCTTGCTCCACCATGGGCTGTGCCTGGCTCTACTAGCAGCAATGGCCTGGTCGACCAGGGAGACAGCCCTCAGTCAACCACGTGCTGTGCCTTGCTCTACCACGGGTGATGCAAAGCTTCACCACAGGCTGTGCCTCACAATACAACTGGTGATGGCTTGGTCGACCCTGGTGACAGCCCTCGGTCTACCATCTACTACGGGCGATGGCCTGCTCGACCACAGCCTGTGGCATCCTCTACCATGGGCGTTGCCTTGCTCAACCATGGGTTGTACCTTGATCTACGACTGGCAATGGATTGGATGACCACGGGCTGTGCCTCGCTCTACCACAGGCGAGGGCTTGGATGACCAAGGAGACAGCCCTTGGTCAGCCACAAGCTGTGCGCTCGATTGCTCATGGGCAGAGGCTTGCTCTACCATGGGCGATGCTTTGCTCGACCACAGGCTGTGCCTGGCTCTACCGCGGGAGATGCCTTGCTTGACCACAGGCTGTGCCTTGCTCTACCACGTGCAATCACTTGTTCGACCAGGTGCTGTGCCTCACTCTACCATGGGCATTGTGTTGCTTGACCACAGGCTGTGCCTTTCTTTAACATGGGAAATGGCTTGTTTGACCGCAGGCTGTGCCTAGCTCTACCACGGGTGATGCCTTCTCGACCACTGGTTGTGCCTTGCTCTACCACAGGTGATGGCTTGGGCGACCACAGAGACAGCCCTCGGTCAGCAATGGACTGTGTGCTCGGTTGCTCATGGGCAGTGCCTTGCTCTACCCCGGGCGATGCCTTCATTGACCACAGGCTGTGCCTTGCTCTACCAGGGGCGATGGCTGGGTCGACCACAGAGATAGCCCTCGGTCAACCACGGGCAATGCCTTGCTTTGGCACAAGCAATGACTTGGTCGACCACAGAGACGGCCCTTGGTTGACCAAGGGCCGTGCCTTGCAGTTCCACAGGTGATGGCTAGGTCGAGCATGGACTGAACACTCAGTCTCTCATGGGCAGTGCCTGGCTCTAACTCGGGCGATGCCTTCATCGACCACAGGCTGTGCCTTGCTCTACCATGAGCAACACCTTGCTCTACCTAGGGCAATGGGATGTTCAACCATGGGCTGTGGCTTGGTCTACCACGGGCGATGCCTTGGTTGGCCATGGGCTGTGCATTGCCCAACCATGGGCAATGGCTTGGTTGACCACGGAGACAGCCCTCAGCCGACCGCAGGCTGTGTGCTTGATCACTCATTGGCTGCGCCTTTCTCTGCCATGGGCAATGCCTTAATCCACCATAGGCTGTGCCTTGCTCTACCACAGGCAATGCCTTGCTTGACCATGGGCGATGCCTTCTTGACCACGGGCCGCACTGGCTCTACCACGGGCGATGCCTTCTCAACCATGGGCAATGCCTTTTCAACCACGGGCTGTGCCTTGCTCTACCATGGGCTATTGGTTGGTCGACCATGGGCCGTGCATTTGGTCGCTCACTGGCAGTGCCTCTCTCTACCTTGGGCAACGACTTGCTCGACCACAGGGTGTGCCATGCTCTCACAGGTGCAATGGCTTGGTTGACCACGGGCTGTGGCTTTGTGCTTGGTCACTCACAGTCAGTGCCATGCTCTAGCACGAGCAATGCCTTGCTCCACCATGGCCGATGCCTTCACAACCATTGGCTATGCCTTGCCCTACCACGGGCAATGGGATGTTCGGCCACGGCATGTGCCCTGCTCTACCACAGGCAATGGGATGTTGACCAAGCGCTGTGCCTTGCTCTACCACAGGTAATGGCATGTTCAACCACAGGTTGTGCCTTGCTCTACCATGGGCGATGGCTTGGTCAACAATGGAGAAAGCCTTCGGTCAACCATGAGCTATGTACACAGTCACTCACAGGCAGTGCCTTCCTCTTCCACAGGCCTTGCTCAACCACTGGTTGTCCCTTGCTCTACCACGAGCAAATACTTGGTTGACCAAACAGACAGCCCTTTGTCGACCATGGGCTGTGCGCTCGGTCACTCACAGGCAGCTCCTCGATCTACCATGGTCAATGCCTAGCTTAACCACAGTGACAACCATTGGTTGATCATGGGCCAATGCCTTGATCAACCACTGCGACAGCTCTTGGTCAACCACAGGCAGTGCCTTGCTCTACCATGGGTGATGCCTTGTTCGACCATGGGCTGTGCCATGCTCTACCATGATCAATGCCTTGCTCCACCATGGGCAATGGCATGGTCGACCATGGGCTGTGCCTCGCTCTTCCATGGGCAATGACTTGCTCAACCACAGCCTGTGCCTTGCTCCACCATGGGCATTGCCTTGCTTGACGACAGGTTGTGCCTGGCTTTACCCTGGGCAATCACTTGGTTTACCAAGGGCTGTGCATTGCTCTGCCCTGGGCAATGCCTTCAGGACCATCGGCTGTGCCTTGGTCTACCACACAGATAGCCCTCGGTCGGCCATGGGCTGTGCCTGGCTCCACCACAGGAGATGCCTTGCTAGACCACGGGCTGTGCCTTGCTCTACCATGGGCAATGGCTTGTTCAACCACGGCTGTGCCTCACCCAACCACAGGTGATGCCTTGCTCAACCACAGGCTATGCCTTGCTCTACCAAGGGTGATGCCTTGGTTGACCACCGGTTGTGGCTTGCTCTACCATGAGCAATGCCTTGCTCAATCACAGGCTGGCCCAGGCTCTACCACGGGATATGCCTTCCTCGACCACGGGCGGTGCCTTGCTATACCATGTGCAATGTCTTGTTTGACCATGGGCTATGCCTCGCCCTAGTATGGGCGATGCCTTGCTCGATCATGGGCTGTGTGTTGCTCCAACAAGGACAATGGCCTGTTCGACCACAGGCTCTGCCTTGCTCTACCACAGGTGATGCCTTACTCGACGATGGGCTGTGCCTTGATCTAGCATGGGCGTTGCATTGCTTGACCATGGCCTGTGCCATGCTCTACCCCAGGCCATGCCTTGGTCAACCATGGGCTATGCCTCGCTGTTGGTTGACAACAGGCTGTACACTCAGTCTCTCATGCATAGTGCCTGGTTGTACCTCTGGCGATGCCTTGCTCAACCATGTGTTGTGCCTTCCTCTACCAAGGGCGATGCCCTGCTCGACCACCTGCTGTGTGTTGCTCTACAAAGGGCAATTTTCACCATGGGATGTGCCTTGCTATACCAAGGGCAATGGCTTGGTCGACCACAGAGATAGCCCTTAGTTGATCACGGGCAATGCCTTGCTCTGCCATGGTCAATGGGTTGGTCGACCACGGAGACAGCGCTCAGACGATGATGGGTTTTGCCTTGCTCTACCACAGGCGATCGCCTGGTCGACCACAGAGACAGCCCTCTATCAACCACAGGTTGCTGTCTCAGTTGCTCATGGGCAGTGCCTTGCTTCACCACAATTGATGCCTTGGCCAACCACGGCAACAGCCCTTGGTCGATCATGACCGATACCTTGGTAGACCACCAGCTATTTACTTGGTCGCTCATGGGCAGTGCCATGCTCTACCACAAGCGATGTCTTGCTCGATGACGGCAACAATGCTTGTTCAATCAACAGGCAACATCTTTACCGTTGACGGGCTATGGCTTGCTCTACCCCCAGCGATGGCTTGGTCGACCATGGAGACAGCCCTTGGTCGACAACCAGCTATGCGCTCAGTCATTCACGGGCAGTGCCTTGCTCTACCATGGTCAATGCCTTGGTCAACCATGGCAACAGCCCTTGGTCGTTCACGGTCAATGCCTTGATCGACCACAGGTGGTGCACATGGTTTCTCATGGGCAGTGCCTTGCTCTACCACGGTCGATGCCTTGGTTGACCACAGGCAAGGCGTTGTTCTCCCATGGGCGATGCCTTGCTCTACAACGGTCGTTGTCTTGGTCGACCATGGGCAGTGTCACAGGGGTCGGACTCCACCCAAAATTTTCCGATCCTGCGATGGTGCTGAGCAGTGTCCTGTACACTCTTAGCCAACCCAAACACACGCAACAATGCAGCTTGGCAAGGTTTAGCAACAAAGGGACAGAACCGAATAATACAAGGTAAGGGAAATCTCACTCGTATTCACAATCCGAATTACAAGAATGCAAAACCCTTACACGATTCCACACGGACACTCCAAGTATGTGCCTTTGTGCGTCCCGCACTTGCAATCCTGACTTGGACAGGTGAACTCGCCCCGGGAGTCCACGCACGGCTGGAGGGACCAGAGACAGCGCTACCGGCCTTCCTGGATCGGCTCTCTGTCAAGGACTTCCCTTCGTTTGCTCCAGTCTTTGTTCCTCCTGATCTGGCTTGCTCGCTCACCAGAAGTGTGTCTGTGTGTGTTCCTTCATGTGGCCTGGTCATCTGGCTGCCTCCCCATTTATCCTTGCGGGGCAGATTGCACAGCACCAGCCAGCCATGCCTCTCCCACCTACCGAGCAGGAGTTGGTGACTGCAGCAGTTGGATTGACAGCAGCAGTTGGACTGATTGCTTGCCAGCTCAGTCTTCTGGTCAGTCCTCTGACTGGGAGCCCATGCCCCCACGACCTAATCCGGTCTGGTCCGGCTGAGTGCCACCGACACTTAGCTTGGCCCTGGGCCCATGCACACACCTTGAATCAGTTCCTGGTGCCCGCAGTGCTGCTCGACCATGAGCGACCATCCTTAGGGAACTTGCGCGGCTTATGGCATTCCTAGAGCAACCGGGTCGCCCATCCTGGAGCGAGTGTTGCGGGAGCACTCACGCATCTGTGGTCTACCAGCTCACCTTGGAGCGAGTCCTGCGAGAGCGTAGGACGTCCCCGTCATCCGCCCTTGAGCGCCTCTTGCGGGAGCAGCCGCGCACATCGCTTGCCAATCCGCTTGGGGACAAGGCTTGCAGGAGAACCCTTTGCCCGTGTCACCTGCCCACTCGCCCTTCCATACCAGATGATCCTTCGGCAGTCTTTCCCCAATCCTGGCCCTGGTTGCTATGCAATTGAGGACCCGCGTAGCGGCCATATTTGTGTCCGAGTATTGAGGGGCTTACAGGCAGTGCCTTGCTCAACCACGGGCCATGCCCTGCTCGACCACAGGCTGTGCCTGGCTCTACCATGGGCATTGCCATGCTCGACCATGGGCGATCCCTTCCTGTAATACGGACAATGGCTTGGTCAACCATGGGCTGTGCCTCGCACTGCCACGTGCGATACCTTGCTCGACCATGGGCTGTGCCTTGCTCAACCATGGGCAATGGCTTGGACGACCACAGAGACAGCCCTCGCTCAACCAGGAGCTCTGCACTCAGTTGCTCATGGGCCGTGCATTTCTCTACAATGTGCGATGCCTTGCTTGACCACGGGCTGTGCCTGCCTCTACCACGTGCAATCCCTTGCTCGATCACAGGCTGTGTCTTGGTCTTCCACGAGCAATGGCTTGGTCCACCAGAGGTTGTGCCTCGTTCTACCATGGGTGTTGCCTTGCTCGACCATGGGCTGTGCCTTGTTGTACCATGGGCAGCGGCTTGCTCGACCATGGGCAGTGCCTCACTCTACCATGGGCAATGCCATCTCAACCGTGGGCTGTGCCTTGCTCTACCATGGGTGATGGCTTGGTCGACCACAGAGAAAGCCCTCAATTGGCCACGGGCTGTGCTGTTGGTCGCTCAAGGCCAGTGCCTTCCTCAACAATGGGCTATGCCTCGCTCTACCAGGGGAGATGCCACCTTGACCACAGGCTGTTGCTTGCTCTACCTTGGCAAGGGCTTGTTCGAGCACAGGCTGTGCCTCGCCCTACCAGAGGCAATCCCTTGCTTGACTACGGGCTCTGCCTCGCATTGCCATTGATGATGGCTAGGTCGAACACAGAGACAGCCCTCGGTCAACCATGGGCTGTGCGCTTGGTTGCTCACGGCCAGTGCCAGGCTCTTCCTCGGGCGATGCCCTGCTCAACCACAGGCTGTGCCTTGCACTACCAGGGGCAATGGCATGCTCGACCACAGGCTCTGTGTCACTCTACCACGGGTGACGGCTTGGTCAACCACAGAGACAGCCCACAGTCGACCACAGGCTGTGTGCTTGATAGTTCACAGGCAGTCCCTGGCTCTACCTCAGGCAAGGCCTTGCTCGACCATGGGCTGTGCCTCACTCTACCACAGGCAATGGCTTGGTCGACCATGGAGATAGCCCTTGGTCAATCACGAGCTGTGCACTTGGTCTCTCACAGGCCGTGCCATGCTCTACCATGTGTGTTGCCTTGCTCAACCATGGGCTATGCCTTGCTCTACCATGGGTGATGCCTTGCTCGACCTTGGGCTGTGCCTTGCTCTACCACAGGCAATGGCTTACTCAATTACGGCCGGTGCCTTGCCCTGCCACAGGCGTTGCCTCACTCTACCACGGGCGATGACTTGGTCGACCAAGGAGACAGCTCTCGGTTGACTATGGGCTGTGCACTCGATAGCTCATGGGCAGTGCCTAGCTCTTCCTCAGGTGACGCCTTGCTTAACAACGGGTTGTGCCTTGCTCTACCGCGGGTGATGCCTTACTCAATCACAGGTTGTGCCTGGCTCTACCAAGGGCAATGGCATGTTCAACCATGGGCTGTGCCTTGCTCCACCATGGGTGATGGCTTGGTCGACCACAGAGACATGCCCCAGTTGACCATGGGCTGTGCACTCGGTCTCTCATAGGCAGTGCCTGTCTCTACCTTGGTAGATGCATTGCTCTACGACGGGCTGTGCCTTGCTCTACCATGGGAGATGCCTTGCTCGACCATGAGCTGTGCCTTGCTCTACCAAGGGCAATGGCATGTTAGACCCCGGGTTGTGCCTTGTTCTACCATGGGCGATGCCTTACTTGATTACAAGCTGTGCCTTGCCCTACCACGGGTGATGCCTTGCTTGACCATGGCCTATGCCTTGCACTACCATGGGCCATGTCTTGGTCTTCCACATACTATGCCTCACTGCACGATGGTCGACCACGGGCTGTATGCTCAGTCTCTCATGGGCAATGCTTGACTGTACCTCAGGCGATGCCTCCCTCAACCATGGGCCGTGCCTTGCTCTACCAAGGGCCATGGCATGTTTGACCACTATCTGTGCCTTGCCCAACCATGGGCGATGCCTTGCCCGACCACAGGCTGTGCCTTGCCCAACCATGGGCGATGCCTTGCTCGACCACAGGCTGTGCCATGCTCTACCAAGGGCAATGGCTTGGTCAACCATGGAGATAGCCCTTGATCTGCCACGGAGACAAACCTTGGTCAACCATGGGCTGTGCCTTGCTCTACCATGGGCAATGGCTTGGCCGGCCCTGTAGACAGCCCTCCATTGACCACGGGCTGTGCACTTGGTCACTCACAGGCAGTGCCTTGCTCTACCATGGGTGATGCCTTGCTCGACCACAGGCTATGCCTAGCTCTACCACGGGAGAAGCCTTGCTCTACCATGGGCAATGGCTTGTTCCACCACAGCAGTGCCTTGCCCTACCACAGGCGATGCCATGCTTGACCACGGGCATTGGCTTGTTTGAACACAGGGATAGCCCTTGGTCGACCATGGGCTGTATGCACGGTCTCTAATGGGCAGTGCCTTGCTCAACCATGGGCTATGCCTTGCAAAACTAAGGGCCATGGCATGTTTGACCATGGGCTGTGGCTTGCTCTACGACAGGCGATGCCATGTTTGACCACGGGCTGCACCTTTCCCAACCACGGGTGATGCCTTGCTCAACTTCAGGTTGTGCCTTGGTTGACCATGGAGACAGCCCTCAGTTGACAATGGGTGACACCTTGCTCAACTTCAGGTTGTGGGTTGCCCAACCATGGGTGTTGCCTGGCTCCACCATGGGTTGTGCCTTGCTCTATCAAGGGCGATGGCTTGGTCAACCATGGAGACTGCTCTTGGTCAAGCACGGGCTGTGTCTTGCTCTCCCACGGGCGTTGGCTTCATGGACCATGGAACCAGCCTTCAGTCAACCACAGGCTATGCGCTCAGTTGTGCATGGGCAGTTCCTTGCTCTCCCACAGTCGATGCCTTGGTCGACCACGGCAACAGCCCTTGGTCAATCATGGTCAATGCATAGATCAACCATGGGCTGTGCACACAGTGGCTCACCGGCAGTGCCCTGCTCTGCCATGGGTGATCCCTTTCTTTATGACGGCTACAACTCTTGTTTGGTCATTGTGCAACACCTTGATTGACCACGGCGACAGTGCTTGGTCAACTATGGGCAGTGCCATGCTCTACCATGGGTGATGCCCTGCTTGACCATGAGCTGTGCCTGGCTCTACCATGGGCGTTGCCATGCTTGGCCATGGGTTGTCCATTGTTGTACCACAGCAGTGGCTTGGTCGACCACGGCATGTGCCTCGCACTACCATGGGGGATGCCTTGCTCAAACACGGGCTGTGCCTTGCTCTACCATGGGCGATGTCTTGGTTGACCACAGAGGTAGCCTTTGGTCAACCACGAGCTGTGCCTCGCTCTACCATGGGCCATGCCTTACTCAACCACGGGATGTGCTAGGCTCTACCATGGGTGATGGCTTGTTCAACAACAAGTGGTGCATCACTCTACCTCAGGCAATGGCTTGGTCGACCACCAGCTGTGCCTGGCTGTACCGTGGGTGATGCCTTGCTTGACCACAGGCTCTGCCTTGCTCTACCATGGGAGATGCCATGCTCCACTACAGTCAATGGCTTGTTCAACAATGGGCTGTGCATTGCCCAACCATGGGTGATGCCTTGCTCGACCACGGGCTGTGCCTTGCCCTACCATGGGCGATGGCTTGGTCAACCATGGAGACCACCCTCGGTTGACCATGGGCTGTGTGCTTGGTCGCTCTTGGGTGATGCATTGCTCTAGCACAAGCAATGCCTTGCTCCACCACAGGCTGTGCTTTGCTGTACCATGGGCGGTGGCTTGGTCAACCACGGTGACAGCCCTCAATTGACCATGAGCCGTGCCTTATTCTACCATGGGCCATGCCATGCTTGAGCACGGGCAGTGCCTTGCTTGATCATGGGCGGTGCCTCACTCAACCCTGGCTGATGCATTGTTCAACCACGGGCTGTGCCTCACTCTACCCCAAGCAATGCCTTGCTCGACCATGGGCTATGCCTTTCTCTATCACAGGCGATGGCTTGGTCAACCACGGAGACAGCCCTTGGTTGTCTATGGGCTATGTGTTTGGTCGATCACAGGCAGTGCCTTGCTCTACCACAAGCAACACCTTGCTCCACCACCGACTGTGCCTGGTGCTACCACAGGCCATGACTTGGTTGACCATGGGCTGTGCCTCACTCTACCACAGGTGATGCCTTCCTCTACTATGGGACAGCCCTTGGTCAATCAAGGGCAAATACATGTATCAACCACAGCAACAGCTCTTGGTTGACCACGGGCAGTGCCTTGGTCGACCACGGGCTGTGCGGTCAGTCACTCACGGGCATTGCCCTGCTCTACCACGGTCGTTGCCTAGCTCAACCATGGCGAAAGCCCTTGGTTGATCATGGGGCGATGCCATCATCGACCACAGCAATAGCTCTTGGTTGACCACCAGCAGTGGCATGCTCTACCACAGATGAGGCCTTGCTCAACCATGGGTTGTGCCTCGCTCTACCGTGGGCAATGGCTTGCTCAACCATTGGCAGTGCCTTACTCTAACAATAGCGATGGCTTGGTCAACCATGGGCTGTGCCTTGCTAGACCACAGGCGATGCATTGCTCGACCACAGGCTATGCCTTGCTCTGCCACGGGCAATGGCTTGGACGACCATGGAGACTGCCCTCAGTCGGCCATGGGCCTTGCCTTGCTCAACCATGGAGACAGCCCTCAGTCGGCCACAGGTGATGGCTCATTTGACCACGGTCGGTGCCTTGCTCTACCATGGCCAATAGCTTGTTCAACCACGGAGACAGGCCTCGGTCGACCACGGGCAGTGTGCTCGGTCACTAACAGGCGATGCCTTGCTCTACCACAAGCAATGCCTTGCTCCACCACTGGCTGTGCCATGCTCTATGACGGGCAATGGCTTGGTCGACCTTGGAGACAGCCCTCAGTCGACCACCAGCCATGCCTTGCTCGACCATGGGCAGTGGCTCACCTACCCCGGGTGATGCCTTGCTTGACAACGGGCTGTGCCTTGTTCTACCATGGGTGATGGCTTGGTCAAAATGGAGACAGCCCTCGGTCAACCATGGGCTGTGTGACTTGCTGCTCATGGGTAATGCCTTGCTCTACAATGAGCGATGCCATGCTCCACAACCAGCTGTGCCTTGCTCTACCAAGAGCCATGGCTTGGCTGACCCCAGGCTGTGCCTCGCCCTTGCAGGGGTGATACATTGCTCGACCATGGGCTAAGCCTTTTCCTACCATGGAGGCAGGCCCCGGTTGACCACCGACTGTGCACTTGGTCGCTCATGAACAGTGCCTTGCTCTACCACGGGGGATGCCTTGCTTGACCACAGGTTGTGGTTTGCTCTACCACGGGCGGTGCCTCGCTCCCCCACTGGTGATGGCTTGGTTGACCATGAAGACAGCAATCAGTCGACCATGGGCTCTGTGCTCAGTTTCACAAGGGTAGTGCCTTGCTCAACCTCGGTGATAGCCATTAGTCAATCATGGGCGATGCCCTCATCAACCACAGGCTATGCACTTGGCCGCTCGCAGGCAGTGCCTTGCGCTTCCGCTGTTAATGCCTTCCTCAACCATAGTGACAACCCTTGGTCGATCATGGGTTGACATGTTCATTGACCATGGGCAGTGCCTTGGTCCTCCACCAGCAAAACCTTGCTCACCCACGGGCTGTGCCCTGCCCAACCATAGGCAATGCCTTGCTCAACCATGGGCTGTGCCTCACTCTACCACGGGGGATGGCTTGGTCAACCATTGATACAGGCCTCGGTTGACTACAGGCCGTGCGCTCAGTGGCTCAAGGGCAGTGCCTGGCTCTTCCTTGGGCAATTCCTTGCTTGACCACAGGCTGTGCCTTGCTCTACCTGGGTGATTCCTTACTCAACCACGGGTTGTGCCTGGCTCTACCAAGCCAATGGCATGTTCAACCATGGGCGATGCCTTGCTCAACCATAGGCAATGGCTTGGTTGACCACGTAGACACCCTCAGTGGACCACAGGTTGTGTGCTAGGTCTCTCATGGACAATGCCTATCCCTACCTCAGGAGATGCCTTGCTCTACCACAGGCTGTGCCTTGCTCTACCAAGGGCAATACCATGTTTGACCACAGGTTGTGCCTCACTCTACCACAGGCAATGCCTTACTTGACCACAGCCTGTGCCTTGCCCTAGCATGGGCAATGCGTTGCTTGACCATGGCCTGTGCCTTGCTCTGCCACAAGCCATCGCTTGGTTGACCACGGGCTATGCCTCGCTGTACCTCGGTCAACCACGGTCTGTACACTCGGTCTCTCACGGGCAGTGCTTGGCTGTACCTCAGGTGATGCCTTCCTCGACCATGGGCTGTGCCTTGCTCTACCAAGGGCCATGGCATGTTTGACCATGGTCTGTGCCTTGTCAAACCATGAGCGTTGCCTCACTCGACCATGTTGCTGTGCCAAGCTCTACCAAGGGCAATGGCTGTATCGACCATGGAGATAGCCCTCAATTGGCCATGGACATAGCCCTCAGTCAACCACAGGCTGTGTCTTTTTCTAGCATGGGCGATGGCCTAGCTGACCATGGAGACAGCCCTACATCAACCATGGGCTGTGCGCTCAGTTGCGCACGGGCAGTGCCTTGCTCTACAATGGTCAATGCCTTGGTCGACCACGGCAACAGCCCTTGACTGACTACTGGCTTTGCACCCAATCACTCACGGTGAGTGCCTCGCTCTACCACAGACGATAGCTTGGTCGACCAGGGAGACAGCCCTCGGTCGACCACAGGCTGTGTGCTCAGTCACAGAAGGGCAGTGCCTTGCTCCACCACAGGCGATGCCTTGCTCAACCATGGTGATAGCCCTTGGTCAATGACCGGGGATGCCTAGATTGACCATGGGCTGTGCACTTGGTCACTCACCAGCAGTGCCTTGCTCAACCATGGGTGATGCTTTGCTTGACCATGGTGATAGCCCTTGGTGGATCTTGGGTTGGCACATTGATTGACCACAGCGACAGTTCTTGGTCGACCACGGGCTGTGCCTTGCCCAACCACAGGTGATGCCTCACTCGACCATGGGCTGTGCCTCACTCTACCATGGGCGATGGCTTGGTCGACCACAGTGGCAGCCCTCGGTCGACCATAGTCTGTGTGCTCAGTAGCTCTTGGTCAGTGCCTGGCTCAACCTCAAGTAATGCCGTGCTTGACCACAGGCTGTGCCTTGCTCTGCCACCGGTGATGGCTTGGTCGACCACAGTGACAGCCCTCGGTTGACCATGGTTTAAGTGCTCAGTCGCTCATGGCCAGTGCCTGGCTCTACCTCGGGCAATGCCCTGCTCAACCATGAGCTGTGCCTCACTTTACCATGGGCAATGGCTTGTTCAATTATGGGCTGTGCCTTGCTCCACCGTGGGCTATGCATTGCTCAACCACTGGTAGTGACTTGGTCTACCACAGGTGATGGCTTGGTCACCCATGGGCTGTGTGCTCGGTCATTCATGGGCAGTGCCTGTCTCTACCTCGGGCAATGCCTTGCTCGACCACGGGCTGTGCCCGGCTATACCACGGGCAACACCTTACTTGACCATGGGCTGTGCCTCGCTCTACCACAGGGGATGGCTTGGTCAACCATGGAGACAGCCCTCAATTGACCATGGGTTGTGTACATGGTCTCCCGCAGGCAATGCCCATCTCTACCTTGGGCGATGCCTTGCTCTACCATGGGCTATGCCTTGCTCTACCAAGTGCAATACCTTGTTCAACCACAGGTTGTGCCACGCTCTACCATGGGCAAATACCTTACTAGACCACGTGCTGTGCCTTGCCCTAGCATGGGTGATGCCTTGCTTGAAAATGGGCTGTGTGCTTGGTCCCTGATGAGCAGTGCCTAGCTCTACCATGGGCAATGGCTTGGTTGACCACAGGTTGTGCCTCACTCTACCACAGGCATTGGCTTCGGCAACCAAAGAGACAGCCCTCAGTCAGCCACAAGCTGTGCGCTCGGTCGCTCATGGGCAGTGGCTTGCTCTACCATGGGCAATGCCTTGCTCAACCATGGGCTGTGCCTATCTCTACCATGGGAGTTACCTTACTCGACCACGGGCTGTGCCTTGCTCTACTAAGAGCAATGCCTTGCTCAACCACGTACTGTGTGTTGCTCTACCAAGGACAATGCCATGTTTGACCACAGGCTGTGCCACAATATACCAAGGGTGATGGCTTGGTCGACCACAGAGAGAGCCCACAGTCAACCACGGACAATGCCTTGCTCTGCCACAGCCAATGGGTTGGTCAACCATGGAGACAGCCCTCGGACAACTATGGGCTGTGCCTTGCTCTACCACCGCCGATCGCTTGGTCGACCACAGGTTATGCATCACTCAACCAGGAGCAATGCACTTGGTCCCTCACAGACTGTGCCTTGCTCTACCACGTGTGATGCCTGGCTCTAACATGGGTGATGCCTTGCTCGATCATGGGCTGTGTGTTGCACTACCACAGGCAATGGCTTCATTGACCAAAGGTTGTGCCTCGCTGTATCATGGGCGATGGCTTGCCCAACCACGGCTTGTGCCTTCCTCTACCACGGGAGTTGCCTTGCTGACCATGGGCTGTGCCTTACTATACCATGGGCAATGCCCTCTTGACCATGGGCTATGCCTTGCTCTACTGCAGGTGTTGGCTTGGTCGAGCACAGAGACAGCTCTTGGTTGTCCACAGGCTGTGCACATGGTTGCTCACAGGCAGTGCACTCGGTTGTTCACAGGCAGTGCCTTGCTCTGCCACTGGCGATGGCTTGCTTGACCATGGGCTGTGCCTTGCTCTTCCGCCGGTGATGGCTCAGACAACCTCGGGCTGTATGCTCGGTCTCTCAAAGGCAGTGCCTAGCTCTACCTAGGGCGATGCCTTGCTCAACCTCCCACTGTGCCTTTCTCTAGCATGGGCAATAGCATGTTTGACCATGGGCTGTGCCATGCTCTACCACAGGCGATGCCTTGCTCAACGATGGCAACAGCGCTTGTTTGATCATTGGGCGAATCTTGCTTGATAACACTCTGTGCCTGGCTCTATCACGAGCATTGCCTTGCTCGACCATGGGCAATGCGTTGCTTGACCATGGGTGATGGCTTCATTGACCTCGGAGACAACCTTCGGTCAACCAGGATCTGTGCACTTGGTCGGCCACAAGTTGTCCACTCTGTCACTCACAGGCAGTGCCTTGCTCTACCAGGGGCGATGCCTTGCTCGGCCAGGGGCGATGCCTTGCTCTTCCACAGGTGATGGCTCAAATGACCAGGGCTATATATGCATGGTCTCTCACAGGCAGTGCCTGGCTCTACCTATGGCGATGGCTTGCTTGACCATGGGCTGGGCCTTGCTCTATCATGAGCGATGCCTTGCTTGACCACCCACGATGCCTTTCTATACCAAGGGCAATACCATGTTCAACCATGGGCTGCACCTTGCCCAACCATGGGCGATGCCTTGCTCGACCAGGGGCTGTGCCTTGCTCTACAAAGGGCGATGGCTTGGTCGACCGCAGAGACAGCCTTCGGTTCAACCACGGGCAATGCCTTGCTCTACCATGGGCAATGGCTAGGTCAACCATGGAGACAACCCTCGGTTGAACATGGGCTGTGGCTTGCTCTACCGCAGGCGATGGCTTGGTCGACCATGGAGACAGACCTCAGTCAACCATGGGCTGGATGCTCGGTTTGTCATGGGCTGTGCCTTGCTCTAAAATGGTCGCCCACTGCAACAGCCCTTGCTTGATCTCGATCGATGCATTGATCGACCATGGGCAGTGCACATGATTGATCATGGCAGTCCCTTGCTCTACCATGGGCAATGCCTTGGTCGACCACAAGCAGTGCCTTGCTCTACCACAGGCTGTGCCTTCGTCGAACACAGGCAGTGCCTTGCTCTACCACAGGTGATGGCTTGGTCGTCCATGGAGACAGCCCTCGGATGACCACAGGCTATGCACTTGGTAGCTCATGGGCAGTGCCTGGCTCTACCTCAGGTGATGCCTTGCTTGACCACAGGCTGTGCCTTACCCAACCAAGGGTGATGTCTTGCTCATCCATGGACTGTGCCTTGCTCAACCAAGGCCGATGGCTTGGTTGATCATGGAGACAGCCCTCGGTTGACCATGGGTGATGCCTTGCTCGACCATGGGCTGTACCTTGCTCGACCATGGGCTGTGCCTTGCTCTACCAAGGCCAATCGCTTGGTCGACCATGGAGACAGCCCTCGGTTCAACCACGGGCAATGCGTTGCTCTACCAAGGGCGATGGCTAGGTCGACCATGGAGGCAATCCTCAGTCGACCACGGGCTGTGGCTTGCTCTACCATGTGTGATGGCTTGGTCGACCATGGAGACAGCCCTCACTCAACCATGCACTGTGCGCTCGGTCACTCATGGCAGTGCCTTGCTCTAAAATGGTCAACCACAGCAACAGCCCTTGGTAGATCTCAGTTGATGCCTTGATCAACCACGGGCGGTGCACATGATCGCTGACAGGCAGTCCCTTGCTCTACCATGGGCAATGCCTTGGTCAGCCACAGGCAGTGCCTTGCTCTACCACGGGCTGTGCCTTGCTCTACCATGGGCGATGCCTTGGTTGACCACAGAGACAGCCGGTTGACCATGGGCTTTGCACTTGGTAGCTCAAGGGCAGTGCTTGGCTTTACCTCGGGCGATGCCTTGCTCCACCATGGGCTGTGTCACGGGGCCAATGCAGACCACAAATTTTTCCGCACCCCACTAGGCGTCGACACTTTGCTTGCCGACCAGCCACACACACACCGCGCGTACCGTTGAGGTCGTTCGATCACAGAACCACAAAAGCAACACCAAGGAACACAAGAACACAATTGGGAAAATGTAACTCGTATTCACATCTACTACAAGTACACAAAAAAACCCAATCCCATATCATAACACTTACATGCAGTCACACGAGTATATGCCTCACAGTCTCTCACTGCTTGCACTTCCCACCCGTCTTGTGCCTTCTCTCAAGAACACTGGACTGCTTGCTCTGACTTGACTTCCACTCTCTTGGAGTCTCTGGCTCTCTGTGTCTCTCCTCTGAGAATTCTTGGTTGTCTCTGAGAATGAGACTGACACCCTTTATATAGAGGAGCCTAGCAGACTAGATATGGCAACCGATATATCTGAATCCCTTGATTCTCTCCATCAGATCTCGATATGTTCAATCTTGGCCATCGATCTGCAATCTCCAAGATTGTTTCCATAACAGATTAATTTGCCATATCCTGGGAGAATCTTTCCCTGATTGTTTGCTTGACCAAGTACGGATGACTTGGCACTGACTCAGCATCACTAATCTGATCCACTCTCCTCTGGGGCCCACGTCCATGATCGTCTCCTATGATCACAGCCATCCGATCGAGATTGCTGCATCCAACGGCGCTCGAGCGTGGTCAAGGACTTATCTGATCTTCACAAGTAGTCAACTCACCAGCTGCTAAGTGTTGAGCATTCCCTTAGCGTCTGCCATGCCTATTGAGTAGTGCGCACTCCTAGAGTGCTGTTGCTTGGTCACATCTCGTTCATTGAGCATCCATGAGTGTTGCATCATGCCTTGCTCGTGGACATCCTCACCACCCATACGCGCATTCACCTACTTGTGAACAGTGACACTCCATGGCCACAATCTGATCCCCCGGCACTCTACCGAGCCTTGATCGATCATCCCCTTCACTGGTGCCTCCGCGCACGCTTGTGTGACCATCTCCATACTTGCCCGCTCATGGACCTGCAATTCATCCCAACACCTCGCACCTGACTGCCTGCGCATCCTCGCATGCATGCTATGCGCTACCACTACCCCGAGGTACGGCTTGTGGTACGCATTCTCTGGGGCTAGAGCTCAGGGGTCTAACAAACCTCCCCCACCCAAGGGATTCGACGCCCTCATCGAATGAGACTCTCGGTACCATTGGATGAGGTCTTCGTACTGCCATAGTGTGACATCCTTCTCCCAAGTCGCCTCTGACTCGGGTAGATCCTTCCACTTGACCAAGTACTCCGTCCTCCTATTCATCTTGCTGTATCCTAGCACTTGGTGATCAAGTATGCCTTTCACCTCCTTGTCAAGTTCCTTCCCCACGGTGAGAGGGGTACGCTTCACCTAGTTGCGCTCTGGATGCTCCTCGTCTCGATGGTAAGGCTTAACAAAACTAACATGGAATGTTGGGTGCACCTTCATCCTCTCTGGTAGTGCTAGCCGATAGGTTACTGGCTTGACTCTCTTGATCACTTCAAAAGCCCCATCGTACTGTTGGAACAAGCCCTTGTGCCAGCGCTTGCTCGTGATCTTCTTCAAGATTTGTGGGATGAGCTTCAACATCACTAAGTCCCCCACCTAGAACTCCAACGGTCTTCAGTTCTTGTCCGCATACTTCTTCATTCGCTTAGCAGCTTTGGCGAGGCTATCTCTTGCCTCCTCAATCATCTCCTCCTTGTCACGCACGAATCGATATGCGGCCGGGCAAGGCCCTTCTTTGCGCTGCAATGCCACCTCCTGCGGCATTAGTGGTTGGTAGCCCATTGCCAACTCAAACGGGCTATGACTTGTAGCTGAGGAGCGGTTCAAGTTGTAGGACAACTGAGCAAAGTCAAGCAAGTCTAACCAATTCCGTTGACTCGCTGAGACATAATGCCTCAAGTACTCCTCCAGCAGCGCATTCACTCGTTCTGTTTGGCCATCCGTCTGTGGATGATTGGCCGTCGAGAACTTCGGTTCGAATCCTAGCAGTTCGAACAAACACGTCTAGAAGTTGCCTGTGAACCGAGCATCTTGGTCACTCACTATCTCCGTCGGGACTCCAAAGAGCTTCACCACGGAGCGATAGAACGCCTCAGCCACTGCCTCGGCTGTGCAATTCTTGGTCACGGGGGTGAAAATCGCGTACTTGGAGAACCAGTCCACAACCACCATCACCGTCGTATAACCCTTCACTTCTAGAAATCCGGACACAAAGTCCATGGAAACTGATACCCAAGGCTCCTTTGGCACTGTCAAGGGTTGTAGGAGACCGACCTCTGCTTGCCTCTCCACCTTGTCTTGTTGGCACACAAGACAAGTCTTGACGTATAACTCAACGTCATCGGCCGTCTTTGGCCACACATAGGACCTTGACAATAGGGCTAGCGTCTGCTCACGGCCTGGATGTCCAGCCCAAGGACTGTCGTGACTCTCCTTCATCAGCTGGTAGTGCAATCCCCCTCCGCTAGGGACAAGCAAACGGCCACCTTTGCCATAAAGCAGCCCATCTTCCAGCCAATACCGCCTCACATCTCGTTCACCGAGCATCCTTGAGCGTTGTATCGTGCCTTGCTCGTGGACATCCTCACCACCCATACACACATTCGCCTACTTGTGAACAGTGACACTCCATGGCCACAATCTGATCCCTCGGCACTCTGCCAAGCTTGATCGATCGTCCCCTTCACTAGTGCCTCCACGCACGCTTGTGTGACCATCTCCAGACTTGCCCACTCATGGACCTGCAATTCATCCCAACACCCCGCACCTGACTGCCCGCGCATCCTCGCGTGCATGCTATGCGCTACCACTACCCCGAGGTACGGCTTGTGGTACGCATTCTCCGGGGCTAGAGCTCAGGGGTCTAACAGGCTGTGCCTTGCCCTACCACGGGAGATGCCTTGCTTGTCCATGGGCTATGCCAGGCTCTACCAAGGGCAAAGGCATGTTAGACCATGGGTTGTGCATCACTCTACAACGGGTGATGGCTTGGTCGACCACAGAGACAGCCCTTGGTCGACAATGGGCTGTGCGCTCAGTAGCTCATGGGCAGTGCCTGGCTCAACCTCAGGCAATGCCTTCCTCGACCCCAAGCTGTGCCTTACTCTATGATGGGCCAAGGGCAATGGCATGTTCGACCATGGGCTGTGCCTCACTCTACCATGGGCAATGCCTCACTCAACCACATGCTGTGCCTTGCTCTAGCATGGGCGATACCCTGCTTGTCCCCGGGCAGTGCCATGTTCTACCCTAGACCATGGCTTAGTCAACCACCAGCTACGCCTCACTGTACCTCGGTTGACCACGGGCTGTGCCTCGCTCTACCACAAGCACTGCCTTGCAGCCCCACGGGTGATGACTTGGTCGACCACGGAGACAGCCCTCAATTGACCATGGGCTGTGCTCTTGGTTGCACAAGGGGAGTGCTTTGCTTGACCCCGGCAACAGCCCGTCATCAATCATGGGCGATGCCCTGATCGACCACAGGCTGTGCACTCGGTTGCTCACAGGCAGTGCCTTGCGCTTCCATGGGCGATGTCTTCCTTGACCATGATGACAACCCTTGGTCAATCATGGGTCGGCACATTGATCAACCACAGCAACAGCTCTTGGTCGACCACGGGCAATGCCTTGGTCCACCACAGGCAATGCCTTGCTCAGCCATGGGCTGTGCCTTGCCCTACCACAGGTGATGGCTTGGTCAACCACAGAGACAGCCCTTGGTTGACTACAGACTGTGCACTTGGAGGCTCATGGGCAGTGCCTGGCTCTTCCTCGGTTGATGCCTTGCTTGAGCATGGGCTGTGCCTTTCTCAACCATGGGCGATGGCTTGGTTGACCATAGAGACAACCCTCAGTCACCCATGGGCTATGCACTTGGTCTATCGTGGGCAGTGCCTGTCTCTAACTCGGGTGATGCCTTGCTCTACCAAGGGCAATAGCATGTTCAACCGCAGGTTGTGCCTCGCTCTACCATGGGTAATGCCTTACTTGACCACGGGCTGTGCCTTGCCCTAGCATGGGCAATGCCTTGCTTGACCACAGCCTATGCCTTGCTCTACCATGGGCCATGGGTTGGTTGACCACGTGCTATGCCTCAGTGTTCCTCGAACGACCACAGGCTATACACTTGGTCTCTCTCAGGCAGTGCTAGGCTGTACCTTGGGCAGTGCCTTCGTCGACCATGGGCCGTGTGTTGCTCTACCAGGGACCATGGCATGTTCGACCATGGTCTGCGCCTTGCCCAACCACGGGCAATGCCTCACTCTACCATAGGCTGGGCCTTTCTCTACCACGGGCAATGGCTTGGTCGACATGGAGACAACCCTCAGCCGACCACGGGCTGTGTGCTCGGTCGCTCACAGGCAGTGCCTTGCTCTACCACAAGCGATGCCATGCTCCACCACCGGCTGTGCCTTGGTCTACCATGGGCCATGGCTTGGCTGACCCCACGCAGTGCCTTGCTCTAGCACAGGTGATATGTTGCTTGACTACGGGCTATGCCTTGCGACCATGGAGACCGGCCTTGGTTGACCACCAACTGTGCACTTGGTTGCTGATGAGCAGTGCCTGGCTCGACCACAGGTGATGCCTTGCTCTGGCTGTGCCTCACTCTACCACGGGCAGTGCCTTGCTCCCCTACAGGCAATGGCTTGGTCGACCATGGATACAGCCCTCGATCAACCATGGGCTGTGCTCTCGGTTGCACAAGGGCAGTGCCTTGCTTGACCCCAGCAACAGCCCTTCGTCAATCACAGGTGATGCCCTCATCGACCATAGGCTGTGCACTCGGTCACTCACAGGCAGTGCCTTGCACTTCCATGGCTGATGCCTTCCTCAACCACGATGACAACCCTTGGTTGATCATGGGTCAACGCATTGATCTACCACAGCAATAGCTCTCAGTCAACTGCGGGCAGTGCCTTGGTTCACCATGGTCATTGCCTTGCTCAGCCTTGGGCTGTGCCTTGCCCTACCACAGGCAATGCCTTTCTCGATGATGGGCTGTGCCTCACTCTAACGTGGGTGATGGCTTGGTCAACAATGGAGACAGCCCTTGGTTGACTATGGGCTATGCACTTGGCGGCTCATGGGCAGTGCCTGGCTCTTCCTCGGCCGATGCCTTGCTTGAGAATGGGCTGTGCCTTGCTCAACCAGGGCGATGGCTTGGTCAACCACAGAGACAACCCTTGGTCATCCATGGGCTGTGCACTCAGTCTCTCATGGGCAGTGCTTGTCTCTAACTCAGGCAATGCCTTGCTCTACCATGGGTTGTGCCTTGCACTACCAAGGGCAATATCATGTTCAACCACAGGTTGTGCCTCACTCTACCACGGGCAATGCCTTACTCGACCACGGGCTATGTCTTGCCTTAGCACTGGTGATGCCTTGCTTGACCATGGCCTGTGCCTTGCTCTACCCCGGGCAATGGATTGGTTGACCATGGGCTGTGTCTTGCTCTATAATGGGCAATGGCTTGGTTGACCATAGAGATAGCCCTCGATCAGCCACCAGCTGTGCACTCGGTTGCTCATGGGCAGTACCTTGCTCTACCATGGTAGATGCTGTCACGGGGCCGATGCAGGTCACAAATTTTTCCGCACCCCGCTAGGCGTCGACACACCGTTTGTTGACCAGCCACACACACACCACGCGTATCATCAAGGCCGAACGATCACCGAACCGAAGAAGCAACACCAAGGAACATAAGAACACAATTGGGAAAATGCAACTCGTATTCACATCTACTACAAGTACACGAAAAACCCAATCCTAGATCAGAACACTTACACGCAGTCTCACGGGCCTATGCCTCGCAGTCTCTTACTGCTTGCACTTCCTACTCATCTTGTGTCTTCTCTCAAGAACACCAGACTGCTGCCCAACTCAACTTCCACTCCTTTGGAATCTCAGGCTCTTCGTGTTCCTCGACTGATCTGGTCACTCCTGGTTCTCTCCTCGCCTCTGCGTAGAGTCTGGTGTCTCTCGCCTCTTGGGTTGCCTCTGCAGAATGAGACTGACCCCCTTTATATAGAGGAGCCAAGCAAATCCGATATGGCAACCGATGGATTTGAATCCCTTGATTCTCTCCATCAGATCTTGATCCGTTCAATCTCGGCTGTTGATCTGCAATCTCCAAGACTGTTTCCATAACAGATGGATTTGCCATATCCCGGGAGGATCTTCCCCGGATTTGCCTGGATTGACTTGGCGCCAGCTTAGCCTCGTCGTCCCGATCCATCCTCCTCTAGGGTCCACGTCCATGATCACTCCCTAGGATCATGGTCGTCTGAACGGGATTGCTGCGTCCTAACGGTGCCCGAGCCTGGTCAAGGACTTAGCCGATCCCCACAAGTAGTCAACTCCCTCACCGCTAAGTGTTGAGCCTCCCTTAGTGTCTGCCGGGCCTGTTGAGTCATGCGCACTCCTAGAGTGCCTTTGCGCAGTTGTATTAGGTTCCCCAAACCTCCTAGAGCATTGCACCATGCCTTGCTCGTGGGCATCCTCACTGTCCACCCGCGCATTCGCCTACTTGTGCATTGTGACACTTCCTGGCCACAATCTGGTCCTTCAGCACACTGTGAGCCTTTGATCGACCATCCCCCTCACTAGTGCCTTCGTGCACGCTTGTGTGACCATCTCCATACTTGCCCGTTCATGGACTTGCAATTCACTCAACACCTCGCACTTGGCTGCCTGCGTATCCTCGCGTGTAGGCTATGCACTACCACTACCCCAAGGTACGCATTTCCCTGGGGCTGGAGCTCAGGGGTCTAACAGATGCCTTGCATGATCACAGGCTGTGCCTTGCTCTACCAATGGCATTACCATGTTTGACCACAGGTTGTGCCTTGCTCTACCATGGGCAATGCCTTACTTGACCATGGGCTATGCCTTGCCCTAGCATGGGCGATGCCTTGCTTCACCACGGCCTGTGCCTTGCTCTACCACAGGCCATGGGTTGGTCAACCACGGGCTGCACCTTGCTTTGCCCCGGGCAATGGCTTGGTTGACCCCATGCTGTGTCTTGCTCTACAACGAGCAATGGCTTGGTCGACCACAGAGATAGCCCTCGGTCAACCACCAGCTGTGTTCTTGGTCGCTCATGGGCAGTGCCTTGCTCTGCCACAGGTGATGCCTTGCCTGACCACAGGCTATGCCTTGCTCTACTATGGGCAATGGCTTGTTCCACCATGGCTGCGCCTCACCCTACCATGGGTGATGCCATGCTTGATCATGGGCAATGGCTTGGTTGACCATGGAGATTGCCCTCAGTCGACCACAGGCTGTGCCTTGCTCTACCACGGGTGATGGCTCAGTCGACCACGGGCTGTACGTGTGGTCTCCCATGGGTAGTGCCTTGCTCTTCCTTGGGCAATGCCTTGCTCAACCATGGGCTGGGCTTTGCAATACCAAGGGCCATGGCATGTTCGACCATGTGCTGTGCCTTGCTCTACAATTGGTGATGCCATGCTCGACCTTGGGCAGTGCCTTGCTTGACCTCAGTGAAAGCCCTTCGTCAATCACAGGCAATGCCCACATCCACCACAGGCTGTGCACTCGGTCACTCACAGGCAGTGCCTTGCACTTCAACTGGTGATACCTTCCTCGTCCACGGTAACAACACTTGGTTGATCATGGGTCGACACATTGATCGACCAGGGTGACAGCTCTTGGTCTACCATGGGTTGACGTGTTGATCGACCATGGCGACAGCTCTTGGTCAACAATGGGCAATGCCTTGCTCCACCACGGCCAATGCATTGCTCAGCCACGGGCTGTGCCTTGCTCCACCACGGCCAATGCATTGCTCAGCCACGGGCTGTGCCTTGCTCGACCCTGGGCTGTGCCTCACTCTACCACTGGCGATGGCTTGGCCAACCATGGAGACAGCCCTCAGTTGACTACGGGCAGTGCCTGGCTCTTCCTCAGGCGATGCCTCGCTTGACCACCAGCTGTGCCTTGCTCTACCATAGGCAATTCCTTACTCAACCACGGGCCATGCCTGGCTCTATCAAGCCAATGGCATGTTCAACCATGGGTTGTGCCTTGCTCAACCATGGGCAATGGCTTGGTCAACCACAGAGACAGCCCTTGATTGACCATGGGCTATGCACTTGGTCTCCCACGGGCAGTTCCTATCTCTACCTCGGGCAATGTCTTGCTCTACCACGGGCTGTGCCTTTCTCTACCAAGGGCAATAGCATGTTTGACCACAGGTTGTGCCTTGCTCTGCCATGGGCAATTCCTTATTAGACCAAGGGCTGTGCCTTGCCCTAGCATGGGTGATGCCTTGCTTGACCATGGCCTGTGCCTTGCTCTACCATGGGCCATGGCTTGGTCGACCATGGGCGGTGCCTCACCGTGCCTTGGTTGACCACTGGCTGTACACTTGGTCTCCCACAGGCAGTGATCGACTGTACCTTCGGCAATGCCTTCCTTGACCATGGGCTGTGTCTTGCTCTACCAGCGGCCATGGCATGTTGGACCATGGTCTGTGCCTTGCCTAACCATGGGCAATGCCTCACTGGACCACGGGCTGTGCCAAGCTCTACCAAGGGAGATGGCTGGGTTGACCATGGAGACAGCCCTCGATTGGCCATGGAGACAGCCCTTGATAGTCCACAGGCTGTGCCTTGTTTTAGCACGGGCGATGGCTTGGCTGACCATGGAGACAGCCCTCCATTGACCACGGGCTGTGCACTCGGTCGCTTATGGGCAGTGCCCAGGTCTACGACGGCCAATGCCTTCATTGACACTGGCAACAGCCCATGGTGGATCATGGTTGATGTGTTGATCAACCACAGGCTGTGCACTCCATCACTCATGGGCAGTGCCTTGCTACACCACAGGTGATAGCCCTTGGTCGATGACCAACAATGCCTAGATTGACCACAGGCGATGCCATGCTCATCCACGGTGATAGACCTTGATCGATCATGGGTTGACGCATTCTTTCACCACGGCAACAGCTCTTGGTCGACCATGGGCTGTGCCTCACTCTACCATGGGCAATGCCTTGTTTGACCACAGGCTCTGCATTGCTCTACCACAGGCAATGGTTTGGTCGACCATGGGCCGTGCACTCAATCGTTCATGGGCAGTGCTTGGCTCTACCTTGGGCAATGCCTTGCTTGACCATGGGCTGTGCTTGGCTATACCATGGGTGACGCCTTCCTTGACCACGGGCTGTGCCTCACTCTACCATGGGGGATGGCTTGATCAACCAGGGAGATAGCCCTCGGTGGACCACAAGCTATGCTCTCAGTTGCTCATGGGCCATGCAATGCTCGACCACGTGCATTGCCTTGCTCAACCTCGGGCTGTGCCTTGTTCTTCCACAGGCAATGGCTTGGTCGAACAAAGGCTGTGCCTCTCTCTACCACGGGCAATGGCTTGCTCAACTATGGCCTGTGTTTTGCTCTGCTATGAGCATTGCCTTGATCGACCATGAGCTATGCCTTGCTTTACCCCAGGCAATGGCTTGGTTGACCACGGGCTGTACCCTGCTCTACGATGGGTGATGGCTTGGTTGACCATGGAGATAGCCCTCGGTCAGCCACCAGCTGTGTGCTCAGTCGTTCACATGCAATGCCTTGCTCTGCCATGGGCAATGCCTTCCTCAACCCCGGGCTGTGCCTCGCTCTACCAAGGGAGATGCCTTGCTTGACCATGGGCTGTGCCTTGCTCTACCATGGGCAATGCCTTGTTTGACCACAGCTGTGCCTCAACCTACCACGGGTGATGGCTTGGTTGACCACGGAGATCGCCCTTGGTTGACCACAGGCTGTGCCTTGCTCTACCACGGGTGATGGCTCAGTCGACCATGGACTGTACATGTGCTCTCTTATGGGTAGTGCCTTGCTCTACCTTGGGTGATGCCTTGCTCAACCACGGGCTGGGCCTTGCAATACCAAGGGCCATGGCATGTTCAACCACGGGCTGTGCCTTGCTCTACGATGGAAGATGCCTCGCTTTACCATGGGCTGTGCCTTTGCCAACCATGGGCGATGCCTTGGCATACCGCGGAGATAGCCCTGAGTCGACCACGGGCAATGCCTTGCTCCACCACCAGCTGTGCCTTGCCCAACAACCATGGGTGATGCCTGGCTAGACCATGGGCTGTGCCTTGCTGTACCAAGGGCGATGGCTTGGTCAACCACGGGCTGTGCACTCGGTTGCTCATGGGCAGTGCCTTGCTCCACCACGGGCGATAGCCCTTGGTCGATCATGGGTTGACACATTCATCGACCACAGCGACAGCCCTTGGTCCACCACGGGCTGTGTGTCACTCTACCACAGGTGATGCCTTGCTCATCCACAGCTATGCCTCACCCAACCACAGGCGATGCCTCGCTTGACCACGTGCTGTGCCTTCCTCTACCACTGTTGATGGCTTGGTCAACCAGGGAGACAGCCCTCAGTTCACCACGGGTTGTGTGCTTGGTAGCTCACCAGCAGTGCCTGGCTCTACCTCGGGCAATGCCGTGCTCGACCACATGCTGTGCCTTGCTCAACCACGGAGGATGCCTTGCTGACCATGACTGTGCCTTGCTCTGCCACCAGAGATGGCTTGGTCAACCCTGGAGACAGCCCTCGGTCAACCATGGGCTGTGCACTCAGTTGCTCATGGCCAGTGCCTGGCTCTACCTTAGGCGAAGCCCTGCATGAGCACGGGCTGTGCCTTGCCCAACCATGGGCGATGCCTCACTCGACCATGGGCTGTGCCTCGCTCTAAAATGAGTGATGGCTTGGTCAACCAGGGAGACAGCCCTTGGTTGACCACGGGCTATGCACTTAGTAGCTCACAGGCAGTGCCTGGCTCTACCTCGGATGATGCCGTGCTCGACCACATGTTGTGCATTGCTCTACCATGGATGATGCCTTGCTCGACCATGACTGTGCCTTGCTCTGACACTGGCAACGGCTTGGTTGACCCTGGAGACAGCCCTCGGTCGAGCATGGACTGTGTGCTCAGTCGCTCATGGCCAGTGCCTGGCTCTACCTTAGGCGATGACCTGCATGACCATGGGCTGTGCCTTACCCAACCACGGGTGACGCCTCACTCGACCACGGGCAGTACCTCACTCTACAATGAGTGATGGCTTGGTCAACCAGGTAGACAGCCCTTGGTTGACCATCGACTGTGCACTTGGTAGCTCACGGGCAGTGCCTGGCTCTACCTCAGGCAATGCTGAGCTCGACCACACATTGTGCATTGCTCTACCACGGACGATGCCTTGCTCGGCCATGACTGTGCCTTGCTCTGCCACCAGCGATGGCTTGGTTGACCATGGAGACAGCCCTCAGTTGACAATGGGCTGTGCACTCAGTCATTTACGGTCAGTGCCCACCTCTATCTCAGGCGATGCTCTGCTTGACCATGGGCTGTGCCTTGCTCTACCATGGGTGATGGCTTGCTCAACCACGGGCTGTGCCACACTCTACCAAGGGCAATGCCTTGCTCGGCCATGGGCTGTGCCTCACTCTACCACGGGCTATGCGTTGCTTGACCAAAGGTTGTGCCTTGCTCTACCACGGGTGATGGCTTGGTCGGCCACGGGCTGTGCGCTCAGTCGTTCATGGGCAGTGCTTGGCTCTACCTCGGGAGATGCCTTGCTCGACCATGGGCTGTGCTTGCCCATACCATGGGTGATGCCTTCCTTGACCACGGGCTGTGCCTCACTCTACCATGGGGAATGGCTTGGTCAACCATGGAGATAGCCCTCGGTGGACCACAAGCTGTGCACTCGGTTGCTCGAGGGCTGTGCATTGCTTGACCAAGTGCTTTGCCTTGCTCGACCTTGGGCTGTGCCTTGCTCTTCCAAGGGCAATGGCTTGGTCGAACAAAGGCTGTGCCTCACTCTACCATGGGTGATGGCTTGCTTGACTATGGCCTGTGCCTTGCTGTGCTTCGAGCATTGCCTTGATTGACCACGGGCTGTGCCTTGCTCTACGACGGGTGATGGCTTTGTTGACCATGGAGATAGCACTCGGTCAGCCACCAGCTGTGTGCTTGGTCGCTCATGGGCAGCGCCTTGCTCTGCCATGGGCGATGCCTTGCTTGACCCCGGGCTGTGCCAGGCTCTATCGTGGGAGGTGCCTTGCTTGACCATGGGCTGTGCCTTGCTCTACCATGGGCAATGGTTTGTTTGACCACAACTGTGCTTCACCCTACCACAGCCGATGCCATGCTCAATCACAGGCAATGGCTTGGTTGACCATGGAGATTGCCCTTGGTCAACCACGGGCTGTGCCTTGCTCTACCACGAGTGATGGCTCAGTCAACAATGGGCTGTATGCATGGTCTCTCATGGGCAGTGCCTTGCTCTACCTTGGGCGATGCCTTGCTCGACAATGGGCTGGGCCTTGCAATACCAAGGGCCATGGCATGTTTGACCATGGGCTATGCCTTGCTCTACGATGGGTGATGCCATGCTCAACCATGGGCTGTGCCTTTGCCAACCACATGCGATGCGTTGGTCTACCATGGAGACAGCCCTCAGTTGACCACAGGCAATGCCTTGCTCCACCACTGGCTGTGCCTTGCCCAACAACCATGGGCAATGCCTGGCTTGACCATGGGCTGTGCCTGGCTGTACCAAGGGCAATGGCTTGGTCAACCATGGAGACAACTCTTGGTCCACCACTGGCTGTGCTTCGCTCTCCCACAGGCAATGGCTTGGTCAACCATGGAGCCAGCCCTCAGTCAACCATGAGCTGTGCACTCGGTCACTCATGTGCGGTGGCTTGAACTACCATGGTCGATGGATTGGTCTACCATGGCGACAGCCCTTGGTCAATCACAAATGATGCGTAGATCAACCACGGGCCGTGCAAACAGTTGCTGATGGGCAGTGCCCTGCTCTACCATGAGCGATGCCTTGCCCAGCCACGGCGACAGCACTTGTTCGATCAATGGGTGACACCTTGATCGACCACAGCAATAGCACTTGGTCAACTATGGGCAGTGACTTGCTCTACCATGGGCAATGCCCTGGTCAGCCATGGGCTGTGCCTAGCGCTACCAAGGGTGTTGCCATGCTCGACCATGGGCAATGGCTTGGTCAACCACGGGCTTTGCCTCACACTACCATGAGCGATGCCTTGCTTGAACACTGGTTGTGCCTTGCTCTACCATGGGTGATGCCTTGCTCCACAATGGGCAGCGCCTTGCTCTACCATCGGCCATGGCTTGGTCGGCCATGGGCTGTGCCTTGATCTACCACGGGCAATGCCTTGGTCAACCATGGAGACAGCCCTTGGTAGGCCATGGGTTGTGTGCTCAGTCACTCACGGGGTGTGCGCTTAGTTGCTCACGGGCTCTACCACGGTCGTTGCCTTGGTCGACCATGGCAACAGCTCATGGTTGGCCATAGGCAGTGCCTTGGTCTACCATGGCTGACACCATGCTCCACCATGGACATTGGCATGGTTGACCATGGGCTGCACCCTGTTCTACTACGGTGATGGCTTGGTTGGCCATGGAGACAGCCCCCGGTCAACCACGAGCAGTGCCTTGCCCAACCACGGGTGATGCCCTGCTCGACCACGGGCTATGCCCTGCTCAACCATGGGTGATGCCCTGCTTGACCACGGGCTATGCCTTGCTCTAGCACAGGAAATGGCTTGGTCGACCCTGGAGACAGTCCTTGGTCGACCATGGGCTATGCGCATGGTTGCTCACAGGCAATGCCTTGCTCAACCACGGGCTGTGCCAAGCTCTACCATGGGCGATGCCTTACTTGAGCATGGGCTCTGCCGGGCTCTACCACGGGCGAAGTCTTGTTCAACCATGGGCAGTGCCATGCTCTACCACAGGTGATGCCATGCTTGACCATGGGCTGTGCGTGGCTCCACCATGGGAAATGGCATGTTCGACCTTGGGTTGTGCATCCCTCTACCACGAGTGATGCCTTGCTCGACCACGGGATGTGCCATGCTATTGCATAGGCGTTGGCTTGGTCAATCACGGAGACAGCCCTAGGTCGACCATAGGCTGTGCACTCGGTTGCTCATGGGCAATGCCATGCTCTGCCACAGATGATGGCTTGGTTGACAATGGAGACAGCCCTCGGTTGACCACGGGCTGTGCCTTGCTTTTCCACAGGTGATGGCTCGGTTGAGCACAAGTGGTGCCTGGCTCTAACATGGGTAATGCCTTGCTCAACCATGGCCTGTGCATTGCTCTACCACAGGCGATGCCTTGCTTGACCATGGGCTGTGCCTTGCTCTACCAAGGGCTATGGGATGTTCAACCGCAGGCTGTGCCTCAATCTACCACATGTGATGCCTTGCTCGCCCACGGGCTGTGCCTTGCCCAACCATGGGTGATGGCTTGGTCAACCATGGATACAGCGCTCAGTCAACCATGGGCTGTGTGTTCGGTTGCTCACGAGTGGTGCCTAGCTGAGCCACAGGCAATGCCTCGCTCCACCACAGGTGACGCCTTGGTTGACTATGTGTGATGCCTTCTCGACCATGGGCAGTACCTGGCTCTACCATGAGCGATGCCTTCTTGACCACAGCCTGTGCCTTGCTCTATCACTAGTGATGCCTTCTCGACCATGGGCTGTGCCTTGCTCTACCATGGACAATGGTTTGGTTGACCACACAGAAAGCCCTCGGTCAACCACAGGCTGTGTGCTCGGTCACTCATAGGCAGTGCCATGCTCTGCCACTTGCAATGCCATGCTCCACCATGGGCTGTGCCTTGCTCTACCACAGGCAATGCCTTCTCAACCACGGGCTGTGCCTTGCTCTACCATGTGCTATGGTTTGGTCAACCACGAGCTGTGCTCTCGGTCGCTCACAGGCAGTGCCTTGCTCTACCTTGGGTGATGTCTTGCTTGACCAAAGGCTGTGCCTTGTTCTACCATGGGCGATGCCTTGCTGGACCACGGGGTGTGCCTCCCTCTACCACAGGCGATGGCTTGGTTAACCACGGGCACAACCCTCAGTCGACCAGGAGCTGTGCACTCAGTCACTCATGGGTCATGCCTTGCTCAACCAGGTGCAATGCTGTCGTCAACCATGGGCTGTGCCTTGCTTTACCAAGGGCGATGTGCTGCTTGACCATGGGCTGTGCCTTGCTCGACCACAGGCAATTGCTTGGTTGACCAAAGGTTGTGCCTTGCTCTACTACGGGTGATGGCTTGCTCGACCACGGCCTGTGGCATCCTCTACCATGGGCGTTGCCCTGCTCAACCATGGGTTGTACCTTGCTCTACAACTGGCAACGGATTGGATGACCATGGGCTGTGCCTCGCTCTACCACAGGTGAGGGCTTGGACAACCAAGGAGACAGCCCTTGGTCAGCCATGAGCTGTGCGCTGGATTGCTCATGGGCAGAGGCTTGCTCTACCATGGGCTGTGCCTGGCTCTACCATGGGAGATGCCTTGCTTGACCACGGGCTGTGCCTTGCTCTACCATGGACAATGGCTTGGTCAACCACGAGCTGTGCTCTTGGTGGCTCATGGGCAGTGCCTCACTCTACCTTGGGCGATGTCTTGCTTGACTACAGGCTGTGCCTAATTCTACCATGGGTGATGCCTTGCTGGACCATGGGCTGTGCCTCCCTCTACCACAGGCGATGGCTTGGTCGACCACAGACACAACCCTCAGTCGACCAGGAGCTGTGCACTCAGTCGCTCATGGGTCATGCCTTGCTCAACCAGGTGCGATGCTGTCGTCTACCATGGGCTGTGCCTTGCTTTACCAAAGGCAATGTGCTGCTTGACCATGAGCTGTGCCTTGCTCGACCACAGGCAATGGCTTGGTTGACCAAAGGTTGTGCCTTGCACTACTATGGGCGATGGCTTGCTCAACCACGGCCTGTGGCATCCTCTACCATGGGCGTTGCCCTGCTCAACCATGGGTTGTACCTTGCTCTACAACTGGCAATGGATTGGATGACCATGGGCTGTGCCTCCCTCTACCACAGGCGATGGCTTGGTCAACCACAGACACAACCCTCAGTCAACCAGGAGCTGTGCACTCAGTCGCTCATGGGTCGTGCCTTGCCCTACCAGGTGCGATGCCGTCATCAACCATGGGCTGTGCCTTGCTTTACCAAGGCCGATGTGTTGCTTGACCACGGGCGATGCATTGCTCGACCATGGCTGTGCCTTGCTTTAACATGGGCAATGGCTTGGTTGACCATGGGCTATGCCTTGCTATACCACAGGCGATGCGTTCTCAACCACAGGCTGTGCCTTGCTCTACCATGGGTGATGGCTTGGGTGAGCACAGAGATAGCCCTTAGTTGGCCAGGGGCTATGTGCTAGGTCGCTCACGGGCAGTGCCTTGCTTGACCCCATGTGATGCCTCAGTCGACGATATGCTGTGCCTTGCTCTAGCAAGGGCAATGGCTTGGTCTACCTTGAAGACATCCCTCAGTTCATCATGGGCAATGCCTTGCTCTGCCACGGGTGATGGCTTGGTCGACCACAGAGATGGCCCTCGGTCGACCACAGGCTGTGCCTTCCTCTTCCATGGGCAATGGTTCAGTTGAGCATGGGCTGTATGCTCAGTCTCTCATGGGCTGTGCCTGGCTCTACCTCAGGCGATGCCATGCTCAACCACGGGCAGCGCCTTGCTCTACCATGGGCAATGGGATGTTTGACCACGAGTTGTGCCTCACTCTACCATGGGTGAAGTCTTGCTCAACCACGAGCTGTGCCTTGTCCAACCACGGGCGATGGCTTGGTTGGCCATGGATACAGCCCTCGGTTGACCACGGGCTGTGTGCTTGGGTGCTCACGAGCAGTGCCTAGCTCTACACTTGGTTGACCACAGGTTGTGCCTCACTCTACCACAGGTTGGGCAACCAAGGAGACAGACAGCCCTCAGTTGGCGACAAGCTGTGCGCTCGTCACTCACGGTCAGTGGCTTGCTCTACCATGGGCGATGCCTTGCTTGACCATAGGCTGCGCCTATCTCTACCATGGGAGTTGCCTTGCTCAACCGCGGGCTGTAAGTTGCTCTACCATGGGCAATGGCTTGTTCGACCATGGGCTGTGCCTCACCCTAGCACAGGCGATCTGTTGCTTGACCACGGGCTGTGCATTGTTTTAACATGGGCAAAGGCTTGTCTGACTGTGGGCTGTGCCTTGCCCTACCGTGGGTGTTGCCTTCACGACCACAGGCTGTGCCTGGGCGACAACGGAGACAGCCCTCAGTCAGCCATGGGCTATGTGCTCAGTCGCTCATGGGCAGTACCTTGCACCACCCCAGGCAATGCCTTGCTTGACCATGGGCTGTGCCTTGCTCTATGAAGGGTGATGGCTTGGTCGACCACAGAGACAGCCCTCGGTCGAACACGGGCAATGGCTTACTCTGGCTTGGTCGACCCTGGAGACAGCCCTCCGTTGACCACTGGCTGCGCCTTGCACTTTCACGGGCAATGGCTTGGTTGAGCACAGGCTATACGTTCAGTCTCTCACAGGCAGTGCCTGGCTCTACCTCAGGTGATGCCTTGCTTAACCCTGGGCTGTGCCTTGCTTTACCAAGGGCAATGGGATGTTCGACCACAGGCTGTGCCTCACTCTACCACGGGTGATGGGTTGCTCAACCACGGGCTGTGCCTTGCCCAACCATGGGCGATGGCTTGGTTGACCACAGTGACAGCCCTTGGTTGACCATGGGCTATGTGCTCGGTTGCTCATGGGCAGGGGCTTGCTCTACCACTGGCATGCCTTGCTCCACCACGGGCTGTGTTCTGCTCTACCACAGGTGATGCCTTCACGACCAAGGGCTGTGCCTCACTCTTCCACAGGCGATGGCTTCTCCTCCATGGGCTGTGCCTCACTCTACCATGGGCGATGCCTTCTCGACCACTGGTTGTGCCTTCCTCTACCATGGGCGATGGCTTGGTCAACCATGGAGAAAGCCCTCGGTTGACCACGGGGAAAGCCCTCAGTCGACCACGGACTATGTGCTTGGTTGCACACAGGCAGTGCGATATGCTCTACCATGGGCAATGCCTCACTCTACCACAGGTGATCCCTTCATGACCATGGGCTGTGCCTCACTCTACCACTGTGACAGCCCTCGGTCGACCATGGGCTGTGTGCTCAGTTGCTCATGTGCAGTGCCTTACTCTACCATGGGCAATGCCTTGCTCCACCATGGGCTGTGCCTTGCTTTATGACAGGTGATGCCTTGCTCGACTACAGGTGATGCCTTCTTGACCACGGGCAATGTCTCCTCAACCACGAGCTGTGCCTCGCTCTACCACAGGCTGTGCCAAGTTCTTCCATGGGCAATGTCTTCTCGACCACAAGCTGTGCCTCACTCTACCATGTACGATGCCTTCTTGACCATGGGCTGTGCCTTGCTCTACCATGGGTGATGCCTTGCTTGACCACAAGCTGTGCCTTGCTCTACCACAGCAACGCCTTGCTTGATGACGAGCGATGCCTTCTCGAACATGGTTGGTGCCTGGCTCTTCCATGGGCAATGTCTTCTCAACCATGGGATGTGCCTCACTCTACCATGGGCAATGCCCTCTTGACCATGGGCTGTGCCTTGCTCTACCACAGGCATTGCTTGGGTTGACCATGGAGAAAGCCCTCCGTTGATCACGGGCTGTGCGTGGCTCCACCATGGGAAATGGCATGTTCGACCTTGGGTTGTGCCTCCCTCTACCACGAGTGATGCCTTGCTTGACCACAGGGATGTGCCATGCTATTGCATAGGCGTTGGCTTGGTCAATCACGGAGACAGCCCTAGGTCAACCACAGGCTGTGCACTCGGTTGCTCATGGGCGGTGCCTCGCTCCACCACTGGTTGTGCCTTACTCTACCAAGGGTGATGGCTTGGTCGACCACAGAGCCATCCCACTGTCGACCATGGGCAATGCCTTGCTCTGCCACAGATGATGGCTTGGTTGACAATGGAGACAGCCCTCGGTTGACCACGGGCTGTGCCTTGCTTTTCCACAGGTGATGGCTCGGTTGAGCACAAGTGGTGCCTGGCTCTAACTTGGGCAATGCCTTGCTCAACCGTGGCCTGTGCATTGCTCTACCACAGGCAATGCCTTGCTTGACCACGGGCTGTGCCTCAATCTACCATGCATGATGCATTGCTCGACCACGGGCTGTGCCTTGCCCAACCATGGGTGATGGCTTGGTCAACCATGGATACAGTGCTTGGTCAACCATGGGCTGTGTGTTCGGTTGCTCACGAGTGGTGCCTAGCTGAACCACAGGCAATGCCTTGCTCCACCACAGGTGACACCTTGCTTGACTATGTGTCATGCCTTCTCGACCATGGGCAGTACCTGGCTCTACCTTGAGCGATGCCTTCTTGACCACGGCCTGTGCCTTGCTCTACCACTAGTGATGCCTTCTCGACCATGGGCTGTACCTTGCTCTACCATGGGCAATGGTTTGGTCGACCACACAGAAAGCCCTCGGTCAACCACAGGCTGTGTGCTCAGTCACTCGTAGGCAGTGCCATGCTCCGCCACTTGCAATGCCATGCTCCACCAGGGGCTGTGCCTTGCTCTACCACAGGCGATGCCTTCTCGACCACGGGCTGTGCCTTGCTCTACCATGGGCTATGGTTTGGTCAACCACGAGCTGTGCTCTCGGTCGCTCACAGGCAGTGCCTTGCTATACCTTGGGCGATGTCTTGCTTGACCACAGGCTGTGCCTTGTTCTACCATGGGCGATGCCTTGCTGGACCACGGGTGTGCCTCCCTCTACCACAGGCGATGGCTTGGTTGACCATGGACACAACCCTCAGTTGACCAGGAGCTGTGCACTCAGTCGCTCATGGGTCATGCCTTGCTCAACCAGGTGCGATGCTGTCGTCAACCATGGGCTGTGCCTTGCTTTACCAAGGGCGATGTGCTGCTTGACCATGGGCTGTGCATTGCTCGACCACAGGCAATGGCTTGGTTGACTAAAGGCTGTGCCTTGCTCTACTACGGGTGATGGCTTGCTCGACCACGGCCTGTGGCATCCTCTACCATGGGCGTTGCCCTGCTCAACCATGGGTTGTACCTTGCTCTACAACTGGCAACGGATTGGATGACCATGGGCTGTGCCTTGCTCTACCACAGGCGAGGGCTTGGACAACCAAGGAGACAGCCCTTGGTCAGCCACGAGCTGTGCGCCGGATTGCTCATGGGCAGAGGCTTGCTCTACCATGGGCTGTGCCCGGCTCTACCATGGGAGATGCCTTGCTTGACCACAGGCTGTGCCTTGCACTACCACAGGCAATGGCTTGGTCAACCACGAGCTGTGCTCTTGGTGGCTCACAGGCAGTGCCTCACTCTACCTTGGGCGATGTCTTGCTTGACCACAGCCTGTGCCTAATTCTACCAGGGGCATTACCTTGCTGGACCACGGGCTGTGCTTCCCTCTACCACAGGCGATGGCTTGGTCAACCACGGACACAACCCTCAGTCAACCAGGAGCTGTGCACTCAGTCGCTCATGGGTCATGCCTTGCTCAACCAGGTGCAATGCTGTCGTCAACCATGGGCTGTGCCTTGCTTTACCAAGGGCGATGTGCTGCTTGACCATGGGCTGTGCCTTGCTCGACCACAGGCAATGGCTTGGTTGACCAAAGGTTGTGCCTTGCTCTACTACGGGTGATGGCTTGCTCGACCACGGCCTGTGGCATCCTCTACCATGGGCGTTGCCCTGCTCAACCATGGGTTGTACCTTGCTCTACAACTGGCAATGGATTGGATGACCATGGGCTGTGCCTCGCTCTACCACAGGTGAGGGCTTGGACAACCAAGGAGACAGCCCTTGGTCAGCCACGAGCTGTGTGCTCGATTGCTCATGGGCAGAGGCTTGCTCTACCATGGGCTGTGCCTGGCTCTACCATGGGAGATGCCTTGCTTGACCACGGGCTGTGCCTTGCTCTACCACAGGCAATGGCTTGGTCAACCATGAGCTGTGGTCTTGGTCGCTCACAGGCAGTGCCTCACTCTACCTTGGGTGATGTCTTGCTTGACCACAGGCTGTGCCTAATTCTACCATGGGCAATGCCTGCTGGACCACGGGCTGTGCCTCCCTCTACCACAGGCGATGGCTTGGTCGACCACGGACACGACCCTCAGTCGACCAGGAGCTGTGCACTCAGTCGCTCATGGGTCATGCCTTGCCCTACCAGGTGCGATGCCGTCATCAACCATGGGCTGTGCCTTGCTTTACCAAGGGCGATGTGTTGCTTGACCACGGGCTGTGCCTTGCTCGACCACAGGCAATGGCTTGGTTGACCAATGGTTGTGCCTCGCTCTACTAAGGGCGATAGCTTGCTCAACCACAGCCTGTGGCAACCTCGACCATGGGCATTGCCTTGCTCAACCATGGGTTGTACCTTGCTCTACGACTGGCAATGGATTGGATGACCATGGGCTGTGCCTTGCTTCACCACAGGCAAGGGCTTGGACGACCAAGGAGACAGCCCTCAGTCAGCCACGAGCTGTGTGCTCGATTGCTCATGGACAGAGGCTTGCTCTACCATGGGAGATGCCTTGCTCAACCATGGGCTTTGCCTGGCTCTACCTCGGGAGATGCCTTGCTTGACCACGGGCTGTGCCTTGCTTGACCATGGGCTGTGCCTTGCTCTACCATGTGCAATCACTTGTTCAACCATGTGCTGTGCCTCACTCTACCATGGGTGATGTGTTGCTCGACCACGGGCTGTGCCTTGCTTTAACATGGGAAATGGCTTGTTTGAGTGCAGGCTGTGCCTCGCTCTACCACGGGTGATGCCTTCTCGACCACTGGCTGTGCCTTGCTCTACCACGGGTGATGGCTTGGGCGACCACAGAGACAGCTCTCAGTCGGCAATGGACTGTGCGCTTGGTTGCTCACCATGGGCTGTGCCTTGCTCTACAAAGGGCGATGGCTGGGTTGACCACAGAGGTAGCCCTCAGTTGACCACGGGCAATGCCTTGCTCTGGCACAAGCAATGGCTTGGTCAACCATGGAGACGGCCCTTGGTTGACCATGGGCCATGCCTTGCAGTTCCACGGGTGATGGCTAGGTCAAGCACGGACTGAACACTCCGTCTCTCGTGGGCAGTGCCTGTCTCTACCTCAGGCGATGCCTTGATCGACCACAGGCTGTGCCTTGCTCTACCACGAGCAACACCTTGCTCTACCTAGGGCAATGGGATGTTCAACCATGGGCTGTGGCTTGATCTACCACGGGCGATGCCTTGGTTGACCATGGGCTGTGCATTGCCCAACCATGGGCAATGGCTTGGTTGACCATGGAGACAGCCCTCAGTCGACCGCAGGCTGTGTGCTTGGTCGCTCATTGGTTGTGCCTTGCTCTGCCATGGGCAATGCCTTAATCCACCACAGGCTGTGCCTTGCTCTACTACAGGCAATGCCTTGCTTGACCATGGGCGATGCCTTCTTGACCACGTGCTGCACTGGCTCTACCATGGGCGATGCCTTCTCAACCAACGATTGTGCCTCCCTCTACCATGGGCGATGCCTTTTTGACCATGGGCTGTGCCTTGCTCTACCACGGGCTATGGGTTGGTTGACCATGGGCCGTGCACTCAGTCACTCACTGGCAGTGCCTCGCTCTACCTTGGGCAATGCCTTACTCCACCATAGGCTGTGGCCTGTTCTACAATGGGCAACGCCTTGCTCAACCACGGGCTGTGCCATGCTCTCACACGGGCAATGGCTTGGTCGACCACGGGCTGTGGCTTTGTGCTCGGTCACTCACAGGCAGTGCCATGCTCTAGCATGAGCAATGCCTTGCTCCACCACGGCCAATGCCTTCACAACCATGGGCTATGCCTTGCCCTACCACGGGCAATGGGATGTTCAGCCACGGCATGTGCCTTGCTCTACCACAGGTAATGGCATGTTCAACCACAGGTTGTGCCTTGCTCTACCATGGGTGATGGCTTGATCAACAATGGAGAAAGCCCTCAGTCGACCATGAGCTATGTGCTCAGTCACTCACAAGCAGTGCCTTCCTCTTCCACAGGCAATGCCTTGCACCACCATGACCTGTGCCTCGCTCTACCATGGGTGATGCTGTCACGGGGCTGATGCGGACCACAAATTTTTCCGCACCCCGCTAGGCGTTGACAGCTCCGCCTGCCAACCAGCCCTCACTCACAACCGAGGTTTGATGTCACCTGGCACACAACCACACCACAAGGAAACGAACACGAGCAATATACAAAGGGAAAACTCCACTTGTATTTACAATTGTACAAGTATGAAAAACCCTTTACAAGAGCAAACTCACTCAGCCTGTCGAGTATATGCCTCACGACCTCTGCGCCGCTTACACTCCTCACTCGACACACCCTAACCCGACACACTTCGGCGTTACAAGGGTAGACGGGACTCGCTCCCCACTTGCTGCTGAGCTACAACTTGCAGTAGCAACTCTATGCTCTGCCTCTCTCGCTCTCCCTTGTGTTTCCCAGCCTTCTCTAGCTGCTCTCCTGGACTCTCTTCTCTGAGACGTCTTAAGACCTTTGTGGTTGTTCCTCCTGGTTGTTGTTGAGAATGAGACTGACCCCCTTTATATAGAGGAGCCTAGCAAACCCGATATGGCAACTGATATATTCGACTCTATGCGAAGGGTGGCTGCGTGTTTGTCCCCAGCGGGGGGCTGCGGACTCAACTACTGCGTGAGCATCACGACGCGCAGTGGGCAGGGCACCCCGGCAGAGAAAGGATGCTTGCGCTCTTGACCCGCTCCTACTTCTGGCCAAAGATGGAGGCTGATGTTGAACTCTTCATCAGGACATGTCTTGTTTGCCAGCAAGACAAGGTCGAGCGGCGCGCAGAGGCAGGTTTGCTGCAATCTCTGTCCATTCCTGAGAAACCTTGGGTATCGGTTTCCATGGACTTTATTAGCGGCTTCCCAAAAGTGAAGGGCTTTGATGGAGTCATGGTTGTGGTGGATAGGTTCTCCAAGTATGGAATCTTAAGGCCTACCCCAAAGAACTGCTCGGCGGAGACGGCGGCAGAAGAATTCTACCGCCATGTGGTTAAGTTGTTCGGGATTCCCACGGACATCGTAAGCAATCGAGACGCGAGGTTCACCGGCAGGTTCTGGACCCATCTCTTCAAAATGATGGGGACGGAGCTTAAGTTCTTGACCGCTAACCACCCGCAAATAGACGGCCAAACGGAGAGGATGAACCAGCTGCTAGAGGAGTACCTACAGCACTATGTCACGGCCAGTCAGAGGAATTGGCTGGATCTCCTAGACACGGCGCAGTTTTGCTGCAATCTGCACCGGTCCTCGGCAACAGGGTTCAGTCCGTTTGAGCTCGCCATGGGCTACCAACCATTGACCCCGTCTGAAGTAGCCCTCCAGAAGAAGGAGGGGCCATGTCCTGCTGCCTACCGCTTCGCCCGGAACAAGTAGGAGATGCTGGAGGAAGCCCAGGACAGCCTTGCCAAAGCTGTCCGCCGCATGAAGAAGTATGCGGACCAGGGGCGTCGACCACTGGAATTTCAGGTCGGGGACAAGGTCATGTTGAAGCTGACTCCCCAGATCTGGAAGAAGGTAACAAGCAAGAGGTGGCACAAGGGCCTCATCCGGCGTTATGATGGCCCGTTCGAGGTAGTGAAGCGAGTTGGCGCAGTAGCTTACCGCCTGGCACTACCCGAGAGGATGAAGATCCATCCCACCTTCCATGTCAGCTTCCTGAAGCCTTACCACGAGGACGCGGGCGAGGAACGCTCGAGGGAAAGGCGAGCTCCATTGAATGTATGCACGGAGTTGGAGAAGGAAGTTGATCAGGTGCTAGACCGACGGGTGCTCGGATACAGCAAGAAGAATCGAAGGACAGAGTACCTAGTTCTATGGAAGGGATTGCCAAGATCAGAAGCAAGCTGGGAGAAGGAGGCGACGCTCTGGCAATTCGAGGAGAAGATCCAGGAGTACCTCCGCTCTATTCCAACGAGGGCGTCGGCTTCCTCAAGTGGGGGAGGTTTGTAAGCCCCTTGGTGTCCCGACACGGATATGGCCGCTATGCGGGCCTCGATCGCATAGCAACGGAGGGCCAGAAACGGGAAGGAACTGCCGAAGGATCACCTGGTATGGAAGGGCGAGCGGGCAGGCGACGCGGGCAGAAGGATCCTCCTGGAAGCCCCGTCCCTAAGGAGAGCGGTGAGCAGGAGGGCGCGACTACTCCCGCAAGCGGAGCCAAGGGCGATGCATGGGAGCACACCAGACCCTCCCAGGAACTATGCCAAGCCATGTTGGTATACCACGGGCACCCAAGGGCTCCCGCAACCTCGCTCCAGGAAGGAAGCGACCCTATCGCCCTAGGAATGCCATAAGCCGGTTATGCCATAAGGCAAGCGCTCACGGTCGCACGGCATTGCGGGAACCAGGAAGGGATTCGAAGGCAAGCGCATTGAACCACGGCCAGGCTGAGTGTCGGTGGAACTCGGCCGGGCCCAGACCGGGGATTAGCTGGACAGCACCCCGCCCCACTTGGCCTGCCAAATCCGGACACTGCAGCCTCCCTCTCCCACCCGATAGGTAGGAGGAGGCATGGCCAGCCGGTACTGGACTACCTGCCCCAGAAGAGCTTAAAAAGGGGAGGCAGCCAGTGAACGAGGGGGACCGGCAGAGAAGGAGAAGAATTCCTGGCCAGCTAGCAAGCGCGGGCAAGCGAGCGAGTCCAGACGGAAGGCCGGAAGAGCTGTCTCCAGTCCCTGCTGCCAAGGCGACCTTCCTGGGCGAAGATCGCCTGTCCAGGCGAGGAGTGCAAGTGCAGGAAGCACGAAGGCATATGCTTGGAGTGTCCCCGTGTACTCGTGTAAGGGTTTTGCTTGTTCTTGTATACCGAACTGTGAATACGAGTGAGATTTCCCTTGTAAGTGTTCTGTTCTGTCCCGGGTGCTGTTATACCTGGTCGAGTTGTATTGCGCTGTATGGTTGGATTGGCTGAGAGTGTGTGATGCCCTGCTCAGCACCCTCACAGGGAAGGAAACATTTGGGCCAAGCCTGAGCCCTGTGACACAAGCCATCGCCCATGGTTGGGCAAGGCACAGCCCGTGGTTGAGCAACCCATCTCCCGTGGTAGAGCGAGGCACAGCCCGTGGTTGAACATCCCATTGCCCTTGGTAATGCAAGGCACAGCCCGGGGTCGAGCAAGGCGCACCATCTGAGGTAGAGCCAGGCACTGCCTGTGAGAGACTGAGCGTATAGCCTGTGCTCAACCAAGCCATTGCCCGTGGAAGTGCAAGTTACAGCCAGTGGTCAACAGAGGGCTGTCTCCGGGGTCAACCAAGCCAGAGCAAGCCATTGCCCATGGTCGAATGAGGGCTGTCTCTGTGGTTGGCCAAGCCATCACCCTTCGTAGAGCAAGGCACGGCCCATGGTCAAGCTAGGCATCGCCCGGGGTGGTGCAAGGTACTGCCCATGATCGACCAAGCACATAGCCCGTGGCCAACTGAGGGCTGTCTCCGTTGTCGCCCATGCCATCACCTATGGTAGACCAAGGCACAGCCTGTGGTCGTGAAGGCATCACTTGCAGTAGAGCGAGGCACAGCCCGTGGTCAGACAAGCCTTTGCCCATGTTAAAGCAATGCACAGCCTGTGGTCAAGCAACAGATCGCCTGTGCTAGGGTGAGGCACAGCCCATGGATGAACAAGCCATTGCCCGTGGTAGAGCAAATCACAGCCCGTGGTCAAGCAAGGCAACTCCCATGGTAGAGATAGGCACAGCCTGTGGTCGAGCAAGGCATTGCCCATGGTAGAGCAAGCCACTGCCCGTGAGCGACCGAGCACACACAGCTTGTGGCTGACTGAGGGCTGTCTCCTTGGTTGCTCAAGCCATCGCCTGTGGTAGAGTGAGGCACAACCTGTGGTCAACCAAGCCATTGCCCATGGTAGAGCTAGGCACTGCTCATGAGCGACCGAGCACACTACCCATGGTCAACCGAGGGCTGTATCCATGGCCAACCAAGCCATCACCCATGGTTGGACAAGGCACAGCTCGTGGTTGAGCAAGACTTCACGCAAGGTACAGTGAGGCACAACTCGTGGTCGAACATCCCATTGCCCATGGTAGAGCAAGGCACAGCCCATGGTCGAGCAAGGCATCGCCCCAGGTAGAGCCAGGCACAGCCCATGAGAGACCAAGCGTACAGCCCATGGTTGACCTAGGGCTATCTCCATGGTCAACCAAGCCATCACCCATGGCAGAGCAAGGCATTGCCCATGATCAACTGAGGGATGTCTTCGAGGTCGACCAAGCCATTGCCCCTGCTAGAGCAAGGCAAAGCATATCGTCGAGTGAGGCATCACATGGGGTCAAGCAAGGCACTGCCCATGAGCGACCAAGCACACAGCCCATGGCCAACTGAGGGCTATCGCCATGCTCACTCAACCCATCACCCATGGTAGAGCAAGGCACTGCCCGTGGTTGAGAACGCATAGCCTGTGGTATAGCAAGGCATAGCCCACAGTCAACCAAGCCATTGCCGATGTTAAAGCAAGGCACAGCCATGGTTGAGCAATGCATCGCCCGTGGTCAAACAAGCCATTGCAACACCAGTGGTAGAGCAATGCACAGCACGTGGTTGACTGAGGGCTGCCTCACTGGTTGACCAGGCCATTGCTGCTAGTAGAGCCAGGCACAGCCCGTGGTGGAGCAAGGCGTCGCCAGTGGTGGAGCAAGGAACAGCCCGTGGTCGAGCAAGGCATCGCCTGTGGTAGAGCAAGGTGCTGCCTGTGATTGACCGAGGGCTGTCTCCGTGGACAAGCAAGGCATCGCCCATGGTAGAGTGAGGCACTGCTGGTCAGCGACCGAGTGCACAGCCCGTGGTCAACCAAGGGCTGTCTCCATGGTCAACCAAGCCATCACCCATGGTTGAGCAAGGCACAGCTCGTCGTTGAGCAAGGCATTGCTTGTGGTAGAGCAAGGCACAACCCGTGGTTGATTGAGGGCTGTCTCCATGGCTGACCAAGCCATCAACTGTGGTAGAGCACTGCACAGACCATGGTCGAGGAAGGCATCGCCTGTGGTAGAATGAGGTGCAGCCTGTGGTCGACTGGCGGCTGTCTCCATGGTCAGCAAGGCATCGTTCATGGTTGAGTGAGGCACAGCCCATGGTATAGCATGGCATTGCCCATGGTAGAGCCAGGCGCAACCTGCGGTCGACTGGTGGCTGTCTCCATGGTTGAGTGTGGCATCACCCATGGTAGAGTAAGGCACAACCCATGGACAATCGTGAGCTGTCTCCATGGTCAACCAAGCCATTGCTGTTGGTAGAGGCAGGCACAGCCAGTTGTTCAGCAAGGCATCACCCGTGGTAGAGCGAGAAGCAGCAAGTGGTCAACCGAGCCATTGCCTGTGGTAGAGTGAGGCACAGCCCATGGTCAACCAAGGGCTGTCTCTGTGGTCAACAAAGCCATCATCTGGATTTGAGCCAGACATAGCCCGTGGTTGAGCATAGCATCGCCCATGGTAGAGTGAGGCACTGCCCATGGTTGAATGAGGGCTGACTCCATGGTCAGCCATGCCATCGCCCAGAGTACAGGATGGCCTAGCCTGTGGTTGAGCATGGCATTGCCCATGGTAGAGCGAGGCACAGCCCATGGTCAACCGAGGGCTGTCTCCATGGTTGACTATGCCATTGCCCGAAGTAGAACAAGGCACAGCCCATGGTCGAGCAAGGCATCACTCATGGTAGAGCAAGGCACAGCCCGTGGTTGACTAACGACTGTCTCCATGGTCGAGCAAGGCCATGCCCATGGTAAAGCGAGGCACAGCCCATGGTCAACTGAGGGCTGTCTCCATGGTTGACCATGCCATTGCCCAGAGTAGAACAAGGCACAGCCCGTGGTCGAGCAAGGCATTGCTCATGGTAGAGCGAGGCGCAGCCCGTGGTTGACCGACAATTGTCTATGTGGTCCACCAAGCCAATGCCAGTGGTAAAGCAAGGCACTGCCCATGGACGAGCAAGGCATCGCTCATGGTAGAGCGAGGCACAGCCCATGTTTGAGCAAGCCATAGCCCATGGTAGAGCTAGGCACTGCCCATCAGCAACCGAGTGCACAACCCATGGTCAACCAAGGGCTGTCTCTGTGGTCGACCCAGCCATCGCTCATGGTAGAGAAAGGCACTGCCCATGGTGGAGCAAGGCATCACCCGTGGTTGAGCTAGGCGCAGCCTGTGGTCGACTGAGCACTGTCTCTGTGGTTGACCAAGGCATCACCCATGGTAGAGCCAGGCACAGTCCGTGGTCGAGCAAGGCATTGCTTGTGCTAGAGCAAGGTGCAGCCAGTGGTCAATCGAGGGCTATCACTGTGGTCGACCAAGCCATTGCCCGTGGTAGTGCAAGGCACAGCCCATGGTCAAGCATTGCATCACCTGAGGTAGAGCGAGGCACAGCATGTGGTCGACCGAGGGCTGTCTCTGTGGTCGACCAAGCCATTGCTGCTGGTAGAGCTAGGCACAACCCCTGGTCTATCAAGGCATTGCCCATGGTAGAGCAAGGTGCAGCCCATGGTCAACCAAGGGCTGTCTCTTTGGTCAAGCAAGGGATCGCCTGTGGTAGGGCAAGGCACATCCTGTGGTCGACCAAGCCCTCACCTGTGGTAGAGTGAGGTACAGCCTGTGGTCAACGAAGACATTACCTGTGGTAGAGCAGGGTACAGCCCGTGGTTGAGCAGGGCATCACCCATGATAGAGCAAGGCACTGCCCATGAGCGAGTGAGCACATAGCCTGTAGTCGACCGAGGGCTATCTCCATGGTCGACCGAGCCATCACCCATGGTAGGGCTAGGCACATCCCATGGTCGACCAAGCCCTCACCTCTGGTAGTGCAAGGCACAACCCATGGTCGAGCATGGCATAGCCTGTTGTAGAGCCAGGCATTGCCTTTGGTCGAAGGCATTGCCCTTGGTAGAGCGAGGCACAGCCTGTGGTCAACCAAGCCATGGCCTGCATTAGAGCAAGGCACAGCTCGTGGTTGACAAAGGGATTGCCCGTGGTACAGCAAGGCACTGCCTGTGGTCGACCAAGGGCTGTCGCCGTGGTTGACCAAGGCATTGCCTGTGGTAAAGCAAGCCACTGCCCAACCTGTGGTTGAGCAAGGCATCACCCGCCTTCAACCAAGGGCCGTTGCCATGGTCGAGCAAGGCATTTCCCATGGTAGAGCAAGGTGTTGCTCATGGGTGACCGAGTGCACAACCTGTGGTCAGCCAAGGGCTGCCTCTGAGGTTGAACAAACCATCGCATGTGGCAGAGCAATGCACAGCCCTTCGTCGACCAGGCCATTGGCCATGGTAGAGCAAGACACAGGCCATGGTGGAGCAAGGTATAGCCCATGGTAGAGCAAGGCACTGCCCCTGAGCGAGCAAGGCACTGCCCCTGAGCAAGCAAGGCATCACCCATGGTAGAGCATGGCACAGCACGTGGTCAACCAAGCCATTGCCCATGGTAGAGCAGGGCAAAGCCCATGGTCAAGCAAGGCATCGCCCATGGTAGAGCAGGGCACAGCCCATGGTTGAACAAGGCATTGCCCATGGTAGAGCGATGCACAGCCCTTGATCGACCAAGCCGTTGCTCATGTTAGAGCATGGCACAGCCTGTGGTAGAGCAAGGCACAGTCCATGGTCGAGCAAGGTATCACCTGTGGTAAAGCAAGGCATGGCCCATGGTCGATCATGCGCTATCGCCATGGTCGATCAACACATCACCCCAAGATTGACCATGGGCTGTCGCAGTGATCAGGCAAGGCATCACCCGTGGTACAGCAGGGCACTATCAGTGAGCGAGCGAGCACATAGCCTATGGTCGGTCGAGGGCTGTCTCCTCAGTCGACCAAGCCATCACCCATGGTAGAGCGAGGCACAGCCCATGGTCGAGCAAGGCATTGCCCATGGTCGAGTGAGGCATCGCCCATGGTCGTGTGAGGCATCACCCTTGGTAGAGTGAGGCACAGCCTGTGATTGACCAAGCCATGGCCTGTGGTAGAGCAAGGCACAGGTCATGGTCGAGCAAGGCATCACCCATGGTAGAGCAAGGCACAGCCAGTGGTCAAGCAAGGCGTCGCCCATGGTAGAGTGATGCACATCCCTTGGTCGACCAATCCATTGCCTGTGTTAGAGCATGGCACAGCCCATGGTGAAGCAAGCCAACGCCAATGGTAGAGCAAGCCACAGCCTGTGGTCGAGCAAGGTATCCCCCATCCTAGAGCAACGCACAGCCCATGGACCAAGCACTGCACCTTGCTCGACCACAGGCAATGCCTTGCTCTACCACGGGCTGTGCCTCACTCTTCCATGGGCTGTGCCAAGCTCTACCAAGGGTGATGGCTTGGTTGACCTCAGAGACAACCCTCGGTCGACCACAAGCTGTCCGCTCGGTTGCTCACAGGTACTGCCTTGCTCTATCACTGGTGATGGCTGGTCAACCAAGGTGACAGCAATTGTTCGACCACGGGCTGTGTGCATGATTGCTGACGGGCAGTGCCTTGCTTTACCATGGGCAATGCCTTGCTCGACCAAGGTGACAGCCCTAGGTTGATGACGGGTGATGCCTTGAGCAACCCTGGGTTGTGCACTCGGTCACTCTTGGCAACAGCCCTTGGCCAATCATGTGGTGACACCCTGATCAACCACAGTGACAGTGCTAGGTAGGTTGACCATGGGCAATGCCTTGGTCGACCACAGTCTGTGCCTTGCTCAACCATGGGTTGTGCCTTGCTCTACTGTGAGCCATGGCTTGGTCGTCCACCGGCTGTGCCATGCTATACCAAGGGTGACACCTTGCTCGGCCAGGGGCCGTGCCTGGCTCTACCTCGAATGATGCCTTCCTCAACCATGGGCTGTGTGTCGCTCTTCCATGGGCAATGCCTTGCTCTACCACGGGCTGTGCCTTGCTCTTCCATGGGCTGTGCCTTGCAATACCACGGGTGATGGCTAGGTCAACCTCAGAGACAGCCCTTGGTCAACCACGGGTCATGTGCTCAGTCGCTCACGGGTACTACCTTGCTCTACCACTGGCAATGGCTTGGTTGACCATGGAGACAGCCATCAATCAAGCACGGACTGTGCGTGCAGTCACTGACAGGAAGTGCCTTGCACTACCATGGGCAATGCCTTGATGGACAACAGGCTGTGCCTTACTCTACCACAAGCAATGGCTTGGTCAACCACCCAACAGTCCTCAGTCGACCACAGTCTCTGCCATGCTCTACCATGGGTGATGCCTCGCTCAACCACATGCTATGCCTTTCTCTACCATGGGCGATGGCTTGGTTGACCTTGGAGACAGCCCTCGGTTGACCTCAGGCTATGCCTCACTCTACCAAGGGTGATGCCTTGCCCAACTACAGGTTGTGCCTTGCTCTACTATGGACGAAGCCTCGCTTGACCACGGGCTGTGCCTCGCTCTTCCACGGTTTATGGCCTGGTCGACCATGGGATGTGCCTTTCTCTACCATGGGCGATGCCTTGCTTGACCATGGGGTGTACATTGCTCTACCAGGGGCGATGCCTTGGTCGACCAAGGAGACAGCCGTTGGTCGACCATGGGCTGCGCCTTGCTCTACCATGGGTGATGCCTTGCTAGACCACGGGCTCTGCCTGCCTCTACCATGGGCAATTCCTTGGTCGACCACAGGCCATCCTTTGCTCTACCACGGGCGATGCCTTGCCCTACCACAGGCTGTGCCTCACTCTACCACTGGCAATGTCTTGGTTGACTGTTAGACCCTTGAGCTCTAGCCCCGGAGAACGCATACCACAAGCCATACCTCGGGCTAGTGGTAGCGCATAGCATGCACGAAAGGATGCACAGGCAGTCAGGTGCGAGGAGTTGGGATGAATTGCAAGTCCATGAACAGGCAAGTATGGAGATGGTCACACAAGTGTGCACGGAGAAACCAGTGAAGGGAACGATCGATCAAGGCTCGGCAGTGAGCTGAGGGATCAAACTGTGGCCATGGAGTGTCACAATGCACAAGTAGGCGAATGCGCATGTGGGCAGTGAGGATGCCCATGAGCAAGGCATGAAGCAACGCTCAAGGAGGTTTGGTGAACCTGATACAACCGCACAAAGGCACTCTAGGAGTGCGCACAACTCGATAGGCATGGCAGACGCTAAGGGAATGCTCAACACTTAGCGGCTGGTGAGTTGACTACTTGTGGAGATCGACTAAATCCTTGACCAGGCTCAAGCACCGTTGGATGCAGCAATCCCATTCAAACAACCATGATCCTAGGAGGTGATCATGGATGTGGACCCTAGAGGAGGATGGATCAGGTCGATGAGGCTAAGTTGGTGCCAAGTCAATCCAAGCAAACAATCGGGGAAAGTTTCTCCGGGAGTATGGCAATCAGTCTGTTATGGAAACAATCTTGGAGGGATTGGACAGATTGGAACCTGATAGAGTGAATCAAGGGATTCGAATATATCAGTTGCCATATCAGGTTTGCTAGGCTCCTCTATATAAGGGGGGTCAGTCTCATTCTGCAGATAACAGAAGGAGCAGAAGCAAGAACGACCAGATCAGTTGAGAGACACAGAGAGCCCGAGACTCCAAGGGAGTGGAAGTCAAGTTGGGCAAGCAGTCCGGTGGTCTTGGGAGAAGACACAAGACGAGTAGGGAGTGCAAGCAGTGAGAGACTGCGAGGCATATGCTCGTGAGACTGCGTGTAAGTGTTCTGATCTGGGTTGGGTTTTTCGTGTACTTGTAATATATGTGAATATGAGTTAATTTTCCCCAATTGTGTTCTTGTGTTCCTTGGTGTTGCTTCTTTGGTTCTGTGATCGTTCGGCCTCGACAGTACGTGCAGTGTGTGGCTGGTCGGCAAGTGGAGTGTCGACACTAGCAGGACACAGAAAAAATTGTGATCCACATTGGTCCCGTGACATCGACCATCAAGACAGCCCTCGTTCAACCACTGGCTGCTCCTTGCTCATGCATGGGCGATGGCTTGGTCGACCGTGGAGACAGGCCTCGGTCAACCACAGGCTGTGCCTCACTCTACCACAGGCTGTGCCTTTGTCAACCATGGGATGTGCCTTGCTCTACAACAGGCAATGCCTTGCTTGACCATGGTCCGTGCCTTGTTCTACCACAGGCAATGGCTTGGTTGACCACTGAGACAGTCCTCGGTCAACCACGGGCTGTGCCAAGCTCTACCAAGGGTGATGCCTTGCTCTACCATGGGCGATGGCTTCGTCAACCTTGGAGACAGCCCTCGGTCAACCATGGGCTGTGCCTCACTCTACCAAGGGCTATGCCTTGCTCGACCACGACTTGTGCATTGCTTTAGCATGGGCTATGCCTCAGTCGACCACGGGCTGTGCATTGCTCTACTGCAGGCGATGCCTTGGTTGGCCAAGACAGCCCTCAGTCGACCATGGGCTATGCCTTGCTCTACCACAGGCTATGGCTTTGTCGACCACAGGATGTGCCTCACTCTACCACGGGCGATGGCTTGTTTGACCATGGAGACAGCCCTCGATCAACCACGGGCTGTGTCTCACTCTACCACGGGCGATGCCTTGCTCAACCATGGGCGGTGGGTTGCTCTACTATGGGTGATGGCTTGGTCGACCACGGAGATGGCCCTTGGTCAACCATGGCCCATGCACTCGGTCGCTGATGGGCAGTGCCTTGCTCTACCGCATGTGATACCTTGCTCTACCATGGGCGATGCCTTGCTCATCCAAGGGATGTGCCTCGCTTTACCACTGGCCATGGCTTAGTCAACCATGGGATATGCCTTGCTCAACCGTGGGAGATGCCTTGGTCGACCATGGCTGTGCCTCACTGTACGAAGTGCAATGCCTTGCTCGACCATTGGCTTTGCCTCCCTAGACCACAGGCAGTGCCTCTCTCTACCACGGTCGATGGCTTGGTCAACCATGGGCTGTGCCTCACTCTACAATGTGTGATGGCTTGGTCGACCATGGGCTGTGCCTTGCTCGACCACGGGCTATGCCTCACTCTACCATGGGCAATGCCTTGCTCGATGACAAAGACAGCCTTCGGTCAACCATGGGATGTGCCTCACTCTACCACGGCTGATGCCTTGCTCGACCATGGGAAGTGCCTTCCTCTACCACAGGCAATGGCTTGGTTGACTACGAATAACACCTCACTCTACCACAGGTGATGCCCTGCTCGACCACGAGCTACAACTTGCTCTACTGTGGGCGATAGGTTGGTCAAGCAGGGAGACAGCCCTTGGTCGACCATGGGCTGTGCCTCGTTCTACCATGGGCAATGGCTAGGTCAATCACTGAGACAGCCCTTGGTCAACACTTGCTGTGCCTCACCCTACCACGACCGATGCCTTGCTTGACCATGGGCTGTGCTTGGCTTAACCATGGGCGATGCCTAGGTCAACCACGGAGACAGCCCTTGGTCGACCACGGGCTGTGCCTAGCCCTACCACAGGAGATGCCTTGCTCAACCACAGGGCTGTGCCTCACTCTACCACTGGCAATGGCTTGCTTGACCATGGAGACAGCTCTCAGTCGACCACGGGCTTGTGCCTCACTCAGCCATGGGCGATGCCTTGCTTGACCACAGAGAAAGCCCTCGGTCAACCACGGGCTGCTTGTCGCTCTACCATGGGCAATGCCTTGCTCAACCACAGAGACAGCCCTCAGTCAATACTGGGCTGTGCCTTGCTCTACCAGCAGCAATGGCTTGGTTGACCAAGGAAACAATTGTCAGTCGACTGTGGGCTATGCTCTCGGTCGCTGATGGGCATTGCCTCACTCTACCACGGGTGATGCCTTGCCTGACCACGGGCTGTGCCTCACTCTACCACAGGCAATGCCTTGCTCAACCATGGAGACAGCTTTCGGTCAACACCAGGCTGTGCCTTGCTCTATCACAAGCGATGGCTTGGTCGACAACGGAGACAGCCCTAGGTCGACCAAGGGCTATGCCTCGCTCTACCATGGGCAACACCTTGCTATATGACAGGCAGTGCTTGGCTCTACCACGGGCGATGGCTTGGTTGACCACGGGCAGCAGCTTGCACTACCACCTGTGATTCTATGGTCAACCACAGGCTATGCCACTCTCTACCATGGGCGATGGCTTGGTCAATGATGGGCTGTGTGTCACTCTACCACTGGCAATGCCACACTCAACCACGGGCTGGGCCTCGCTCTACCATGGACAACGGCTTGGTTGACCACGGGATGTAACTTGCTCTACCATTGCCGATGCCTTGCTCAACCACAGGTGATGGCTTAGTCAACAATGGAGACAGCCCTCGGTCGACCACAGGCAGTGCCTTGCTCTACCACAGGCGATGCCTTGCTCGACCACAGGTAGTGCAACATTCTACCACCAGCACCGGCAATGGCTTGGTGGACCATGGAGACAACCCTTGGTCGACCACGGGCAGTGCCTCACTCTAGCACGAACGATGCTATGCTTGACCACAGGCTGTGCCTTGCCCTTTCCACGGGTGATGGATGGGTTGACCATGGAGACAGCCCTCGGTTGCCCACTGGCTGTGACTCACTCCACCACAGGTGATGCCTTGCTTGACCACGGGCTGTGCCTCGTTCTACCATGGGTGATGGCTTGGTCGATCACGGAGACAGCCCTTGGTCAACCACGGGCTATGTCTGGCTCTACCATTGGTGATGGCTTGGTCAGCAACGGGCAGCGCCTTGCACTACCATGGGCTGGGTCTTGCTCTACCACAGGCAATGGCTTGGTTGACCATGGGATGTGCCTTGCTCTACCATTGCTGATGCCTTGCATGACCATGGGCTTTGCCTCGCCCTACCACGGGTGATGGCTTGTTGGAGAACAGACGGTGCCTCACTTGACCATGGGCTGTGCCTAGCTCTACCATGGGCGATGGCTTGGTTGAGCATGGAGACAACCCTCGGTCAACCACGGGCTACGCCATTCTCTATGATGGGCAATGGCTTGGTCAACCAGGGAGATGGCTCTCGGTCGACCATGGGCAGTGCCTTGATCTACCATGGGCGATGCCTTGGGCGACCATGGGTGATGCTGTCATGGGGCCAATGCGGGCCACAAATTTTTCCGCACCCCGCTAGGCGTCGACACTCCACTTGCCGACCAGCCACACACCGTGCGTATCGTCAAGGCCGAACGATCACCAAAACGAAGAACCAACACCAAGGAATACAAGAACACAATTGGGAAAACGTAACTCATATTCACATATAATACAAGTACATGAAAAGCCCAACCCAGGACAGAGCTCTTATGCAGTCTCACGAGCCTAGGCCTTGCAGCCTTGCGCTGCTTGCACTCCCTACTCGTCTCATGCCTTCTCTCAAGTGCACCGGACTGCGGGTCCGACTTGACTTCCACTCCTTGGAATCTCGGGCCCTCTATGCCTCCTGACTGCCCTGGTCGTTCTTGCTGCTCTGCTGGCTTCTCCTCGTGTGTTCTTGGTGTCTCTGCTGAATAAGACTGCCCCCTTTATATAGAGGAGCCTTGCGAGCCCGATATGGCAACTGACATCTTTGAATCCCTTGATTCACTCCCTCAGTTTTCCAGCTTGTCCAATCCCTCCAGGATTGTTTCCATAACTTATTGGTTGCCAAATCTGTCCAATCCCTCCAGGATTGTTTCCATAACAGATTAATTGCCATTCCCGGAGAAACTTTCCCGGATTGCTCGCTCGGATTGACTTGGCGCCAGCTAAGCCTTGTCGACCCGATCCATCCTCCTCTAGGATCCACGTCCCTGATCTCCTTCCCAAGATCACGGTCATCTGAATGGGATTGCTGCGTCCACCGGTGCTCGAGCATGGTCACGGACTTAACCGATCTCCACAAGTAGTCAACTCCCTTGCCACTAAGTGCTGAGCCTCCCTTAGCTTCTGCCGGGCCTGTTGAGTCGTGCGCACTCCTAGAGTGCCTTTGCACAGTTGTATCAGGTTCACTGAACCTCGTAGAGCATTGCACCATGCTTGCTCGTGGGCATCTTCACTGCCCACCCGTGCATTCGCCTACTTGTGCCTTGTGGTGCTTCCTGGCCACAATCTGGTCCCTCAGCCCACTGCCGAGCCTTGATCGGTTGTTCCCTTCACCGGTGCCTCCGTGCACGCTTGTGTGACCATCTCCACACTTGTCCGCTTATGGACTTGCAATTGTTCCCAACACCTCGCACTTGACTACCCCCGCATCCTTACGGGCGTGCTATGCACTACCACTACCCGAGGTATGGCTTGTGGTACGCATTCTCCGGGTCAAGAGTTCAGGGGTCTAACAAACCTCCCCCACCCAAGGGATTTGACGCCCTCGTCGAATGAGACTCTCAGTACCGCCGGATGAGGTCTTCGTACTGCCATAGTGTGACATCCTTCTCCCAAGTCGCCTCTGACTCGGGTAGGTTCTTCCACTTGACCAAGTACTCCATCCTCCTGTTCATCTTGCTGTATCCCAGCACTCGGTGATCAAGTATGCCTTCCACCTCCTTGTTGAGTTCCTTCCTCACAGTGAGAGGGGCGCGCTTCACCTTGTTGGGCTCCGGATGCTCCTCGTCCCGATGGTAAGGCTGAAGGAAACTGACGTGGAATGTCGGGTGCACCTTCATCCTCTCCGGCAATGCTAGCCGATAGGCTACTGGCCCGACTCTCTTGATCACTTCAAAAGGTCTGTCATACCGCTGGAACAAGCCCTTGTGCCAGCGCTTGCTCATGATCTTCTTCCAGATCTATGGGGTGAGCTTCAACATCACTAAGTCCCCCACCTGGAATTCCAGCGGCCTCCGGTTCTTGTCCGCATACTTCTTCGTCCGCTTGGCAGCCTTGGCGAGGCTATCTCTTGCCTCTTCCAGCATCTCCTGCTTGTCACGCGCGAATCGATATGCGGCCGGGCACAGCCCTTCCTTGCGCTGCAACGCCACCTCCTACGGCGTTAGCGGTTGGTAGCCCATTGCCAACTCAAACGGGCTATGACCTGTTGCAAAGGAGCGGTTCAAGTTGTAGGACAACTGAGCCGAGTCAAGCAAGTCTAGCCAATTCCGTTGACTTGCTGAGACATAGTGCCTCAAGTACTCCTCCAGCAGCGCATTCACTCGTTCTGTCTAGCCGTCCGTCAGTGGATGATTGGCCGTTGAGAACTTCAGTTCGGATCCTAGCAATCTGAACAAGCATGTCCAGAAGTTGCCTGTGAACCGAGCGTCTCAGTCACTCACGATCTCCGTCGGTACTCCAAAGAGCTTCACCACGGAGCGATAGAAAGCCTCAGCTGCTGCCTCAGCTGTGCAATTCTTGGTTACGAGGGTGAAAATTGCGTACTTGGAGAAACGGTCCACGACCACCATCACCGCCGTATAACCCCTCACCTCTGGAAATCCGGACACAAAGTCCATAGAAACAGACACCCAAGGCTTCTCTGGCACTGCCAAGGGTTGTAGGAGACCAGCCTCTGCTCGCCTCTCCACCTTGTCTTGTTGACAAACGAGACAAGTCTTGACGTATAACTCCACGTCGTCGGCCATCTTTGGCCACACATAGGACCTGGTCAACAGGGCTAGCGTCCGCTCACGGCCTGGATGTCCAGCCCAAGGACTGTCATGACTTTCCTTCATCAGCTAGTAGCGCAATCCCTCTCAGCTAGGGACAAGCAAATGGCCACCTTTGCCATAAAGCAGCCCATCTTCCAGCCAATACTGCCTCACCGTCCCGTCCTTGACTTGCTCCACTAGGAGTTGATAAGTCTTGTCCCCTAGGGTAGCGATCTTGACCTCTTGGAGGAAGTCGGAGGTAACTTGAGTTAAAGCTGCCACCTGGTCCGAAGCCTTCCGACTGAGGGCATCCGCCACTAGGTTGTGCCTCCCCAGTTGGTGTTCCCACTCGAAGTCATACTCCGCTAGGAACTCTTGCCACCGTGCTTGCCTTGGTGACAACTTTGGTTGTGACCTGAAGAAGGTATTGGCGATGTTGTCCGTCTTGACCACGAATGTGGTTCCCAGCAGGTACACTTGCCACACCCTCAAGCAATGCACCACAGCTAGCATCTCCTTCTCGTGTGCTGAGTAGCACTGTTCAGCCGGCTTCAACTTCCAACTCTCGAACGCCATGGGATGTCCGTCTTGCACGAGAACTCCTCCTACAGCACGATCTGAGGCATCCGTATGCACCTCAAATGGCTTCTCAAAGTTCGGGAGCTTGAGCACGGGCTCCGTCACAATGGCGGTCTTCACCTTGGAGAACGTCACTTCACAATCCTCGTCCCATGTCCACTTCTGCTCTTTCCGTAGCAGATCAGTCAAGGGACTCACTTTCTTTGAGTACCCCTTAATAAACTTGCGGTAGTAGTTAGCCAGCCCCAAGAAACTCCACAACTTGGACACCGACTTTGGTGGAGGCCAATCCTGGATTGCCTGCACCTTCTTGGGGTCCATCCGCACTTGCCCTTGGCCGATCACATGGCCAAGGAATCGGATCTCCTGCATGCCAAACTCGCACTTCTCCCTCTTCACATACAGGGAGTGTTGCCTAAGTTGCTCAAAAACAGCTTGCAAGTGCTGCACATGTTATGCCAAGTCCCTGCTATACACGACAATATCGTCCAAATAGACAACCACAAATTGATCCAGCATGTCGTGAAACACATCATTCATCAAGTCGCAGAATGTGGCAGGAGCATTGGTTAAACCGAATAGCATTACCAGGAATTCAAAGGATCCATAACGAGTTACCATTGTGGTCTTGGACTCGTCTCCTTTGGCGATGCGGACTTGCCAATATCCTGAACGCAAGTCCAGCTTGGAGAAGACCCTCGCCTCACCTAGGCGATCAAACAGGTCTGCAATCAAGGGCACCGGGTACTTGTTCTTTACCGTGACCTTGTTCAATCCACGGTAGTCGACACACAACCAGAGAGAGCCATCCTGGTTCTCTTGGAACAACACCGGGGCTCCATAAGGGGCTTTGGAGGGCTGGATCTTTCCCGCATCCAACAACTCGGTCAGCTGATGCCGCAGCTCTACCAGGTCCTTCGGGGACATCCGGTACTGGGCTTTGGCTGGGGGAACGGTGCCTGGCAGTAGTTCTATCTTGTGATCTACCACACAGCACGGCGGTAGCCCTCTTGGCAACTCCTCCGACATCACATCTTGGAATTGCTCGAGCACTTCCACAACCTCGTGTGGAATCTCACGGTCTGCCTCCATCTCCTGCGCGTCCACTTCCCTAATAGCCACAAGGTAAGTAGGATACCCCTTCTTCATTCCTCGTGCCAATTGCATTGCAGATACCATCTCCGTGGCTACCTCCTCGGAGCATGCAAGGCCTCGGTATCCTTGCACAAAATAGGGTCGTCGTGGATCTCCAATGACGATGCCTCCCACAGGAGGCATGATGGTGATTGCCGCATCTGCAAAGAAGCTATTCCCAAGGATGAGGTCGTAATCATCCAAAGGAACCACCATCAGATTGACTGTACCCTCCCAGGCCTCTATCTTGATGGGCACATCCCTTGCCAACCCACCCATCGGTTGGCTCTTGGAGTTCACTGGCTTCAATCGGCTGTGAGAGCATTCCACTCGCAACTCCAAGGTTCGTATCATCCGATCTGATACGAATGTGTTGGTGGCGCCAGTATCCACCAAGGCTGACATCCGCCTGCCATTCAAGGTTACATCCACGAACAACAAACTGTGGCGTACCTTAGGGCGCTCACTCCGCAGAGCACCTAGTGCCTGCAGTGGGGCAACACGCTGCACTTGGCCCTCGTCAGAGTCATCCAACCTTAGGGCAGTAACCTTCCCCTCCCGCTTTGGGCACTCCTTTGCCCTATGGGGTCCGTTACATATGAAGCAGCCCTGGTGCGTCCAAGGATCCTTCCTTCCGTTGGCTCCCTCGATCACCTTCGCCTTCCCTTTGTCTGGTCAGGTCAGCTGCTTCTCCTTGCCCTTTCCTGACTTCCCTTTCAGGTAGGACTTGGAATTCTTGTCCTTGTCCATCGGCTGGGCCTTCTTGCTCCCCTCCTCGGCACAAGCAATCCGTAAGTCCAGCAGTGCGTCCGCCACAGCTAGGGCAGAAGGGAGGTCTCTTACCCCTTGCCTCCTTAGCTCGAGTTGAGCCCAAGGTTGCAACCCCTTCAAGAACGTGTACAGCTTGTCCGTCTCTGACATATCCGTCACGTTCAGCATCAGTGCGCTAAACTCCTTCACGTAGTCTCGCACTGGTCCGCTGTGCCTCAGCTTGGCCATCGCATCCCGAGCAAGCCATGCCGTGTTGCTCAGCAGGAACTGCTCTTTCAGCTCCTTCTTCAGTGCCTCCCAGGTCTCCATCCAAGGTCTGCCTGCACTGATATCGTCTTGGACCCGGGTCCTCCACCATAGCTTCGCATCCTTGGCAAGGTACATGGTGGTGATCGTCACCTTCTCGGCGTCGAGGATCTTCGCAGCAGCGAAGTAGTTCTCCACATCCCATATGAAGTTCTCTAGATCCTTGGAACTCCTTGTTCCTTCAAACGCCTTTGGCTCCGGGACCTTCATCTTCCCACGAGGCTCATTCGATGGCCCCGCCTGGGACACCAATTGCCACTTGATCAGGACCACATCATCCTTCAGGGTCGCCACATCAAGCTTGATCGCCTTCAGCAGATCAGTCACGGTTCCTCCAAGATCGTCGCCTTCGCCGACGTTGTCCTCCAAAGCAGCAACGCGGGGTTCCAGCGTAGCGGTTGGGTCTGCTTGTCCAGTGAGCTCTGCAAGGCGGCCTTCTAGCACCGCCACTTGCTCCCGCAATGCTTCCATCGCCCTGGTCCACACGGTTGCTGGTTGTAGGGTACGTGTGGTCCTTGACAAAGGGTATTCTCAACCTGAACACAGCACCACTTTCACAGGTACTCCGGCTTGTCACGGACAAAACCTCCGCTCTGATACCAATTGTCATAGGGCCAATGCGGGCCACAAATTTTTCCGCACCCCGCTAGGCGTCGACACTCCACTTGCTGACCAGCCACACACCGTGCGTATCATCAAGGCCAAACGATCACCAAAACGAAGAACCAACACCAAGGAATACAAGAACACAATTGGGAAAACGTAACTCGTATTCACATATATTACAAGTACACAAAAAACCCAACCCAGGACAGAGCTCTTATGCAGTCTCACGAGCCTAGGCCTTGCAGCCTTGTGCTGCTTGCACTCCCTACTCGTCTCGTGCCTTCTCTCAAGAGCACCGGGCTGCGGGTCCGACTTGACTTCCACTCCTTGGAATCTCGGGCCCTCTGTGCCTCCTGACTGCCCTGGTCATTCTTGCTGCTCTGCTGGCTTCTCCTCGTGTGTTCTTGGTGTCTCTGCTGAATGAGACTGCCCCCTTTATATAGAGGAGCCTTGCGAGCCCGATATGGCAACTGACATCTTCAAATCCCTTGATTCACTCCCTCAGTTTTCCAGCTTGTCCAATCTCTCCAGGATTGTTTCCATAACTGATTGGTTGCCAAATCTGTCCAATCTCTCTAGGATTGTTTCCATAACAGATTAATTGCCATTCCCAGAGAAACTTTCCCAGATTGCTCGCTCGGATTGACTTGGCGCCAGCTAAGCCTTGTCGACCCGATCCATCCTCCTCTAGGATCCACATCCCTAATCTCCTTCCCAAGATCATGGTCATCTGAAGGGATTGCTGCGTCCACTGGTGCTCGAGCATGGTCACGGACTTAACCGATCTCCACAAGTAGTCAACTCCCTTGCCGCTAAGTGCTGAGCCTCCCTTAGCTTCTGCCGGGCCTGTTGAGTCGTGCGCACTCCTAGAGTGCCTTTGCGCGGTTGTATCAGGTTCACCGAACCTCCTAGAGCGTTCCACCGTGCCTTGCTCGTGGGCATCTTCACTGCCCACCCGCGCATTCACCTACTTGTGCCTTGTGGTGCTTCCTGGCCACAATCTGGTCCCTCAGCCCACTGCCGAGCCTTGATCGGTTGTTCCCTTCACCGGTGCCTCCACGCACGCTTGTGTGACCATCTCCACACTTGCTTGCTTATGGACTTGCAATTGATCCCAACACCTCGCACTTGACTACCCCCGCATCCTTACGGGCGTGCTATGCGCTACCACTACCCCGAGGTACGGCTTGTGGTATGCATTCTCCGGGTCAAGAGTTCAGGGGTCTAACAGATGCCTTGATTGACCATTGGTTGTGCACTCAGTTGCTCCTGGGCAGTGCCTTACTCGACCATGGGCTGAGCCTTGCTCTACCATGGGCGATGGCTTTGTCGAGCATGGAGACAGCCCTCAGTTGACCATGGGCTGTGCGTTGCTCTACCACGGGCGATGCCTTGCTCGACCACAGGTGATGCCTTGCACAACCACGGGCGGTGCCTTTCTCTACCACGGGTGATGCATTGGAGGACAGTGGAGACAGCCACCGGTCGACCACATGCTGTGCACTCAGTTGCTGACAGGCAGTGCCTCGCTCCACCATGGGAGATGCGTTACTCAATGGTGGGCTGTGTCTCACTCTACGATGGGCAACAGCTTGGTCAACCACAGAGACAGCCCATGGTCAAGCACGGACTATGCCTCGCTCTACTACGGCCATTACCTGGCTTGACCACGGGCTGGGCCATGCTCTACCAGGGGTGATGGCAGGGTCAACAACGAAGACAGAACTCGCTCCACCATGGGCTGTGCCATGCTCTACCACGGGCGATGGTTGGGTTGATGATGGGCTGCGCCTCGCTCCACCATGGGCGATGCCTTGCTCGACCACGCAATGTGCCAGGCTCTACCACAGGCAATGGCTTGGTCGGCCACATAGACAGCCCTTGATCGACATTGGGTTGTGCCTCGCTCTACCACAGGGGATGCCCTGCTCAACCATGGGCTGTGCCTTCCTCTACTACAGGTGATGGCTTGGTCAACCACAGAGACAGCCCTCGGCCAACCACAGGCTGTGGCTTGCTCTACCACGGGTGATGTCTTGCTCGACCATAGGCTTTGCCTCGTCTACCATGGGTGATGGCTCCATTGACCATGGAGAGAGCCCTCGGTCAACCACGGGCTGTGCCTTGCTCTACCACGGGTGATGCCTTGCTCAACCACGGGCTGTGGCTCGCTCTACCACGGGTGATGGCTTGGTCGAGCATGGAGACAGCCCTCAGCCGACCACAGGTTGTGCCTTGCTCTACCACGGGCGATGGCTTCGTTGACCATAGAGAGAGCCCTCGGTCAACCATGGGCTGCACCTCATTCTGCCACAGGCAATGCCTTGCTCAACCATGGGCTGTGCCTTGCTCTACCATGGGCGATGGCTTGGTAAAAAATGGAGACAGCCCTCGCTTGGCCATGGGTTGAGCCTCGCTCTACCACGGGTGATGCCTTGCTCTACCAGGGGCTCTGCCTCACTCTACCACTGGTGATGGCCTGGTAAACCATGAGCAGCACCTCACTCTAACACGCGCAATGCCATACTCAGTCAATGATGGAGACAATCCTCGGTTGACCATGGGCAGTGCCTCACTCTACCATGGGTGATGCCTTGCTCCACTATGGGCAGTGCCTCGCTCAACCACCAGTGATGGCCTGGTCACCCATAGAGACAGCCCTTGGTCGACCATGGGTAGCGCCTCACTCTAGCATGTGCAATGCCATGCTCGATGACAGGCTATGTCTCGCTCTACCACAGGCGATGACTTGGTCAACCATGGAGACAGCCCCTCGATTGACCATGGGTTATGCCTCGCTCTACCCCCGTTGGTGGCTTCATCGACCATGGAGACATCCCTCGGTCGACCCCGGGCAGCGCCTCTCTCTACATGGATGATGCCTTGCTCGACCACCATTTGTGCCTGGCTCTACCAGTAGCAGTGGCTTGGTTGACCATGGGCTGTGCGATACTCTACCACTGGCGATGGCTTTGTTGACCACGGAGACAGCCCTTGGTCGACCACATGTTGTGTGTTCAGTCACTGATGGGTAGTGCCTTGCTCCATCACGGGCGTTGCCATAGTTAACCACGGGCTGTGCCATGCTCTACCACGGGCGATGGCAGGGTTGACCAGGGAGACAGCCATCGGTCGCCCACAGGCTGCGCCTCACTCCACCATGGGCGAGCCCTTGCTCGACCACAGGTGGTGCCTTGCTCGACCACAGGTGGTGCCTTGCTCGACCACAGGTGTTGGCTTGGTTGACCAGGGTGATAGTCCTTGGTTGACCACTCTCTGTGCCTCGCTCTACCATGAGTGATGCCTTGCTTGACCACGGGCTGTGCCTGGCTCAACCATGGGCTATGGGTTTGTCAGCCATGAAGACTACCTTCGGTTAACCATGGGCTATGCCTCGCTCTACAATGGGCTATGCCTTGCTCTACCATGGGTGATGCCTTGCTCGACCATGGGCTGTGCCTAGCTCTACCATGGGCAATGGCTTGGTCAACCATAGAGATTGCCCTCAGTTGACAACAGGCCATGCGCTCGGTCACGGATGGGCAGGGTCAACCACAGAGACAGCCCTCAGTCAACCACGGGCAATGCCTTGCTCTACCACAGGCTGCGCCTCGCTCTACCATGGGTTGCGCCTTGCTCTACCACGGGTGGTGCCTTGCTCGACCATGGGTTGTGCCTTGCTCTACCACAAGTGATGGCTTGGTCGGGCATAGAGACAGCCCTCGCTCGACCATGGGTGATACCTTGCTCTACCATGAGCTGTGCCTCCCTCTACCATGGGCGATGGCTTCATCGACCTTGGAGAGATCCCCCAGTCGACCACGGGCTGGCCTCACTCTACCATGGGCATTGCCTCGCTGTACCACAGGCTATGCCTTGCTTTACCATGGGTGATGCCTTGCTTGACCACAGGCTGCACCTTGATCTGCCATGGGCAATGGCTTGGTCGACCACAAGCAGTGCCTCACTCTACCATCAGCGTTGCCTTGCATGACCACAGGCAATGCCTTGCTCTACGATGGGTGATGGCTTGGTTGACCAGGGAGACAGGTCTCAGTGGACAACGGGCTGTGCCTTGGTCTACCATGGGCGATGCCTTGCTTGACCAAGGCGACAGCTCTTGGTGGATGACGAGCGATGTCTTGATCAACTATGGGTTGTGCACTCAATCGGTCATGGGCAGTGCCCTGTTGTACCATGGCAACAGCCCTTGGTCCATCATGGGGCAGTGCCCTGATCAACCACAGTGACAATGCTAGGTCGACCACGGGCAGTGCCTTACTATACCATGGGCGATGCCTTGGTCAACCACGGTCTATCCCTTGCTGTACCACGGGTGATGCCTTGGTCAACCATGGGCTGTGCCTTGTTGTACCACAGGCAGTGACTTGCTTGGCCATGGGCTGTGCCTAGCTCTACCATGGGCGATGGCTTGGTTGACCATGGAGATAGCCCTCTGTCAATCACGGGCTGTGCCTCGCTCTACCACAGGCAATGCCTTGCTCCACAATGGGCTGTGCCTAGCTCTATGATGGGCGATGGCTTGGTTGACCCTGGAGACAGCCCTCAGTCAACCACAAGCTGCGCCTCACTCCACCACGGGTGATGCCTTGCTCGACAATGGGATGTGCCATGCTCTACCACGGGTGATGGCTTGGTTGACCACGGACACAACCCTTGGTTGACCACGGGCTGCACCTTGCTGTACCATGGGCGATCCCTTGCTTGTCCACAGATTGTGCCAGGCTCCACCACAGCTGATGGCTTGGTCAGCCACAGAGACAGGCCTCGGTTGACCACGGGCCGTGCCTCGCTCTACGATGTGCAATGTCTTGGTTGACCACAGGTAGTGCCTCATCCTACCATGGGCGATGGGTTGGTTGTTATGCTATAAGGATGCAAATGTAACAAAACAAAACAATGAGGGGTCCGCTGGAAATAATGGGGAGTGAGATGGTTGGGATTGTTAGGCATAACAGAACAGCAATTGAGTACAGTTGGGACTAACAGAACAGCAACTGAGTTCTAGTATAAATCAGCCTGTCACACAACAATACAAACTATCAGAAAAAGAATAAGAAATAAGAACAGTTCAATTCTACCCTCAACTCTCCGTTTCCTTGATTTTGAGCCCCCAATTTGATAGCCAATAGGCTAACAATTGGTATCAGAGCTCAGCCCTTCCTCGGCCTGCAGCAGCAATGACAGAAACATGGGCAGCACAGGAGAATCGGAAGTTTGAGGCTCTGCTGCGAGAACGGGACCAGCAATTGGAAGAAATGCAAGCTAGGTTCAAGAAGATGGAAAAATGATTTGACGAAGTGCTGAGTCTCCTCTAGAACCCAGGACCGCAACATGGGGTGTCTCTCCAACATGGCTCAGGAGAAGGGAATGGCCCGGGACTGCATTGAGGTAATGCAAGGGACTCGTATGCTCTCATGGCCAGGATGGGAAGGGTGGAATTCCCATGGTTTGACGGGGCCAATTTTGATGATTGGCTATATAGGTGCCAACAGTTCTTTGAGTTTGATGCAACACCTGATTCCGCAAAAATCCGGGTTGTGGCTATACATTTGGAAGGTTGTGCCCTGCAGTGGCACCAGCTGTGGATGAAAACTAAAGGAACCACCGGGGCCACAGCTATCTGGGACGACTATGTGGCAGCCTTGAGTGCTTACTTCAGCTCAAGAGGTTACGAGGACCCGTGGGGCGACCCGAAGAATCTAATCCAGGAAGGTACATTGTTTGACTATGTTGATGCATTTGATGGTTTACTTAACAAGGTGGAAGTGGCAAAGGCAGTTGCAGTGAGCCTATTCTTGAGAGGGCTCAAGGATGAAGTCCAACACAACGTGAGGATGCTCCGACCACTAATGATTAATGAAGCTTACCAATTGGCCAGGCTGCAGGAAGCAAATTACCATGCAATAGGACATTTGCAAAATAGCCTGGGGTCCTCCTTGAGGGCTAGATCAATAGGGTCACCGGGCTAGAATGGGCCACCCCCACCACCGGCTAGCACGGCAAGCTCCAACCAAAGAAGAGGGGTAGGAGCCAAGTCTTCAAAAACTCTGTCTACTGCAGAATACGAGGATCGAAGGAAATGAGCCCTCTGTTTTTGGTGCGATGAAAAATTTTCACCAGGATACAAATGTGCCAAGAAACAGGCATTCTCAATTCGGGTGGATGACAGCAATGGGGATGACAATGATGATGAGGAAAAGGAACCGGAGATATTTGTTCATGCATTAGACGGCAGCCCTATTAGTATTAATGCCCTAAGTCCAATCACATATGATGTAATTGGAGCTATTTTACATTCATAAACTATAATTGAGGCATTTCATTAATCATGTGCTGCATATTTTGATGAAACACATAAATTAGGATAATGGTTTTAGGGTCATGATGAGATCATACTAGTGAGACCTAAGATCTCAAAAGTCCTAATCTAAAATTGTTCCTAGTGTACGATCACTGAGTCAGGGATCAGTGATCTGATGAAACTAGTACACTCGTTATATGCTCTATTGTAGAGGGCAACTGATCTCACTGTTACCTATGAAGAGTCACTAATATAAGAGTGTAGGTGCTTGTTATAGAACAAGTTCACTAAACTGACTCACTTGAGAAAAACCTAATGGATACTCATGTAAATGTCAATAGGTAATTCCTCTGGTGATAGTAGGTGTAAATAGTCCTCAGACCTGAGATTACCATAGCACCTTGTAATTGTTAAATTGAGGTTCTAGTTTATCCCTTAACGTGACTTTTACAGACACGTGCAGGGTATTCTGGACTCAAAAAGACTCTTATGGAGGTGGTGAGTAATCAACAAGGAATCAGTTACTCTTCATGAGAGGGGAGAATGTCTTATGGGTTCTACTTAGTATTGACTCGGGAAATCTCTAATCAGAGTAGAATCAAAATTGGAAAGGAGTTTCTAATATTTTTCATGATTGAGTCTAATACTTGAGAATAGTAATGCATATGAATAGATATTGGGATTTGACATTGCATCCATATCCTAACCTATTCGAGACATTGTATAACCGAAGGATGTAATTACACAGGAACTAATCGCCAAAGGGTGTTCGATCTTTTGATTGATTCTCACCATTCGGGTAGTCATGATACGTTGTTAGACATCAATCTTGACTTGTGGGTCTAAATGATTAAGGGTTAATTGGCTAATCTTATTAAATGGTTTAATGAGATTGAGCCCACTGCCGACTTGGTGTGGAGCCCAATGGGTCACACACAATATAGGTAATTTCTCGTAACGAAATTTAAATATGTTAAATTTCGAATTGGGTTTTAGAATTTCGCTAGCACGAATTGAGCCCATAATGGTCACATGTCTTATTGGATAATAATATTATGCGATTAAATATTCGATTAGATTTTAGAAATCTTATCGAAAAATATTCTCTTGGTAATATCTGAAAGATTTTTTGAAATCACGGAAGATTGTGAAGATTTATTTTATGTGATTTGATTTACTAAAATAAATAAAAACCAACTCCCTTCGGCCGACGAAGAGATTGACGAAGAGGTTGACAAGTGGAAAGAGAGAAAAATCAATCAACCCTCTTGTGAATGCCGAGAGAAAGAAAAGGAAAAATACGCATTCGTGTGGTGATCGTTTGTGAGAATCGTTCTCAATCTCTACGAGGAAACCTAGTGTGGATATCGTAGAGGGTGTGCACGTGCACACCTAGTCAAAGGATCGACTCCAAAGGTTCATGATTGGTGGATCCGGGTTCGTTCATACATGACATCAATATCCAGATTTAAACACAAAGACTGAACACGGTTTTTGTTAGGTATATATTCTAAACCTATTCAAATTAAAATTCTGAATTACTTCAAAGGGATCATTGGATTTGGGAATAAAATTTTGAAATTTACGTTTCCGCTGCACTATCGATTCCCAACAAGCCCGTGCTGTAGAACTATGCAAGTGACCGGGTTTGTGGGGCGGAAACCCTTGCAGATCCTCATTGACTCGGGTAGCACACATAATTTCCTCAATGAAGAGCTCGGGAAGAGACTTGGCTGCCATCTGGATACTGTCCCACCCCTAACCATAATGGTGGCAAATGGAGGTCAGTTAACTTGTAACTTCACCTGCCAAGATTTTAAATGGCACATGTAGGGCAGGTCTTATGCGTCGGATGTCCTGCTGGTTCAACTTGGGAGCTACGACATGATTCTTGGCGTACAATTGCTCACGATGCTGGGGGACATCACCTAGAACTTTGGTAAGGTTTGAATGCAATTCCAGAGCCAAGGCATTGAGCATACTATCTTGGGCCATTCCAGGCAGAAGTTGCGGTTAATGGGGCAAAAAGGGATAGAACAGTTGCTCGGAAAATCTAAGCAACTCGCTGTCCTACACCTATATCTCTTAGAAGGTGCAGCAAAACTACAGGGCCAACCAGTAGCAGGGACCAGGAAGAGGTAGCAGCGGCAGTTGCCCCCATTCTCACCCAATTTGAGGACATCTTTAGGAAGCCTCAGCAGCTGCCCCTCGGAGGAGTCACAATCATAGGATTCCCCTTAAGGCCAGGGCCTCTCCAGTCAACATTCAACCCTATCGGTACCCGTCAGCCCAGAAGGATATCATTGAGCAGATGGTCCAGGAAATGCTGCTCTCAAGGATCATACACCACAGCAGCAGCCCGTATGCCTCACCAGTAATCTTGGTAAAGAAAAAAGATGGATCATGGCAGCTATGCATCGACTACCGCTGTCTAAATGATCGAACTATTAATGATAAATTCCCCATCCCCATCATTGAAGACCTCCTAGATGAGTTGCATGGCTCCACGGTCTATTCGAAACTTGACTTACGAGCAGGATACCACCAAATTAGAATGCAGGAGGAGGATGTGCACAAAACGGCATTCCGAACCCATGAAGGCCATTGTGAGTTCTTGGTGATGCCATTCGGGCTCACAAACGCCCCGGCCACCTTCCAAAGCTTAATGAACTCCATCTTTTGGCCCTTCCTTCGTAAGTTCATTCTTGTATTTTTCGATGACATTTTGATTTACAGTCGGAATATTGTATAGCATAGGGCACATCTCCGAACAACATTTGAGTTGTTAAGGAAGCACCAGCTCTTCGCCAAGCGATCCAAGTGCACATTTGGGGTCAGCCAAGTCGAGTACCTGGGGCATTTTGTGTCTGCACAGGGAGTAACCACTGATCCGAGGAAAGTGTAGGCCATGCGAGACTGGCCCATCCCACGTATGGTCAAGCAGCTTAGGGGATTCCTCGGCCTAACCGGATATTATCGGCATTTTGTCCGAAACTATGGTTCCATCAGTAGACCCCTGATGGAACTCTTAAGGAAAGACTCCTTCGAATGGTCCCTGGCAGCTACAAAAGCCTTTGAAGGGCTCAAGGATGCCCTAGTCTCAGCTCCAGTATTAGCTCTACCAGATTTCTCACGGCCCTTTGAGGTCGAGACTGATGCCTCGGGGCAAAGCATGGGAGCTGTTCTGTCATAAGGAGGCCACCCCATCACATACATCAGTAAGCCTTTTGCCAATTTGCATAAGCACTTATCAGCTTACGAAAAAGAGCTCTTGGCGATAAAGAAATGGGGGCATTATTTGAAGGCTTGACCTTTTGTCATCCGCACAGACCATCAAAGCCTTAAGCATTTGCTAGAACAACGGCTCAACACTCCTCTGCAACATGCCTGGCTGACCAAATTGCTAGGTTATGACTATGTGATCCAGTACAGGAAGGGCAAAGATAATGTTGCAGCAGATGCTCTGTCAAGAGTGACAGGCAGCAACCTACATTTACTAGCCATCTCTACTATGTAGACCGATCTCTATGATAAGATTAGGGACAGTTGGACTACGGACCCATTGCTGCAGCGCCTTATCCAACAACTCGAGCAAGGAGCCGAGCACTCCTACCAATTTACTTGGCAAAATGGACAACTGTGCAAACAAGGCTGGCTGGTTGTAGGGGCAGACCCTGGGTTACGAAAACTCATCATTCAGCTTTACCATGACACCCCAACTGGGGGGCACTCCAGTGTGCATGCTACCCTACAATGAGTTCGATCCAACTTCTACTGGAAGGGATTGCAGAAACAAGTCCGTACGCTTGTTCCCGAGTGTGATGTACGCCTCCATCATAAAATGGAAACAGCAGCCCCGGTTGGCCTTCTGCGGCCATTACCTATACCAAGTCATGTCTTTAGCAAGATCAGCATGAATTTTATCAATGGCCTACCTAAGTTAGAAGGCAAGGACTCCATTTTGGTGGTGGTTGACCGCCTAACCAAATACAGCCACTTCATGGGACTATGCCATCCATACTCTGCTGCACAGGTGGCAAGGGTTTTCATGGACAACGTCTACAAACTTCATGGCAGTCCCTGTAGCATTCTTAGCGATCGCAACCCCCTATTCCTCAGCTCCTTCTGGCAGGAGCTCTTTCGCCTCCAAGGGACTTCTCTGAAGATGTCCTCTGCCTATCATCCTTAGACAGATGGCCAAACAGAAGTCGTTAATTGTTGTCTGGAATGCTACCTGCGATGTACCACCAGCCAATATCCGTTGCGCCGGCACAGCTGGTTATCAACAGCAAAATGGTGGTACAACATGTCTTATCACACATCCATACGATGCACTCCCTTCGAAGCCCTCTACGGGGAGCGCCCCCCCGGGTTACATGTCCCTTATGTCCCCAGGGACTCCTCCATTGATGTTGTTGATAGACGACACTCGAAACGGGAAGCTTTCATCACTAACTTGCAGCATCAACTACAACGTGCCCAAAACTGGATGAAAACTCAAGTTGACAAGCGACGGACAAACAGGACCTTCACTGAGGGCAATGGGTGTACCTCAAATTACAAAACTACCGCCAGCACTCCATCCATGCTCGGCGGTACCCCAAGTTGGCAGCTAGATACTACAGACAATTCCTTATCATTGAATGGGTTGGGCCAGTTGCCTACAAACTTGCCTTACCGGCTGCCGCAAAGATCCACCCCATCTTCCACATTTCACTGTTAAAAGGAGCCCTGAAGCCACCTCAACAGGTTACACGCATTCCAGTACACCTCACCACGGAGGAGTGCCCGGTTCCACTAGCCATTCTCTACAAAAGGCTCATAAAACATGGCAAGGTGGCTGCAACCCAAGTCCTTACCCACTGGTCGAACTCTTCACCAGAAAACGCCTCCTGGGAGTTTCTCCATGATCTGCAACTTCGCTTCCCTGACATGAACCTTGGGGACAAGGTTCATTGAGTAGGAGGGTGGTGTTACGCTATAAGGATGCAAATGTAACAAAACAAAATAATGAGGGGTCCACTAGGAAATAATGGGGAGTGAGATGGTTGGGATTGTTAGGCATAACAGAACAGCAACTGAGTACAATTGGGATTAACAGAATAGCAATTGAGTTCTAGTATAAATAAGCCTGTAACACAACAGTACAAACTGTCAGAAAAAGAATAAGAAATAAGAAAAGTTCAATTCTACCCTCAACTCACTGTTTCCTTGATTTCCAGCCCCCAATTCGATAGCCAATAGGCTAACATTGGTTGACAACGGACATTGCCCCTGGTCGACCACGTATTGTGCGTGTGATCACTGACCAGCAGCGACTTACTCTACCACGGCCGATGCCTTGCTCGACCAAGGTGACAGCCCTTGGCTGATGATGGGTGATGCCTTCATCGACCATGGGTTGTGCACTTGGTTGCTCATTGGCAGTGCCTTGCTCTACCACAGTGATAGCGCTAGGTCAACCACAGGCAGTGCCTCACTCTACCATAGGCGATGCCTTGGTTGACCATAGTCTACGCCATGCTCAACCATGGGTAGTGTCACGGGGCCGATGCGGGTCACAAATTTTTCCGCACCCCGCTAGGCGTCGACACACCGTTTGTCGACCAGCCACACACACACCACGCGTACCGTCGAGGCCGAACGATCAGGGAACCGAAGAAGCAACACCGAGTGACACAAGAACACAATTGGGAAAACGCAACTCGTATTCACATCAATTACAAGTACACGAAAAACCCAATCCCAGATCCGAACACTTACACGCAACCTCACGAGCCTATGCCTCACAGTCTCCTACTGCTTGCACTCCCTACTCGTTTCGTGTCTTCCTTCCAGAACACCGGGTTGCTGCCCAACTCGACTTCCACTCCCTTGGAATCTCGAGCTCGTCGTGTTCCTCGACTGATCTGGTCACTCTTGGTTCTCTCCTCGCCTCTGCTTGGAGTCTGGTGTCTCTCGCCTCTTCTGGTCTCTTCCCGAATGAGGCCGACCCCCTTTATATAGGGGAGCCGAGCAAATCTGATATGGCAACCGTTAGATTTGAATCCCTTGATTCTCTCCATCAGATCTTGATCAGTTCAATCTCGGCTATCGATCTGCAATCTCCAAGATTGTTTCCATAATAGATTGCCTTGCCATATCCTGGGAGGATCTTCCTGGATTTCCCTGGATTGACTTGGCGCCAGCTTAGCCTCGTCGTCCAGGTTCACCCCCCCTAGGGTCCACATCCCTGATCCCCACCTAGGATCACGGTCGTCTGATTGCTGCATCCAGCGGTGCTTGCCTGGTCAAGGACTTAGTCGATCCCCACAAGTCGTCAACTCCCTCGCCGCTAAGTGCTAAGCCTCCCTTAGCGTCTGCCGGGCCTGTTGAGGTATGCGCACTCCTGGAGTGCCCTTGCGTGGTTGTATCAAGTTCCCTGAACCTCCTAGAGCCTGGCACCATGCCTTGCTCGTGGGCATCCTCACTGCCCACCCGCGCATTCACCGACTTGTGCCTTGTGGCACTCCCTTGCCACAATCTAGTCCTTCGGCACACTACCGAGCCTTTGATCGACCATCCTCTTCACGAGTGCCTTCATGCATGCTTGTGTGACCATCTCCCGACTTGCCCGCTTCATGGACTTGCAATTCTCTCAACACCATACACTTGGTTGCCCGCGCATCCTTGCGTGCAGGCTTATGCGCCACACTACCCCGAGGTGTAGCCTGTGGTGCGAATTCTCTAGGGCTAGAGCTCAAGGGTCTAACAGGTAGTACCTTGCTCTATCACAAGCCATTACTTGGTCAATCACAGAGACAACCCTTAGTCAACCACAGGCTATGTGCTTGGTCATAGTCGTGCAGTGTCTCGCTCTATCATGGGCAATGCCTTGCTCAACCATGGACTGTGCCTCGCTCTGCCACGGGCGATGGCTTGGTCAACCATGGAGACTGCCCTCGGTCGACCGCGAGTTGTGCGTTGCTCTACCTACGGTGATGCCTTTCTCGACCATGGGCTTTGCCTGTCTCTACCGTGGGTGATGCCTTGCTCGACCACGGGCAGTGCCTGGCTCTACCATGGGCCATGCCTTGCTCAACCATGGAGACTGCCCTCAGTAGACCACAAGTTGTGCCTCGCTCTACCATGGGTGATGCCTTGCTCATCCATGGGCGATGGCTTGGTTTACCATGGGCTGCGCCTCGCTCTACCACTGGCACCGCCTTGCCCAACAATAGGCTATGCCCTGCCCAACCATGGGCAATGGCTTGGTCGACCATGGAGACAGCCCTCGATCAACCACCAGGTGTGCCTTGCTCTAAGAAGGGCAATGCCTTGCTCAAGCCCTGGCTGTGCCCAGCTCAACCACTTGTGATGGGTTGTTCGACCATAGAGACAGCGCTCAATCGACCACTGGCTATGCCTCGCCCTACCACCAGCGATGCCTTGCTCGACAATGGGCTGTGCCAGGCTCTACCACGGACGACAGCTTGGTCAACCAAGGAGACAGCCCTTAGTCAATCACTGGCTGTGCCTCACCCTACCATGAGCGATGCCTTGCTCGACCACGGGCTGTTCCTTGTTCTACCACAGGCAATGGCTTGCTCGACCACCGAGACAGCTGTTGGTTGACCACGGGCTGTGCCTCACTCTACCATGGGTGATGCCTTGATCAACCATGGGCTGTGCCTTCTATTCCACGGACAATGGCTGGGTTGACCCTGGAGACAATCGTCGATCGACCATGGGCTGTGCCTCACTCTACCATGGGCGGTTCCTTGCTCGACCACAGGCTATGCCTTGCTCTACCACAGGTTTTGCCTTACTCTACCATGGAGATTGGCCTCAGTTGATCACAAGCTGCTCCTCAATCTACTACAGGCGACACCTAGCTTGACCATGGGTAGTGCCTTGCTCTACCACAGGTGATGGCTTGGTTGAGCATGGAGACATCCCTCAATCGACAATGGGTAGTGCCTCACTCTATCATGTGTGATGCCATCCTCGCCCATGGGCTATGCCTGGCTCTACCACCGGTGATGGCTTGGTTCTCCATGGAGACAGTCATCAATCGACCACGGGCTGTGCTTTGCATTTCCATAGGTGATGCCTTGCTCAACCATGGGCAGTGCCTTGCTCTACCACAGGCGATGGCTTGGTCAACCATAGGCTGTGTACTCGATTGCTGACAGGCAGTGCCTAGCTCTACCACATGTGATGCCTTGCCCGACCACGGGTTGTGGCTCACCCAACCACGGGCAATGCCATGCTCGACCATGGGCCGTGCCATGCTCTACCACGGGCCATGCCTTACTCTACCATGGGATGTGCCTCGGTCTACTATGGGCGTTGGCTTGCTCAACCATGGAGAATGCACTTGGCCGACCATAGGCTGCAGCTCACCCTACCATGGACGATGCCTTGCTCGACCATGGGCTATGCCTTGCTCGACCATGGGCTATGCCTTGCTCTACCAAAGGCAAAGGCTTTGTCGACCATGGAGACAGTCCTCGGTTGGCCATGGGCAGTGCCTCACTTTGCCACGGATGACGCCTAGCTCGACCACGGGTAGTGCCTTGCTCTACCACTAGCAATGGCTTGGTCAACTGAGAAGACAGCCCTTGGTCAACCACGGGCTGTGCCTAGCTCTAACACGGGCGATGGCTTGGTCGACCACGAAGACAACCCTTGGTAAACCATGGGCAGCTCCTAGCTCAACAATGGGCAGTGCCTCACTCTACCGCAGGCGATGACTTGGTTGACCATGGAGACAGGCCTTGGTTGACCACAGGCAGCACCTTGCACTATCACGCATGATGCCATGCAAGACAACGGGCCATGCCTGTCTCTACCAGGTGTGACTGCTTGGTCAACCCTAGCGTTGCCATGGTCGACCATGGGCTGTGCCTTGCTCTACCACGGGTGATGGCTTGCTCGACCACAGAGATAGCCCTTGGTCGACCACAACTTGTGCACTCGGTCATTGATGGGTAGTGTTAGACCCTTGAGCTCTAACCCCGGAGAATGCGTACCACAAGCCATACCTTGGGGCAGTGGTAGCGCTTAGCAAGCACGTGACAATGTGCAGGCTAACACTTGCAAGGTGTTGGGATAAATTGCAGGTCCATGAACGGGCAAGTAGGGAGATGGTCATGCAGGCGTGCACAGAGGCACCAATGGAGTGGACAACCGATCAAAGCTTAGCAATAGAGCTAAGGGATCAAAGCGTGGCCATGGAGGGTCACATTTCACAAGTAGGCAAATGCGCGGATGGGTGTTGATGATGTCCACAAGCAAGGCATGATGTAATGCTCAAGGATGCTCAGTGAACAAGATGTGACCGAGCAAAGGCATGCAAGGAGTAAGCACTACCCGATAGGCATGGCAGACACTAAGGGAATGCTCAACACTTAGTGGTTGCTGAGTTGATTACTTGCAGAGATCGGATAGGTCCTTGACTATACTCGAGCACCATTGGATGCTGCAATCCCAATCGGACGGCTGTGATCGTGGGAGGCGATCATGGACATGGGCCCTAGAGGAGAGTGGACCAGATTGATGATGCTGAGTCAGTGCCAAGTCATCCATACTTGGTCAAGCAGACAATCTTGGAGATTGCAGATCGATGATCGAGATTGAACAGATCGAGATCTAATGAAGAGAATCAAGGGATTAAGATATACTAGTTGCCATATCTAGTTTGCCACGCTCCTCTATATAAAGGGGGTCAGTCTCATTCTCAGAGACAACCAAGAATTCTTAAGAGGAGAGACACAGAGAGCCAAAGACTCCAAGAGAGTGGAAGTCAAGTCAGAGCAAGCAGTCTGATGTTCTTGAGAGGAGGCACGAGACGGGTAGGGAGTGCAAGCAGTGAGAGACTATGAGGCATATACTCGTGTGACTGCATGTAAGTGTTCTGATCTAGGTTGGGTTTTCATGTACTTGTGATATATGTGAATACAAGTTATGTTTTTCCCAATTGTGTTCTTGTGTTCCTCTATGTTGCTTTTGCAGTTCTGTGATCGAATGACCTCAACGGTACGTGCGGTGTGTGGCTGGTCGGCAAATGGAGTGTCGACACTAGTGGGATGTGGAAAAATTTGTACCCCGCATTGGTCCCGTGACAGGTAGTGCCTAGCTCTCCCATTGCAAAGCCTTACTTGACCATGGAGACAACCCTCAGTCGAACATGGGCGGTGCCTTGCTAGACCACGGGCTGTGCCTTTCTCTGCCATGGAGATTACCCTTGGAAGACCACAGGCTGCACCTTGCTCTACTACAGGCAACGCCTAGCTTGACCACTAGATGTGCCTTGCTCGAGCACAAGCTTCGGTTGGCCCCATGGGCGATGCTTATCTCTACCACAAACAATGCCTTACTTGACCACAGGCTGTGCCTTGCCCTACCACGGGTGATGGCTTGGTTGAACATTGAGATAGCCCTTGGTCAACCACGAGCTGGGCCTTCCCCCACCACGGGTGATGCCTTGCTCAACCACTGGCTGTGTACTACTACAAGAAGTTTATATTATTGTGACAATATTTTTTATCATAATATATTAATTTTTTGTCATGATATAGTTACTATGACAAAATTATTTGTCATGAATTTTGTCACAAAAAGCTCGTCATAATAAACTTATTGTAAGAAATAATATTTTGTCAAAACATGTCAATTAATTCTTGTGACAAGATTAAAGTTTGTCATTTAAAGTTGATATATTATGACTAAAGTTTCGTAACAACATTGAAATAATTTTGTAACAATAATTAAAATTTGTCAAAAAAGAATTTAATATTTGACAATTAAAAATTAAATTAGTTAAATTTAAAATAGAATTTAAAGTTATTTTCATTAAATATTATTTAAAAATTTTATTTTGACGGTTTATCTTGACAAATTATTCGTCAAAATTATTTTATTTTGACAATTTATCTTCACAAATTATTCGTTAAAATAATTTTATTTCAACGATTTATCATGATAAATTGTTTGTCATAATTATTTGATATTAATATTTTATCTTGACAAATTATTTTGTCAAAATTATTTTATATTGATGATTTATTTTGACAAGTTATTTGTAAAAATCACTTTATTTTAACAATTTATCTAGACAAATTATTGGTTAAAATTATTCTGTATGAAATTCTATGGTGTCTAATTAATCATAGAAAATTACATAATCTAGTAGGCTAATTATAATATTCATCTGATCACTACATATTATATTTACTATGAAGTGAAATAACATAAATAGTTTTTGACATATGTTAAGGTCTATCAGAGTAGTAATATTAAAATGTTGAAAAAACAAGTAAAAATATCCACTAAATTTAAACATGACAAATGAAAGACATATTCCATAACATAATAATGATCTTCATTAGGTTGTTGCATGATGATCTTCACTCCATTTTGCATATGCCAATGTCATCTACAAAAATTGAAAAATAGAAAAGTCATAGTAAATGTCAATCCAAAAATTTAAATGTTTCCAATTCTAGTCATATAAAAATTGAAAATAATACACATTTAAGTAACTATAAATATATAATGCAAAAAGTTTAATGAAAGTAACGGTCATAGTAAAATAAAAGAATCACTACCCAACTAGGTCAATAGAGTACCAAAGAAGTTGAAAATATATTACTATTTTCAAAAGATAACTAAATTTAGTAAGTACCATCACCAACCAAAAAGATGTAAAACATGCTAAATAATCTATCCAATCTAAATCAAAAGTGTACACCATAAACTATATAAAGACATGATATGAGAAATAGATAATTAACAAAATGAACATCATAACATCTAATAGAACATATCAAGAGGTTGAGAATCAAAAGGAGTTAAAGATAGTGATCTTTAATTCATATTTTACATAAAAATATCATAGAGTATGTGTTATTGCTATAAAAAAGTGAGAGAGTATACTTACTATTTTGTGTTGGAGTGAAAGATGTCTCTAGTTTCAATTCGAGCAATCAATTCTTGCATGGTAACTTCAAGCTTGGAATGGGATGACTTTAGCTCTTCTATGATAGCTTGTTGACTTTCTATTTTTTGCTCGAGCAACTGACGAGATTCCCGTCCATCATCATTAACTTCTTCATACAAATTAGTAGATGATCTTAACATATTTTGTCGCCTAGCCCTATAGCCAAGTCCATGAGCATATCCAGATTTAGGTTTCAAAACCTTCTCAAGAATTTCACTTCCATTTAATTCAGCACCATTTTCTATAGGTTGTGCACACAAAACTTCCATTTGTTCTTGCATAATAAAAGATGATTTATTATTAAGAATAGTTATATATTTCAATAATCAATATATACAATGTTACAAAGATAAAGGTAATTGACCACAATATTCCATTAAATATTAAGATGACTAGATATATGCAATATCATTTATATTTAGCTATATTTACAACACTCAAGTAATGATATAACTATAACAACACAGCTAATAAAAAAGATAAACATCCAGAGCGAACCTTTTCATTTAAAACGTATGAAAAAGAAAACAAAGAGGAAACTTAAAGAACAAATACATAAATATAATAAACATTAAGATTTTTAATATTTATGTGGTACAAAGATAAAGCACAACACTACAAGTATGGCCAAAACTTTCATATTACAAAAAATATAATATATTAGCTGCAATAAAGATAATTTCAAACTCTTGAATGAAAGTAAGAATTTAGAAATTACATAGTTTTCATGAGCTTGTGGATGGATCCATGTGCCATCAACTTTCTTGTGGTGAACATCATAATAAATTCTCACTTCTTTAGGTCCCACACAAGAGTCCTCTAAATTTTCCTACAAGTAATATAAAATAAAATAAAATTTTACCAAATAAATATAACTTATTTTAGAATCATGTTACACTTACCACTTCATATATCCGCTGGCAAAAGGATTTTGAACCTGATGTATGATTGACTACAAGTTTATGTCGATTCTCACTATTTGCTTTGCTAGCACGCTATATAAAAAATTAGTGTCACATAATAAGAATAATTAATGATAACTACAGGAAAAATATAAGTCAATATGAAGTACTATAGGAAATGAAATGCAAACCTTAAAGTTATCACTCTCAAAGTGCTCACATAAGGGAATCCAATCTACCTCTTCTACATCAATTGGTGGATTTCGACGTGCTTGTTCAGGAGTAGAAAACCTATTATAGTGCTCATGACATCGATGCTTGAATTGCCTAAAACGACTTGCCATAGCTGCATTAACTACTGCTCTTGTATGTGGCTCAGATAGAGAGATTTCAAATTCACTCTACATAATATAAGATATAATAAAATCATTATACATAGTTTACATAATGGTATTTTCATAGTCATAATTACGTAAAAAAATGCAGGTAAAAAATTTTAAAAAAATCTATAACATCACATACCTGAAGGCGAGCAAATAAAGGCTCTTTCATCTCATCAGTCACGTGCTTCCAATAAAACACACGTAATTGAGCTAATAATCGAGTAATTATACCTATCTCCATTTTAAAAATTTTTTCTGATGGACCCACCAGCCCATAATTATCTTTAGAAATTATGACACCTTGAATTCTTTTGCCCTCTTTAAGTCGTTTTATAACTTCAAAGCCCTTTGCTATCCCACGACCTCTCTTTGTGGCTCCAGAACCTGTAAATATGTTTTCAAAGTGAATTCATATCATATAATTTTGCTATTAGCTTGGGAAATTACAATAAACTAAAAAAGATGTGTACAAACCTCCAATTTCAGAATTTGTTAGTGTAGATACCCGTCTACTAGTTTGAGAGCTTCGGTTGCTTGATCCACTGTACAATTTGATACCATTTGATGACAGTCATTGCTCGTGGATGAGAAATGGAGCTGTAATTCATTTGGACATATCTGATCCAAAGTATGAGCTGGAGTAGTTTTTCTTTGTGAATATGGCGTCATGATCTATAAACCTGTCAAATATAACATTGGTAAAAAAAAAGAATTTTGTAACAACAAATTAAAAGAGTACAAATCATATTCAAAATCTTACAGATTAGAAAAACCATTATATATTGATGGTATATATTCAACAGGCCTATACTTTAAATATAAATAATGAGAACTACAATTCTTTACCTTCAAAAGGCATGGACTTAAATGGAATAAATAATTACATATATTAAGTAAATTTAAGGCTAACTAGATAAACTAAAAAAAGGCCTATTAGTGTCTCTAATTCAAGATATAAATTTGAAAATAATGTTAGAAAAAAACCAATGAGGAAGCTACTAAGCATTAGATAGTGAAGACATATGAGTTCTTCAAGCCTTTATCTAAGAATAATAATAATTTACTCATAAAAGGTTGCTATTTGAACAACACCTATACTGATAAAAAAAAAAAGAACAAAACTTACTCATAAAAAGGTCTTTTGGATCAGCTTGGAATGGCTTCTGCTGTTCTGGAGAAGAAGTTTCTCTTCAATTTCAGAAATTGAAAGCAAAGTTCTCTATCGGCGGCACTGTGCAACTGTTTCTACAGTAAACCACTATTGCTCCCATCTTCAATAATTTTTTGGCGCATAATATTCAATTTTGCCGCACTTCTTTCCCGCTAATTCAAATAAATATTTTCAGTTTTTTTAAAGTAAATTTTTTGTGGAATGTGTTGAAACGTGATTGGTTAAAACTAAATCTTTGGTGTTAGGTTGTGAGATTATCCATTTAGAGAAAATCGTGCACAGTAACTACCTCTCCATTTTCTTTTACGTGTGTTAAAGTCTTTAAATAAATATTTTTAAAAATCTTAATAAATAGAAATTTAATAATTATATGTAAAGAGTTAGCAGAATAACCCGTGACATTGTTTTGTTTGCTCATATGTTAACTCATAAAAGAATATTATAATTTATAGAAAGTCTACAATAAGATATCACAAAATATTGAAGAAAGGGATATAATAAATGTTTTTTTTTACTGAAAATGCATGGTACTCTCAATGTTCTAGACTTGACAGGAAAGTATCTTAGAACCTTATAAGGAATCCTTTTACGCTTAATAGCATTGTATTTCCACCGAGGAGCATAACAATCTGGATTAGGACACTTATCCAAATTTTCATTTTCCTTCCAAAACAATACACAATCATTTTGACATACATCAATCTTTATATAACCAAGCCCCAAATCACGCAATAATTTTTTCACATCATAGTAGGATTTGGGAAGTGTCTCACCCATCGGAAGCGTATCTTTGAATAATTCCAAATTCATATCAAAGGCCTTATTGCTACTATTGGTCAATGATTTAATATGAACCATTTTCAGAAGGAATGATAACTTGGAGTATTTTGAACAACCAGGATATAACTCACAATTAGCATCATTCAGCAATCTAGCTAATCTCTCAACTTCACCATCATTATCTGATGCATTTTCATGTGCAGTAGTTTCAGCTGAAGACTGTCGACGTGTACCTCTATGAAGATCTTCTAACATTTCTGGAATATCATTATATCTTTCCTGGCATCGATCTTCAAATGTATGTAGATCTTGAGAATGCACAGCAGTGAGACTATGATCAACAAATTGAAACCGTTCACCATGATGAACCCAAGGATTATAGTTTTTCCAAAATTCCAAATAAAAGCAAATGCCTCTTAACATCAGACAATTGCCTAACACAGCAGTTATTGCATCTTTTGCAGGGGCATCGGACCCTATTACCTGATCCGACGTATTGAGCTGCCACACGCATAAAATCCTTAACCCCTTCAACATATTCTCGGCAAAAATGATCCTTCAATTTCATCCAATTTCTCTCCATTCTTTCTACGATAATAGGATAAAACTATGTTAACACATAATGACAAAATGATAAACAAGCAGTATGTATGACTAAACAACGACGAGATTGAGTAGAAATCAACAACTACCGAACAGCAAGCATGGGCGAGGAGGGGGAAAGCAGCAACGCACACGGAAAGGTCGGGGTTCAGCAGTCCGAGCAGTGGCTCTTGAGGAATGATCGGAAAGAGGGACAAATGAAGGAAGAAAAGCTAACAGCAGAGCCTCCCTCCTCGGTTTGCCTTCGAGCTCCCAGCCGTTCAATGCCAACCCCTTTCCAAAACCCTAGAAAATCATTCTTTTTCTTTTCTTTTTTTTATTTGAATAATTTTCAAACAAAAAGTGTATTAAGTTTTTCGCCTTATGAAAACAATTTCATGAAATGCCCGTTGATTTATAAGATTCATATTTTTGACCCAAATTGCCCCAACAATATTTTTAAATCGGGATATTCGCAATTGTTGATTAAAATTGGATATCTTTGATTTAGTCATTTTTATGAATTGTTTCTTTTTTTAATTTGTTTCTAATTAAAATCAAGTGACAATTACTTCACTCAAAATTAACACTTCTTCGAATGATTATTTTTTTCCAAAATGTGTTAAGACACGATCATTATTCACAATCTGCGCAGCCTGTGTTAGAAAAATCTTAATTAACTAATCAAAATGAATTTTTAATCCCAAAAAGTACTTAATTCAAGCTAACTTGATGATCTTTGTGATGTTCTTTTGTTCTATTTTTATTGATTTAACTTGATTAATTTCATACTTAAAATTCATGAATCTCTTAGCATAACTTGCGTGCTTTTAAGTTGAAATCGAAGTATGAAACTTTGTTTGAGCCAAATCGAGGTGGTTATAAGTGAAAAAAGATAGAACTTTTCTTTTTGAATGTTTTAATATCCTAAAAAATGAATAGTTTAACGGTTTCAAAATGGCTAGATTTTGTCTTCTCTAATATGAGTAATATATTTTACTATCTATCATTTGTTAAAAATCATATAATTAATTGATCAATGAAGTTAAAAAAGAAAAGAGCAATCCGTGCAAAAAGGATAGTTCTTTCGATAATTACAATTGTAAATAAAAGACAGACATTGAGAAAGAGACAAATTATTGTATATAATTATCGGATACAATAGAGAGAGGCTTTTGGGGAGCATATGATCATCTCCACTTCAATCTCTACAAGGGCACATAGGAAGAGTGTTAGACCCTTGAGCTCTAGCCCCGGAGAATGCGTACCATAGGCCGTACCTCGGGGTAGTGGTAGCGCATAGCATGCACGCGAGGATGCGCGGGCAGTCATGTGCGAGGTGTTGGGATGAATTGCAGGTCCATGAGCGGGCGAGTATGGAGATGGTCACACAAGCGTGCGCGGAGGCACTGGTGAAGGGGATGATCAATCAAGGCTCGGCAGAGTGCCGAGGGATCAGATGATGGCCATGGAGTGTCGCTGTTCACAAGTAGGTGAATGCGCGTGTGGGTGGTGAGGAAGTCCACGAGCCAGGCAGGATGCAACGCTCAAGGATGCTCGGTGAACAAGATGTGACCGAGCAACGACACTCTAGGAGTGCGCACTACTCGATAGGCACGACATACGCTAAGGCTGGTAAGTCGACTACTTGTGGAGATTGGTTAAGTCCTTGACCATGCTCGAGCACCGTTGGATGCAGCAATCCCGATCGGACGACTATGATCGTAGGAGGCGATCATGGACGTGGGCCCCGGAGGAGAGTGGATAGGATCGACGATGATGAGTCAGCGCCTTGTCATCAGGATCGGGTCAAACAGACAATCTAGGAAAGATTCTCCTGGGATATGGCAAATCAATATGTTATGGAAACAATCTTGGAGATTGCAGATCAACGGCCGAGATTGAACAGATCGAGATCTGATGGAGAGAATCAAGGGATTCAGATATATCAGTTGCCATATCTAGTCTGCTAGGCTCCTCTATATAAAGGGGGTCAGTCTCATTCTCAGAGGAAGCAAGGAACAAGAATCCAAGAGTTCTCAGAGGAGAGACACAGAAAGCCAGAGACTCCAAGTGAGTGGAAGTCAAGTCAGAGCAAGCAATCCGGTGTTCTTGAGAGAAGGCACAAGACGGGTGGAGAGTGCAAGCAGTGAGAGACTATGAGGCATATACTCATGGGATTGCGTGTAAGTGTTCTGATCTGGGTTGGGTTTTTCGTGTACTTGTAATACATGTGAATACAGTTGCGTTTTCCCAATTGTGTTCTTGGATTCCCTTGTGTTGCTTTTGCGGTTCTACGATTGAACAACCTCGACGGTACGTGCGGTGTGTGTGTGGTTGGTCAGCATATGGAGTGTTGACGCCTAGCGGGGTGCGGAAAAATTTGTGACCCGCATCGGCCCCGTGACAGTTGGTATCAGAGCAAGGTTCTGCCCGTGACCAGTTGGAGTACTTGTGTGAGTGGTGCTGCGTTCGGGTGGAGGAGCCCCTTTGTCAAAGACCACGCGTACCCTACAATCAGCAACCGTGTGGACCAGGGCGATGGAAGCGTTGCGGGAGTGATTGGCGGCATTGGAAGGCCGCATTGCAGAGCTTAATGATCGAGCAGACCCGACCGCTGTGCTGGAACCTCGCGTTGCTGCTTTGGAGGACAACGTCGGCGAAGGCGACGATCTTGGAGGAACTGTGACTGATCTGCTGAAGGCGATCAGGCTTGATGTGGCGACCCTGAAGGATGATGTGGTCCTAATCAAGCGGCAACTAGTGTCCCAGGCGGGGCCATCGAATGAGCCTCGTGGGAAGATGAAGGTCTCGGAGCCAAAGGCGTTTGAAGGAACGAGGAGTTCCAAGGATCTAGAGAACTTCATATGGGATATGGAGAACTACTTCGCTGCTGCGAGGATCCCCGATGCCGAGAAGGTAATGATCACCACCATGTATCTTGCTAAGGATGCGAAGCTATGGTGGAGGACCCGGGTCCAGGACGATATCAGTGCAGGCAGACCCCGGATTGAGACCTGGGAGGCATTGAAGAAGGAGCTGAAAGAGCAGTTCCTGCCGAGCAACACAGCATGGCTTGCTCGGGATGCGTTGGCCAAGCTGAGGCACAGTGGACCAGTGCGGGACTACGTGAAGGAGTTCAGCGCACTGATGCTGGACGTGACGGACATGTCGAAGACGAACAAGCTGTACACGTTCCTGAAGGGGTTGCAACCTTGGGCTCAACTCGAGCTAAGGAGGCAAGGGGTAAGAGACCTCCCTTCTGCCCTAGCTGCGGCAGACGCACTGCTGGACTTACGGATTGCTCGTGCCGAGGAGGGGAGCAAGAAGGCCCAGCACACGAACAAGGACAAGAAGTCCAAGTCCTACCTGGCAGGGAAGTCAGGGAAGGGCAAGGAGAAGCAGCTGACCCGACCAGACAAAGGGAAGGCGAAGGTGATCGAGGGAGCCAATAGAAGGAAGGATCCTCGGACGCACCCAGGCTGCTTCATATGTAACGGACCCCATAGGGCAAAGGAGTGCCCAAAGCGGGAGGGGAAGGTTACTGCCCTACGGTCGGATGACTCCGACGAGGACCAAGTGCAGCGTGTTGCCCCACTGCAGGCCCTCGGCGCTATGCGGAGTGAGCGCCCTAAGGTACGCCACAGTTTGTTATTCGTGGATGTGACCTTGAATGGCAGACGGATGTCAGCCTTGGTGGATACTGGCGCCACCAACACCTTCGTATCAGATCGGATGATACGAACCTTGGAGTTGCGGGTGGAGCGCTCTCACAGCCGTTTGAAGGCAGTGAACTCCAAGAGCCAACCGATGGGCGGGTTGGCAAGGGAGGTGCCCATCAAGATAGATGCTTGGGAGGGTACGATCAACCTGATGGTGGTTCCTTTGGATGACTACGACCTCATCCTTCGGAATAGCTTCTTTGCAGATGCATCAATCACCATAATGCCTCATGTGGGAGGCATTGTCATTGGAGATCCACGACAACCCTATTTTGTGCAAGGATACCAAGGCCTTGCACGCTCCGAGGAGGTAGCCACGGAGAAGGTATCTGCAATGCAATTGGCACGAGGAATGAAAAAGGGGTATCCCACTTACCTTGCAGCTGTTAGGGAAGTGGAAGTGCCGGAGACGAAGGCGGGCCCTAAGATTCCACACGAGGTAGTGGAAGTGCTCGAGCAATTCCAAGATGTGATGCCGGAGGAGTTGCCAGGAGGGCTACCGCCGCATCGAGCGGTAGATCACAAGATAGAACTACTGCCAGGCACCGTTCCCCCAGCCAAAGCCCCATACCGGATGTCCCTGAAGGAGCTAGTAGAGCTGCGGAGCCAGCTGACCAAGTTGCTGGATGGTGGAAAGATCCAGCCCTCCAAAGCCCCTTATGGAGCCCCGGTGTTATTCCAGGAGAAGCAGGATGGCTCTCTCCGACTGTGTGTCGACTACCGTGGATTGAACAAGGTCACGTTCTCCAAGGTGAAGACCACCATTGTGACGGATCCCGTGCTCAAGCTCCCGGACTTTGAGAAGCCATTTGAGGTGCATACAGATGCCTCAGATCGTGCTGTAGGAGGAGTTCTCGTGCAAGACGGACATCCCGTGGCGTTCGAGAGTTGGAAGTTGAAGCCTGCTGAACAGCGCTACTCAGCACACGAGAAGGAGATGCTGGCTGTAGTGCATTGCTTGAGGGTGTGGCGAGTGTACCTGCTGGGAACCACATTCGTGGTCAAGACGGACAACGTTGCCAATACATTCTTCAAGTCACAACCGAAGTTGTCACCAAGGCAAGCACGGTGGCAAGAGTTCCTAGCGGAGTATGACTTCGAGTGGGAACACCGACCGGGGAGGCACAACCTAGTGGCGGATGCCCTCAGTCAGAAGGCTTCGGACCAGGTGGCGGCTTTAACTCAAGTTACCTCCAACTTCCTCCAAGAAGTCAAGATCGCTACACTAGGGGACAACACCTATCAACTCCTAGTGGAGCAAGTCAAGGAAGGGACGATGAGGCGGTATTGGCTGGAAGATGGGCTGCTTTATGGCAAAGGTGGCCGTTTGCTTGTCCCTAGCGGAGAGGGATTGTGCTACCAGCTGATGAAGGAGAGTCACGACAGTCCTTGGGCTGGACATCCAGGCTGTGAGCGGACGCTAGCCCTGTTATCAAGGTCCTATGTGTGGCCAAAGATGGCCGACGACGTGGAGTTATACGTCAAGACAAGGTGGAGAGGCGAGCAGAAGCCGGTCTCCTACAACCCTTGGCGTTGCCAGAGAAGCCTTGGGTATCAGTTTCCATGGACTTTGTGTCCGGATTTCCAGAGGTGAAGGGTTATACGGCGGTGATGGTGGTCATGGACCGATTCTCCAAGTACACGATTTTCACCCCCGTGACCAAGAATTGCATAGCCGAGGCAGCGGCTGAGGCATTCTATCGCTCCGTGGTGAAGCTCTTTGGAGTGCCAACGGAGATAGTGAGTGACCGAGACGCTCGGTTCATAGGCAACTTCTGGACGTGTTTGTTCGGACTGCTAGGATCCGAACTGAAGTTCTCGACGGCCAATCATCCCCAGACGGACGGCCAGACAGAACGAGTGAATGCGCTGCTGGAGGAGTACTTGAGGCACTATGTCTCAGCGAGTCAACGGAATTGGTTAGATTTGCTTGACTCTGCTCAGTTGTCTTACAACTTGAATCGCTCCTCTGCAACAGGTCATAGTCCATTTGAGTTAGCAATGGGCTACCAACCGCTAACGCCGCAGGAGGTGGCGTTGCAGCGCAAGGAAGGGCCGTGCCCGGACGCATATTGATTCGCACGCGACAAGCAGGAGATGCTTGAAGAGGCGAGAGATAGCCTCGCCAAAGCTGCCAGGCGAATGAAGAAGTATGCGGACAGGAACCGAAGGCCGCTGGAGTTCCAGGTGGGGGACTTAGTGATGTTGAAGCTCACCCCACAGATCTGGAAGAAGATCACGAGCAAGCGCTGGCATAAGGGCTTGTTCCAGCGGTATGACGGACCCTTTGAAGTGAACAAGAGAGTCGGGCTAGTAGCCTAACGGCTAGCACTACCAGAGAGGATGAAGGTGCACCTGACATTCCACGTCAGTTTCCTTAAGCCTTACCATCGGGATGAGGAGCATCCGGAGCGCAACAAGGTGAAGCGCGCCCCTCTCACCGTGAGGAAGGAACTCGACAAGGAGGTGGAAGATATGCTTGATCACTGAGTGCTGGGTTACAGCAAGATGAACCGGAGGACGGAGTACTTGGTCAAGTGGAAGGACCTACCCCAGTCAGAGGCGACTTGGGAGAAGGATGTTACACTATGGCAGTACGAAGACCTCATCCGGCGGTACCGAGAGTCTCATTCGACGAGGGCGTCGAATCCCTTGGATGGGGGAGGTTTGTTAGACCCTTGAGCTCTAGCCTCGGAGAATGCGTACCACAGGCTGTACCTCGGGGTAGTGGTAGCGCATAGCATGCACGCGAGGATGCGCGGGCAGTCATGTGCGAGGTGTTGGGATGAATTGCAGGTCCATGAGCGGGTGAGTATGGAGATGGTCACACAAGCGTGCGCGGAGGCACCGGTGAAGGGGACGATCAATCAAGGCTCGGCAGAGTGCCGAGGGATCAGATGATGGCCATGGAGTGTCGCTGTTCACAAGTAGGCGAATGCGCCTGTGGGTGGTGAGGAAGTCCACGAGCCAGGCAGGATGCAATGCTCAAGGATGCTCAGTGAACAAGATGTGACCGAGCAACGGCACTCTAGGAGTGCGCACTACTCGATAGGCACGGCAGACGCTAAGGCTGGTAAGTCGACTACTTGTGGAGATTGGTTAAGTCCTTGACCATGCTCGAGCACCATTGGATGCAGCAATCCCGATCGGACGGCTGTGATCGTAGGAGGCGATCATGGACGTGGGCCCCGGAGGAGAGTGGATAGGATCGATGATGATGAGTTAGCGCCTCGTCATCAGGATCGGGTCAAACAAACAATCTAGGAAAGATTCTCCTGGGATATGACAAATCAATCTGTTATGGAAACAATCTTGGAGATTGTAGATCAACGGCCGAGATTGAACATATCGAGATTGATGGAGAGAATCAAGGGATTCAGATATATCAGTTGTCATATCTAGTCTGCTAGGCTCCTCTATATAAAGGGGGTCAGTCTCATTCTCAGAGGAAGCAAGGAACAAGAATCCAAGAGTTCTCAGAGGAGAGACACAGAAAGCCAGAGACTCCAAGTGAGTGGAAGTCAAGTCAGAGCAAGCAATCCGGTGTTCTTGAGAGAAGGCACAAGACGAGTGGAGAGTGCAAGCAGTGAGAGACTGTGAGGCATATACTCGTGGGATTGCGTGTAAGTGTTCTGATCTGGGTTGGGTTTTTCGTGTACTTGTAATACATGTGAATACGAGTTGCGTTTTCCCAATTGTGTTCTTGGATTCCCTTGTGTTGCTTTTGCGGTTCTACGATTGAACAACCTCGACGGTACGTGTGGTGTGTGTGTGGTTGGTTAGCATACGGAGTGTTGACGCCTAGTGGGGTGCGGAAAAATTTGTGACCCGCATCGGCCCCGTGACAAAGAGGGACCACGAACGGAAGGTTTCAGGAACTAATTTGTAGAACTTAAATTTAAATCCTTATTTAAAGATAATATTAGGTACTAATTTGTACTATACGTATTATTTCAATGAAATTATTTTAAAATATCAGTTCAAAATTAATTAAAATAACTAACTAATTATATTTATTTAATGAATACATATTTTCTAGGAGTGAATTAGTTAAAATTGGAAAGTTCATATTGATGTTTTAGTTAAAATTAATAAATAAAAAATGTAAACTAACAAGAAGATAAAAAAAAATTATGTTTTATTAGTATTTGTGATTATTAGAGTAATTTTACATTTTAATTCCAAATTTATCATTTTTAGTAAAATTTACGTTTATTAAAATATTTTAAAATTTTTAAAAATAAAATCGACTACCTTCTATCTTTTTAAAATAATATAGATAAATTAAAAATTCAATCATATACATTTATATATGGTTATATAAAAATTAATAATGTCAAAATTTTAACTATATCATATATTAAATATAAATTTCATGTTTATTATTTTGATAAAAAAAGTAACAATTATTGGTTTTAATAATTTGATTCACCTGATACCCTAATAACATGCATCTAGTCATATCAAATATTTAAATATTTTTCATAATATCTTCTATTAAATATTTCAATAATTATTACTTTATTAATATATTAAATATTATATTTTTCTGATTTTATTATTTTGTCATAATATGTGTAAATTTCAATTATACTGACAAATTTGTTATTGGTAACTACTTTAATCAAAATAATATCAAAAATCCCAATTACAAAATTTTGTAGTCTAACTAATTGTGATAAAATATAAGGACAACATCAAATATTATCACAAAACATACATTAATAATGACAAAATTTAGTGATGAAATAAAATTTGTCACAATATCATGTTTATTGGGATGAAATTATATTTTGTTACCATATACTGCATTTGTTATGACAAAATTAGTTTTGTGATAACAAAATTCGTCATAATATATAAAATTTCTTGTAGTCTCTACCATGGGCGATGGCTTGGTTGACCATGGAGACTACCCTTGATTGACCATGGGCTGCCCCTCGCTCTACCACCAGCGATGTGTTGCTTGACCATGGGCATTGGCTTGGTCAGCTATAGAGACAGTGCACAGTTGACCATGGGCTATGCACTCGATTGCTGACAGGCAGTACCAAGCTCTACCATGGATGGTGCCTCACTTGACCACAGGCTCGACCTAGCTTCGCCACGGGCGATGGCTCACTCAACCAGGGGCTGTGCCTCTCTCTACCATGCGCGATGCCTTGCCAAAGCACAAGCTGTGCCTGGTTCCACCATGAGCGATGGCTTGGTCGACAACGGAGACAGCCCTCGGTCAACCCCGGGCTGTGCCTTACACTACCACAGGTGATGCCCTGCATGACCACGGGCTATTCCTCGCTCTACCCCAAGCAATGGCTTGGTCGACCATGGAGATAGGATAGCCCTTGGTCGACCATGGGCAGTGCTTCACTCTACCATGGGTGATGGGTGGGTCGGACAGCCCTCAGTCGACCACTGGCTCCGCCTCCCTCAACCACGAGTGATGCCTTGCTTGAGCATAGGCTGTGCTTGGCTCCACCATGGGCAATGGCTTGGTCGATCATGGGGACAAACCTTGGTCGACTGCTGGATATGCCTCGTTCTACCACAAGCGATGCCTTACTTGAGGATAGGCTATGCCTGGCTTGACCATGGGCTGTGCCTCTCTCTATGACAAGCAATGTCCTGCTCGACCATGGGCTGTGGCTTACCCTACCAAGGGCTATGCCTTGCTCTACCACAGGCGATGGCTTGGTTGACCTCATAGACAGCCCTCGGTCAACCACAGATTGTGTGCTTGGTCGCTGATGGGCAGTGCCTAGCTCTACCACGAATAGTGCCTTGCTCTACCATGGGCGATGCCTTGCTCTACCATGGGCTGTGCCTCGTTCTGCCATGGGAAATGGCTTGGTTGGCCGTTGACCATGGAGAGAACCCTTGGTCAACCACAGGCTAGGCCTTGCCCCACCACAGGCGATGCCTTGCTCGACCACGGGCAGTGACTCACTCTACCACGGGTGATAGCTTGGTCAACCACGGAGACTACCCTCGGTTGACCATGGGCTGCCCCCTCACTCTACCACAGGGGATGCCAATGCTCGACCACGGGTTGTGCCTTGCTCTACCATGGGCTGTGCACTTGGTCACTGATGGGCAGTAAGTACCGATCTCGTCCACGGGCGATGCCTGTCTCAGCTACTGGCAGTGCCTAGTTCTATGATGAGCGATGCCTGTCTCGACTACTGGCTGTGTGTTAGACCCTTGAGCTCTAACCCCGGAGAATGTGTACCACAAGCCATACCTTGGGGCCGTGGTAGCGCATAGCAAGCATGTGACTATGCACGGGCTAACACTTGCAAGGTGTTGGGATAAATTGCAGGTCCATGAGTGGGCAAGTAGGGAGATGGTCACACAGGCGTGCACAGAGGCACCAGAGGAGGGGACAATCGATCAAGGCTCAGCAATGGAGCTGAGGGATCAAAGGGTGGCCATGGAGTGTCACATTTCACAAGTAGGCAAATGCGCATATGGGTGGTGATGATGTCCACGGGCAAGGCATGATGCAACACTCAAGGATGCTCAGTGAACAAGATGTGACCAAGCAAAGGCATTCAAGGAGTGCGCACTACCTGATAGGCATGGCAGACGCTAAGGGAATGCTCAACACATAGTTGCTGCTGAGTTGACTACTTGCAGAGATCGGATAAGTCCTTGACCATGCTCAAGCACCGTTGGATGTTGCAATCCCGATCGAATGGCTGTGATCGTGGGAGGCGATCATGTACGTGGGGCCTAGAGGAGAGTGGATTGAATCGACGATGCTAAGTCAGCACCAACTCATCCATACTTGGTCAAGCAGACAGTTAGGGAAAGATTCTCCCAAGATATGGCAAATCAATTTGTTATGGAAACAATCTTGGAGATTGCAGGTCAACGGCTGAGATTGAACAGATCGAGATATGATGGAGAGAATCAAGGGATTTAGATATATCGGTTGCCATATTTAGTCTGCCAGGCTCCTCTATATAAAGGAGGTTCAATCTCATTCTTAGAGACAACCAAGAATTCTTAGAGGAGAGACATAGAGAGCCAAAGACTCCAAGAGAGTGGAAGTCAAGTCAAAGCAAGCAGTCCGATGTTCTTGAGAGGGGGCACGAGACGGGTAGGGAGTGCAAGCAGTGAGAGACTATGAGGCATATACTCATGTGACTGCATGTAAGTGTTCTGATTTGGGTTGGGTTTTCATGTGCTTGTGATATATGTGAATACAAGTTCTGTTTTTCCCCAATTGTGTTCTTGTGTTCCTCTGTGTTGCTTTTGCGATCCATGATCGAACGACCTCGATAGTACGAGTGGTGTGTGGCTGGTAGGCAAGCAGAGTGTCAATGCCAGTGGGACACGAAAACATTTGTGCCCTGCATTGGTCCCGTGACAGTGGTATCAGAGATGTGTTCAGGTTGAGAAGACCCTTCGTCAAAGACCACGCGTACCTTACAATCAGCAACCATGTGGACCAGAGCAATGGAAGCGTTGCGGGAGTGATTGGCAGCTCTAGAAGGCCGCATTGTAGAGCTCAATGAACAAGCAGACCTAGCTGCTATGCTGGAACCACGTGTTGCTACTCTGGAGGATAATGTCGGTGAAGGCGACATTCTTGGTGGAACCGTAACTGATCTGCTGAAAGAGATCAGGTTTGATGTCGCGACCCTGAAGGATGATGTGGTCTTGATCAAGTGGTAACTTCTGTCCTAGGCAAGGCCAACACTGAGCCTCGTGGGAAGATGAAGGTCCCGGAGCCGAAGGCGTTTGAAGGGACTAGAAGTTCCAAGGATCTAGAAAACTTCATATGGGATATGGAGAACTACTTCGCTGCTGCAAAGATCCCAGATGTTGAGAAGGTGATGATCACCACCATCTATCTCGCCAAGGATGCGAAGCTATGGTGGAGGACATGGGTCCAAGATGATATCAGTGCTGGCAGACCTCGGATTGAGACCTGGGAGGCACTGAAGAAGGAGCTGAAAGAGCAGTTCCTACCAAGCAACACAGCATGGCTTGCTCAGGATGCATTGACCAAGTTGAGGCACATTGGACCAGTGCAAGACTACGTGAAGGAGTTTTGCGCACTAATGCTGGACGTGATGGATATGTCAGAGATGGACAAGCTGTACACGTTCTTGAAGGGATGGCAACCTTGGGCTCAACTTGAGCTAAGGAGGCAAGGGGTGAAAGACCTCCCTTCTACCTTAGCTGCGGCAGATGCACTACTGGGCTTACGCATTGCTCTTGGCCAGGAGGGGAATAGGAAGGCCCAGCATAAGGATAGGGACAAGAAGTCCAAGTCCTACATGAAAGGAAAGTTAGAGAAGGGCAAGGAGAAGCAGCTGACTAGACCGGACAAAGGGAAGGTGAAAGTGATTGAGGGCGCCAATGGGAAGAAGGACCCTCGTACACACCCAGGCTACTTCATCTGCAACAGACCCCACAAGGCGAAGGAGTGCCCAAAGAGGGAGGGGAAAGTTACTGCCCTGCAATCGTATGACTCTAATGATGACCCTGTGCAGCGTGTTGCCCCACTGCAAGCCCTTGGCACTATGCGAAGTGAGTGCCCAAAGGTACACCACAGTTTGCTATTTGTGGATGTGACCTTGAATGGTAGGCAGATGTCAGCCTTGGTGGATACTGGTGCCACCAACACATTCGTATCTGATTGAATGGTACGACACTTAGAGTTGCAAGTGGAGCACTCTCACAACTGATTGAAGGCGGTGAACTCCAAGAGCCAACCGATGGGCGGGTTGGCAAGAGATGTGCCCATCAAGATAGATGCATGGGAGGGTACAATTAATCTGATGGTGCTTCCTTTGGATGACTATGATCTCATCCTTGGAAACAGCTTCTTTGCAGATGCATCAATCACCATCATGCCTCATGTGGGAGCCATTGTAATTGGAGATCCACGACGACCGTGTTTCGTGCAAGGATACAAAGGCCTTGCATACTCCGAGGAAGTAGCCACGGAGAAGGTGTCTGCAATGCAGTTAGCACATGGAATGAAGAAGGGGTATCCCACTTACCTTGTGGCTATTAGGGAAGTGGAAGTGCAGGAGAAAGAGGTGGACCCTAAGATTCCACATGAGATAGTGGAAGTGCTCGAGCAATTCTAGGATGTGATGCTTGAGGAGTTGCCAAGAGGGCTACCTCCGTGCCAAGCGATAGATCAAAAGATAGATCTATTGCCAGGCATAGCTCCCCTAGCAAAAGCCCCGTACCGGATGTCCCCTAAGGAGCTAGTAGAGCTGCGGAAGCAGTTGACCGAGTTGCTGGAAAGATCCAACCATCCAAAGCCCTTTATGGAGCCCCGGTGTTGTTCCAAGAGAAGCAAGATGGCTCTCTCCAATTATGTGTTGACTACTGTGGATTGAACAAGATCATGGTAAAGAACAAGCACCCGGTGCCCTTGATTGCAAACCTATTTGATTGCCTAGGTGAGGCGTTGGTCTTCTCCAAGCTTGACTTGCATTCAGGGTATTGGCAAGTCCACATCACCAAAGGAGACAAGTCCAAGACTATGATGGTAACTTGTTATGGATCATTTGAATTCCTGGTAATGCCCTTTGGTTTAACCAACACCCCTGCAACATTTTGCAACTTAATGAATGATGTGTTTCACGACATGCTAGACCATTTTGTGGTAGTCTATTTGGACGACATTATTGTGTATAGCAGGGACTTGGCGCAACATGTGCAGCACTTGCAGGCTGTTTTTGAATGGCTTAGGCAACACTCCCTATACGTCAAGAGGGAGAAGTGCGAATTTGGCATGTAGGAGATCCGATTTCTGGGCCATGTGATTGGCCAAGGATAGGTGCAGATGGACCCCAAAAAGGTGCAGGCGATCCGGGATTGGTCTCCACCAAAGTCGGTGTCCGAGTTGTGGAGTTTCTTGGGACTAGCCAACTACTACTGCAAATTTATGAAAAGGTACTCGAAGAGGGTGAGTACCTTGACTGATCTGTTGTGGAAAGATCAGAAATGGACTTGGGACGAGGATTGTGATGTGGCTTTCTCCAAATTGAAGACTGCTATTTTGTTAGTGTCTGTGCTCAAGCTCCCAGACTTTGAGAAGCCATTTGAGGCACATACGGACACCTCAGATCATGCTGTTGGAGGAGTTCTCATACAAGATGGACATCCCATGGCATTTGAGAGTTCGAAGCTGAAACCTGCTGAATAGCGATACTCAGCACACAAGAAAGAGATGTTGGTTGTCATACATTGGTTGAGGGCGTGGCGAGTGTACTTTTTGGGGACCACATTTTTTATCAAGATTGACAACGTTGCCAATACCTTCTTCAAGTCACAACCAAAGTTGTCACCAAGGCAAGCATGGTGGCAAGAGTTCCTAGCAGAGTATGACTTCGAGTGGGAACACCGACCGGGAAGGCATAACCTAATGGTAGATGCACTCAGGTGGAAGACTTCGGACCAGCTGGCAGCTTTGACTCAAGCCACCTCCAACTTCCTCCAGGATGTCAAGATCGCTACACTAGGGGACAAGACCTATCAACTCCTAATGGAGCAAGTCAAAGATGGGACTGTGAGGCGGTATTGGCTGGAAGATGGGCTGCTTTATGGCAAAGGTGGCCATTTGCTTGTCCCTAGTGGAGGGGGATTGCGCTACCAACTAATGAAGGAGAGTCACGATAGTCCTTGGGCTGGACATCCAGGCCGTGAGCAGATGCTAGCTCTATTGTCAAGGTCCTATGTTTGGCCAAAGATGGCCGATGACGTTGAATTATACATCAAGACTTGTCTTGTGTGCCAACAAGACAAGGTGGAGAGGCGAGCAAAGGCCAATCTCCTACAACCTTTGGCAGTGCCAGAGAAGCCTTGGGTATTAGTTTCCATGGACTTTGTGCCAGGTTTCCAGAAGTAAAGGGTTATACAATAGTGATGGTGGTCATGGACCGATTCTCCAAGTACGCGTTTTTCACCCCCGTGACCAAGAATTGCACAACCAAAGCTACTGCTGAGGTGTTATATCACTCCATGGTGAAGCTCTTTGGAGTCCAACGGAGATAGTGAGTGACCGAGATGCTCAGTTCATGGGCAACTTCTGGACATGTTTGTCCGGACTACTGGGATCCGAACTGAAGTTCTTGATGGCCAATCATCCGCAGATGGACGGCCAGACAAAATGAGTGAATGTGCTGCTGCTGGAGTACTTGAGGCATTATGTCTCAGCCAGTCAACAGAATTGGTTAGACTTGCTTGACTCTACTCAGTTGTCTTACAACTTGAATTGCTCCTCTGCTACAGGTCATAGCCCATTTGAGTTGGCAATGGGCTACCGACTACTAACGCTGCAAGAAGTGGCGTTGCAGTGCAAAGAAGGGCCTTGCCCAGCCGCATATCGATTCACGCATGACAAGTAGGAGATGATCGAAGAAGCGAGAGATAGTTTCGCTAAAGCTGCTGGGCAGATGAAGAAGTATGTGGACAAGAACCGGAGACTGCTGGAGTTCCAAGTGGGGGACTTAGTGATGTTGAAGCTCACCCCACAGATATGGAAGAAGATCATGAGCAAGCACTGGCACAAGGGCTTGTTCCAGCGATACAACAAACCATTTGAAGTGATCAAGAGGGTTGGGGCAATAGCCTATCGGCTCGCACTTCTAAGAGGATGAAGGTGCACCCAACATTCCATGTCAGTTTCCTCAAGCCTTACTATTAGATGAGGAGCATCCAGAGTGCAACAAGGTGAAGCGCACCCCTCTCACCATGAGGAAGGAACTTGACAAAGAAGTGGAAGGCATACTTGATCACCGTGTGCTAGGCTATAGCAAGATGAATAGGAGGACGGAGTACTTGGTCAAGTGGAAGGATCAACCCAAGTCAGAGGCGACTTGGGAGAAGGATGCCACACTTTGGTAGTACGAAGACCTCATTCGGCAATATAGAGAGTCTCATTCAACGAGGGTGTCGAATCCCTCGGGTGGAGGAGGTTTGTTAGACCCTTGAGCTCTAACCACAAGCCATACCTTGGGGCAGTGGTAGTGCATAGCAAGCATGCAACTATGCGTGGGCTAACACTTGCAAGGTGTTGGGATAAATTGTAGGTTCATGAGTGGGCAAGTAGGGAGATGGTCACGCAGGTGTGCGCAGAGGCACCGGTGGAGGGGACAACTAATCAAGGCTCAGCAATGGAGCTGAGGGATCAAAGGGTGGCCATGGAGTGTCACATTTCACAAGTAGGCAAATGCGCATATGGGTGGTGATGATGTCCACGAGCAAGGCATGATGCAATGCTCAAGGATGCTCGGTGAACAAGATGTGACCGAGCAAAGGCACTTAAGGAGTGTGCACTACCCGATAGGCATGGCAAACACTAAGGGAATGCTCAACACTTAGCGGCTGGTGAGTTGACTACCTGTGGAGATCGGATAAGTCCTTGACCATGCTCAAGCACCATTGGATGCTGCAATCCCAATCGGACGGCTGTGATCATGGGAGGCGATCATGGACATGGGCCCTAGAGGAGAGTGGATCAGATCGACGATGCTAAGTCAACGCCAAGTCATCCATACCTGGTCAAGCAGACAATCAGGGAAAGATTCTCCCGTGATATGGCAAATCAATCTATTATGGAAACAATCTTCGAAATTGCAGATTGTCAGCCGAGATTGAACAAATCGAGATCTGATGGAGAGAATCAAGGGATTCAAATATATCGGTTGCCATATGTAGTCTGCCAGGCTCCTCTATATAAAGGGGGCTCAGTCTCATTCTTAGAGGCGACAAAGAATTCTCAGAGGAGAGACACAAAGAGTCAGAGACTCCAAGAGAGTGGAGGTCAAGTTAGAGCAAGTAGTCCAGTGTTCTTGAGAGGAGGCACGAGATGGGCAGGAAGTGCAAGCAGTGAGAAATTGTGAGGCATATACTTGTGTGACTGCGTGTAAGTGTTTTGATCTGGGTTGGGTTTTCATGTACTTGTGATATATGTGAATACAAGTTACGTTTTTCCCCAATTGTGTTCTTGTGTTCCTATGTGTTGCTTTTGCGATTTCGTGATTGAACGACCTTCACGGTATGTGCAGTGTGTGGCTGGTCGGCAAGTGGAGTGTCAACGCCAGCAGGACGCGAAAAAATTTGTGCCTCACATTGGTCCTATGACACTGTGCCTAGTTCTATGATGAGCGATGCCTGTCTTGACTACTGGCTGTGCCTAGCTCTATGATGAGTGATGCCTCACTCAGTCACAGGTTGTGACTTGCTATACCATGGGTGTTGCCTTACTCAACCATGAAGACAACCCTCAGTCAAACATGGGCTGTTCCTTGCTCTACCACGGGTGATGCCTCACCCGATCATGAGAAGCACCTAGCTCTTCCACAGGTGATGCATCACTCGACCATGGGCTATGCCTCGCTCTACCATGGGTGATGCCTCTTGACCACAAAAACTGCCCTCAGTCGACCACTGGCTGCGCCTTGCTCTACCACAGGCGATGCCTTGCTTGGCCACAAGCTGTGCCTTGCTCTACCACGGGTGACAGCTTGCTTGACCACGGTGACAACCCTCAGTCGACCACCATTTTTGCCTCACCCTAACACAGGCAATGCCTTGCTCGACCAAGTGCTGTGCCTGGTTGTACCATGGGCAATGCCTTGGTCAACCATGGAGACAGCCCCCAGTTGACCACTGGCCACGCCTCACTCTACCATGGATGATGCGTTGCTCAACCTCGGGCTGTGCCTGGCTCTACCAGTAGCAGTGGCTTGCTCAACCATGTGCTGTTCACTCGGCCTCTGACAGGCAGTGCCTTGCTCCACCACAGGTGATGCCTCACTCAACCACAGGCTAGGCCTTGCTCTACTATAGGCTATGGCTTGGTCTACCAGGGGATGTGCCTTGCTTGACCACAGGCTTTGCCTCGCCCTTCCGTGGGCGAAGGCTTGGTTGACAACAGAGACAGCCCTCAGTCGACCACGAGCAGTGCCTCGCTCTATGATGGGTGATGCCTTGCTCGACCATGGGCTGGGCCTACCTCTATCGTAGGTGATGGCTTGGTCAACCACAGGTAGTGCCTGGCTCTACCATGGGCGATGGCTTGGTTGACCATGGGGATAGCCCTTGGTCGACCAAGGGCAGTGCCTCACTCTACCATGGGCGATGCCTTGCTTGACCACAGGCTGTGCCTAGCTCTACTGCAGGTGATGGCTTGGTCAACCATGGAGACAGCCCTAGGTCAACCACGGGTAGTGCCTGCCTCTACCATGGGCGATGGCTTGGTCGACCATGGAGACAGCCCTTGGTCAACCATGGGCAAAGCCTCGCCCTACAACAGACAATGGCTTGGTTGGCCACGGAGATAGCCCTCAGTAGACCATGGGTAGTGCCTCACTCCATCACGAGCAATGCCATGCTTGACCATGGGCTGTGCCTCACTCTACCATGGGCGTTGGCTTGGTAGACCATGCAGACAGCCCTCGGTCAACCGCTGGCTCTGCCTCACTCTACCACAGGCAATGCCTTGCTTAACCACAGGCTGTCCCTTGCTTGACCACAGGCGATGGCTTGGTTGGCCACCATGACAGCCCTCGGTTGACCACAGGCAGTGTGCTCGGTCACTAGTGGGCAGTGCCTAGCTCTACCACGGGCTGTGCCTTGCACTACCATGGGTGATGCCTTGCTCAACCTCAGAGACAGCCCTCGGTTGACCCCGGGCTGCACCTTGCTCTACCTCGAGCAACGGCTAGCTTGACCACAGGCAGTGCCTCACCCTATCACAGGCGATGTCTTGCTTGACCACAGAGATAGACCTTGGTTGACCATGGGTAGTGCCTCACTCTATCACTAACGATGCCATGCTTGACCATGGGCTGTGCCTTGCTCTACCAGGGGCATTGGCTTGGTCGGCCATGGAGACAGCCCTCGATCGACCACTGGTTGTGCCTTGCTCTACCACAGGTGATGCCTTGCTCGATCACAGGCTGTCCCTCGCTCTACCACGGGCGATGGCTTGGTCTGCCACCAAGACAGCCCTCGGTCAACTGCAGGCAGTGTGCTCAGTCGCTAACAGGCAATGCCTAGCTCTACCACTGGCTGTGCCTCGTTCTACCATGGGTGATGCCTTGCTCAACCACGAAGATAGCCCGAGGTCTACCATGGGCGATGCCTTGCTTGACCATGGGGTGTGGCTTGCTCTACCATGGGTGACGCCATGCTTGACCACGAAGACAGCCATTGGTCCACCACGGGCTGTGTCTCGCTGTACCATGGGTGATGCCTTGGTCGACCATGGGCTGTGCCTTGCTCTACCAGGGGTGATGGCTTGGTCTACCACGGAGATAGCCCTTGGTTGACCATGGGTTGTGCCTTGCTCTACCACGGGTGGTGCCCTACTCAACCACCAGCTGTGCCTTGCTCTACCACAGGCAATGGCTTGGTCGATTACAGAGACAACCCTCAATCGACCATGGGCTGTGCGCTCGATCACGGTGATGCCTTGCTTGACCATGGGCTATACGTTGCTCTACCAAGAGGAAGGATGAAGAGATTGCAAGAAGCTATTGGCATCCTCACTAATGGATATTTGGCCCGAGAGGTTGAAGACCAAGACAAAGGAGGCATTTGTCTCCTTTTCTTTAATCCCAAAGCTGATTAGAGCTACTCAGCTTGCACACAAGGAACTTGACCAATATGCATGATTTATGGCTACCAAAAGAGTTAAATTAGTATATAATTAGTTGTTATAATCAAATTAGCAATTTCCATATTTATAGAGTTTCCTAATTTGGGATTTCTATAATGGAGTCAAGTACCATATTTTTGGCTGATTGCTATCTAGTATAAGAGGAAACTATTTATTAGCCAAGCATCTATATATATGGGCTCTCATTCACTATGTAATTCAGCTTTTTGACATTGAATCCCTCAAATACAAAGTGTGTTCTCCTTATGAGGTAATTATCTCTCCTTTACTCTCGTGAAACCTTGCTTTTGTCGAACTAATGTTTTTAGTTTGGTGATTCAAGTTTCCCAAAGCCCCCAATTCATGCCTCGACCTAGGTAAGTCATTGTGTGGATTGGTCTTCGAGTTTGTGGTTAGGTGAGTGGTCTAAGTAGTAGGTCACGTTTTCTTTCGTTGGTTGGCTATTTGCACCCGCTTGGTTTCGAACAAAATCCTATCCTTTCATCCTATGCCGTGAAGATCAGGAGCAGCCCCCCTCTAACCCGCATCATCTCGTATCAAAGCACAATTTCCACAGTAGGTTATCTATCTATCATATCCCCTCATCCCTTAATCTAAAAAAAAATTTCCTCTTTGAACATATATTTCCTCAACTCCTTGGCACATATTTCCATCTATTCTATAGCATATATTCTCTGAGCCAAAAAAAAGAAGAAGAAGAGGATGAAGAATTCGAGCCCAAAAGGAGACCTCGCAATTGACCTAGACGAGGTATGACAAATGTAGGAGAAGACTCTGGAGGAATCAAAATCAAAATTACTTCATTTCAGGGCAAGAGTGATCTTGAGGCATATCTAGAATGGGAAATGCGGGTTGTGCAAATATTTGGGTGCCATAACTACTTGGAGGTTAAGAAAGTCAAGTAGGGCACAACCCATGGTTGAGGATGGCATTGCAAGTGGTAGATCAAGGCACAGCCCATGAGCGACTGAGTGCACAGCTCCTAGTTGACTGAGGGCTGTCTCTGTGGTTGACCAAGCCATTGCCTGTGGTAGAGGGAGGCACAGCCCATGGTCAAGCAAGGCATCACCTGTGGTAGAACAAGGCACAGCCTGTTGTTGAGCAAGGCATCACCCAAGGTAGAGCAAGGCACAACCCATGGTTGACAAGGCACAGCCCATGGTGGAGCATGGCATTGCCCGTGGTCGACCGAGGGATGTCTCTGTGGTTGACCAAGCCATCACCCTTGGTAGAGCAAGGCACAACCTGTGGTAGAGCAAGGCACTGCCCGTGAGTGACTGAGTGCACAGCCTGTGGTTGACCGAGGGCTGTCTCCATGATAGACCAAGCCAATGCCTGTGGAATAGCATGGCACATCCCATGGTTGAGCAAGGCGTCACCCATGGTAGATGGAGGCACAACCCAAGGTCGAACATGCTATTGCCTGTGGTGGACCCAGGCACAAACTGTGGCAGAGCCAAGCACACCCAGTGGTCAAGCAAGGCATCGCCTGTGGTAGAGTGAGGCACCGCCCGTGGTCGAACAAGACATCACCCATGGTAGAGCCAGGCACAACCCATGGTTGAGTAAGGCATCACCCGTGGTAGTGCTAGGCACAGCCCGTGGTTGAGCAAGGCATCGCCTGAGGAAGTGACAAGCATTGCCCGTGAGCAACCGTGCGCACAGCGCGTGGTCGACCTAGGGCTGTCTCTAGGGTTGACCAAGCCATCACCTGTGGTAGAGCAAGGCATAGCCCGTGGTCGAGCAGGGCATCACCGGTGGTTGGGCAAGGCACAGCCCATGGTTGAGGAAGGCATCACCTGAGGTAGAGCAAGGCACTGCTAGTGGTTGACCGGGGGCTGCCTCCGTGGCCAGCCAAGCCATTACCCGTAGTAGAGCAGGGCACAGTCCGTGGTCAACCATGCCATTGTCCATGGTGGAGCATGGCATCACCCATGGTACAGCAAGGCACTGCCTATGGTCGACCAAGAGCTGTCACCGTGGTCGAGCAAACCAATGACCGTGGCAGAGGAAGGTACTGCCCGTGAGTGACTGTGCACACAACCCATGCCCTACCGAGGGCTGTCTCCGTGATTGACCAAGGCATTATTGCCCATGGTAGATTGAGGCACAGCTCATGGTCAACGAAGCCATGGCCCAAAGTAGAGCAAGGCAGAACTCATGGAGCAAGGCATCACCCATGGTAGAGCAAGGCACAACCAGTGTTCGAAGCAAGGCATCGCTTGTGGTAGTGCGAGGCACAGCCCAGAGCATGGCAATGCCCTTGGTATTGCTAGGCACAGCCAATGGCTAAGCAGCGCATCACCCATGGTAGAGCAAGTCACTGCCAGTAGTCGACGAAGCACTGTTGCTGTGGTTGATCAAGGCATCACCCAATGATCGAATAAGCACTGTCGCCATGGCCAAGCAAGGCATCGCCCATGGTAGAGCAGGGCACTGCCCGTCAGTGACTATTTGCACAGCCCATGGTTGATCTATGCATCGTTCATCATCGACCAAGGGCTGTTGCCGTGGTTGACGAATGCATCGACTGTGGTAGAGCAAGGCACTACCTGTGAGTGACCGAGGCGCACAGCTCATGGTTGACCAAGGGCTGGCTCCATGGTTGACCAAGCCATCACCTGTGGGAAAGTGACACACAGTAGGTGGACCGAAGAGCTATCTCTGTGGTCGAACCAAGCCATTGCCCTTGGTATAGCAAGGCACAGCCCATGGTCGAAGCCAGGCATCGACCATGGTTGTTGGGGAAGGCACAGCCAGTGGTGGAGCAAGGCAACGCCTGTGGTCGACTGAGGGCTGTCACCATGGTAGACCAAGGCATCGCTGTGGTTGGCAAAGGCACAGCCCGTTGAACATGGCATTGCCAAGGTATTGCAAGGCCCAGCCCATGGTCAATCAAAGCATTGCTGGAGGTAGAGCAAGGCACTGCCTATGAGAGACCACAAGTACAGCCCGTGGTCAATCGAGCCATCACCCGTGGTATAGCAAGGCACAGCCTGTGGTCGAACCAAGGGTGACCTCTGTGGTCAACCAAGCCATTGCCCATGATCGAGCATGGCATCACCCGTGGTAGGGTGAGGCACAGCCATGATCGAACAAGCCATTGCCCATGGTAGAGGAAGGCACAGCCCAGGGGTCAAACAAGGCATCTCCCATGGTAGAGCCAGGCACAGACCTGGGGTCGAGCAAGGCATCGCCCGTGGCAGAGCAAGGCATTGCCCGTGTGCAACTGAGCGTACAGCTAGTGGCTGATCGAGGGCTATCTCCATGTGGTCAACCAAGCCATTGCCCAGGGTAAAGAAAGCCACAGCCCATTGTCTATCAAGGCAACGCTTATAGTAGAGCAAGGCCCAGGCCGTAGTCGAGCAAGCCATCGCCTAGGGTAGAGCAAGGCACAGCCTTTGTTTGACCAAGCCATTGCCAGTGGAAGAGCAAGGCACAGCCCGAGGTCAAGCAAGGCAACGCACATTGTCGAGCATTGCATGGCCCGTGAGCAACTGAGTGCACAGCTCGTGGTCCTCCATGGGCTGTCTCCGTGGTCAACCAAGCCATTGCCCATGGTAGAGTGACACACAGCCCATGAGTGACCGAGCACACAGCTCGTGGCTGACCAAGGGCTATCTGTGTGGTTGACCAAGCCATTGCCCATGGTAGAGTGACACACAGCCCATGAGTGACCGAGCACACAGCTCGTGGCTGACCGAGGGCTATCTGTGTGGTTGACCAAGCCATTGCCCATGGTAGACCAAGGCACAACTGATGGTCGTGAAGGCATTGCCCAGGGCAGAGCAACACACAACCCTTAGTAAACCAAGTGATTGCCCAGGGTAAAGCCAGGCACAACCTGTCATCAAGCAAGGCAATGTCGTCGGTGGAGCAAGGCACAGGCCGTGGTCAAGCAAGCGATCGCCCATGGAGGGGCGAGGCACAGCCCATGGTCGACCATGCCATTGCCCATGGTGGAGCAAGGCATTGATCATGGTAGAGCATGGCACAGCCCATGGTCAAACAAGGCATCACCCATGGTAGAGCAAGGCACTGCCCATGGTTGACCAAGAGCTGTCATGGTGGTTGATCAAGGCATTGGCCCATGATCAACCAATGGTTGTTGCCGTGGTTAAGCTAGGCATTGACTGTGGTAGAGCGAGGAACTGCCTGTGAGTGACCGAGCGCACAGCCCATAGTCGACTAAGGGCTATCTGTTTGGTCAACCAAGTGATTGCTCGTGGTAGAGCCAGGGACAACCAGTGGTCAAGCAAGGCATCACCCATGGTAGAGCGAGGTACAGCTCATGGTGGTGCAAGGCATTGTCTGTGGAAGGAAGGCAATGCCTGTGAGTGACAAAGCACATAGCTCGTGGTCGACTGAGGACTTTCTCCGTTGTTGACCAAGCCATCGCCCATGGTAGAGCAACGCACAACCTGTGGTTGAACATGCCATTCATTACCTGTGGTAGAGCAAGGCACATCCCTTGGTCAACATCCCATTGCCTGTGGTAGAGCAAGGCACATCCCTTGGTCAACATCCCATTGCCTGTGGTAGAGCAAGGCACATGCCGTGGCCGAACATCCCATTGCCCATGGTAGGGCAAGGCATAGCCCGTGGTTGTGAAGGCATCAGCCATCTTGGAGCAAGGCATTGCTTGTGCTTGAGCATGGCACTGCCTATGAGTGAACGAGCACAAAGCCACAGCCCGTGGTCAACCAAGCCATCGCTTGTGTGAGAGCATGGCACAGCCTGTGGTCAAGCAAGGCATTACCTATGGTAGAACAGGCCACAGCCTATGGTGGAGCAAGGCATTGCCCAAGGTAGAGCGAGGCACTGCCAGTGAGTGACCGAGTGCACAGCCCATGGTCGACCAACCCATGGCTTGTGGTAGAGCAAGGCACAGCCCGTGGTCAAAACAGCATCGCCCATGGTAGAGAGAGACGCAGTTGGTGGTTGAGAAGGCATCATCCACGGTAGACCCAGTGCAGCCCGTGGTCAAGAAGGCATCGCCCATGGTCAAGCAAGGCACAGCCTGTGGTGGATTAAGGCATTGCCCATGGTAGAGCAAGGCACAGCCAATGAGCAACCAAGCACACAGCCTGCAGTTGACTGAGGGCTGTCTCCATGGTCAACCAAGCCATTGCCCATGGCTGGGCAATGCACAGCCCATGGTCAACTAAGGCATCGCCCATGGTAGATCAAGCCACAGCCCATGGTTGAACATCCCATTGCCCTAGGTAGAGCAAGGCACAGCCTGTGGTCGATCAAGGCATTGCCTGAGGTAGAGCCTGGCACTGCCCATGAGAGACCGAGTGTTCAGTCCATGCTCGACCTCGCCATCACCCGTGGAACTGCAAGGTACGGCCCGTGGTCAACCAAGGGCTGTCTACGTGGTCGACCAAGTTATTGCTTGTGCCAGAGCAAGGCATTGCCCGTGTCGACCGAGGGCTATCTCTGTGGTCAACCCAGCCATCACCCTGGGTAGAGCGAGGCACAGCCCATGGTCGATAAAGGCATTGCCCGGGGTAGAGCAAGGCACTGCCCATGAGCAACTGAGCTCACAGTCCATTGCCGACCGAGGGCTGTCTCTGTGGTCGCCCAAGCCATCACCGGTGGTAGAGCAAGGCACAGCCAGTGGTCGAGAAGGCATCACCCGTGGTAGAGCGAGGCATAGCCTGCGGTCAAACAAGCCATTTCCCATGTTAAAGCAAGGCACAGCCCGTGGTTGAGCAACACATCCCCCATGGTAGAGTGAGGCACAGCACGTGGTCAAACAAGTGATTGCACATGGTAGAGCCAGGCACAGCCTGTGGTCGAGCAAGGCATTGTCCATGGTAGAGAAAGCCTCTGCCCATGAGCAATCGAGGACACAGCTCGTGGCTGACCAAGGGCTGTCTCCTTGGTCGTCCAAGCCCTCGCCTGTGGTAGAGCAAGGCACAGCCCGTGGTCATCCAATCCATTGCCAGTCGTAGAGCAAGGTACAACACCTGTGGTTGAGCAAGGCAATGCCCATGGTAGAGGATGCCACAGGCCGTGGTCGAGCAAGCCATCACCCATAGTAGAGTGAGGCACAACCTTTGGTCAGCCAAGCCATTGCCTGTGGTCGAGCAAGGCACAGCCCATGGTTGTCGATGGCATCACACCTGGTAGAGCAAGGCACGACCCATAATTGACTGAGTGCACAGCTCCTGGTCGACTGAGGGTTGTGTCCATGGTCGACCAAGCCATCACCTATGGTAGAGGGAGGCACAGCCCGTGGTCCAGCAAGGCATCACCCATGGTAGAACAAGGCACAGCCTGTGGTCAAGCAAGACATCACCCAAGGTAGAGCAAAGCACTGCCTGTGAGCAACCGAGAGCACAGCTTGTGGTTGACCAAGCCATAGCCCATGGTAGAGCAAGGCACAGCACGTGGTTGAGAAGGCATCGCTCACGGTAGAGCAAGGCACAGCCCATGGTGGAGCATGGTATTACTTGTGGCAGAGCATGGCACTGCCTATGAGCAACCGAGCACACAGCCTGTGGTTGACCGAGGGCTATTACCTGTGGTGGAGCAAGGCACTGCCCATGAGTGACCGAGTGCACAACCTGTGGTTGATCAACACATCGACCATGGGTCGTTGCCATGGTCAATGAAGGCATTGACTGTCATAGACCTGGGCACTGCCCATGAGTAACTGAGCACACAGCCCGTGGTCGATGGAGGGCTGTCTCCATGGTCGGCCAAGACATCACCCATGCTAGAACAAGGCACAGCCTGTGGTCTATCAAGGGCTGTCTCTGTGTCCAATCGAGGGCTGTCTCCATGGTCAACCCAGCCATCGCCCTTGGTAGAGCTTGGCACAGCCCGTGGTACAGCGAGGCATTGTCCATGGTTAGGCAAGGCACAGACCGTGGTCCAACATGCCATGGCCCCTGGTAGAGCAAGACACAGCCCATGGTTGAGGAAGGCATTGCCCATGGTCGAGGAAGGCATTGCCCAAGGTACAGCCGACCACTGCCCATGAGAGACTGAGTGTGCAGCCAGTAGTTGACCGAGGTACAGCCCATGGTCAACCAAGCCATGGCCCGTGGTAGAGCATTGCACAGGCCATGGTCAAGCAAGGCATCACCCATGCAAGGGCAAGGCACAACCCGTGGTCTAGTAAGGAATTGCCCGTCGTAGAGCGAGGCACAACCTGTGGTCAAACATGCTATTGCCCTTAGCAGAGAAAGGCACAGCCCATGGTAGAGCAAGACATTGCCCGAGGTAGAGATAGGCACTGCCCATGGGAGACCGAGTGTGTAGCCCATGGTCAATCAAGGGCTGTCTCTGTGGTCGACCAAGCCATTGCCCATGGTTGAGCAAGGCACAGCCCATGGTTGAACATGCCAATGCCTTGGTAGAGCCTGGCACAGCCCATGGTTGAGTAAGGAATTGCCTATGGTAGAGCAAGGCACAGCCAGTAGTCAAGTGAGGCATCGCCTGAGGAAGAGCCAGACACTGCCCGTAGTCAACCAAGGGCTGTCTCTGTGGTTGACCAAGCCATCGCTAGTGGTAGAGTGAGGCACAGCCCAGGGTCAAGCAAGGCACAGCCTGTGGCTGAGCAACGCATTGCCCATGGTGGACCAAGGCATTGCCCATTGTTGACCAAGAGCTGTCACCATGGTCGATCAACACTTCAACCCATGATTGACCAAGAGCTATCACCCTGGTCGATCAATGTGCCGACCATTATCAACCAAGTGTTGTCACCATGGACGAGGAAGGTGTTAGACCCTTGAGCTCTAGCCCTGGAGAATACGTACCACAAGCCGTACCTTGGGGTAGTGGTAGCGCATAGCATGCGCGGGCAGTTAGGTGCGAGGTGTTGGGATGAATTGCAAGTCCATGAATGGGCAAGTATGGAGATGGTCACACAAGCGTGCACAAAGGCACCACTGAAGGGAACAACTGATCAAGGCTCGGCAGAGTGCTGAGGGATCAGATTGTGGCCATGGAGTGTCACTATTCACAAGTAGGCGTATGCGCATATGGGTGGTGAGGATGTCCACGAGCAAGGCACAATGCAACACTCAAGGATGCTTGGTGAACAAGATGTGACCGAGCAACGGCACTCTAGGAGTGTGCCCTACTCGATAGGCATGGCAGACGCTAAGGGAATGCTCAACACTTAGCGGCTGGTGAGTTGACTACTTGTGAAGATCGGATAGGTCCTTGACCATGCTCGAGCACCGTTTGATGCAGCAATCCTAATCGGACAGTTGTGATTGTAGGAGGCAGTCATGGACATGGGCCCTGGAGGAGAGTGGATCGGATTGACGATGCTGAGTCATCGCCAAGTCATCCGTACCTGGTCAAGTAGACAATCGGGGAAAGATTCTCCTGGGATATGGCAAATCAATCTGTTATGGAAACAATCTTGGAAATTTCAGATCAACGGCTGAGATTGAACAGATCGAGATTTGATGGAGAGAATCAAGAGATTCAAATATATCAGTTGCCATATCGGGTTTGCCAGGCTCCTCTATATAAAGGGGGTCAATCTCATTCTCAGGGATAACCAAGAATTCTCAGAGGAGAGACACACAGAGCCAGAGACTCCAAGAGAGTGGAAGTCAAGTCAGAGCAAGTAGTCTGGTGCTCTTGAGAGAAGGCACAAGACAGGTGAGGAGTGCAAGCAATGAGAGACTGTGAGGCATATACTCGTGTGACTGCGTGTAAATGTTCTGACTTGGGTTGGGTTTTCGTGTACTTGTGATATATGTGAATACAAGTTACATTTTTCCCAATTGTGTTCTTGGGTTCCTTTTGTGTTGGTTCTTCGGTTCTGTGATTGTTTGGCCTCAACGGTACGCACGGTGTGTGTGTGGCTGGTCGACATATGTAGTGTCAACACCTAGCGTGGTGCGGAAAAATTTGTGACCCACATTGGCCCTTTGACAGTTGGTATTAGAGCGCAAGGTTGCCCGTGACAGTTGGTATCATAGTGCAAGGTTGGCCATGATAGTGGTATCAGGGTTGCGTTCGGGTTGAGAAGATCCTTTGTCAGAGACCACGCGTGCCTTACAATCAGCAACTGTGTGGACTAGAGCGATGGAAGCATTGCGGGAGCAAGTGGCGGCACTAGAGGGCTGCAATGCAGAGCTCAATGAACGAGCACACCCGGCCACTACGCTGGAACCACGCATTGCTGCTCTGGAGGATAATGTCGGTGAAGGCAATGATCTTGGAGGAACCGTAACTGATCTACTGAAAGAGATCAGGCTTGATGTAGCGACCTTGAAGGATGATGTGGTCCTAATCAAGCGGCAACTGGCGTCCCAGGTGGGGCCAACGATTGAGCCTTGTGGGAAGATGAAGGTCCCGGAGCCGAAGGCATTTGAAGGAACTAGGAGTTCCAAGGATTTAGAGAACTTCATATGGGATATGGAGAACTACTTCATTGCTGCGAAGATCCCAGACGCCGAGAAGGTGATGATCACCACCATGTATCTTGCCAAGGATGCGAAGCTATGGTGGAGGACACGGGTCCAGGATGATATCAGTGCTGGCAGACCCCAGATTGAGACCTGGGAGGCACTAAAGAAGGAGCTGAAGGAGCAGTTCCTGCCAAGCAACACAGCATGGCTTGCTCGGGATGCGTTGGCCAAGCTGAGGCACAGTGGACCAGTGCGCAACTATGTGAAGGAGTTTAGTGCACTGATGCTGGACGTGATGGATATGTCAGAGACAGACAAGCTGTACACATTCCTGAAGGGATTGCAACCTTGGGCTCAACTGGAGCTAAGGAGGCAAGGTGTGAGAGACCATCCTTCCGCCTTAGCTGCGGCGGATGCACTACTGGACTTACATATCGCTCGTGCCAAGGAGGGGAGCAAGAAGTCCCAGCACAAGGACAAGGACAAGAAGTCCAAGGCCTACATGAAAGGAAAGTCAGAGAAGGGCAAGGAGAAGCAGCTGACCCGACCAGACAAAGGGAAGGGGAAAGTGATCAAGGGCGCCAATGTGAAGAAGGACCCTCATACACACCTAGGCTGCTTCATTTGCAATGGACCCCACAAGGCAAAGGAGTGCCCAAAGAGGGAGGGGAAAGTGACGGCCCTACGATCGGATGACTCCGATGATGATCCCGTGCAGCGTGTTGCCCCACTGCAAACCCTAGGCGCTATGTGAAGTGAGCGCTCGAAGGTACGCCACAGTTTGTTATTCGTGGATGTAACCTTGAATGGCAGGCGGATGTCAGCCTTGGTGGATACTAGTGCCACCAACACATTCATATCAGATCGGATGGTACGACCCTTGGAGTTGTGAGTGGAACTCTCTCACAACCAATTAAAGGTGGTGAACTCCAAGAGCCAACCGATGGGCGGGTTGGCAAGAGATGTGCCCATCAAGATAGATGCTTGGAAGGGTACAATCAATCTGATGGTGATTCCTTTGGATGATTATGATCTCATCCTTGGGAATAGCTTCTTTGCAGATGCATCAATCACCATCATGCCTCATGTGGGAGGCATTGTCATTGGAGATCCACGACGACCCTGCTTCGTGCAAGGATACCAAGGCCTTGCACACTCCGAGGAAGTAGCCATAGAGAAGGTATCTGCAATGCAATTGGCATGAGAATGAAGAAGGGGTATCCCACTTACCTTGTGGCTATTAGGGAAGTGGAAGTGCAAGAGACGGAGGTGGACCATAAGATTCCACACGAGGTAGTGGAAGTGCTCAAGCAATTCCAGAATGTGATGCCAGAGGAGTTGCCAAGAGGGCTACCGCCACGCTGAGCGGTAGATCACAAGATATAACTACTGCCAGGCACCGTTGCCCTAGCCAAAGCCCCGTACCGGATGTCCCCTAAGGAGCTGGTAGAGCTACGAAGTCAATTGACCGAGTTGCTAGATGCTGGAAAGATCCAACCATCCAAAGCCCCTTATGGAGCCCCGGTGTTATTCCAGGAGAAGTAGGATGGCTCTCTCCGGTTGTGTGTTGACTACCATGGATTGAACAAGGTCACGGTAAAGAACAAGTACCTAGTGCCCTTGATTGTAGACCTGTTTGACCGCCTAGGTGAGGTGATGGTCTTCTTGAAGCTTGACTTGCGTTCAGGATATTGGCAAGTCCGCATCGCCAAAGGAGACGAGTCCAAGACCATGATGGTAACTCGTTATGGATCTTTGAATTCCTAGTAATGCCATTTGGCTTAACCAATGCCCCTGCTACATTCTGCAACTTGATGAATGATGTGTTTGGCGACATGCTGGACCATTTTGTGGTAGTCTATTTGGATGACATTGTCGTGTATAGCAGGGACTTGGTGCAACATGTGCAGCACTTGCAGGCTGTTTTTGAATGGCTTAGGCAACACTCTCTATACGTCAAGAGGGAGAAGTGTGAGTTTGGCATGCAGGAGATCCGATTTCTGGGCCATGTGATTGGCCAGGGACAGGTGCGGATGGACCCTAGGAAGGTGCAGGCAATTCAGGATTGGCCTCCACCAAAGTTGGTGTCCGAGTTGCGGAGTTTCTTGGGACTAGCGAACTACTACCACAAGTTTATCAAAGCGTACTCGAAGAGGGTGTGTCCCCTGACTAATTTGTTGCGGAAAGATAAAAAATGGACATGGGACAAGGATTGTGATGTGGTGTTCTCCAAATTGAAGACCGCTATTGTGTCGGAGCCCGTGCTCAAGCTCTTGGATTTTGAGAAGCCATATGAGGTACAGACAGATGCCTCAGATCGTGCTGTTGGAGGAGTTCTCATGCAAGACGGACATCCCGTGGCATTTGAGAGTTGGAAGTTGAAGCTTGCCGAACAGCACTACTCAGCACACGAGAAGGAGATGCTGGCTGTGGTGCATTGCTTGAGGGTGTGGCGAGTGTACTTGCTGGGAACCACATTTGTGGTCAAGACGTACAACATCACCAATACCTTCTTCAAGTCACAACCGAAGTTGTCACCAAGGCAAGCACGGTGGCAAGAGTTCCTAGCGGAGTATGACTTCGAGTGGGAACACCGACCGGTAAGGCACAACCTAGTGGCGGATGCACTCAGTCGGAAGACTTCGGACTAGTTGGCAGCTTTGACTCAAGTTACCTCTGACTTCCTCCAGGATGTCAAGATTGCTACACTAGGGGACAAGACCTATCAACTCCTAGTGGAGCAAGTCAAAGACGGGACAGTGGCACTATTGGCTGGAACATGGGCTACATTATGGCAAAGGTGGCCGTTTGCTTGTCCCTAGCAGAGGGGGATTGCGCTACCGGCTGATGAAGGAGAGTCACGATAGTCCTTGGGCTGGACATCCAGGCCGTGAGTGGATGCTAGCTCTATTGTCAAGGTCCTATGTTTGGCCAAAGATGGCTGATGACGTTGAGTTATACGTCAAGACTTGTCTCGTGTGCTAGCAAGACAAGGTGGAGATGCGTGCAAAGGCCGGTCTCCTACAACCCTTGGCGGTGCCAGAGAAGCCTTGGGTATCAGTTTCCATGGACTTTGTTTCCAGGTTTCTAGAGGTGAAGGGTTATACGGCGGTGATGGTGGTCATGGACCAGTTCTCTAAGTACGCGATTTTCACCCCCGTGACCAAGAATTGCACAGCCGAACCTGCTGCTGAGGCATTCTACCACTCCGTGGTGAAGCTCTTTGGAGTCCCGACAGAGATAGTGAGTGACTGAGATGCTTGGTTCATAGGCAACTTCTGGATGTGTTTGTTTGGACTGCTAGGATCGGAACCAAAGTTCTCGACGGCCAATCATCCATAGACGGACAGCCAAACAGAACGTGTGAATGCACTGCTGGAGGAGTACTTGAGGCACTATGTCTCAGCCAGTCAACGGAATTGGTTAGACTTGCTTGACTTTGCTCAGTTGTCTTACAACTTGAACTGCTCCTCTACAACAGGTCATAGCCTGTTTGAGTTGGCAATGGGCTACCAACCACTAACGCCGCAGGAGGTGACGTTGCAGCACAAAGAAGGGCCTTGCTCAGCCGCATATCGATTTGCACGTGACAAACAGGAGATGATGGAAGAGGCGAGAGATAGCCTCACCAAAGCTGCTAAGTGAATGAAGAAGTATGCAGACAGGAACCGAAGACCGTTGGAGTTCCATGTGGGGGACTTAGTGATGTTGAAGCTCACGCCACAGATATGGAAGAAGATCACGAGCAAGCGCTGGCACAAGGGCTTGTTCCAGCGGTACGATGGGCCTTTTGAGGTGATCAAGAGAGTCGGGCCAGTAGCCTATCGGCTAGCACTACCAGAGAGGATTAAGGTGCACCCGACATTCCACGTTAGTTTCCTTAAGCCTTACCATTGAGATGAGGAGCATCCGGAGCGCAACTAGGTGAAGCGCGCCCCTCTCACCATGAGGAAGGAACTCGACAAGTAGGTGGAAGGCTTACTTGATCACTGAGTGCTGGGTTACAGCAAGATGAATAGGAGGATGGAGTACTTGGTCAAGTGGAAGATATACCCAAGTCAGAGGCGACTTGGGAGAAGGACGTCACACTATGGCAGTACGAAGACCTCATCCGACGGTACAAAGAGTCTCATTCGACGAGGGCGTCAAATCCCTTGGGTGGGGGAGGTTTGTTAGACCCTTGAGCTCTAGCCCTAGAGAATGCATACCTCGGGGTAGTAGCACATAGCATGCACGCGAGGATGTGCGGCAATCAAGTGCGAGGTGTTAGGATGAATTGCAAGTCCATGAACGGGCAAGTATGGAGATGGTCACACAAGCGTGCACAAAGGCACCACTAAAGGGAACAACCGATGAAGGCTCGGCAAAGTGTTGAGGGATCAGATTGTGGCCATGGAGTGTCACTGTTCACAAGTAGGCATATGCACGTATGGGTGGTGAGGATGTCCACGAGCAAGGCACGATGCAATGCTCAAGGATGCTCAGTGAACAAGATGTGATCGAGCAATGGCACTCTAGGAGTGCGCACTACTCGATAGGCATGGCAAACGCTAAGGGAATGCTCAACACTTAGCGGCTGGTGAGTTGACTACTTGTGAAGATCAAATAGGTCCTTGACCATGCTCAAGCACCGTTGGATGCAGCAATCCCGATCGACGGCTGTGATCGTAGGAGGCAATCATGGACATGGGCCCCGGAGGAGAGTGGATCGGATCGACGATGCTAAGTCAGCGCCAAGTCATCTGTACTTGGTCAAGCAGACAATCGAGGAAAGATTCTCCCGGGATATGGCAAATCAATTTGTTATGGAAACAATCTTGGAGATGGCAGATCAACGGCCGAGATTGAGCAGATAGAGATCTGATGGAGAGAATCAAGAGATTCAAATATATCAGTTGCCATATCGGGTTTGCCAGGCTCCTCTATATAAAGGGGGTCAGTCTCATTCTTAGGGACAACCAAGAATTCTCAGAGGAGAGACACAGAGAGCCAGAGACTCCAAGAGGGTGGAAGTCAAGTCAGAGTAAGCAGTCTGGTGTTCTTGAGAGAAAGCACAAGATGGGTGAGGAGTGCAAGCAGTGAGAGACTGTGAGGCACATACTCATGTGACTGCGTGTAAGTGTTCTGACCTGAGTTGGGTTTTCATGTACTTGTGATATATGTGAATACAAGTTATGTTTTTCCCAAATGTGTTCTTGGGTTCCTTTGTGTTGATTCTTCGGTTCTGTGATTGTTTGGCCTCAACGGTACGCGCGGTGTGTGTGTGACTGGTCGACATACGGAGTGTCGATGCCTAGCGGGGTGCGGAAAAATTTGTGACCCACATTGGCCCCGTGACAGAAGGTATCACCCGTTGAAGTGCAAGGCACTGCCTATGAGCGACCGAGTGCACAGCCTATGGTGGATGAGGGCATTGCCCGTGATCGATGAAGGGCTTTCACTGAGGTCAAGCAAGGCACTGCCTATGGTCGAGCAGGCATCACCAATCGTAGAGCAAGGGACAGCCCATGGTTGAACATGCCATGGCCCTTGGTATTGCAAGGCCCAGCCCATGGTTGAGCAAGGCATCGCCCGAGGAACAGCAAGGCACTACCCATGAGAGACCATGCATACAGCCCGTGGTCGACTGAGGGTGATCTCTATGGTCAACCAAGCCATTGCCCATGATCGAGCATGGCATCGCCCATGGTAGGGTGAGGCACAGCCATGGTGGAACAAGCCATTGCCCATGGTAGAGCAAGGCATGCCCTGTGGTCGTGCAAGGCATCGCCCATGGCAGAGCAAGGCACTGCCCAAGAGCGAACGAGAACACAGCTGGTGGCTGACCAAGGGCTATCTCTGTGGTCGACCAAGCCATTGCTCGTTGTAGAGCAAGACACAGCATGGGGTCAACCAAAACATTGCCCGGGGTAAAGCAAGGTGCTGCCTGTGGTTGACCAACCCATGGCCCATGGTAGAGCATGGCACAGGGCGTGGTGAAGCAAGGCATAGCCCATGATCAAGTAAGGCATTGCCCGTGGTAGAGTGAGGCACAACCTGTGGTCAAACATGGTATTGCCCTTGGTAGTGCAAGGCACAGCCTGTGGTCGTGCAAGGCATCACCCATGGCAGAGCAAGTCACTGCCCATGAGCGACCGAGCGCACAGCTGGTGGCTGATTGAGGGCTATCTCTATGGTCGACCAAGCCATCATCCGTCATAGAGCAAGACACAGCCCGTGGTCAACCAAGCCATCACCCGTCATAGAGCAAGACACAGCCCGTGGTCAACCAAGCCATTTCCTGGAGTAAAGCAAGGTGCAGCCCGTGGTTGACCAACCCATGGCCCATGGTAGAGTAAGGCACAGGCCGTGGTGAAGCAAGGCATCGCCCGTGCTAGGGCAAGGCATAGCCCATGGTCAAGTAAGGCTTTGCCCATGGTAGAGCGAGGTACAACCTGTGGTCAAACATGGTATTGCCCTTGGTAGAGCAAATCACAGCCTGTGATCATGCAAGGCATCTACCATGGTAGAGCAAGGCACTGCCCATTAGCGACCGAGCACACAGCTGGTGCCTGATTGAGGGCTATCTCTACGGTCAACCAAGCCATCGCCCATTGTAGAGCAAGACACAGCCTGTGGTCAACCAATCCATTGCCTGGGGTAGAGCAAGGCACAGGCCGTGGTCAAGCAAGGCATCACCTGTGCTAGGGCAAGGCATAGCCCAGGGTCAAGTAAGGCATTGCCCGTGCTAGAGTGAGGCACAACCTGTGGTCAAACATGCTATTGCCCTTAGTAAAGCAAGGCACAGCCCGTGGTAGAGCAAGGCATTGCCAGAGGTAGAGACAAGCATGGCCCATGAGAGACCAAGTGCACAGCCAGTGGATGACCAAGGGTTGTCTCTGTGGTTGACCAAGCTATCGCCCGTGGTTGAGCAAGGCACAGCCCATGCTCAAGCAAGGCATCGGCCGAGGAAGAGCCAGGCACTGCCCATGAGCCACCAAGTGCACAGCCCATAGTCAACCGAGGGCTGTCTCCATTGTTGACCAAGCCATCACCCATGTTAGAGCGAGGCACAGCCCATTGTTGAGCAAGGCATTGCCTGTGGTAGGGCAAGGCACAGCCCATGGCTGAGCAAGGCAATGACCATGGTGGACCAAGGCATTGCCCATGGTCGACAGAGAGCTATTGCCATGGTAGAGCGAGCCACAGCCTGTGCTCGAGTAAGGCATCGCCTATGGTAGAGCCAGGCACTGCTCATCAGCGACCAAGTTCACAGTTGGTGGTCAACCAAACCATCACTAATGGTAGCGCAAGGCATAGCCCATAGTCGAGCAACGTATTGCTTGTACTAGAGCAAGGCACTGCCTGGGGTCGGCCAAGCCATGGCCCATGGTAGAGCAAGGCACAGTCGGTGGTGAAGCATGGCATCGCTTGTGGTAGAGCAAGGCACTGCCTGTGAGTGACCGAGCACACAGCCCGTGGTCGACTGAGGGCTGTCTCCATGTCGACCAAGCCATTGCCTATGGTAGAAAAGGCCCAGCCTATGGTAGAGTGAGGCATTGCCTGTGGTTGGGCAAGGCACAGACCGTGGTCGAACATGCCATGGTCCTTGGTAGAGCAACACACAGCCCATGGTCGAGGAAGGCACTGCCCGAGGTAGAGCCAAGCACTGCCCGAGAGAGACCAAGTGTATAGCCTGTGGTCGATCAAGGAACACCAAGGCATAGCACATGATCGACCAACCCATGGCCCGTGGTAGAGCATGGCATGGGCCGTGGTCAAGCAAGGCATTGCCCATGCTAGGGCAAGGCAGAGCCTGTGGTCAAGTAAGGCATTACCCATGGTAGAGCGAGCCACAACCTGTGGTTGAACATGCTATTGCCCTTGGTAGAGCAAGGCACAGCTTGTGGTAGAGCAAGGCATCACCCGAGTTAGAGACAGGCACTGCCCACAAGAGAAAAAGTGCACAGCCCATGGTTGAGCAAGGCACAGCCCATGGTTGAGCAAGGCACAGCCCATGGTTGAGCAAGGCACAGCCCATGCTCAAGCAAGGCATCGGCCAAGGAAGAGCCAGGCCCTGCCCATGAGCCACCAAGCACATAGTCCATAGTCAACCAAGGGCTGTCTCCATGGTTGACCAAGCCATCACCCATAGTAGAGCAAGGCAGAGCCCATTGTTGAGCAAGGCATCACCTGTGGTAGGGCAAGGCACAGCCCGTGACTGAGCAAGGCATTGCCTGTGGTGGACCAAGGCATTGCCCATGGTCAATCAATGTGCCGACCCATGATTGACCAAGGGTTGTCGTCGTGGTCGAGGAAGACATCTCCCATGGAAGTGCAAGGCACTGCCTGTGAGTGACTGAGTGCACAGCCTGTGTTCGATGAGGGCATTGCTCATGATCGATGAAGGGCTGTCACGGGGGTCAAGCAAGGCACTCCCCTTGTGCAACTGAGAGCACAACCCATGGTCAATTGAGGGCTGTCTCCGTGGTCGACCAAGTCATCACCCGTGGAGGTGCCAGGCAGCGCCCGTGGTAGAGCAAGGCACAGCCTGTGGGGGTACTGCCCATGAGAGACCAAGCACACAACCTATGGTCAACCGAGGGCTGTCTCTGTGTTGACCAAGCCATCACCCATGGTAGAGAAAGGCACAGCCCATGGTCAAGCAAGCCATCACCTAGGGTAGGGCAAGGCACCGCTCATGGTTGAGCAAGGCATGGCTCGTGGTCAACCAAGGGCAGTCTCCATGGTCAGCCAAGCCATTGCCCATGGTAGAGCATGGTACAGCCAGTGGTGGAGTAAGGCATTGCATGTGGTAGAGCAAGGCATCGCCTGTTAGCAACTGAGCACACTGCCTGTTGTCAAATGAGAGCTGTCTCTGTAGTTGAACAAGCCATTGCCTGTGGTAGAGCGAGGCACTGCCCATGGTCAAACAAGCCATCACCCATGGTAGAGCCTGGCACAGCTTGTGGTTGAGCAAGGCATCACCCATGGTAGAGCAAGGCGCAGCCTGTTGTTGACTGTTGAGATATACGATCCCACATCGATTAAATAAAGAAAACGTTGTGGGCTTATAAGAAGGTTGAGTACTACCACTTATCAGCTTGAGCTTTTAAGTGGAAACAGGCCCAATCCCTTATGGGCTCACAATGAATTTAACATTGACCAAGCCATCGCCAGTGATAGAGTAAGGCATTGCCAGTATTCCAGCAAGCCATCACCCATGGTACAGCGAGGCACAACCCATGGTCGACCAAGAGCTGTTGCCTTGGTCAATCAAGGCATCGCCCCGTGATTGACCAACGACTATCACCGTGGTCGAGCAAGGCAACGACTGTGGTAGAGAAAGGCAATGCCCATGAGTGAGTGATCGCACAGCCCATGGTTGACCAAGGGCTGTTTGGGTGGTCAACCAAGGCATTGCCTGTGGTTAACTAGGAGCTATTGCCAGGGTCAATCAACGTGTCTACCCTTAATTGACGAAGGGCTATCACCATGGTTGGGCAAGGCATTGGTCATGGTGGAGCCAGGAACCACCCTTGTGCAACTGAGCACACAGCCTGTGGTCAACCGAGGGTTGTCTTCGTGATCAACCCAGCCATCGCCTGTGGTCGAGCAAGGTATGGCCCATGGTCGACCAAACCAAGGCCTGTGGTTGTGCAAGGCACAGTCTGTGGTGGTGTAAGGTGTTGCTCATGGTAGAGCAAGGCACTGCATTTGAGCGACTGAGCACACAGCCCATAGTTGACTGAGGGCTATCTCTGTGGTCAACCAAGCAATCACCCGTGCTAGAGTTAGGCATAGCCCATGGTCAAGCAAGGCATTGCTCGGGGTAGAGTGAGGCACAGCCCGTGGTTGAACAAGGCATCGCCCAGGGTTGAGCGAGGCACTGCCCAGGGTTGAGCGAGGCACTGCCCATGGTCGAGCAAGGCACGGCCAGTGGTAGAGCAACGTGCGGATCGTGGTCAACTGAGGGCCATCACTGTAGTCGACCAAGCCACTGCCCGTGGTACAGCAAAGCACAGCCAGTGGTGGAGCAAGGCATTGCTCATGGTAAGCAATGCATTGCCCAAAAGCGACTAAGCACACAGCCCATGGTCAACCGAGGGCTGTCACCATGGTCGACCAAGCCATCACCCATGGTAGGGCAAGGCACAGCCCGTGGTCAAGCAAGGCATCGCCTGTGGTTGGGCAAGGCACTGCCCATTGTCAAACAAGCCATTGCCCATGGTAGGGCCAGGCACTGGACATGAGTGACTGAGCGCACAGCCCATGGTAGACTGAGGGCTGTCTCCATGGTCAACCAAGCCATCACTGGTGGCGATGTGAGGCAAAGCTCGTGGTCAAGCAAAGGATCACCTGTGGTAGGGCGAGGCACAGCCTGTGGTCGAACAAGCCATTGCCCAAGGTAGAGCCGGGCATAGCCCATGGTCAAGCATGGCATCTCCCATGGTAGAGCCGGGCATAGCCCGATGTCGGGCAAGGCATCGTCCATGGTAGAGCAAGGCACTGCCCATGGTCGAGAAGGCATTGCCCGTGGTAGAGTGAGGCACTACCCATGGTCGAGCATGCTGCTACCCATGGTACAACAAGGCACAGCTCATGGTCGAGCAAGGCAACACCCATGGTAGAGCAAGGCACATCCTCTGGTGGACCAAGCCATTGCTCATGGTAGACCAAGGCACAGCTCGTGATTGGGCAAGGGATTGCATGTGGTAGAGGCAGGCACAGCCCATGGTTGAGCAATGCATCACACATGGTAGAGCAATGCACGGCCCATGTGCAACTGAGTGCACAACTCCTGGTTGACCAAGGTCTGTCTCCATGGTTGTCCCAGCCGTTGCCCAGGGTAGAGCAAGGCACAGCCCATGGTCTAGCAAGGCATCGCATGTGGTAGTGCGAGGCACAACCCATGGTTGACCAAGCCATTGTCCAGGGTACTAGAAGGGATTGCCCGTGGTTGAGCATGGCAACACCCGTGGTAGAGCCAGGCACAGCCTGGGGTCAAACAGAGCATCGTCTGTGGTTGAGCAAGGCACTGCCTGTGTCAACTGAGGGCTGTCTCTGTGGTTGACCAAGTCATCACCCGTGGCAGAGCAAGGCAATGCCCGTGGTTGAACCGAGAGCTGTCTCCGTGGTCAACCCACATTGGTCGAGCATGGCATCGCCCATTGTTGACTGAGGGCTGTCTTTGTGGTCAACTGTTAGACCCTTGAGCTCAAGCCCCGGAGAATGCGCACCACAAGCTGTACCTAGGGATAGTTGTAGAGCATAGACTGCACGCAAGGATGCGCGGGCTGTCAAGTGCAAGGTGTTGGGAGGAATTGCAAGTCCATAAGTGGGCAAGTGTGGGGATGGTCACACAGGCGTGTGCGGAGGCACCAGTGAAGGGAACAACCGATCAAAGCTCGGCAGTGTGCTGAGGGACCAGATTGTGGCCAGGGAGCGCCACAAGGCACAAGTAGGCAAATGCGCGGGTGGGCAGTGAGGATGCCCATGAGCAAGGCATGGTGCAATGCTCTAGGAGGTTCAAGGAACCTAATACAACTGTGCAAAGGCACTCTAGGAGTGTGCATGACTCAACAGGCCCGGCAGACGCTAATGGAGGCTCAGCACTTAGCGGCGAGGGAGTTGACTACTTGTGGGGATTGGTTAAGTTCTTGACCATGCTCGAGCACTGGTGGACACAGCAATCCTGTTCAGACAACCATGATCTTGGGGAGAAGATCATGGACGTGGACCCTAGAGGAGGATGGATCGGGACGACGAGGCTAAGCTGGTGCCAAGTCAATCCAAGCAAATCTGGGAAAGATTCTCCCGGGATATGGCAAGGCAATCTGTTATGGAAACAATCTTGGAGATTGCCAATCAACAGCCGAGATTGAACGGATCAAGATCTAATGGAGAGAATCAAGGAATTCAAACCTATCGGTTGCCATATAAGATTTGCTCGGCTCCTCTATATAAAGAGGGTCAGCCTCATTCGGTAGGACAGCCAAGGAGCAGCCAAGAGGCGAGGGACGCCAGACACCAAGCAGAGACGAGGAGAGAACCAGGAGCAACCAGATCAGTGGGGAGACTCAAAGAGCTCAAGATTCCAAGGGAGTGGAAGTCGAGTTGGGCAGCAGTCTGGTTTTCTTGAGGGAAGACACGAGACGAGTGGGGAGTGCAAGCAGTAAGAGACTGCAGGGCATAGGCTCGTGAGACTGCATGTAAGAGTTCTGTCCTGGGTTCGATTTTTCATGTACTTGTAATAGCTGTGAATACGAGTTACGTTTTCCCAATTGCATTCCTCTATTCTTTGGTGTTGCTCCTTTGGTTCGGTGTTTGTTCGGCCTCGATAGTACGTGCGGTGTGTGTGTGGCTGGTCGACAGGTGGTGTGTCGATGCCTAGCGGGGTGCGGAAAAAAAATTTGTGACCCGCATCAGCCCCGTGACAGTTGGTATCAGAGCGAGTTTTGTCCGTGACAAGCCAGAGTACCCGTGATTGTGGTGCTGCGTTCGGGGGGAAAATACCCTTTGTCAAAGACCACGCATACCCTACAATCAGCAACCGTGTGGACCAGGGCGATGGAAGCGTTGCGGGAGCGATTGGCGGCGCTAGAAGGCCGTATTGCAGAGCTCAATGGATGAGCAGACCCGACCGCTACGCTGGAACCCCGCATTGCTGCTTTGGAGGACAACGTCGGCGAAGGTGACGATCTTGGAGGAACCATGACTGATCTGCTGAAGGAGATCAGGCTTGATGTGGCGACCCTGAAGGATGATGTGGTCCTGATCAAGCGACAACTGGTGCCCCAGGCGGGGCCATCGAATGAGCCTCGTTGGAAGATGAAGGTCCCGGAGCCAAAGGCGTTTAAAGGAACAAGGAGTTCCAAGGATCTAGAGAACTTCATATGGGATATGGAGAACTACTTCGCTGCTGTGAAGATCCCCGATGCTGAGAAGGTGACGATCACCACCATGTATCTCGCTAAGGATGCGAAGCTATGGTGGAGGACCCGAGTCCAAGATGATCTCAGTGCAGGCAGACCCCAGATGGAGACCTGGGAGGCACTGAAGAAGGAGCTGAAAGAGCAGTTCCTGCCGAGCAACACAGCATGGCTTGCGCGGGATGCGATGGCCAAGCTGAGGCACAGCAGACTAGTGTGGGACTACGTGAAGGAGTTTAGCGCGCTGATGCTGGACGTGACGGATATGTCAGAGACAGACAAGCTATACACGTTCCTGAAGGGATTGCAACCTTGGGCTCAACTCGAGCTAAGGAGGCAAGGGGTAAGAGACCTTCCTTCTACCTTAGCTGTGGCAAACACACTGCTGGACTTACGGATGCTCATGTTGAGGAGGGGAGCAAGAAGGCCCAACCGATGGACAAGGACAAGAAGTCCAAGTCCTACCTGAAAGGAAAGTCAGGGAAGGGCAAGGAGAAGCAGCTGACCCAACCAGGCAAGGGGAAGGCGAAGGTGATTGAGGAAGCCAATGGAAGGAAGGATCCTCGGACGCACCCAGGCTGCTTCATATGTAACGGACCCCATAGGGCAAAGGAGTGCCCAAAGAGGGAGGGGAAGGTTACTACCCTATGGTTGGATGACTTTGACGAGGACCAAGTGCAGCGTGTTGCCCCACTGCAGGCCCTCAACACTATGCGGAGTGAGTGCCCTAAGGTACACCACAGTTTGTTGTTCGTGGATGTAACCTTGAATGGCAGGCATATGTCAGCCTTGGTGGATACTGGTGCCACCAACACATTCGTATTAGATCGGATGATACGAACCTTGGAGTTGCGAGTGGAACGCTCTCACAGCCGATTGAAGGCGGTGAACTCCAAGAGCCAACCGATGGGCGGGTTGGCAAGGGATGTGCCCATCAAGATAGAGGCTTGGGAGGGTACAATCGATCTGATGGTGGTTCCTTTGGATGATTACGACCTCATCCTTGGGAATAGCTTTTTTGTAGATGTATCAATCACCATCATGCCTCATGTGGGAGGCATCGTCATTGGAGATCCCCGATGACCCTGTTTTGTGCAAGGATACCGAGGCCTTGCACACTCTGAGGAGGTAGCCACAGAGAAGGTATCTGCAATACAATTGGCACGAGGAATGAAGAAGGGGTATCCCACTTACCTTGTGCCTATTAGGGAAGTGGACGTACAGGAGATGGAGGTAGACCATGAGATTCCACACGAGGTTGTGGAAGTGCTCGAGCAATTCCAGGATGTGATGCTGGAGGAGTTGCCAAGAGGGCTACCGCTGCGCCGAGCGGTAGTTCACAAGATAGAACTACTGCCAGGCACCGTTCCCCCAGCCAAAGCCCCATACCGGATGTCCCTGAAGGAGCTGGTAGAGCTGCGGAGTCAGTTGACCGAGTTGCTGGATGCGGGAAAGATCCAGCCCTCCAAAGCCCCTTATGGAGCCCCGGTGTTATTCCAGGAGAAGCAAGATGGCTCTCTTCGGTTGTGTGTCGACTACCATGGATTGAACAAGGTCACGGTAAAGAACAAGTACCTGGTGCCCTTGATTGCAGACCTGTTTGATCGCCTAGGTGAGGCGAGGGTCTTCTCCAAGCTGGACTTGTGTTCAGGATATTGGCAAGTCCAAATCGCCAAAGGAGACAAGTCCAAGAACACAATGGTAACTCATTATGGATACTTTGAATTCCTGGTAATGCCATTTGGTTTAACCAATACTCCTGCCACATTCTGCAACTTGATGAATGATGTGTTTCATGACATGCTGGATCAGTTTGTGGTCGTCTATTTGGAGGATATTGTCATGTATAGCAGGGACTTGGCACAACATGTGCAGCACTTGCAGGCTGTTTTTGAGCTGCTTAGGCAACACTCCCTATATGTGAAGAGGGAGAAGTGCGAGTTTGGCATGCAGGAGATCCGATTCCTTGGCCATGTGATTGGCCAAGGGCAGGTGCGGATGGACCCCAAGAAGGTGCAGGCCATCCAGGATTGGCCCCCACCAAAGTCGGTGTCTGAGTTGCGGAGTTTCTTGGGGCTGGCCAACTACTACCACAAGTTTATCAAGGGGTACTCAAAGAAAGTGAGTCCCTTGACCGATCTGCTGTGGAAAGAGCAGAAGTGGACATGGGACAAGGATTCTGAAGTGGCGTTCTCCAAGGTGAAGACCGCCATTGTGACGGAGCCTGTGCTCATGCTCCCGGACTTTGAGAAGCTGTTTGAGGTGCATACGGATGCCTTAGATCGTGCTGTAGGAGGAGTTCTTGTGCAAGATGGACATCCTGTGGCGTTCAAGAGTTGGAAGTTGAAGCTGGCTGAACAGTGCTACTCAACACATGAGAAGGAGATGCTGGCTATGGTGCATTGCTTGAGGGTGTGGCGAGTGTACTTGCTAGGAACCACATTCGTGGTCAAGACAAACAACGTTGCCAATACCTTCTTCAAGTCACAACCGAAGTTGTCACCCAAGCAAGCACGGTGGCAAGAGTTCCTAGCGGAGTATGACTTCGAGTGGGAACACCGACTGGGAAGGCACAACCTAGTAGCGGATGCACTCAGTCGGAAGACTTCGGATCAGTTGGCGGTTTTAACTCAAGTTACCTCCGACTTCCTCCAGGAAGTCAAGATCGCTGCCCTAGGGGACAAGACCTATCAACTCCTAGTGGAGCAAGTCAAGGACGGGATGGTGAGGCGGTATTGGCTGGAAGATGGGCTGCTTTATGGCAAAGGTGGCCGTTTGCTTGTCCCTAGCGGAGAGGGATTGCACTACTAGCTGATGAAGGAGAGTCGCGACAGTCCTTGGGCTGGACATCCAAGCCATGAGCAGACACTAGCCCTGTTGTCAAGGTCCTATGTGTGGCCAAAGATGGCCGACAACGTGGAGTTATACATCAAGACTTGTCTCGTTTGTCAACAAGACAAGGTGGAGAGACGAGCAGAGGCCGGTCTCCTACAACCCTTGGCAGTGCCAGAGAAGCCTTAGGTATCAGTTTTCATGGACTTTGTGTCCGGATTTCCAGAGGTGAAGGGTTATACGGTGGTGATGGTGGTTGTGGACCAACTCTCCAAGCACGCAATTTTCACCCCCGTGACCAAGAATTGCACAGCTGAGGCAGCGACTGAGGCTTTCTATCGCTCCATGGTGAAGCTCTTTGGAGTGCCGATGGAGATAGTGAGTGACGAGACGCTCAGTTCACGGGCAACTTTTGGACATGTTTGTTCAGACTGCTAGGATCCGAACTAAAGTTCTCGACGGCCAACCATCCACAGATGGACAGCCAGACCGAGCGAGTGAATGCGCTGCTGGAGGAGTACTTGAGGCACTATGTCTCAGCAAGTCAACGGAATTGGTTAGACTTGCTTGACTTTGCTCAATTGTCCTACAACTTGAACTGCTCCTCTGCAATAGGTCATAGCCCATTTGAGTTGGCAATGGGCTACCAACCACTAACGCTGTAGGAGGTGGCATTGCAGCACAAGGAAGGGCCTTGCCCGGCTGCATATCGATTCACGCGTGACAAGTAGGAGATGCTGGAAGAGGCAAGAGATAGCCTCACCAAAGCTGCTAAGCAGATGAAGAAGTATGCGGACAGGAACCGGAGGCTACTAGAGTTCCAAGTGGGGGACTTAGTGATGTTGAAGCTCACCCCATAGATCTGGAAGAAGATCACAAGCAAGCGCTGGAACAAGGGCTTGTTCCAGTGGTACGACGGACCTTTTGAAGTGATCAAGCGAGTCGGGCCAGTAGCCTATCGGCTAGCACTACCAGAGAGGATGAAGGTGCACCTGACATTCCACATAAGTTTCCTTAAGCCTTACCATAGGGATGAGGAGCATCCAGAGTGCAACAAGGTGAAGCGCGCCCCTCTCACCATGAGGAAGGAACTCAACAAGGAGGTGGAAGACATACTTGATCACTAAGTGCTGGGTTACAACAAGATGAACAGGAGGACGGAGTACTTGGTCAAGTGGAAGGACCTACCCGAGTTAGAGGCAACTTGGGAGAAGGATGTCATACTATGGCAGTACGAAGACCTCATCCGGCGGTACCAAGAGTCTCATTCAACGAGGGCGTCGAATCCCTTGGGTGGGGGAGGTTTGTTAGACCCTTGAGCTCAAGCCCCGGAGAATGCGCACCACAAGCCGTACCTCAGGATAGTGGTAGCGCATAGCTTGCATGCGAGGATGCGCGGGCTGTCAAGTGCAAGGTGTTGGGAGGAATTGCAAGTCCATAAGCGGGCAAGTGTGGGGATGGTCACGCAAGCGTGCGTGGAGGCACCAGTGAAGGGAACAACCGATCAAAGCTTGGCAGTGTGCCGAGGGACCAGATTGTGGCCAGGGAGCGCCACAAGGCTCAGGTAGGCGAATGCACGGGTGGGCAGTGAGGATGCCCATGAGCAAGGCACGGTGCAATGCTCGAGGAGGTTCGGGGAACCTGATACAACTGCGCAAAGACACTCTAAGAGTTGACTACTTGTGGGGATTGGTTAAGTCCTTGACCATGCTCGAGCACTGGTGGATGCAGTAATCCTGTTCAGACGACTGTGATCTTGGGGAGAAGATCATGGACGTGGACCCTAGAGGAGGATGGATCGGGACGACGAGGCTAAGCTGGCACCAAGTCAATCCAAGCAAATCCAGGAAAGATTCTCCCGGGATATGGCAAGGCAATTTGTTATGGAAACAATCTTGGAGATTGCCGATCAACAGCTGAGATTGAACGGATCGAGATTTGATGGAGAGAATCAAGGAATTCAAACCTATCGGTTGCCATATAAGATTTGTTCGGCTCCTCTATATAAAGAGGGTCAGCCTCATTTGGTAGGGTAGCCAAGAGGCAAGGGACGCCAGACACCAAGCAGAGACGAGGAGAGAACCAGGAGCAACCAGATCAGTGGGGAGACTCAAAGAGCTTGATATTCCAAGGGAGTGGAAGTCGAGTTGGGCAGCAGTCCGGTGTTCTTGAGGGAAGACATGAAACGAGTAGGGGGTGCAAGCAGTAAGAGACTGCAGGTCATAGGCTCGTGAGACTGCACGTAAGAGTTCTGTCCTGGGTTGGGTTTTTCGTGTACTTGTAATAGCTGTGAATACGAGTTACATTTTCGCAATTGCATTCCTCTGTTCTTTGGTGTTGCTCCTTTGGTTCAGTGTTCGTTCGGCCTCGACGGTACGTGCGGCGTGTGTGTGGCTGGTCAACAGGTGGTGTGTCAACGCCTAGCGGGGTGCGGAAAAAAAATTTGTGACTTGCATCGGCCCCGTGACATCAACCAAACCATCACCCTTGGAGGAGCAAGGCACATCCCATGGTCAGGCAAGGCATCACCCTTGCTCAGGCAAGGCACAGCCCTTGGTTGAGCATGACATCACCCTTTGTCCAAAGGTTGTCTCCGTGGTCAACCAAGCCATCACCCTTGGTAGAGCAAGGCACAGCCCATGGCCAGGCAAGGCATCACCCTTGGCTCGGCAAGGCACAGCCTGTGGTAGAGCAAGGCATCACCCGTGGTAGAGCAAGGCCCAGCCCATGGTTGAGAAAGGCATCGCCTGAGGTAGAGCCAGGCACTGCCCATGAGAGACTGAGCGTACAGCCTGTGGTCATCTGAGCCATTGCCCATGGAAGAGCAAGGCACAGCCCATGGTTGAGCAAGGCATCACCCGTGGTAGAGCAAGGCCATGCCCATGGTAGAGCAAGGCAACACCCGTTGTAGAGTAAGGCACAGGCCGTGGTAAAGCAAGCCATTGCCCGTGATACAGCATGGCACAACCTTTGGTTGACCAAGCCATTGCCTGTGGTTGAGCAAGGCATCACATGTGGTAGAGCAAGGCACGGCCAATGAGCAGCCAAATGAACAACTCCTGGTTGACCAAGGGCTATCTCCAAGGTAGACCAAGCCATCACCCATGGTTGGGCGACGCATAGCCTGTGGCCGAGGATGGAGTTGCCCAAGACCAAGCCATTGCCTATGCTCAAGCAAGGCAATGCACATGGTAGAGCAAGGCACGGCCCATGAGCGACTGAGTGCACAGCTCCTGGTCGACCAAGGGCTGTCTCCGAGGTGGACCAATCCATCACCCATGGTTGAGTGATGCATAGCCTGTGGTTGAGCAAGGAGTTGCCCGAGGTATAGCCAGGCACTACCCATGGTTGCGCAAGGCATCGCCCGTGGAAGAGAGATGCACAGCCTGTGGTCAAGAAGGCATCACCTGCAGTAGAGCCAGGTGCAACCTAGGGTCGAGAAGGCATCACTCATGGTCAAGCAAGGCATTGCCTGTGGTAGAGCAAGGCACAGCCCATGGTGGAGGAAGGCATTACCCGTGGAAGTGGAAGGCACTGCCCATGAGCGACCAAGCACACAGCCCGTGGCTGACCAAGGGCTGTCTATGTGGTCCACCAAGACATCGCCCATGGTAGAGGAAGGCACAGCCCATGGTCAAGAAGGCATTGCCCGCGGATGAGAGAGGCACTACCTGTGCTCGAGCAAGCCGCTGCCCATGGTACAACAAGGCACAGCCCGTGGTTGAGCAAGGCACAACCTTTGGAGGACCAAGCCATTGCTCATGGCAGACCAAGGCAAAGACTGTGATTGAGCAAGGCATCACGTGAGGTTGAGCAAGGCACGGCCCATGAGCAACTAATTGCATTGCACCTAGTCAACTGAGGGCTGTTTCTGTGGTTGTCAAAGCCATTGCCTGTGGTAGGGCGAGGCACAGCCCATGGTCGAGCAAGGCATCGCGCTTGTTAGAGTGAGGCACACCCTCTGTGGTCGACCAAGCCATTGTCTGTGGTACAGGAAGGGACTGCCCGTGGTCATGCATGGCAACACCCGTGGTAGAGCCAGGCACAGCCCATGATCGAGCAGGGCATTGCCCATGGTTGAGCAAGGCACTGGCCGTGGTCGACCAAGACATTGACCATGGTAGAGGAAGGCAATGCCCATGATTGACCAAGGGCTGTTGCCATGGTCGACCAAGGCATCGACAATGGGAGAGCAAGGCACTGCCCATAAGCAGCCAAGGGCACAGCCCATGTTCCACCGAGGGCTATCTCCCTGGTCGACCAAGCCATCGCCTGTGGTAGAGCAAGCCATAGCTCGCAGTCAGCTTAGGGCTGTCTTTGTTGTTGACAAAGCCATCACCCATGGCAGATGAAGGCATATCCTGTGGTTGAACCAAAGGCTGTCTCCAAGGTCCACCAAGCCATCGCCCTTCGTAGAGCAACCCACAGCCTGTAGTTGAGCAAAGCATCGCCTGTGGTTGGGCAAGGCACAGCCCATGGTCGAGCAAGGCATTGCCCTTGGTAGAGCAGGGCACAGCCTGTGGTCGAGCAAGGCATTGCCCTTGGTTGGGCAAGGCGCAGCCCATGGTCAAGCAAGGCTTGGTAGAGCAGGGCGCAGCCCATGGTCGAGCAACGCATCTCCCTTGGTAGAGCAGGGCATCGCCAGTGGTTGAGCCTGGCACTGGCTGTGAGCAACTGAATGCACTGCCCATGGTCAACCGAGGGTTGTCTACATGGTCAACCAAGCCATCGCTGGTGGGAGAGCAAGGCACAGTCCATGGTCAACCAAGCCATCACCGGTGGGAGAGTGAGGCATAGCCCATGGTCAAACAAGCCATTGTCCGTGGTAAGGCTAGGCATAGCCTGTGGTCCAGCAAGCCATCACCGGTGGGAGAGTGAGGCATAGCCCATGGTCGAACAAGCCATTGCCCATGGTAGAGCAAGGCACAGCCTGTGGTCAAGCAGGGCATCTCCCAAGGTAGAGCCAGGTACTGGCCGTGTGCGATTGAGTGCACAGTCCATGGTTGACCGAGGGCTGTCTCTGTGGTTGACCAAGCCATTGCTGATGGCAAAGCAAGGCATTGCCTGTGGTAGGGCAAGGTACAGACCATGGTTCATTAAGCCATTGTGTTAGACCCCTGAGCTCAAGCCCCAGAGAATGCGTACCACAAGCCGTACCTCGGGGTAGTGGTAGCGCATAGCCTGCACGCGAGGATGCGCGGGCTGTCAAGTGCGAGGTGTTGGGATCAATTGCGAGTCCATAAGCGGGCAAGCATGGAAATGGTCACACAAGCGTGCGTGGAGGCACCAGTGAAGGAAACAACCGATCAAGGCTCGGCAGTGTGCTGAGGGACCAGATTGTGGCCAGGAAGTGCCACAAGATACAAGTAGGCGAATGCGTGGGTGGGCAGTAAGGATGCCCATGAGCAAGGCACGGTGCAATGCTCTAGGAGTTTCTGTGAACTTGATACAACCGCACAAAGGCACTCTAGGAGTGCACATGACTCAACAAGCCCGGCAGACGCTAAGGGAGCGGCAAGGGAGTTGACTACTTGTGAAGATCGGTTAAGTCAGTGACCATGCTCAAGCACCGGTGGACGCAGCAATCCCGTTCAGACGACCGTGATCTTTGGAAGGAGATCAAGGATGGGGATCCTAGAGGAGGATGGATCGGGTCGACGAGGCTTAGCTGGCGCCAAGTCAATCCGAGCGAGCAATCTGGGAAAGTTTCTCCTAGAATGGCAATTAATCTGTTATGGAAACAATCTTGGAGGGATTGGACAGATTTGGCAACCAATCAGTTATGGAAACAATCCTGGAGGGATTGGATAGGCTGGAAAACTGAGGGAGTGAATCAAGGGATTCAAAGATGCCAGTTGCCATATCAGGCTTGCAAGGCTCCCCTATATAAAGGGGGCAGTCTCATTCAGCAGGGAGACACCAAGAACTCATGAGGAGAAGCCAGCAGAGCAGCAAGGACGACCAGGGCAGTCAGGAGGCACAGAGGGCCCGAGATTCCAAGGAGTGGAAGTCAAGTCAGACCTGCAGTCCGGTGTTCTTGAGAGAAGGCACAAGACGGGCGTGCAAGCGGCGCGAGGCTGCAAGGCATAGGCTCGTGAGACTGCGTGTAAGAGTTCTGTCCTGGGTTGGGTTTTTCGTGTACTTGTAATATATGTGAATACGAGTTACGTTTTCCCAATTGTGTTCTTGTATTCCTTGGTGTTGCTTCTTCGTGTCGGTGATCGTTCGGCCTCGACAGTACACACGGTGTGTGGTTGGTCGGCAAGAGGAGTGTCAACGCCTAGCGGGGTGTGGAAAAATTTGTGGCCCGCATCAGCCCCGTGACACATTGCCTGTGGTAGAGCAAGGCACAGCTAGTGGTTGAGCATGGCATCTCCCATTGTAGAGCCAGGCACAACCCGTTGTCGAGCAAGGCATCGCCTGTGGTAGAGGAAGGCACTGCCTGTATGTGACCGAGTGCACAGCCCATGGTCAACCAAGCCATGAAACGTGTGGTGCGAGGCACAGCCCATGGTAGACCAAGCCATGGCCCATGGAATAGCAAGGCACAGCCCATGGTGGAGCAAGGCATTGCTCAGGGTTGAGTGAGGCACTGCCTGTGAGCAACCCAGACATAGCCTGTGGTCAAATGAGGGCTCTTTCTGCGGTCAATCAAGCCATCGCCCGTGGTGGAGCAAGGCACAGCCCTTCATCGAGAAAGGTATCACCCGTGGTAGGGTGATGCACATCCCATGGTTGAAACATGCCATTGCCAGTGTTACAGGTAGGCACAGCCCGTGGTCAAGCAAGGCATCAACTGTGGATGAGCAAGGCACCACCTGTGGTCAAAAAAGGCATCGGCCGTGGAAGAGCATGGCACAGCCAGCGGTCAAGCAAGGCACTACCCATGGTAGAGCATGGCACAGGCCATGGTTGACCAAGCCATTGCCCGTGGAAGAGCCAGCCATAGTGCGTGGTCGAGAGGGGCATGGTAGACCAAGCACTGTTGCTGTGGCTGATCAAGGCCTCACCTGTGGACCGAGTGCACAGCCTGTGGTCGATCAAGGCATTGACCATGATCAACCAAGGGCTGTTGCCATGGTGGACCAAGGTATCGACCATGGTGGAGCAAGGCACTGCCAGTAAGTGACCGAGTGCACAGCCCGTGATCAATAGAGAGCTGTCTCCATGGTGGACCAAGCCATTGCCCATGGTAGAGCAAGGTACAGCCCATGGTCGATTGAGGGCTGTCTCTGTGGTCGACCAAGCCATTGCCTGTGGCAGACCAAGGCATTGCCCGTGGTCGACTGAGGGCAGTCTCTGTGGTTGACCAAGCCACCGCTCTTGGTATAGCATGGCACAGCCCATTGTCGAGCAAGGCATCACCTGTGGTTGGGCAAGGCATAGCCTGTGGTCAAACATGCCATTGTCCTTGGAAGAGCAAGGCACAGCCCATGGTTGAGCAAGGCATCACCTGCAGTACTGTCTGGCATTGCACTTGAGAGACTGAGCGTACAGCCTGTTGTTGACCAAGGTATAGTGAGGCATAGCTGGTGGTCGACCAAGCCATGGCCTGGGGTAGAGCAAGGGACTGGCCATGGACAAGCAAGGCATTGCCTGTGCTAGAGCAAGGCACAGCATGTGGTCGAGCAAGGCATCGCTAGTGGTAGAGTGAGGCACAACCCATGGTCGAACATGCCATTGCCCTTGGTAGGGCAAGGCATGGCCCGTCGTAGAGTAAGCCACAGCTTGGGGTTGAGGAAGGTATTGCATGAGGTTAAGTGTCACAGGGGTCGGATCTCACCCAAATATTTCCGTTCCTGCGATGGTGCTGAGCAGTGTCCCATACACTCTCAGCCAACCCAAACACACACAGCGAAATAGCTTGGCGAGGTTTAGCAATCAAGGATCGGGATCAAGCAATGCAAGGTAAGGGAAATCTCACTTGTATTCACAAACTCGAATTACAAGAACACGCAAAACCCTTACACGACCTTGCACGGTCATGCCCAAGTATATGCCTTGTGTCTCCGGCACTTGCACTCCTCACTTGGACGGGTGAACTTCGCTCCAGGAGTTCACACTTGGCTTTGAGGGAACTGGTCACAATACTGTCGGCCTTCCTTTGCTCGACCTTCTATGATGGAGTGTTTCCGCTTGACTCTCTCCAGTTGCTCCCCTCGACCTTGAGACCCAAGTGCTATTTATCCTTGCAGGGGGCAACCACTGTCCCTGGTTTCCAGGAGACACCTCAGCTTCCATAACCACCCACTCCCACACTTCTAGGGGCTGCAGTTGGATAAGGTTGACTGCTTGCCAGCACAGTCCTTGGTCAGCACCTTGACCGAGACTCCATCATTCCACAACCGGAGTATATCGGGTCTGACTGAGTGCCACCCGCACTCAGTTCGGTCATGGGCACCGCGCCCTTGCCTTGGATCAGTTGCTGATAGCATGGAACATTAGCGTCGCTCGACCGCGAGCGACTTCCCTAGCGAGTCTTTCGGGAGCAGCCGTGCGCCCGTTGCCTGCCAGCTTGCCTTGAACGGGTCTTGCGGGAGGATAGGGCGTCCAGATCACCTGCCCTTGACCGGGTCTTGCAGGCTCGCCCATACCCGTATTGCCTGCCACTTGGCCTCCGCCTTGCTCGCCAGGGAGCAAGTCTCTTGGGAGGATAAGGCTTCCAAGTCGCCCTCCCTTGACCGAGTCTTGCGGGAGGATAGGAAGTCCAGCTCATCCGCCCTTGACCGAGTCTTGCGGGAGGATAGGAATTCCAGCTCATCCCTTCCTGCACAGCCTGGCAACTCGCCCTATATATAGCTTGGCATCTCGCCCTTTCGTTCCAACTGATCGTGCAGCAGTCTTCCCTCGATCCTATCTCTGGCTGCCATGCCATCGAGGGTCCGCCTGGCAGCCATGTTCGTGTCCGAGCATCAAGGGGCTAACAAACCTCCCCCACTTGAGGAAGCCAACGCCCTCGTCGGAATAGAGTGGAGGTACTCCTGGATCTTGTCCTCAAACTGCCAGAGTGTTGCCTCCTTTTCCCAACTCGCTTCCAACATTGGCAAACCTTTCCATAGAACCAGGTACTCCATTCTCCGGTTCTTCTTGCTGTATCCCAACACCCGTTGGTCCAGCACGCGGTCAACCTCCCTTTCCAATTCCGTGCGCACATTCAATGGAGTACGTCTTGCCCTAACGCGGTCTGCATCCGCATCCTCATGGTAGGGCTTTAGGAAGCTGACATGGAAAGTCGGATGAATCTTCATCCTCTCGGGTAGTGCTAAGCGATAAGCCACTGCTCCAACTCACTTCACCACCTCGAATGGCCCATCATACCGCTGAATGAGGCCCTTGTGCCATCTCTTGCTCGTCACTTTCTTCCAGATTTGGGGCGTCAATTTCAGCATGACCTTGTCACCGACCTGAAATTCTAGCGGTCGACGCCCCTGATCCGCATATTTCTTCATGCGGTGAACAGCTTTGGCAAGGCTGTCCTATGCTTCCTCGAGCATTTCCTGCTTATTTCGGGCAAAACGGTATGCAGCAGGATATGGCCCTTCCTTCTTTTGGAGGGCCACTTCGGAAGGGGTCAATGGTTGATAGCCCAAAGCGAGCTCAAACGGACTGAACCCAGTGGTTGAGGAACGGTGCAAGTTGTAACAAAACTGCGCCGTGTCCAACAGTTCCAGCCAATTCCGCTGACTGGCAGTGACATAGTGTCTCAAGTATTCTTCCAGCAGCTAGTTCATCCTTTCCATTTGTCCATCCGTCTGCGGGTGGTTGGCTGTTGAGAACTTTAGCTCTGTCCCCATCATATTGAAGAGATGGGTCTAGAATCTCCCGGTGAACCATGCGTCTCGATCACTCACAATGTCCGTCGGGATCCCAAACAGCTTGACCAAGTGGCGGTAGAACTCTTCTGCTGCCGTTTCCGCAGAGTAATTCTTTGGGGTAGGCCTGAAGATCCCATACTTCGAGAACCTATCTACCACAACCATAACTCCATCAAAACCCTTAACCTCAGGGAAGCCACTGATGAAGTCCATAGAAACCGATACCCAAGGTTTCTCTGGAATAGGCAAAGGCTGCAACAAGCCCGCCTCAATGTGCCGTTCCGTCTTGTCTTGTTGACAAACAAGGCACATCTTGACGTAAAGCTCAACGTCATTCTCCATCTTCGGCCAAAAGTAGGAGCGTGTCAACAACGCTAGCATCCTTTCCCGTCCAGGATGCCCAGCCCATTGCGCATCATGATGTTCGCACAACAGCTGAGTCCTCAGCCCTCCACTGGGGATGAAAACGTGACCACCCTTCGCGTATAGCAAGCCATCCTCAAGCCAGTACCTCCGCATGGTACCATCTTGAACTTGCGCGACCAGCTTTTGGTATACCCGATCCTCCTTCGCCTGATCCTTCAGTTTGCCCGCAAAGTCAGATTCCAGCTGGGTCAATGCAGCTATCGTCTCTACTGCCTTCCTGCTCAAAGCGTCGGCAACTTGGTTGTGGCGCCCCGGCCTATGCTCCCACTCGAAGTCATACTCGGCCAAGAACTCCTGCCACCGGGCCTGCCTTGGGGATAGCTTCTTCTGCGTCTTAAAGAAAGTGTTTGCAACATTATCCGTTTTGATCACAAAAGAAGTGCCGAGTAAGCATACCCGCCATGCCTATAGGCAATGCACAACCGCCAACATCTCCTTCTCGTGCGCGGAGTAGCGTTGTTCAGCCGGCTTCAACTTCCAACTCTCAAACGCTACCGGGTGCCCGTCTTGCACCAACACTCCGCCTGCGGCACGATCAGATGCATCCGTGTGGACTTCGAACGGCCTGTCGAAGTCCGGAAGCTTTAGCACAGGCTCGGCCACAATCCGGGACTTAATCTTCTTGAAGGCGTCCGCACATGCCACATCCCAAGTCCACGGTTTGCCTTTCTGCAGTAGATTGGTGAGCGGGGATACCAGCTTCAAGTACCCCTTGATGAACTTGTGGTAGTAGTTTGCCACTCCAAGGAAACTCCGCAATTCGCCCACCTTCGTGGGAGCCATCCACTCCCTAATGGCTTGCACCTTTCGGGGATCCATCCTCACCATGCCCCCACCAATCACGTGGCCAAGGAAGTTGATTTCCTTGGTGCAGAACTCGCACTTCTCCTTCTTTACGTACAACCTGTGTTCCCTTAACCGTTGGAACACAAAATGTAAGTGCCCAAGATGTTCCTCTAGAGATCGGCTATAGACGACAATATCATCGAGATACACAACCACAAATTTGTCTATAACGTCATGAAACACATCATTCATGAGATTGCAAAATGTAGCTGGTGCATTGGTTAAGCCAAACGGCATAACCTTAAACTCATATGACCCATACCGAATCACCATTGTCGTCTTTGGTGTGCCGCCCTCCGCTATGCGAACCTGCCAATATCCTGATCTCAGGTCCAACTTGGTGAAGAAGTCAGCTCCACTGAGACGATCGAACAAGTTTGCAATCAATGGCACGGGATACTTGTTCTTCACGGTGACTTTGTTCAACCCGCGGTAGTCCACGCACAACCGCAACGTGCCGTCTTGCTTCTCTTGGAACAGCACTGGTGCTCCAAAGGGCGCCTTGGAGGGTTGAACTTTCCCCGAATCCAGCAAGTCCTGGAGTTGTTTCCGTAACGCCTCCAGTTCTTTAGGCGACATCCGATAAGGAGCTTTAGCTGGTGGCCTTGTCCCCGAAATCAACTCAATCTTGTGATCTACCGCCCGCCTTCGCGGTAAGCCCTTGGGCAGCTCCTCGGGCATAACGTCACAAAAGTCATCTAGAATTCCTTGCACCACATCAGGAACGTCCGCGTTCATGCCCAGCTCGGGCTCTGACTCATGGATCGCTGCAAGGTAAGTTGGCTGGCCCCTCTTCCAGCCTTTGGCTATTTGCATAGCCGAGACCCTTTCGGTCCTAATGTCCTCCGCATGGTTGAGGCCCTTGAATCCCCGAACAAAGCAAGGCTTCTTCGGGTCTAAGATCAACAAACCAGACACGTGGCATGACCGAAACACAAGCTTTCATGAGAAAGTTGTTACCGAGTATTACGTCAAAATCATCCATGGGAATGATCATGACGTCAATGGTCCCCGACCAATCACCAATCTGGACTGGCACTCCTTTGGCCATCCCAAGTACCGGCCTACTTTGGGAGTTGACAGCTTTGATGCGGCTGGCTTGCTTCTGGATCCGCAATCCATAGGCTTGCACAACACGATCCGACACGAAATTGTGCGTCGTGCCAGTGTCCACCATTGCCGCCACTTCCTTGGTGTTCAGGGTCATCGGTATATACATCAATCCCTGCTCCTGTGCCTTCCTTCCCGAGTGGATGGCACCAAGTATTTGGAGAGGTGCCACTCTAGTTTGCTCATCATCGGAGTCGGAGTCAATCCTATTCACTAGGGCCGACAGCTTCTCCCTCTTTGGGCAATCTCGAGCACGATGGGGCCGTTGCAGATGAAGCACCCCGGGTGGGTCTTGGGGTCCTTAAGGGACGAACCCTCCGTCGCCTTCCCCTTCCCCTTGTCTCCCTTGGACGACTTCCCTTTCTCGGCTTTGCCTGCACCCTTGTTAGGCTTGGCCGCCTTGTCCTTCGACTTCTCGGCCTGTTTCCCCTTCGAGTCGCTCTTTGATACACGGATGTCAATCAACGCATCCACCTTTGCCATTGTGGTCTGGAGGTCTTGGACTCCTTGCCTTCGCAGCTCAAGTTGAGCCCACAATTGAAGACCCTGCATGAAGTTGAACAACTTGTCTAACTCGGACATCTCTATGACATCAAGCAATAAGGAACTAAATTCCTTAACATAGTCACGTACCATACCCGTCTGCCTTAGGTTGCACAATGCATCCCGAGCAGCCCACGAGGTGTTTGTGGGAAGGAACTACTCCTTGAGTTCCTTCTTCAGCATAGGCCAATCTCTGATGCATGGCCACCCGCCGGTCACAGCGTCCTGCTCACGGGTTCGCCACCAGAGTTTTGCATCGCCCGCCAAGTACATGACTGCCATCGAGACTTGTTCCCCTTCTGGAACTTTTCCTGCCTCGAAGTAATGCTCGATGTCCCACAAGAAATTCTCGAGTTCCTTGGAACTCCGAGTGCCTGTAAAGGCTTTGGGTTCAGGTATCTTTACCTTAGCCTGAGATCCCTCTGCTTCGGCTACTCCAGCAGCCAGCACACGTCGGAGGACGCTCACCTCCTCCTTCAAACGGACAACGTCTGGAACTAGCACTGCCAGAACTTCCGCCACAGTTCCGTTGGCTCCAGACATGTTACCGAGGGACGTTTCCAAAGCTGCTACTCGATCCCTTAGTGCATCCATGTGGGACATCCACAAGTCACCGCTCGCTTGCTATTCCAATCCTCGCACACTGCTTGAACGCGGCTCTGATACCAGCTGTCACAGGGGTCGGATCTCACCCAAATATTTCCGTTCCTGCGATGGTGCTGAGCAGTGTCCCGCACACTCTCAGCCAACCCAAACACACACAGCGAAATAGCTTGGTGAGGTTTAGCAATCAAGGATCGGGATCAAGCAATGCAAGGTAAGGGAAATCTCACTTGTATTCACAAACTTGAATTACAAGAACACGCAAAACCCTTACACGACCTTGCATGGTCACGCCCAAGTATATGCCTCGTGTCTCCGGCACTTGCACTCCTCACTTGGACGGGTGAACTTCACTCCAGGAGTTCACACTTGGCTTTGAGGGAACTGGTCACAATACCGCCGGCCTTCCTTTGCTCGACCTTCTGTGATGGAGTGTTTCCTCTTGACTCTCTCCAGTTGCTCCCCTCGACCTTGAGACCCAAGTGCTATTTATCCTTTCAGGGGGCAACCACTGTCCCTGGTTTCCAGGAGACACCTCAGCTTCCATAACCACCCACTCCCACACTTCTAGGGGCTGCAGTTGGATAAGGTTGACTGCTTGCCAGCACAGTCCTCGGTCAGCACCTTGACCGAGACTCCATCGTTCCATGACCGGAGTATATCGGGTTTGACTGAGTGCCACCCGCACTCAGTTCGGTCATGGGCACTGCACCCTTGCCTTGGATCAGTTGCTGATAGCATGGAACATTAGCGTCGCTCGACCGCGAGCGACTTCCCTAGCGAGTCCTTCGGGAGCAGCCATGCACCTGTTGCCTGCCAGCTCGCCTTGAACGGGTCTTGCGGGAGGATAGGGAGTCCAGATCACCTACCCTTGACCGGGTCTTGCGGGCTCGCCCATACCCGCATTGCCTGCCACTTGGCGTTTGCCTTGCTCGCCCGGGAGCAAGTCTCTTGGGAGGATAAGGCTTCCAAGTCGCCCTCCCTTGACCGAGTCTTGTGGGAGGATAGGAATTCCAGCTCATCCCTTCCCGCACAGCCTGGCAACTCACCCTATATATAGCTTGGCATCTCGCCCTTTCGTTCCAACTGATCGTGCATCAGTCTTCCCTCGATCCTATCTCTGGCTGCCATGCCATCGAGGGTCCGCCTGGCAGCCATGTTCGTGTCCGAGCATCAAGGAGCTAACATTAAGCTAGGCACTACCCATGAGCTACCGACAGCACAGCCCGTTGTTGACCAAGGGCTGTCTCCGTGGTCAACCAAGCCATCACCCATTGTAGAGTGATGCACAGCCCATGGTCGAAAATGCTTTGCCCTTGGTAGAGCCTGGCACAGCACATGGACAAGCAGGGATCACCAGAGGTAGAGCCACCAGGCACATCCTGTGAGCTACCAAAAAGCATGCCCGAGGTAAACCTAGGGCTATCTCTGTGGTCGACCAAACCATTGCCCGAGGTAGAGTCAGGTACAGCCTATGGCAGAGCAAGGCACGGCCTGTGGTTGACCCAGGCATTGCCCATGGTAGAACAAGGGACTGCCTGTCAGCAATCATGTGCACTGCCTGGATTGATCAAGGCATTGACCGTGATCTACTAAGGGCTGTTGCTGTGGTCGGCCATGGTAGAGCAAGGCACTGCTTGTGAGTAACTGAGCACACAGCTGTGGTCGACCGAGGGCAGTTTCCATGGTGACCAAGCCATCGCCCGCGGTAGAGCAAGCCACAGCCTGTGGTCAACCAAGGGCTGTCTCTGTGGTCAACCTAGCCAACGCCTGTGGCAGAGCAAGGCATTGCCCATGGTTGAACCGAGGGCTGTCTCAATGGTTGACCAAGCCATTGGTCTTGGTAGAGCAAGGCATAGCCCGTGGTAGAGCAAGGCATCACCCGTGGTTGGGCATGGCACCGCCCATGGTCGAGCAAGACATCACCCTTGGTCAACCGAGGGCTGTCTCCATGGCCGACCAAGCCATCGGCCTTGGTAGAGCAAGGCACAGCCCATAGTCAAGCAAGGCATTGCCCCTGGTTTGGCAAGGCACTGCCTGTGGTCAAACATGGTATTGCCCTTGGTATAGAAAGGCACAGTGGGTGGTCGAGCAAGGCATCCTTCATGGTAGAGCAAGGCATCACCCGTGGTTGGGCATGGCACCGCCCATGGTCGAGCAAGACATCACCCTTGGTCAACCGAGGGCTGTCTCCATGGCCGACCAAGCCATCGGCCTTGGTAGAGCAAGGCACAGCCCATAGTCAAGCAAGGCATTGCCCCTGGTTTGGCAAGGCACTGCCTGTGGTCAAACATGGTATTGCCCTTGGTATAGAAAGGCACAGTGGGTGGTCGAGCAAGGCATCCTTCATGGTAGAGCAAGGCCCCACCTGTGGTTGAGCAAGGCATCTCCCTAGGTAGAGCCTGGCACAGCCCATGAGAGACTGAGTGTATAGACCATGGTCGTTTGTGCCATCACCTGCAGAAGAGCAAGGCACAGCCCGTGGTCAACTGAGGTACAGCAAGGCATAGCCCGTGGTCGACTAAACCATGGCCTGGGGTAGAACAAGGCACTGCCTGGGGACAAGCAGGGTATCGCCCGTGCTAGAGCAAGGCACAGCATGTGGTTGAGTGAGGCATCGCCCATGGTAGCGTGAGACACAGCCCATGGTCGAACATGCCATTGCCCTTGGTAGGTTAAGGCATTGGCCCATCATAGAGTAAGGCACAGCTTGGGGTCAAGGAAGGCATTGCCCAAGGTTGAGCAAGGAACTGCTCCTGAGCTACTGAGCGCACAGCCTGTTGTCAACCGAGGGCTGCCTCTGTGGTTGACCAAGCCATCATCCATTGTAGAGCGATGCACAACCCATGGTCGAACATGCCTTTGCCCTTGGTAGAGCCTGGCATAGCCCTTGGACAAGCAAGGCATCGCCTGTGGTAGAGCAAGGCACAGCCTGTGGTGGAGCAAGGCATCGCCCGAGGTAGAGCCAAGCACTGCCCTTGAGCTACCAAGCGCAAGGTCTGTGGTCAACCGAGGGCTGTCTCCATGGTTGACCAAGCCATCGCCCGTGGTAGAGCAAGGCACGGCCCATGTTAGAGCAAGGCACTGCCCGTGGCCGACAAAGGCATTGCCCATGGTAGAGCAAGGGACTGCCTGTCAGCGATCATGTGCACTGCCCATGGTTGATCAAGGCATCAACCGAGATCTACCAAGGGCCGTTGCTGTGGTTGACCATTTTAGAGCAAGACACTGCCCATGAGCGACTGAGCACACAGCCCATGGTTGACTGAGGGCTGTCTCCATGGCCGACCAAGCCATCGCACATGGTAGAGCAAGCCACAGCCCATGGTCGACTGAGGATTGTCTCTGTGGTCAACCTAGCCATCACCCATGGTAGAGCAAGGCATTGCCCGTGGTCAACTGAGGGCTGTCTCCATGGTCAACCAAGACATCAGCCTTGGTTGAGCAAGGCCCAGCCCGTGGAGGAGCAAGACATCACCCTTGGTTGGGCAAGGCACAGCCCTTGGTCGAGCAAGGCATCACCCGAGGTAGAGCCAGGCACTGTCCGTGAGCTACCGAGTGCATAGCCTGTGGTCAACCGAGGGCTGTCTCCATGGACGACCAAGCCATCACCCGTGGTAGAGCAAGGCACTGCCTGTGGTCGACCAAGGCATCACCGATGGTAGAGCTAGGGACTGCCTGTGATCAATCATGTGCACCACCTGTGGTCGATCAAGGCATCGGTCAAGATCTACCAAGGGCTGTCACTGTGGCCGACCATTTTAGAGTAAGGCACAGCCCATGAGCGACAGAGCGCACAGCCCATGGTTGACAGAGGTCTGTCTCCATGGTCGACCAAGCCATCGCCCACGGTAGAGCAAGCCACAGCCTGTGTTCGACCGAGGGTTGTCTCCGTGGTTGACCTAGCCATTGCCCATGGCAGAGCAAGGCATTGCCCATGGTTGAACCGAGGGCTGTCTCCGTGGTCGACCAAGCCATCGCCCTTTGTAGAGCAAGGCACAGCCCATGGTCGAGCAAGGCATCACCCGTGGTTGGGCAAGGCGCTGCCCATGGTTGAACATGGTATTGCCCTTGGTATAGAAAGGCATAGTGGGTGGTCAAGCAAGGCATCGCTCATGATAGAGCAAGGCCCAGCCCGTGGTCGAGCAAGGCATCACCATAGGTAGAGCCAGGCACTGCCTGTGAGAGACCGTGCGTATAGCCCCTGGTCATTTGAGCCATCACCTGTGGTCGAGCAAGGCACAAGCAAGGCATTGCCCCTGGTAGAGCAAGGCACTGTCTGTGAGTGACAGAGAGGACAACTTGTGGCCGACCAAGTGCACAGATCCTGGTCGACTGAAGGTTGTCTCTGAGGTCAACGAAGCCATCGCCCATGGTTGAGCGACGCATAGCCCTTGGTCGAGCAAGGCAACAATCGTGATAGAGCCAGGCACAGAGCGTGATCAAGCAAGATTCACCCAATGATTGAACAAGTGCTGTTGCCATTGTTAAGCAAGGCATAGCCCGTGGTAGAGCTAGGCACAGCCCATGGTCAAGCAAGGCATGACATGTGGTAGAGCAAGGCATCACACGTGGTAGAGCAAGGCACGGCCCATGAGTGACCAAGTGCAAAGCTACTGCTCGACCAAGGGTTGTCTCCAAGGTCAACCAAGCCATCGCCTGTGGTTGAGCAACACATAGCCCGTGGTTGAGCAAGGCATCACCCGAGCTAGAGTGAGGCACAGCCCCTTGTTGAGCAAGGCAACGCTCATGGTAAAGCCAGTCACAGAATGTGGTTGAGCAGGGCATCGCCCATGGTAGAGCAAGGCACAGCCCATTGTCAAACAAGTGTTGTCGCTGTGGCCAATCAAGGTGTCACCCAATGATAGAAAAAGCACTGTCACCATCATTGAGCAAGGCATCACCCATGGTAGAGCATGGCACTGCTTTTGAGTGACAGAGTGCACAGCCCATGGTCAATCAAGGCATTGACCGTGGTGGAGCAAAGCACTGCCAGTGAGCAACCGAGCACGCAGCCCATGGTCGATGAAGGGTTCTTTCCATGACGACCAAGCCATCAATCATGGTAGAGCAAGGTACAGCCCGTGGTCCACCGAGGGTTGTCTTTGTGGTCGACCAAGTGATTGCCTATGGTAGAGCAAGGCACAGCCCGTGGTCGACTGAGGTACAGCTAGGCGTAACTGGTGGTCAACCAAGCCATGACCTGGGGTAGAGCAAGGCACTGGCCATGGACAAGCAAGGCACAGCCTGTGGTCGACTGAGGTACAGCTAGGCGTAACTGGTGGTCAACCAAGCCATGACCTGGGGTAGAGCAAGGCACTGGCCATGGACAAGCAAGGCATTGCCTGAGCTAGAGAAGGGCACAGCAAGTGGTAGACTGAGGCATCGCCCATGGCAGAGTGAGGCACAACCCATGGTCGAACATGCCATTGCCCTTGGGAGGGCAGGGCAAGGCATGGCCTATTGTAGAGTAAGGCACAGCTCAGGGTCGAGGAAGGCATTGCCCAAGGTAGAGCCAGGCACTGCCTGTGAGCTACCGAGCACACAACCCATTGTCAACCAAGGGCTGTCTCTGTGGTTGACCAAGCCATCACCTGTTGTAGAGCGATGCACAGCCCACGGTCAAACATGCCTTTTCCCTTGGTAGAGCCTAGCACAGCCTGTCCATGAGCAAGGCATCGCCCATGGTAGAGCAAGGCACAGCCCGTGGTCGAGCAAGGCATTGCTGAGGTAGAGCCTGGCGATGCTTGTGAGCTACCGAGCACATAGCCCATGGTCAACTGAGGGCTGTCTCTGTGGTCAACCAAGCCATTGCCTGTGGTCGAGTGAGGCACAGCCCATGCTAGAGCAAGGCACTGCCTGTGGTCAACCAAGGCATTGCCCATGGTAGAGCAAGGGACTGCCTGTGAGCGATCGTGTGCACTGCCCATGCTCTATCAAGGCATCAATCATGATTTACCAAGGGCTGTTGCTGTGGTCGACCATTTTAGAGCAAGGCACTGCCCGTGAGTGACCAAGCACACAGGTTGTGGTAGACCGAGGGCTGTCTCCATGGTCAACCAAGCCATCGCCCATGGTAGAGCAAGCCACAGCCCGTGGTCGACTGAGGGCTGTCTCCATAGTCGACTTAGCCATTGCCGGTGGCAGAGCATGGCATTACCCATGGTTGAACTGAGGGTTGTCTCCATGGTTGACCAAGCCATTGGCCTTGGTAGAGCAAGGCACATCCCTTGGTCGAGCAAGGCATTGCCCATGGTTGGGCATGGCACAGCCCTTGGTCGAGCAAGGCATTGCCCATGGTTGGGCAAGGGATCTTCTGTGTTCAACCAAGGGCTGTCTCTTTGGTCGACCAAGCCATCAGCCTTGGTAGAGCAAGGCACAGCCCATGGTCGAGCAAGGCATCCCCCCTGGTTGGGCAAGGCACAGCCAGTGATTGAGCAAGGCATCGCCCTGGTTGGGCAAGTTGCTGCCCCTGGTTGAACATGGTATTGCCCTTGGTATAGAAAGGCACAGTGGGTGGTCAAGCAAGGCATCGCTCATGGTAGAGCAAGGCCCAGCCCGTGGTCAACCAAGGCATCGCCCTAGGTAGAGCCAGGCAGTGCCTGTGAGAGACCTAGTGTCACAGCGGTCAGACTTCATCCAAAATTTTCCGTTCCTGTGATGGTGCTGAGCAGTGTCCCACACACTCTCAGCCAACCCAAACACACGTAGCAATGCAGCTTGGCGAGGTTTAGCAACAAAGGATCAAGATCAGACAGTGCAAGCGAAGGGAAATCTCACTTGTATTCACAAACCTGGATTACAAGAGTAAGCAAAACCCTTACACGACCTTGCACGGTTGTGCCAAGTATGTGCCTCGTGCACCCAGCACTTGCACTCCTCACTTGGACAGGTGAACTTTGCCCAGGAAGTCCACGCACAGCATGGAGGAACTGGAGACAGCACCGCCGGCCTTCCTGGATTGGCTTTCTGTCAAGGACATCTCTTCCTTTGCTCCAGTTGTCTTCCCTCCTCGCCTGGCTTGCTCGCTTACTTGTGTGCTTGCCTCACTTGGACAGGTGAGCTTCGCCCCGGAAGCTCACACACAGCTTGGAGGAACTGGAGACAGCACCTTGCTCCAGTCTTCTTCCCTCCTCGTCTGGCTTGCATGCTTGCCTCACTTGGACAGCTGAGCTTCAACCTGGAAGCTCATGCACGGCTTGGAGGATCTGGAGGCAGCACCTTGCTCCAGTCTTCTTCCTCCTCACCTGGCTTGCTCGCTCTCTCACTTGCATGGTCACGCCCAGAATGTGCCTCGTGCGTCCAGCACTTGCACTTCTCACTTGGGCAGGTGAGCTTTGCCCCGGAAGCTCACACACGGCTTGGAGGAACTGGAGGCAGCACCTTGCTCCAGTCTTCTTCCTCCTCACCTGGCTAGCTCGCTCGCTTGCCTGCACGGTCAAGCCTAGAATGTGCCTTGTGCGTCCAGCACTGGCACTCCTCACTTGGGCAGGTGAACTTCGCCCGGGAAGTCCACACACGGTTTGGAGGAACTGGAGGCAACACCTTGCTCCAGTCTTCTTCCTCCTCACCTGGCTTGCTCGCTCGCTAGCTTGCCTGCTTGCTTGCTCGCTCGCCTGCACGGTCACGCCCAGAATGTGCCTTGTGCGTCCAGCACTTGCACTCCTCACTTGGGCAGGTGAGCTTTGTCACGGGGCCGATGCGGAACACAAATTTTTCGCACCCCGCTAGGCGTTGACAGCACCGCCTGCCAACCAGCCCTCACTCACAACCGAGGTTTTCCGAAGTCACCTGGCACACGATCACACCACACGAACACGGGCAATATACAAAAGGGAAAAACTCCACTTGTATTCACAATTGTACAAGTATGAAAAACCCTTTACATGAGCAAACTCACTCAGCTTGTCGAGTATGTGTCTGACGACCTCCGCGCCGCTTACACTCCTCACTCGACACACCCTAACCCGACACACTTCGGCGTTACAAGGGTAAACGGGACTCACCTCCCACTCACTGCTGAGCTACAATTGCAGCCGCAACTCTATGCTCTGCCTCGCCTGCTCTCCCTCGTGTTTCCAGCTCTCTCTAGCTGCTCTCCTTGGCTCTCCTCTCTGAGACACCTTGAGACCTTCGTGGTTTCTCCTCAGAGAATTCTGGATCGCTCCTCCTTGTGCCCTCTCGGTTGTCCTCTCTCAGTTGTGGTCTCTTTGAGAATGAGAATGACCCCCTTTATATAGAGGAGCCTAGCAAACCCGATATGGCAACTGATATATGCGAATCCCTTGATTCGCTCCATCAGTTTTCCAATCTGTCCAATCCCTCTAGGATTGTTTCCATAACAGTCCAATCCCTCTAGGATTGTTTCCATAACTGTCCAATCCCTTTAGGATTGTTTCCATAACAGATTGATTGCCATATTCCTAGGGAAACTTTCCCCGATTGTTTGCTATCACATGATCTTCATCTTGACCATGTTCGTCCCACCTGGACAGCTCTTAGCCGCACCTGGACAGCTTCTCGGACGCACCTGGACAGCTGCGCCCCACTTGGTTCCTGATTGATCACCAGCCGCTCCGCATAAGGAAACAATCGAACCTTTCCATGTTGGTGTCAGCGATCCTTATCCCGTGAGCACCGATCCTGCGCTCCACAGCATCCCGTGCACCTTCTGTGAGTAGTCGCGCTCCACGCACTCGATCATCGGGTCCCGCATGATCGAGACTTCACTTGCGTGTCTGCATCTCCACTCGTCCACCGTGCACTGTCGCCGACCAGCAACACATGGCTCCTTCGATCGTCCCTGGCATGAAGTGATCAAGCGCCTCTCGATCACTCTCCGCTCATGCCTTAGCATTCCTAGGCTGTCTTGCGATCATCCACCTTGCATTGGTCGACCAGCATCGACCCCAAGGCCTTGGCACTTGCCTTCAATCCACCAAGTCCTTGCTCCGCACCACTCCGCTTGGTTGCTCGAGCAAGTCTCCTGTCCAGTTTAGCCTCCTGACCACGAACCTTCTTTCCACGTGCCCCGCATAAGCACGTATGCGCTCCCGCAGTCCCGAGGTACGACCTGCGGTACGCATCGTTCCGGCTCATAGCTTATGGCCGTAACAAGCTTCACCCTGGAAGCCCATGCACGGCTTGGAGGAACTGGAGGCAGCACCTTGCTCCAGTCTTCTTCCTACTCACCTGGCTTGCTCTCTCACTCGCTTGCCTGCTTGCTCACTCGCTCACCTGCACAGCACGCCCAGAATGTGCCTCGTGCGTCCAGCACTTGCACTCCTCACTTGGGCAGGTGAGCTTCACCCCAGAAACTCATGCACGGCTTGGAGGACCTGGAGGCAGCACCTTGCTCCAGTCTTCTCCCCCCCTTGCCTGGCTTGCTCGCTTGCCGCTTGCCGGCTCGCTCGCTCGCTTGCTTGCCTGCGTTCCTGCCCGCCTGCCTCCTCACGTGTGTCCGTGCATCCGTGCTCAGTGCTCTCTGCTTCTGGGTTCTCTTGTGCCCGCGCCTCCTCTTGCATGCCCACCCAGCAGTCCACTTTATCCCTGCAGGGGCAGGTTGCACAGTCCCTGGCAGCCTGCTTCTCCTACCTACCCGAGCAGCAGTTGGTGCCTGCAGCAGTGGGATTGACTGCTTGCCAGCTCAGTCCTTTGACCGGGAGCCCATGCCCCCTTGACTGAAGCTGGTCGGGTCTGCCTGAGTGCCACGGACACTCAGTTCGGTCCAGGGCACTTGCCCGTGCCTTGGATCAGTTGCTGGTATCATAGGTGCCGCTCGACCCTGAGCGACCTTCCTTAGCGGAAGCTTGCGGGAGTTTATGGTGGTCGTAGGGCTTCCGGACTGCTCGCCCATGAGCCAGTCCTGTGGGAGCATCCGCGCACCCATTGCCTACCAGCTCGCCATGGAACATATCCTGCAGGAGCTTAGGGTGTCCCTGTCGCCTGCCCTTGAGTGCATCCTGCGGGAGCAGCCATGCGCACATCCCCTGCCAGCCCGCCTTGGAGCAAATCTTGCGGGAGCACCCTTTGCCCGCATTGCCTGCCCACTCGTCCTTCCATACCGACTGATCCTTCAGCAGTCTTCCCTCGATCCTGCTCCTGGTTGCCATACCATTGAGGCCCGCATTGCAGCCATATCAGTGCCCGAGCACTAAGCGGCTAACACCTAGCATATAGCCCATGGACGTTTGAGCCCTCACCCACAGAAGAGCAAGGCACAACCTGTGGTCAAGCAAGGCATCGCCCATGGTGGAGCAAGGCACTGCCCTTCTGTGACTGAGCACACAGCCTGAAGTTGGTCAAGGACTGTTTCCAAGGTCGACCAAGCCATCACCCTTGGTGGATCAAGCCATCGCCTGTGGTAGTGCAAGGCACAGCCTGTGGTCGAACAAGGCATTGGCCGTGGTAGTGCAAGGCACTACCGATGAGTGACAAAGTGCACAGCCCATGGTTGACCAAGGCATCGACCATGGTAGAGCAAGGCATTGCCCGTGAGAGACAGAGTGCACAGCCCATGGTCAACCAAGGCATCGACTGTGGTAGAGCAAGGTGCTGCCCATGAGTGACTGAATGCACAGCCCGTGATCAATGGAGGGTTGTTTCCATGGTTGGCCAACCCATCACCCATGGTAGAGCAAGGCACAGCCCGTGGTCGATCGTGGGCTATCTCCGTGGCTTATTGAGGGCTGTCTCTGTGGTCGGCCAAGCCATCCCCCTTGGTAGAGCATGGCAATGCCTGTGGATGAGCAAGGCATCGCCCGTGGTTGGCAAGGCACAGCCCAAGGTCAAACATGCCATGGCCCTTGTAGAGCAAGGCACAGCCTGTGGTCGAGGAAGGCATTACCCAAATTGCAACCTGTGACTGCCCAAGAGAAACCGAACATACAACCAGTGGTTGACCAAGCCGAGGCTGATGGTAGAACAAGGCACAGGCTGTGGTCAAGCAAGGCATCACCTGTGCTAGAGCAAGGCACAGCCCATGGTCAAGTAAGGCATCGCCCATGGTAGAGCGAGACACAACCCATGGTCGAACATGCCATTGCCCTTGGTAGAGCATGGCACAGCCCATGGTCAAGCAAGGCATCACCTGTGGTAGAGCAAGGCACATCCCATTGTCGTGCAAAGCATCACCCTAGGTAGAGCCAGGCACTGCCCATGAGAGACCGAGTGCACAGCCTGTGGTCAACCGAGGGTTGTTTTTGCGGTCGACCAAGCCATTGCCCATGGTAGAGCAAGGCACTGCAAGTGGTTGCACATGGCATTGCCCAAGGTAGGGCGAGCCACAGTCTGTGGTCAAACATGCCGTTGCCCTTGGTAGAGCCTGGCACAACCCATGGTCAAGTAAGGCATCGCCTGTGGTAGAGCAAGGCACAGCACGTGGTCAAGCAAGGCATCACCCAAGGAAGAGCCTGGCAATGCCCGTGAGCTACCGAGCACACAGCCCGTAGTCGACCAAGGGCTGTCTCTGTGGACTACTAAGCCATCGCCTGTGGTAGAGAGAAGCACAGCCCGTGGTCAAGCAAGGGATCGCCAGTGGTGCTGCAAGGCACAGCATGAGGTTGAGCAAGGCATCGACCATTGTAGTCTGAGGCAGAGCCCATGGTTGACCAAGGCATTGCCCGTGGTGGACCAAGGCAATGCCCATGGCCAGCCAACAGCTGTTGCCATGGTCAATCAACACATCTACCCTTGATCGTTCAAGGGCTCTTGTGGTGGTCAAGGAAGGCAATGCCCGTGGTAGTGCGAGAAGTAGCAAGTGGTCGACCGAGGGCTGTCTCCATAGTCGACCGAGCCATTGCCCAAGGTAGAGTGAGGCACAGCCCATGGTCAACCAAGGGCTGTCTCTGTGGTCAATGAAGCCATCGCCTGGAGTTGAGCCAGACATAGCCCATGGTTGAGCATGGCATCATCCATGGTAGAGTGAGGCACTGCCCATGGTTGACCGAGGGCTGTCTCCGTGGTCAGCCATGCCATTGCCCACAGTACAGGATGGCCTAGCTTGTGGTTGAGCATGGCATTGCCCATGGTAGAGCGAGGCACAGCCCGTGGTCAACTGAGGGCTGTCTCCATGGTCGACCATGACATTGCCCAAAGTAGAACAAGGCACAGCCCGTGGTCGAGCGAGGCATCGCTCATGGTAGAGCGAGGTGAAGCCCGTGGTTGACCGACAACTGTCTCCGTGGTTGAGCAAGGCATTGCCCATGGTAGAGCGAGGCACAGCCCATGGTCAACCAAGGGCTGTCTCCGTGGTTGACCATGCCATTGCCCGGAGTAGAACAAGGCACAGCCCATGGTCGAGGAAGGCATCACTCATGGTAGAGTGAGGCACAGCCCATGGTTGACTGATGACTGTCTACATGGTCAACCAAGCCAATGCCCGTGGTAAAGTGAGGCACTGCCCACTGACGAGCAAGGCATCACTCGTGGTAGAGCGAGGCACAGCCCATGTTTGAGCAAGCCATTGCCTGTGGTAGAGCTAGGCACTGCCCGTCAATGACCGAGTGCACAACCCATGGTCGACCAAGGGCTGTCTCTGTGGTCAACCCAGCCATCGCTCATGGTAGAGAAAGGCACAGCCCATGGTGGAGCAAGGCATCACTTGTGGTTGAGCTAGGCACAGCCTGTGGTCGACTGAGCACTGTCTCTGTGGTTGACCAAGGCATCGCCCGTGGTAGAGCCAGGCACAGCCCATTGTCGAGCAAGGCATTGCTTGTGCTAGAGCAAGGTGCAGCCAGTGGTCAATTGAGGGCTATTGTTAGACCCTTGAGCTCTAGCCCCGGAGAATGCGCACCACAGGCCGTACCTCAGGGTAGTGGTGGCGCATCAGCCTGCACGCAAGGATGCGTGGGGAACTAGGTGCATGGTGTTGAGAGAATTGCAAGTCCATGAAGCGGGCAAGTTGGGAGATGATCACACAAGCATGCACGAAGGCACCCGTGAAGAGGATGGTCGATCAAAGGCTCGGCAGTGTGCCGAAGGACCAGGTTGTGGCAAGGGAGTGCCACAAGGCACAAGTCGGCGAATGTGTGGGTGGGCAGTGAGGATGCCCATGAGCAAGGCACGGTGCCAGGCTCTAGGAGGTTCATGGAACCTGATACAACCACACAAGGGCACTCCAGGAGTGCGCATACCTCAACAGGCCCAGCAGACGCTAAGGGAGACTTAGCACTTAGCGGCAGGGGAGTTGACGACTTGTGGGGATCGGCTATATCCTTGACCAGGCTTGAGCACTGTTGGACGCAGCAATCCGACGACCGTGATCCTAGGAGGGGATCAGGGACGTGGATCCTAGAGAGGGGATGAACCTGGACAATGAGGCTAAGCTGGCGCCAAGTCAATCCAGGGAAATCCGGGATGATCCTCCCGGGATATGGCAGTCGATCTGTCATGGAGGCAATCTTGAAGAATCGCAGGAGATTCAACGGGTCAAGATACGATGGAGAGAATCAAGGGATCCTTCCATCGGTTGCCAGGGAAGATTTGCTCGGTTCTTCTATAAAAGGGGGTCGGCCTCATTCGGGAAGGGAGACCAGAAGAGGCGAGAGACACCAGACTCCAAGCAGAGGCGAGGAGAGAACCAGGAGCGACCAGATCAGTCGAGGAACACGACGAGCCTGAGATTCCAAGGGAGTGGAAGTTGAGTTGGGCAGCAACCCGGTGTTCTTGAAGGAAGACACGAGACGAGTAGGGAGTGCAAGCAGTAGGAGACTGTGAGGCATAGGCTCGTGAGGTTGCATGTAAGTGTTCTGATCTGGGATTGGGTTTTTTGTGTACTTGTAATAGATGTGAATGCGAGTTGCATTTTCCCAATTGTGTTCTTGTGTCACTCGGTGTTGCTTCTTTGGTTCTCTGATCGTTCGGCCTCGACGATACGCGCGGTGTGTGTGTGGCTGGTCGACAAACGGTGTGTCGACACCTAGCGGGGTGCGGAAAATTTTGTGACTCGCATCAGCCCCGTGACAGCTATCACTGTGGTTGACCAATCCATCGCCTGTGGTAGTGCGAGGCACAGCCCATGATCGAGCATTGCATCACCTGAGGTAGAGCGAGGCACAGCACGTGGTCGACTGAGGGCTGTCTTTGTGGTTGACCAAGCCATTGCTGCTGGTTGAGCTAGGAACAACCCCTGGTTGATCAAGGCATCACCCGTGGTAGAGCGAGGCACAGCCCGTGGTCGACCGAGGGCTGTCTCCGTGGTCAAGCTAGGGATCGCCCGTGGTAGGACAAGGCACATCCTGTGGTCGACCAAGCCCTCGCCCATGGTAGAGCGAGGCACAGCCCGTGGTCAACCAAGACATTACCTGTGGTAGAGCAGGGTACAGCCCGTGGTCGAGCAAGGCACCACCCATGGTAGGGCAAGGCACTGCCCATGAGCGAGCGAGCACATAGCCTGTAGTTGACCGAGGGCTATCTCCGTGGTCAACCGAGCCATCGCCTGTGATAGGGCTAGGCACATCCCATGGTCGACCAAGCCCTCGCCTCTAGTAGTGCAAGGCACAACCCATGGTCGAGCATGGCATCGCCTGTTGTAGAGCCAGGCATTGCCTGTGGTCGAAGGCATCGCCCTTGGTAGAGCGAGGCACAGCCCATGGCCTGCAGTAGAGCAAGGCACAGCTCATGGTCAACAAAGGCATCGCCAGTGGTACAGCAAGGCACTGCCCATGGTCAACCATAGGCTGTCACTGAGGTTGATCAAGGCATTGCCTGTGGTAGAGCAAGCCACTGCCCAACCTGTGGCTGAGCAAGGCATCACCCGCCTTCAACCAAGGGCTGTTGCCATGGTCGAGCAAGGCATCGCCTGTGGTAGAGCAAGGTGTTGCCCATGGGTGACCGAACGCACAACCCGTGGTCAACCAAGGGCTGCCTCTGAGGTCAAACACACCATCGCCTGTGGCAGAGCAATGCACAGCCCTTCGTCGACCAGGCCATTGGCCGTGGTAGAGAAAGGCACAGGCCATGGTGGAGCAAGGTATAGCCCGTGGTAGAGCAAGGCACTGCTCCTGAGTGAGCAAGGCATCACCCATGGTAGAGCGTGGCACAGCATGTGGTTGACCAAGCCATTGCCCATGGTAGAGCAGGGCAAAGCCCATGGTCGAGCAGGGCAACGCCCATGGTAGAGCAAGGCACAGCCCATGGTTGAACATGGCATTGCCCATGGTAGAGCGATGCACAGCCCTTGATCGACCAAGCCATTGCTCGTGTTAGATCATGGCACAGCCTGTGGTAGAGCAAGGCACAGGCCATGGTCGAGCAAGGTATCACCTGTGGTTGACCATGCGCTATCGCCGTGGTCGATCAATGCATCGCCCCTAGATTGACCATGGGCTATCACCGTGCTCGAGCATGGTGTTGCCTGTATTAGAGCAAGACATTGCCTGTGAACAACCAAGTGCTGTCACTGTGGTTGAGCAAGGCATCACCTGTGGAGGTGCGAGGCACAGCCCATGGTGGACCAAGGCCTTGCCCGTGGTAGAGCAAGGCAAAACCCGTGGTTGAGCAAGGCATCCCCCATGGTACAGCAAGGCACAGCCCGTGGTCGACCAAGGCATTGCTGGTGGTAGAGCCAGGCACTGCCCATGGTCGACCAAGCGCTGTCGCCGTGGTCAATCAACACATCACCTCAAGATTGACCAAGGGCTGTCACCATGGTCGAGCAAGGCATCACCCGTAGTAGAGCGAGGCACTGCCCATGGTCGACTGAGTCCATAGCCCAAGGTCGATCAAGGCATTTCTTGTGGTAGAGCAAGGCACTGCCCCTGCTCGACCAAGTGCTATCGCCATCGTCGATCAAGGCATTGCCCGATGATCAACCAAGGGCTGTTGCCGTGGTCAAGCAAGGCATCGCCCGTGGTACAGCAGGGCACTACCAGTGAGTGAGCGAGCGCATAGCCTACGGTTGGTCGAGGGCTGTCTCCTCGGTCGACCAAGCCATCGCCCATGGTAGAGCGAGGCACAGCCCATGGTCGAGCAAGGCATTGGCCATGGTCGAGTGAGGCATCACCCTTGGTAAAGTGAGGCACAGCCCATGGTTGACCAAGCCATGGCCTGTGGTAGAGCAAGGCACAGCTCGTGGTCGAGCAAGGCATTACCTGTGGTAGAGCAAGGCACAGCTGGTAGTCAAGCAAGGCATCGCCTGTGGTAGAGTGATGCACAGCCCTTGGTCAACCAAGCCATTGCCCGTGTTAGAGCATGGCACAACCCATGGTGGAGCAAGGCAATGCCAATGGTAGAGCAAGCCACAGCCCGTGGTTGAGCAAGGTATCACCCGTCCTAGAGCAACGCACAGCCCATGGACCAAGCGCTGCACCTTGCTCGACCACAGGCGATGCCTTGCTCTACCACGGGCTGCGCCTCACTCTTGCATGGGCTGTGCCAAGCTCTACCATGGGCAATGCCATGGTTGACCTCAGAGACAACCCTCGGTAGACCACGAGCTGTCCGCTCGGTCACTCACGGGTACTGCCTTGCTCTACCACTGGCGATGGCTTGGTCGACCAAGGAGACAGCAATTGTTTGACCACAGGCTGTGTGTGTGATTGCTGATGGGCAGTGCCTTGCTCTACCATGGGCGATGCCTTGCTTGACCAAGGTGACAGCCCTAGGTCGATGACGGGTGATGCCTCGAGCAACCCTGGGTTGTGCACTCGGTCACTCATATGGAGTGCCTTGCTCTACCATGGCAACAGCCCTTGGCCAATCATGTGGTGACATCCTGATCAACCACGGCAACAGCACTAGGTAGGTCGACCAGGGGCAGTGCCATACTCAACCACGGGCAATGCCTTGGTTGACCATGGTCTGTGCCTTGCTCGACCACGGGTTGTGCCTTGCTCTACTGTGAGCCATGGCTTGGTCATCCACAGGCTGTGCCACGCTATACCAAGGGTGATGCCTTGCTCGACCAAGGGCCGTGCCTGGCTCTACCTCTAGCCATGCCTTCCTCGATCATGGGCTGTGTGTCGCTCTTCCATGGGCGATGCCTTGCTCTACCATGGGCTGTGTCTTGCTCTTCCATGGGCTGTGCCTTGCAATACCACAGGCGATGGCTAAGTCAACCACAGAGACAGCCCTTGGTCGACCACGGGTCATGCGCTCGGTTGCTCACGGGTACTACCTTGCTCTACCACTGGCATTGGCTTGGTCGACCATGGAGACAGCCATCGATCAACCATGGGTTGTGCGTGTGGTCACTGACAGGAAGTGCCTTGCACTACCATGGGCGATGCCTTGATGGACAGCAGGCTGTGCCTTGCTCTACCACAAGCAATGGCTTGGTCAACCACCGAGACAGTCCTTGCTCGACCACAGGCTGTGCCATGCTCTACCATGGGCGATGCCTTGCTTGACCACAGGCTATGCCTTGCTCTACCATTGGTGATGGCTTAGTCGACCTCCAAGACAGCCCTCGGTTGATGTCACAGGGGTCGGACTTCACCCGAATTTTTCCGATCCTGTGATGGTGTTGAGCAGTGTCTTGCACACTCTCAGCCAACCCAAACACACGCAACAACACAGCTTGGCGAGGTTTAGCAACAAAGGGACAGAACCGAACAACACAAGGTAAGGGAAATCTCACTTGTATTCACAATCAGAACTACAAGAATACAAAACCCTTACACGATTTCACACGGACACTCCAAGTATGTGCCTTTGTGCGTCCTGCACCTGCACTCCTCACTTGGACAGGTGAACTCACCCCGAGAGTTCACGCACAACTGGAGGGACAGGAGACAGCACTACCGGCCTTCCTCCTGATCTGGCTTACTTGCTCGCTCGCCAGAAGTCGTCTGTGTCTTCCTTCGTGTCCCTCTGATCATCTGGCTGCCCCCCCCCCCAATTTATGCTTGTGGGGGCAGGTTGTCCAGCACCGGCCAGCCATGCCTTCTCCCACCTACCGAGCAGGAGTTGGTGACTGCAGCAGTCAGATTGACAGCAGCAGTTGGACTGGGTGCTTGCCAGCTCAGTCCTTTGGTCAGTCCTCTGACCAGGAGCCCATGCCCCCACAACCTACTCCGGTCTGGTCCGGCCGAGTTCCACCGACACTCAGCTCGGCCCTGGGTCCATGCGCGCACCCTGGATCAGTCCCTGGCGCCCGCAGTGCTGCTCGGCCATGAGCGGTCATCCTTAGGGAATTTGGCGGGGCTTATGGCATTCCTAGGGCAACTGGGTCGCCCATCCTGGAGCGAGTGTTGCGGGAGCACTCAGGCGCCGGTGGTATACCAGCTCGCCTTGGAACGAGTCCTGCGAGAGCCTAGGACATCCCCGTCGTCCGCCCCTGAGAGCCACTAGAGGGAGCAGCCGTGCACATCGCTTGCCAGTCCCCTTAGGGATGAGGCTTGTGGGAGAACCCTTTTCCCGTGTCGCCTGCCCGCTCGCCCTTCCATACCGGATGATCCTTCAGCAGTCTTTCCCCAATCCTGGCCCTGGTTGCTATGCGATCGAGGACCCATGTAGTGGCCATATTTGTGTCCAAGCGTTGAGGGGCTTACAGTTGACCACAGGCTATGCCTCACTCTACCAAGGGCAATGCCTTGCCCGACCATGGGCTGTGCCTTGCTCTACCATGGATGAAGCCTCACTTGACCATGGGCTGTGCCTCGCTCTTCCATGGGCTATGGCCTGGTCGACCACGGGATGTGCCTTGCTCTACCATGGGCGATGCCTTGCTTGACCATAGAGACAGCTGTTGGTCGACTACAGGCTGCGCCTCACTCTACCATGGGTGATGCCTTGCTAGACCATGAGCTCTGCCTGCCACTACCACAGGCAATTCCTTGGTCAACCACAGGCCATGCTTTGCTCTACCATGGGTGATGCCTTGCCTGAACACAGGCTGTGCCTCACTCTACCACTGGTGATGTCTTGGCCGACCATCAAGACAGCCCTCGTTCGACCACTGGCTGCGCCTTTCTCTAGCATGGGTGATGGCTTGGTCGATCGTGGAGACAGGCCTTGGTCAACCACAGGCTGTGCCTCGCTGTGCCACAGGCTGTGGTTTTGTCGACCATGGGATGTGCCTTGCTCTACAACAGGCAATGCCTTGCTTGACCATGGTCTGTGCCTTGCTCTACCACGGGCAATAGCTTGGTGGACCACTAAGACAGTCCTTGGTTGACCACGGGCTGTGCCACGCTCTACCATGGGTGATGCCTTGATCTACCATGGGCGATGGCTTGGTCGACCATGGGCTGTGCCTTGCTCTACCAAGGGCTATGCCTTGCTCAACCACGGGCTTTTGCATCCCTTTAGCAGGGGCTATGCCTCAGTCGACCACAGGCTGTGCATTGCTCTACTGCTGGCGATGCCTTGGTTGACCATGGAGACAGCCCTCAGTCGACCACGGGCTATGCCTTGCTCTACAACAGGCTATGGCTTTGTCGACCACAGGATGTGCCTCACTCTACCACGGGCTGTGCGTTGCTCTACCATGGGCGATGGCTTGGTTGACCACAGAGACAGCCCTCAGTCGACCACGTGCTATGCCTTGCTCTACCACAGGCTATGGCTTTGTCAACCAGGGGATGTGCCTCACTCTACCATGGGCTGTGTCTCACTCTACCACAGGCGATGCCTTGCTTGACCACCGGCGATGTGTTGCTCTACCACGGGCGATGGCTTGGTCGACCATGGAGATAGCCCTTGGTCAACCATGGCCCATGCACTCAGTTGCTGATGGGCAGTGCCTTGCTCTACTGGGGGAGATGGTTTCGTTGACCATGGAGACAGCCCTCAGTTGACCACGGGCTGTGCCTTGTTCTACCATAGGCGATGGCTTGGTCGACCATGGAGACAACCCTCGGTTGACCACAGGCAGTGCTTCACTCTACCAAGGGTAATGCCTTGCCCAACCACGGGCTGTGCCTTACTCTACCATGGCCGATGCCTTGCTCAACCATGGGTTGTGCCTCGGTCTACCATGGGGTATGGCTTGGTCGACCATGGGATGTGCCGTTGCTCTAACATGGGTGATGCCTGGCTGGACCACAAGCTGTGCCTTGCTCTACCATTGGCGATTGCTTGGTTGACCATGAAGATAGCCCTCAGTCTACTATGGGCTGTGCCTTGCTCTACCACTGGCAATGCCTTACTCGACCACTGGCTGTGCCTTGCCCTACCACGGGTGATGGCTTGGTCGACCATGGAGACAACCCCCGGTCAGGCACGGGCTGCACCTCACTCTACCACCGGTGATGCCTTGCTCCCTCATGGGCTGTGCCTCGCTCTACCTCGGGCAATGGCTTGGTTGACCATGGAGACAGTCCTCGGTCGACCATGGGCTGCACCTCACTCTACCGCAGGTGATGCCTTGCTCTACCATGGGTTCAGCCTCTCTCTACCATGGGCAATGGCTTGTTCGACCATGGCGACAGCGCTTGGTCAACCATGGGCAATGCCTTATTCTACAATGGGCAATGCCTTGGTCAACCACAGGCCGTGCCTTGCTCTACCATGGGCGATGCCATGCTCTACCACGGGTTGTGCCTCACTCTACCACGGGCCATGGCTTAGTCAACCATGGGATATGCCTTGCTCAACCGCGGGTGATGCCTTGGTCGACCACGGCTGTGCCTCACTGTATGAAGTGTAATGCCTTGCTCGACCACAGGCTTTGCCTCCCTAGACCACAGGCACTGCCTCTCTCTACCACGGTCGATGGCTTGGTTGACCACAGGCTGTGCCTCACTCTACAATGTGTGATGGCTTGTTCGACCATGGGCTGTGCCTTGTTCTACCAAGGGCGATGGCTAGGTCAATCACAGAGACAGCCCTCATTCAACCACAGGCTGTGCATAGCCCTACCACAACCGATGCCTTGCTCAACCATGGGCTGTGCTAGGCTTAACCATGGCCGATGCCTAGGTCAACCACGGAGACAGCCCTCATTCAACCACAGGCTGTGCATAGCCCTACCACCAGAGATGCCTTGCTTGACCACTGGCTGTGCCTCGCTCTAGCACTGGCGATGGCTTGCTCGACCACGGAGACAGCTCTCAGTCAACCACGGGCTGTGCCTCGCTCAACCATGGGTGATGCCTTGCTCGACCACAGAGAAAGCCCTCGGTTGACCATGGGCTGCATGTCGCTCTACCATGGGCAATGCCTTGCTCAACCACGGAGACAGCCCTCGGTCAATACTGGGCTGTGCCTTGCTCTACCAGCAGCAATGGCTTGGTTAACCAAGGAAAAAATTGTCAGTCGACCGTGGGCTGTGCGCTCGGTCGCTGACGGGCATTGCCTCGCTCTACCATGGGTGATGCCTTGCCTGACCACAGGCTGTGCCTCACTGTACCACAGGCGATGCCTTGCTCAACCACGGAGACAGCTTTCGGTCAACACCAGGCTGTGCCTTGCTCTATCATGAGCGATGGCTTGGTCGATGATGCAGACAGCCCTAGGTTGACCACAGGCTATGCCTCGCTCTACCATGGGCAATGCCTTGCTAGACCACGGGCAGTGCTTGGCTCTACCATGGGCGATGGCTTGGTTGACCATGGGCAGCACCTTGCGCTACCACAGTGATTCTATGGTCGACCACAGGCTATGCCACTCTCTACCATGAGTGATGGCTTGGTCAATGTCGGGCTGTGTGTCACTCTACCACTGGCAATGCCTCACTCAACCACAGGCTGGGCCTCGCTCAACCATGGACAATGGCTTGGTTGACCACGGGATGTAACTTGTTCTACCATTGCGGATGCCTTGCTCGACCATGGGCGATGGCTTAGTCAACAACAGAGACAGCCCTCGATCAACCACAGGCAGTGCCTCACTCTACCATGGGCGATGCCTTGCTCAACTATGGGTAGTGCCATGCTCTACCACGGGCAATGGCTCGGTCAACCACGGGTAGTGCCACGCTCTACCACCAGCAATGGCTTGGTGGACCATGGAGACAACCCTCGGTCGACCACGGGCAGTGCCTCACTCTAGCACGAGTGATGCCATGCTCAACCACGGGCTGTGCCTCACTCTTCCACAGGTGATGGATGGGTCGACCATGGAGACAGCCCTTGGTTGGCCACTGGCTGTGACTCACTCCACCACGGGCAATGCCTTGCTCGACCATGGGCTGTGCCTCATTCTACCATGGGCAATGGCTTGGTTGATCATGGAGACAGCCCTTGGTCAACCATGGGCTATGCCTGGCTCTACCACGGGTGATGCCTTGCTAGACCACAGGCAATGCCGGGCTCTACCATGGGTGATGGCTTGGTCGGCAATGGGCAGCGCCTCGCACTACCACGGGCGATTCTATGGTCGACCACAGGTTATGCTTCGCTCTTCCATGGGTGATGGCTTGGTCAACAACGGGCTGTGTGTCTCTCTTCCACGGGTGATGCCTCACTCAACCACGGGCTAGGTCTTGCTCTACCACAGGCAATGGCTTGGTTGACCACGGGATGTGCCTTGCTCTACCATTGCCGATGCCTTGCTTGACCATGGGCTTTGCCTCGCCCTTCCATGGGCAATGGCTTGGTTGAGAACAGACGGTGCCTCACTCAACCATGGGCTGTGCCTAGCTCTACCATGGGCGATGGCTTGGTCAACAATGGGCAGTGCCTTGATCTACCATGGGCAATGCCTTGTGCGACCAAGGGTGATGCCTTGATTGACCATCGGTTGTGCACTTGGTTGCTCATGGGCAGTGCTTTCCTCGACCATGGGCTGCGCCTTGCTCTGCCACATGTGATGGCTTGGTCAAGCATGGAGATAGCCCTCAGTTGACCACGGGCTGTGTCTCGCTCTACCACAGGCAATGCCTTGCTCGACCACAGGCAATGCCTTGCACGACCACGGCGGTGCCTTTCTCTACCACGGGTGATGCGTTGGAGGACAGTGGAGACAGCCACTGGTCGACCACAAGCTGTGCACTTGGTCGCTGACGGGCAGTGCCTCACTCTACCATGGGAGATGCCTTACTCAACGATGGGCTGTGTCTCACTCCATGATGGGCAATGGCTTGGTCAACTGCGGAGACAGCCCATGGTCAAGCACGGGCTATGCCTTGCTCTACTACAGCCATTACCTTGCTTGACCATGGGCTGGGCCATGCTCTACTATGGGCGATGGCAGGGTTGACCATGAAGACAGAACTTGCTCCACCACAGGCTGTGCCATGCTCTACCACAGGCTATGGTTGGGTCGATGATGGGCTGTGCCTCGCTCCACCACAGGCGATGCCTTGCCACAGGTGATGGCTTGGTCGGCCACATAGACAGCCCTCGATCAACCATGGGTTGTGCCTCGCTCCACCACAGGGGATGCCCTGCTTGACTACAGGCTGTGCCTTTCTCTACTATAGCCGATGGCTTGGTCAACCACAGAGACAGCCCTCGGCTGACCACGGGCTGTGGCTTGCTCTACCACGGGTGATGGCTTGGTTGAGCATGGAGACACCCTCAGCCGACCACAGGTTGTGCCTTGCTCTACCACCGGCAATGGCTTCATTGACCATGGAGAGAGCCCTCGGTCGACCGCGGGCTGCGCCTCATTCTACCACGGGCAATGCCTTTCTCAACCACGGGCTGTGCCTCGCTCTACCATGGGCGATGGCTTGGTCAAGCATGGAGACAGCCCTCGGTCGGCCACAGGTTGCACCTCGCTCTACCATGGGTGATGCTTTGCTCTACCAGGGGTTCTGCCTCACTCTACCACTGGTGATGGCCTGGTCGACCATGAACAGCACCTCACTCTAACACATGCAATGCCATGCTCAGTCGATGATGGAGACAATCCTCGGTTGACCACGGGCAGTGCCTCACTCTACCATGGGCGATGCCTTGCTCCACCATGGGCAATGCCTCGCTCAACCACCAGCGATGGCCTGGTCAACCACGGAGACAGCCCTTGGTCGACCATGGGTAGCACCTCACTCTAGCACACGCGATGCCATGCTCGATGACAGGCTATGCCTCACTCTACCACAGGTGATGGCTTGGTCAACCATGGAGACAGCCCTCGATTGACCACGGGTTGTGCCTCGCTTTACCCCCGTTGGTGGCTTCATCGACCATGGAGAGATCCTTCGGTCGACCCCGGGCTGCGCCTCTGTCACAGGGGTCGGACTTCACTCAAATTTTTCTGATCCTGCAATGGTGCTGAGCAGTGTCCCACACACTCTCAGCCAACCCAAACACATGCAACAACGCAGCTTGGCGAGGTTTAGCAACAAAGGGACAGAACCGAACGATACAAGGTAAGGGAAATCTCACTCGTATTCACAATCCGAATTACAAGAATGCAAAACACGATTCCACACGGACACTCCAAGTATGTGCCTTTGTGCGTTCTGCACTTGCACTCCTCACTTGGACAGGTGAACTCGCCCCGGGAGTTCACGCATGGCTGGAGGGACTGGAGACAGCGCTACTGGCCTTCCTGGAATGGCTCTCTGTCAAGGACTTCCCTTCCTTTGCTCCAGTCTTCCTTCCTCCTGATCTGGCTTGCTCGCTCGCCCGCTTGCTTGCTCGCTCACCAGAAGTGTGTCTGTGTGTGTTCCTTCGTGTGTCTTCTGGTCGTCTGGCTGCCTCCCCATTTATCCTTGCGGGGCAGGTTGTCCAGCACTGGCCAGCCATGCCTCTCCCACCTACCGAGCAGGAGTTGGTGACTGCAGCAGTCGGATTGACAGCAGCAGTTGGACTGATTGCTTGCCAGCTCAGTCTTCTGGTCAGTTCTCTGACCAGGAGCCCATACCCCCATGACCTAATCCGGTCTGGTCCGGCTGAGGGTCACCGACACTCAGCTTGGCCCTGGGCCCGTGCGCACGCCTTGGATCAATTCCTAGCACCTGCAGTGCCGCTCGACCATGAGCGACCATCCTTAGGGAACTTGCGGGGCTTATGGCATTCCTAGAGCGACCGGGTCGCCCATCCTGGAGCGAGTGTTGCTGGCGCAGTCACGCGTCTGTGGTCTACCAGCACGCCTTGGAGTGAGTCCTGCGAGAGCCTAGGACATCCCCGTCGTCCGCCCTTGAGTGCCTCTTGCAGGAGCAGCCACGCACATTGCTTGCCAGTCCGCTTAGGGACGAGGCTTGCGGGAGAACCCTTTGCCCGTGTCGCCTGCCCGCTCGCCCTTCCATACCAGATGATCCTTCGACAGTCTTTCCCCGATCCTGGCCCTGGTTGCTATGTGATCGAGGACCCGCGTAGCAGCCATATTCGCGTCTGAGCATTGAGGGGCTTACAGCCTCTCTCTACATGGATGATGCCTTGCTCAACCACCAGTTGTGGCTGGCTCTACCAGTAGCAGTGGATTGGTCGACCACGGGCTGTGCCTTGCTCTATGATGGGCAATGGCTTGCTTGGCCATGGGCTGTGCGATACTCTACCATGGGTGATGGCTTTGTCGACCATGGAGACAGCCCCTGGTTGACCACATGCTGTGTGTTTGGTCACTGATGGCTAGTGCCTTGCTCCATCACGGGCAATGCCATACTCAACCACTGGCTGTGCCATGCTCTACCACGGGTGATGGCAGGGTCGACCAGGGAGACAGCCGTTGGTCACCCACAGGCTTCGCCTCGCTCCACCACAGGTGATGCCTGGCTCGACCGCAGGTGGTGCCTCGCTCTACCATAGGTGTTGGCTTGGTCGACCAGGGTGATAGTCCTCGGTTGACCACTGGCTGCGCCTCACTCTGCCATGAGCGATGCCTTCCTCGACCATGGGCTGTGCCTGGCTCATCCATGGGTGATGGCTTTGTCGGCCATGAAGATTGCCATCAGTTGACCACGGGCTATGCCTTGCTCTACCACGGGCAATGCCTTGCTCGACCATGGGCTGTGCCTAGCTCTACCTCGGGCAATGGCTTGGTCAACCATAGAGATTGCCCTCGGTCGACAACAAGCCATGCGCTCGGTTGCGGATGGGCAGGGTCGATCATGGAGACAGCCCTTGGTCCACCACGGGCTATGCCTCGCTCTACCACAGGCTGCACCTTGCTCTACCATGGGCTGTGCCTCGCTCTACCACAGGCGATGCCTTGCTTGACCATGGGCTGTGCCTTGCTCTACCATGAGTGATGGCTTGGTCGAGCAGGGAGACAGCCCTCGCTCGACCACGGGCGATACCTTGCTCGACCATGAGCTGTGCCTCCCTCTACCATGGGCGATGGCTTCATCGACCATGGAGAGATCTCCTGGTCGACCACGGGCTGCACCTCACTCTACCATGGGCGTTGCCTCGCTCTACCACAGGCTATGCCTCACTCTACCATGGGTGATGCCTTGCTTGACCACAGGCTGTGCCTTGATCTACCATAGGCAATGGCTTGGTCAACCACGGAGACAACCCTCAGTTGACCACGGGCAGTGCCTCACTCTACCATCGGTGTTGCCTTGCATGACCACAGGCAGTGCCTTGCTCTACGATGGGTGAGGCTGTGCGTTGCTCTACCAAGAGGAAGGATGAAGAGATTGCAAGAAGCTATTGGCATCCTCACTAATGGATATTTGGCCCAAGAGGTTGAAGACCAAGACAAAGGAGGCATTTGTCTCCTTTTCTTTAATCCCAAGGCCGATTAGAGCTACTCAGCTTGCACACAAGGAACTTGACCAATATGCATGATTTATGGCTACCAAAAGGGTTAAATTAGTATATAATTAGTTGTTATAATCAAAATTAGCAATTTCTGTATTTATAGAGTTTCATAATTTGGGATTTCTATAATGGAGTCAAGTACCATATTTTTGGCTGATTGCTATCTAGTATATGAGGAAACTATTTATTAGCTAAGCATCTATATATATGGGCTCTCATTCACTATGTAATTCCGCTTTTTGACATTGAATCTCTCAAATACAAAGTGGGTTCTCCTTGTGAGGTAATTATCTCTCCTTTGCTCTCATGAAACCTTGCTTTTCTTGAACTAATGTTTTTAGTTTGGTGATTCAAGTTTCCCAAAGCCCCCAATTCGTGCCTCAACCTAGGTAAGTCGTTGTGTGGATTGGTCTTCGAGTTCATGGTTAGGTGAGTGGTCTAAGTAGCAGGTCATGTTTTCTTTCATTGGTTGGCTATTTGCACCCGCTTGGTTTCGAACAAAATCCTATCATTTCATCCTACGCCGTGAAGATAAGGACCAACCCATCTCTAACTTGCATCATCTCATATCAGAGCACGGTTTCCACGGTAGGTTATCTATCATTTCCCCTCATCCCTTCATCTAAAAAAAATTTCATCTTTCAACATATATTTCCTCGACTCCTTGACACATATTTCCATCTATTCTATAGCATATATTCTGTGAGCCAAAAAAAAAGAAGAGGATGAAGAATTTGAGCCTAGAAGGAGACCTCGCAATCGACCTAGACGAGGTATGATGAATGTAGGAGAAGACTTTGGAGGAATCCAAATCAAAATTCCTTCATTTCAGGGCAAGAGTGATCTTGAGGCATATCTAGAATGGGAAATGTGGGTTGAGCAAATATTTGGGTGCCATAACTACTCGGAGGTTAAGAAAGTCAAACTTGCAGGTTAAGAAAGTCAAGTAGGGCACAGCCCATGGTTGACGACGGCATCACAAGTGGTAGAGCAAGGCACAGCCCATGACCAACTGAGTGCACAGCTCCTAGTTGACTGAGGGCTATCTCTGTGGTCAACCAAGCCATTGCCTGTGGTAGAGGGAGGCAGAGCCCATGTTCGAGCAAGGCATCACCTGTGGTAGAATAAGGCACAGCCTGTTGTTGAGCAAGGCATCACCCAATGTAGAGCAAGGCACTGCCCATGAGCGACTGAGCGCACAGCTGGTGGTCAACCATGCCATAGCCCTTGGTAGAGCAAGGCACAGCCCATGGTTGAGGAGGCATCACCCATGGTAGAGCAAGGCACAGCCCATGGTGGAGAATGGCATTGTTCATGGCAGACCATGGCACAGCCTGTGGTTAACCGAGGGCTTTCTCCATGGTCGACCAAACCATCGCCGGTGGTAGAGCGAGGCACAACCCATGGTTGAGAAGGCATTGCTTGTGGTAGAGTGAGGCACAGCCCGTGGTCGAGAAGGCATTGCTCGTGGTAGAGCCAGGTACTGCCCGTGGTCAAGAAGGCATCATACATGGTCAAGCAAGGGGTCGCCTGTGGTAGAGCAAGGTACAGCTTGTGGTGGAGCAAGGCATTGCCTGTGGTTCAGCTATGCACTGCCCGTGAGTGACCGAGCACACAGCCCATGGTCAACTGAGGGCTGTATCAATGATCAACCAAGCCATTGCCCATGGTTGGGCAAGGCATAGCCCGTGGTCGAGCAAGGTATCGCCCGTGGTAGAGCAAGGCACAGCCTGTGGTCGAACATCCCATAGCCCTTGATAGATAAAGGCACCGCCCGTGGTCAAGCAAGGCATCGCCTGTGGCAGAGCAAGGCACAGCCCCTGGTCGAGCAAGGTATTGCCCGAGTTAGAGCCAAGCACCGCCTTTGAGAGACCGAGCATACAACCTGTGTTCGACCAAGCCATCACCCATGGAAAAGCAAGGCACAGCCTGTGGTCAACCGAGGGTTGTCTCCATTGTTGACCAAGCCATCACCTGTGGCAGAGCAAGGCATTGCCCATGGTCGACCAAGGGATGTTCTCTGTAGTCGACCAAGCCATCGCCCTTGGTAGAGCAAGGCACTGCCCGTGAGTGACCAAGTGCAGAGCCTGTGGTCGACCAATGGTTGTCTCCATGATTGACCAAGCCAACACCTGTGGAATATCATGGCACATCCCATGGTTGAGCAAGGCATTACCCATGGTAGATGGAGGCACAACCTAAGGTCGAACATGCTATTGCCTGTGGTGGACCCAGGCACAGCCCGTGGTGGAGCCAGGCACAGCCCATGGCGGCGCCAAGCACAGCCAGTGGCTGAGCAAGGCATCGCCCATGGTAGAGCGAGGCACCGCCCGTGGTAGAGCGAGGCACCGCCTGTGGTCGAACAAGACATCGCCCATGGTAGAGCCAGGCACAGCCCGTGGTCAAGTAAGGCATCGCCCGTGGTAGAGCTAAGCACAGCCCATGGTCGAGCAAGGCATCACCTGAGGAAGTGACAGGCATTGCCCATGAGCGACCATGCGAACAGGCCGTGGTTGACCTAGGGCTGTCTCTAGGGTAGACCAAGCCATCGCCTGTGGTAGAGCAAGGCATAGGCTGTGGTTAAGCAGGGCATTACCCATGGTTGGGCAAGGCACAGCCCGTGGTTGAGGAAGGCATCACCCGAGGTAGAGCAAGGCACTGCTAGTGGTTGACCGGGGGCTGCCTCCGTGGCCAGCCAAGCCATTGCCCATAGTAGAGCAGGGCACAGCCCATGGTCGACCAAGCCATTGTCCGTGGTGGAGCATGGAATCACCCAAGGTAGAGCAAGGCACTGCCTATGGTCGACCAAGAGCTGTCACTGTGGTCCAGCAAGCCAACGACCATGGCAGAGGAGGGCACTGCCCGTGAGTGACTGTGTGCACAACCCATGCCCTACCGAGGGCTGTCTCCATGGATGACCAAGGCATCATCACCCATGGTAGATCGAGGCACAGCCCATGGTCAACGAAGCCATGGCCCATAGTAGAGCAAGGCACAACTCATTGTGGAGCAAGGCATCACCCGTGGTAGAGCAAGGCACAACCAGTGTTCGAGCAAGGCATTGCTCATGGTAGTGTGAGGCACAGCCCATGGTCAAGCATGGCAACACCCTTGGTAGTGCTAGGCACAGCCAATGGCTAAGCAGCACATTGACCATGGTAGAGAAAGTCACTGCCCGTAGTCGACGAAGCACTGTTGCTGTGGTCGATCAAGGCGTCACCCAATGATCGAATAAGTGCTGTCGCCATGGCCAAGCAAGGCATCGCACATGGTAGAGCAGGGCACTGCCCGTCAGTGACTATTTGCACAGCCCATGGTTGATCTACTGCTTGTTGTTGAACAAGCCATCAACCATGGTAGAGCCTGGCACATCCTGTGGTCGAGTAAGGCATGGCCCATGGTAGAGCGAGGCACAGCTTGTGGTTGACCAAACGCTACCTCTGTGGTCGACCAAGACATCGCCCATGGTAGAGCAAGGCACAGCCCGTGTTTGAGCAAGGCATCCCCCGTGGTAGTGTGAGGCACATGCCATGGTCAACCAAGCCATTGCTGTGGTACAACAAGGGACAACCCGTGGCTGGGCATGGCAACGCCCATGGTAGAGCTGGGCACAGCTCGTGGTCAAGCAGGGCATCACCTGTGGTAGAGCATGGCTCTGCCCATAGTTGACCAAGCGCTGTCCCTGTGGTTGATCAAGGTGTCGCCCAATGACCAAACAAGAGCTGTAGCCGTCATCGAGAAAGGGATCACCCGTGGCAGAGCAGGGCACTGCCCGTGAGCCACTGTGTGCACAGCCTGTGGTTGATCTACGCATCGACCATGATTGACCAAGGGCTGTTGCCATGGTCGACCAAGGCATCAACCATGGGAGAGCAAGGAACTGCCCATGCACAACCGAGCACATAGCCTGTGATTGACCGAAGGCAGGTTCCATGGTCGACGAAGCCAATGCCCGTGGGAGAGCAAGACACAGCCCATGCTCGACCAAGAGCAGTCTCCATGGTCGACCAAGCCATCACCCTCGGTAGAGCAAGGCACAACCCATGGTGGAGCCAGGCAACACCCATGGTTGGGCAAGGCACAACCCATGGTCAAGCAAGGTGTCACCTATGGTCAACTGAGGGCTGTCTCCATGGTTGACCAAGGCATTGCCTGTGGTTGGGAAAGACGCAGCCCATGGTCGAGCATGGCATTGCCCATCATAGAGCAAGCCACAGCCCATGGTCAAACATGCCATGGCCGTTAGTTTTGCAAGGCATAGCCCGTGGTAGAGCAAGGCCCAGCCCATGGTTGAGCAAGGCATCACCCAAGGTAGACCCAGGCACTGCCCATTAGAGACTGTGCATACAGCCAGTGGTCGACCAAGGGCTATCCCTGTGTTCAAACAAGCCAATGCCCATGGTCAAGCATGGCATCGTCCGTGGTAGGGCAAGGCACTGCCATGGTGGAACAAGCCATTGCCCATGGTAGAGCAAGGCATCTCCCGTGGTAGAGCTAGGCATAGCCTATGGTCGAGCAAGGCATCGCCCATGGTAGAGCAAGGCACTGCCCATGAGCTACCGAGCACACAGCCCATGGTCAACTGATGGTTGTCTCCTTGGTCCACCAAGCCATTGCCCATGGTAGGGCAAGGCCCAGCCCGTGGTCAAGCAAGGCAATGCCTGTGGTTGGGCAAGGCACAACCTGTGGTCAAGCAAGTCATCACTCATGGTAGAGCAATGCACAACCTGTGGTCAAACTAGGCATTGCCCTTGGTTGACCAAGGCACTGCCCGTGGTTGACCTAGAGTTGTTGCCATGGTCAATCAATGCGTTGACCCATGATCAACCAAGGGCTGTCACTGTGGTCATGCAAGGCATCGCCCATGGTCGAGCATGGCATTGCCCATGAGTCACTGAGTGCACAACCTGTGGTCAACAAGGCATCGCTGGTGGTAGAGCGATGCACAGCCCATGGTCGACCAAGGCCATGCCCTTGTTGGACCAAGGCACTGCCTGTGGTTGACAAAGTGCTATCGCTGTGGTCGATCAATGCATCGACCCATGATTGACCAAGGGCTATCGCTGCAGTGGAGCAAGGCATCACCCACGGTGAAGCATGGCACTGCCCTTCTGTGACTGAGCACTTAACCTGTGGTTGACCAACCCATCGCCTGAGGTGGAGCAAGCCATCGTCTGTGGTAGAGCAAGGCACTGCCCATGAGTGAACAAGTGCACAGCCTGTGGTTGATCAAGGCATTGACCATCATCAACCAAGGGCTGTCACTGTGATCAACCAAGGCATTGACCGTGGTAGAGCAAGGCACTGCCTGTGAGTGACTGAGTGCACAGCCCGTGGTCAATGGAGGGCTGTCTACGGGGCCGGCCAAGCCATTGCCTGTGGTAGAGCAAGGCACAGCTCATGGTTGACCGAGGTTTGTCTCTGTGGCAGATCAAAGGCTATCTCCGTGGTTGACCAAGCCATTGCCCTTGGTAGAGCATGGCACAGCCCGTGGTCGAGCAAGGCATCGCCCGTGGTTGGGCAAGGCATAGATCATGGTCAAACATGCCATGGCCCTTGGTAGAGCAAGGCATGGCCCATGGTCGAGGGAGGCATTGCCTGAGGTACAGCCAAGCACTGCCTTTGAGAGACTGAGCATACAGCCCATGGTCGAACATTGTGTAGTGAGGCATAGTACGTGGAAGACCAAGCCTTGGCCCTTGGTAGTGCAAGGCACAGGCCATGGTCAAGCAAGGCATCACCTGTGGTAGGGCAAGGCACAGCTTGTAATCGAATAAGGCATCGCCTGTGGTAGAACAAGGCACAACCTGGGGTCTAACATGCCATTGCCCTTGGTAGAGTAAGGCACAGATCATGGTTGAGCAAGGCATTGCCCATGGTAGAGCAAGGCACAGCCTGTCGTAGAGCAATGCATCTTCTGAGGTAGAGACAGGCACTGCCCATGAGAGACTGAGTGCACAGCCCATGGTCAACCAAGAGCTGTCTCCTTGGTCAACCAAGGCATCACCCGTGGTAGAGCGAGGCACATCCCATGGTCAACCAAGCCATTGCCTATGGTAAAGTAATGCACAGCCTGTGGTTGAACAGGGCAATGCCTGTGGCAGAGCAAGGCACCGGCCGTAATCGAGCAAGCCATTGCCTGTGGTAGAGCAAGGTACAGCCCGAGGTTGAGCAAGGCATCACCCATGGTAGAGCAAGGCATAGCCCATGGTCAAGCAAGGCAACACACATGGTAGAGCATGGCACGGCCCATGAGGGACCGAGTGCACAGCTCATGCTTGATCAAGGGCTATCTCCATGGTCAACCAAGCCATTGCCTGTGGTAGGGTGAGGTACAGCCCATGGTCGAGCAAGGCGTTGCCTGTGGTAGAGCCAGGCACAGCCCATGGTCAAGCTAGGCCTTGCCCAAGGTAGAGCCAGGGACTGCCCGTGAACTATCAAGCACATAGCCTGTGGTCGACCGTGCACTGTCTCCGTGGTCGACCACGCCATCACCCATGGTAGAGTGACATAGCCTGTGGTCGAGCATGCCATCACCCCTGGTAGTGCAAGGCACAGCCCGTGGTCGAGCAGGGCATCGCCTGAGGAAGAGCGTGGCACTGGCCGTGAGTGACTGAGCGCACAGCCCGTGGTTGGGCAAGGCACAGACCATGGTCGAACATGCCATGGTCCTTGGTAGAGCAACACACGGCCCATGGTTGAGGAAGGCACTGCCCGAGGTACAAGCAAGCACTGCCCAAGAGAGACTGAGTGTATAGCCCGTGGTCGATCAAGGAACATCAAGGCATGGCACGTTGTCAACCAACCCATGGCCCATGGTAGAGCAAGGCATAGGCCGTGGTCAAGCAAGGCATTGCCCATGCTAGGGCAAGGCACAGCCCGTGGTCAAGTAAGGCAATACCTGTGGTAGAGCAAGGCACAACCTGTGGTTGAACATGCTAATGCCCTTGTTAGAGCAAGGCACAGCCTGTGGTAGAGCAAGGCATCACCCGAGTTAGAGACAGGCACTGCCCACGAGAGACCGAGTGCACAGCCCATGGATGACCAAGGGTTGTCTCTGTGGTCAACCAAGCCATCGCCCATGGTTGAGCAAGACACAGCCCATGCTCAAGCAAGGCATTGGCTGAGGAAGAGACAGGCACAGTCCGTAGTCAACTGAGTGCTGTCTCTGTGATTGACCAAGCCACCACCCATGGTAGAGCAAGGCACAGCCCATCGTTGAGCAAGGCATTGCCTGTGGTAGGGCAAGGCACAGCCCGTGGCTGAGCAAGGCATTGCCTGTGGTGGACCAAGGCATTGCCCGTGGTCGACCAAGAGCTGTTGCCATGGTCGATCAATGTGCCAACTCATGATTGACCAACGGTTGTCATCGTGGTTGAGGAAGACATTGCCCATGGAATCGCAAAGCACTGCCTGTGAGCGACCGAGTGCACAGCCCGTGGTCGATGAGGGCATCGCCCATGATCGATGAAGGGCTGTCGCCGGTGTCAAGCAAGGCACTTCCCTTGTGCAACCGAGAGCACAGCCCGTGGTCAATCAAGGGATGTCTCCATGGTCGACCAAGTCATCACCTGTGGGGGTGCAAGGTGGTGCCCATGGTAAAGCGAGGCACAGCCTGTGGTTGAGCATGGCTTCGCCTGTGGTAGAGCAAGGTACTGCCCATGAATGACCAAGTGCACATTCAGTGGTCAACCGAGGCCAGTCTCCATGGTCAACCAAGCCAATGCTCATGGTAGGGCAAGGCATAGCCCATAGTCGAGCAACGTATTGCGCTTGCTAGAGTGAGGCACAGCCTGGGGTCGGCCAAGCCATGGCCCATGGTAGAACAAGGCACAGCCAGTGGTGGAGCATGGCATTGCTCGTGGTAGAGCAAGGCACTGCCCGTGAGAGACCAGGCCCACAGCCCGTGGTCGACCAAGGGCTGTCTCCACGTCGGCCAAGCCATCGCCCATGGCAGAGAAAGGCACAGCCCATGGTCAAGCAAGGCATCACCTAGGGTAGGGCAAGGCACCACTCATGGCTGGGCAAGGCACCGCTCATGGTTGAGCAAGGGCTGTCTCCATGGTCAGCCAAGCCATCGCCCATGGTAGAGCATGGCACAGCCAGTGGAGTAAGGCAACGCCCGTTAGCAACTGAGCACACTGCCTGTGGTCAACCAAGGGCTGTCTCCATGGTTGAGCAAGCCATTGCCTGTGGTAGAGCGAGGCACCACCCGTGGTCAAACAAGCCATCACCCATGGTAGAGCCTGGCACAGCCCCTGGTCGAACAAGGCATCACCCGTGGTAGAGCGAGGCCCAGCCTGCTGTTGACCAAGCCATCGCCAGTGATAGAGTAAGGCATTGCCAGTGTTCGAGCAAGCCATTGCCTGTGGTACAGTGAGGCATAACCCATGGTCGACCAAGAGCTGTCACCTTGGTCCATCAAGGCATCACCCCATGATCAACCAAGGGCTATCACCGTGGTTGAGCAAGGCAACGACTGTGGTAGAGAAAGGCAATGCCCATGAGTGAGTGAGCACACAGCCCGCAGTTGACCGAGGGCTGTCTGGGTGGTCAACCAAGGCACTGCCTGTGGTCAACAAGGAGCTATTGCCATGGTCAATCAACGTGTCTACCCTTAATTGATGAAGGGCTATCGCCATGGTCAAGCAAGGCATCGGTCGTGGTGGAGCCAGGAACTGCCCTTGTGCGACTGAGCGCACAGCCCGTGGTCAACTGAGGGCTGTCTTCATGGTTGACCCAGCCATCACCTGTGGTTGAGCAAGGTATGGCCTGTGGTCAACCAAACCATGGCCTGTGGTTGTGCAAGGCACAGTTGGTGGTGGTGTAAGGTGTTGCTCGTGGTAGAGCAAGGCACTGCATGTAAGTGACTGAGCACATAGCCCATAGTTGACTGAGGCCTGTCTCCATGGTCGACCAAGCAATCACCCATGCTAGAGTTAGGCATAGCCCATGGTTGAGCAAGGCATCGCTTGGGGTAGAGTGAGGCACAGCCCATGGTTGAACAATGCATCGCCCAGGGTTGAGCGAGGCACCACCTGTGGTCGAACATGCCATGGCGCATGGTAGAGCAAGGTGCGGCTCATGGTCAACTGAGGGCTGTCACCTTCGTTGACCAAGCCACTGCCCATGGTACAGCAAAGCACAGCCAGTAGTGGAGCAAGGCATTGCTCATGGTAGAGCAATGCATCGCCCAAGAGCAACTGAGCACACAGCCCATGGTCAACCGAGGGCTGTCACCATGGTCGACCAAGCCATCGCCTGTGGTTGGGCAAGGCACAGCCCATTGTCGAACAAGCCATTGCCCATGGTGGAGCATGGCATCTCCCATGGTAGAGCCAGGCACACCCTGTGGTCAAGCAAGGCATCGCCCGTGGTACAGCCAGGCATAGCTGGTGGTCGACCAAGCCATCACCTGAGGTAGAGTGACACACCACTTGTTGTCAAACAAGCCATCGCCCATGGTAGAGCCTGGCACATCCTGTGGTCGAGTAAGGCAAGGCCCATGGTAGAGCGAGGCATAGCTCATGGTCGACCATGCCATTGCCCACAGTAGAGCAAGGCACAACCTGTGTTTGAGCAAGGCATCGCCCGTGGTAGTGCGAGGCACAGCCCGTGGTCGAGCAAGCCATTGCTGTGGTACAGCATGATACAACCCATTGTTGAACATGGCAACACCCGTGGTAGAGCCAGGCACAACCTGTGGTCAAGCAGGGCATCGCCCATGTTAGAGCATGGCACTGCCCGTAGTCGAACAAGCGCTGTCCCTGTGGTCAATCAAGGCATCACCCAATGACCAGACACAACCTGTAGCCGTTGTTGAGCAAGGGATCACCCGTGGCAGAGCAGGGCACTGCCCATGAGCGATTTTGTGCACAGCCCGTGGTCGATCAATGCATCGACCATGATCGACCAAGGGCTGTTGCCATGGTTGACCAAGGGATTGACCATGGTAGAGCAAGGAACTGCCCGTGAATGACCAAGCGCATAGTCTGTGGTTGACCAAAGGCAGGCTCCATGGTCAATGAAGCCATCGCCCATGGGAGAGCGATACACGGCCAGTGCTCAACTAAGAGCTGTCTCTGTGGTTGACCAAGCCATCGCCCATGGTAGAGCAAGGTACAGCCTGTGGTTGAGCCAGGCAATTGCCCGTGGTTGGGCAAGGCACAACCCATGGTCGAGCAAGCCGTTGCCCATGGTCAACTGAGGGCTGTCTCCATGGTCGACCAAGGCATCACCCATGGTTGGGAAAGGCGCAGTCTGTGGTTGAGCATGGCATCACCTGTCGGAGAGCAAGCTATAGCCTGTGGTCAAACATGCCATGGCCCTTAGTATTGCAAGGCACAGCTTGTGGTCGAGCAAGGCCCAGCCTGTGGTCGAAGCAAGGCATCACCCATGGTAGAGCCAGACCCTTGCCCATTTGAGAGCATGCGTACCATTCGCTTGTGTTGACCAAGGGCTATCCCCATGTTCAAACAAGCCAATGCCCGTAGTCATGCATGGCATCGCCCATGGTAGGGCAAGGCACAGCCGTGGTGGAACAAGCCACTGCCCATGGTAGAGCAAGGCATCTCCCGTGGTAGAGCCAGGCATAGCCTGCAGTCGAGCAGGGCATCACCCATGGTAGAGCAAGGCACCGCCTGTGAGCATCCAAGGGCTGTCTCCACTATCGACCAAGCCATCACCTGTCATAGAGCATGGCACAGCCCATCATCGAGAAGGCATCACCCATGGTAGAGCAAGGCACAGCCAGTGGTCAACCAAGCCATTGCCTGAGGTAAAGCAAGGCACAGCCCGTGGTCTTTCAAGGCAATGCCTATGGCAGAGCAAGGCCCAGGCAGTAGTTGAGCAAGCCAATTGCCCATGGTAGGCACAGCCTTTGTTCGAAGAGCAAGGCACAGCCCGTGATCGAGCAAGGCAACGTATGTGGTAAAGCATCACAGCCCGTGAGGGACTGAGTGCACACCTCGTGGTAGACCATGGGCTGTCTCTTTGGTCAACCAAGCCATCCCCCATGATAGAGCGAGGCACAGCCTGTGAGCAACCCGTCGCCCGTGGTATGGCCAGGGCACAGCTAGTGGTCGACCGAGGGCTGTCTCTGTGGTTGACCAAGCCATCCCCCAGGGTAGAGCGAGGCACAGCCCGTGGTCAAGCAAGACGTTGCCAATGGTATAATCAGGCACAGCCTGTGGTCAAGCAAGGCATCACCCAAGGTAGAGCCAGGCACTGGCTGTGAGCAACTGAGCACATAGCCCGTGATGGTCGAGCAAGGGCATCGCCCGAGGAAGAGCCAGGCACTGGCCGTGAGTGACTGAGCGCACAGCCCGTGGTAGACCGAGGGCTGTCTCCATGTGTTCGACCAAGCCATCACTGTAGTGAGACAAAGCTTATGGTTGAGCAAGGGATTGCCTCTGGTAGGGTGAGGCACAGCCTGTGGTGGAACAAGCCATTGTCCAAGGTAGAGCAAGGCACTGCCCACGGTCAAGAAGGCATTGCCCGTGGTAGAGTGAGGCACTGCCCGTGGTCGAGCATGCCACTACCCATGGTACAACAAGGCACAGCTCATGGTCGAGCAAGGCAACACCCATGGTAGAGCAAGGCACATCTCCTGGTGGACCAAGCCATTGCTCATGGTAGACCAAGGCACAGCCTGTGATCGGGCAAGGGATTGCATGTGGTAGAGGCAGGCACAGCCCGTGGTTGAGCAACGTCACACATGGTGGAGCAATGCACAGCCCATGAGCAACTGAGTGCACAACTCCTGGTTGACCAAGATCTGTCTCGTGGTTGTCCCAGCCATTGCCCAGGGTAGAGCAGGGCACAGCCCATGGTCGAGCAAGGCATTGTGCGTGGTAGTGCGAGGCACAACCCATGGTCAACCAAGCCATTGTCTGGGGTACTGGAAGGGATTGCCCGTGGTTGAGCATGGCAACACCAATGGTAGAGCCAGGCATAGCCCGTGGTCAAACAGGGCATTGCCCGTGGTTGAGCAAGGCACTGCCTGTGGTCGACCAAGACAACGACCGTGGTACAGCAAGGCATCACCCGTGGTAGACCAAGGCAACACCTGTGGTAGACCAAGGCACTGCTCATGAGTGACCATGTGCACTGCCTGTGGTCGATCAAGGCACCGACCATGATCGACCAAGGGCTGTTGCCATGGTGGACCAAGGCATTGCCATGGTCGATCAAGGCACTGCCCGTGAGCGACTGAGCTGTCTCCACGGTCGACCAAGCCATCACCCATGGTGGAGCAAGCTGCAGCCTGTGGTTGACCAAGGGCTGTCTCTGTGGTCAACCAAGTCATCACCTGTGGCTGAGCAAGGCAATGCCCATGGTTGAACCGAGGGCTGTCTCCATGGTCAACCCAGCCATCGCCCTTGGAAGAGCAAGCCACAGCTCATGGTCGAGCAAGGCATTGCCCGTGGTTGGGCAAGGCACAGCCCTTGGTCGAGCATGGCATAGCCCATTGTCAACTGAGGGCTGTCTCCGTGGTTGACCAAACCATCACCCTTGGTAGAGCAAGGCACAGCCCGTGGTCAGGCAAGGCGCAGCCCTTGGTTGAGCGTGGTATCACCCTTTGTCAACTGAAGGCTGTCTCCATGGTCGACCAAGCCATCATCCTTTGTAGAGCAAGGCACAGCCCATGGCAGGGCAAGGCACAGCCCATGGTCAAGCAAGGCATTGCCTGTGGTAGAGCAAGGCCCAGCCCAAGGTCGAGAAAGGCATCGCCTGAGGTAGAGCCAGGAACTGCCCGTGGGAGACTGAGCATACAGCCCGTGGTCGTCTGAGCCATTGCCCATGGAAGAGCAAGGCACAGCCCATTGTTGAGCAAGGCATCACCCATGGTAGAGCAAGGCAACACCCATGGTAGAGCAAGGCAACACCCATGGTAGAGTAAGGCACAGGCCATGGTCAAGCAAGCCATCGCCTGTGATACAGCATGGCACAACCTTTGGTTGACCAAGCCATTGCCCGTGGTCGAGCAAGGCATGGCCAATGAGCGACCAAGTGAACAGCTCCTGGTCAACCAAGGGCTGTCTCTGATGTAGACCAAGCCATTGCCCATGGTTGAGTGATGCATAGTGTCACGGGGCCGATGTGGGTCACAAATTCTTCCGCACCCTGCTAGGTGTCGACACACCGTTTGTCGACCAGCCACACACACACCACGCGTACCGTCAAGGCTGAACGATCAGGGAACCGAAGAAGCAACACCAAGTGACACAAGAACACAATTGGGAAAACACAACTCGTATTCACATCTATTACAAGCACACGAAAAAACCCAATCCCAGATCAGAACACTTACATGCAACGTCACGAGCCTATGCCCCACAGTCTCCTACTGCTTGCACTCCCTACTCGTCTCGTGTCTTCCTTCAAGAACACCGGGTTGCTGCCCAACTCGACTTCCACTCCCTTGGAATCTCGGGCTCATCGTGTTCCTCGACTGATCTGGTTGCTCCTGGTTCTCTCCTCGCCTCTGCTTGGAGTCTGGTGTCTCTTGCCTCTTCTGGTCTCCCTGCCCCGAATGAGGCCGACTCCCTTTTATAGAGGAGCTGAGCAAATCTTCCCTGGCAACCGATGGGAGGATCCCTTGATTCTCTCCATCAGATCTCGATCCGTTCAATCCCGGCTGTCGATCTGCAATCTCCAAGATTGTTTCCATAACAGATTGCCTTGCCATATCCCGGGAGGATCTTCCCGGATTTCCCTGGATTGACTTGGTGCCAGCTTAGCCTCGTCATCCAGGTTCATCCCCCCTCTAGGGTCCATGTCCCTGATCCCCTCCTAGGATCACGGTCGTCTGATTGCTGCGTCCAGCAGTGCTCGCCTGGTCAAGGACTTAGCCGATCCTCACAAGTCGTCAACTCCCTCGCCGCTAAGTGCTGAGCTTCCCTTAGCGTCTGCCAGGCCTGTTGAGGTATGCGCACTCCTGGAGTGCCCTTGCGCGGTTGTATCAGGTTCCCTGAACCTCCTAGAGCCTGGCACCGTGCCTTGCTCATGGGCATCCTCACTGCCCACCTGCGCATTCGCTGACTTGTGCCTTGTGGCACTCCCTTGCCACAACCTGGTCCTTCGGCACACTGCCGAGCCTTTGATCGACCATCCTCTTCACGGGTGCCTTCGTGCACGCTTGTGTGACCATCTCCCAACTTGCCCGCTTCATGGATTTGCAATTCTCTCAACACCATGCACCTGGTTGCCCGCGCATCCTTGTGTGCAGGCTTATGCGCCACCACTACCCCGAGGTACGGCTTGTGGTACGCATTCCCCGGGGCTGGAGCTCAGGGGTCTAACACATAGCCAGTGGTCAAGGAAGGAGTCGCCTGAGACCAAGCCATTGCCTGTGGTCGAGCAAGGCAATGCACATGGTAGAGCAAGGCACGGCCCATGAGCGACCGAGTGCACAGCACCTGGTCAACCAAGGGCTGTCTCCAAGGTCGACCAAGCCATCGCCCATGGTTGAGTGACGCATAGCCCATGGTTGAGCAAGGAGTTGCCCGAGGTATAGCCAGGCACTACCTGTGGTCGCGCAAGGTTGCCCATGGAAGAGAGATGCACAGCCTGTGGTCAAGAAGGCATCACCTGCGGTAGAGCCAGGTGCAACCTAGGATCAGGAAGGCATCACTCATGGGCAAGCAAGGCATTGCCTGTGGTAGAGCAAGGCACAGCCCATGGTGGAGCAAGGCATTACCCGTGGAAGTGGAAGGCACTGCCCATGAGCGACCAAGCACACAGCCCCGTGGCTGACCAAGGGCTGTCTATGTGGTCCACCAAGACATTGCCCATGGTAGAGGAAGGCACAGCCCGTGATCGAGAGGCATTGCCCATGGATGAGAGAGGCACTGCCCATGGTTGAGCAAGCCGCTGCCTGTGGTACAACAAGGCACAGCCCGTGGTCAAGCAAGGCGACGCCCATGGTAGAGCAAGGCACAACCTTTGGAGGACCAAGCCATTGCTCATGGCAGACCAAGGTAAAGTCTGTGATTGAGCAAGGCATCACACAAGTTAGAGCAAGGCATCACGCAAGTTAGAGCAAGGCACTGCCCATGAGCAACTAATTGCATTGCACCTAGTCGACTGAGGGCTGTCTCCGTGGTTGTCGAAGCCATTGCCCGTGGCAGGGCAAGGCACAGCCCGTGGTCGAGCAAGGCATTGTGCTTGGTAGAGTGAGGCACAGCCTGTGGTCGACCAAACCATTGTCCATGGTACAGCAAGGGACTGCCCATGGTCATGCGTGGCAACACCAGTGGTAGAGCCAGGCACAGCCCGTGGTCGAGCAGGGCATTGCCTGTGGTTGAGCAAGGCACTGCCCGTGGTCGACCAAGACATCGACCGTGGTAGACGAAGGCAACACCCATGACCAACCAAGGGCTGTTGTCATGGTCAACCAAGGCATCGATGATGGGAGAGCAAGGCACTGCCCATAAGCAAACGAGGGCACAGCCCATGTTCCACTGAGGGCTATCTCCCTGGTCGACGAAGCCATCACCCGTGGCAGAGCAAGCCACGGCCTGCAGTCGACTGAGGGCTGTCTATGTTGTCGATGAAGCCATCACCCATGGCAGATCAAGGCATTTCCTGTGGTTGAACCGAGGGGTGTCTCCAAGGTCCACCAGGCCATCACCCTTTGTAGAGCAACCCACAGCCCGTAGTTGAGCAAAGCATCACCTGTGGTTGGGCAAGGCACAGCCCATGGTCGAGCAAGGCATCGCCCTTGGTAGAGCAGGGTGCAGCCCGTGGTCAAGCAAGGCGTCGCCCTTGGTAGAGAAGGGCACAGCCCATGGTCGAGCAAGGTGTTGCCCCTGGTTGGGCAAGGTGCAGCCTGTGGTCAAGCAAGGCATCGCCCATGGTCGACTGAGGCACTGCCCATGGTAGAGCAAGGCAATGCCCATGGTAGAGCAAGGCACAGGCCGTTGCTGAGCAAGCCATCGCCCATGATACAGTGAGGCACAACCTTTGGTTGACCAAGCCATTGCCCATGGTCGGGCAAAGCATCACACATCATAGAGCAAGGCATGACCCATGAGCAACTGAGTACACAGCACCAGATCAACCAAGGGCTGTCTCTGAGGTTAACCAAGCTATCACCCATGGTTGAGTGATGCAAAGTATGTGGTCGAGCAAGGAGTCACCCAAGGTAGAGCAAGGATGGCCCATGGTTCAGAAAGCCATCACCCATGGTAGAGCAAGGCACAGCCATGGTCGAGCAGGGCATTGCCCGTGGTAGAGCCTGGCACTGGCCATGAGCAACTGAGCGCACTGCCCATGGTCAACCGAGGGCTGTTTCCATGGTCAACCAAGCCATCGCTGGTGGGAGAGCAAGGCACAGTCCATGGTCAAGCAACGCATAGCCCGTGGTAGAGTGAGGCATAGACCCTGGTCAAACAAGCCATTGCCCATGGTAAAGCTAGGCACAGCCCGTGGTCCAGCAAGCCATCGCCCATGGTAGAGCAAGGCACAGCCTGTGGTCAAGCAGGGCATCGCCCAAGGTAGAGCCAGGTACTGGCCATGAGCAACTGAGTGCACAGCCCATGGTTGACTGAGGGCTGACTCTGTGGTTGACCAAGCCATCGCTGATGGCAAAGCAAGGCATTGCCTGTGGTAGGGCGAGGCACAGCCCATGGTTCATTAAGCCATTGCCTGTGATAGAGCAAGGCACAGCTCATGGTTGAGCATGGCATCTCCCGTGGTAGAGCCAGGCACAACCCATTGTCGAGCAAGGCATTGCCTGTGGTTGAGGAAGGCACTGCCTGTATTTGACCGAGCGCACAGCCCATGGTCAACCAAGCCATCACCCAAGGTACAGCTTGGCTCAGCCTGTGGTTGAGCAGGGTATCTCCCACGGTAGAGAGAAGCACAGCCCATGGTCAACCAAGCCATGAACCATGGAAGAGCGAGGCACAGCCCGTGGTAGACCAAGCCATGGCCTGTGGAAGAGCAAGGCACAGCCCGTGGTGGAGCAAGGCATTGCTTGTGGTTGAGCGAGGCACTGCCCATGAGCAACCCAACACATAGCCCATGGTCTATTCCGTTGTCGACCGAGGCCTGTCTCCATGGTCTACCAAGCCATCACCCATGGTAGAGCAAGCCACAGCCAGTGGTCAACCGAGGGCTGTCTCTGTTGTCGACCAAGTCATCGCCTGTGGTAGAGCAAGACAATGCCCGTGGTTGAACCGAGGGCTGTCTCCGTGGTCAACATAGCCATCGCCCTTGGAAGAGCAAGCCACAGCTTTTGGTCGAGCATGGGAGAGCAAAGCACAGCCGGTGTTGGACCGAGAGCTGTCTCCATGGTCGACCGAGCCATTGCCCTTGGTACTGCAAGGCGCAGCCCATGGTCGAGCCAGGCATTGCCCATGGTTGTTGGGCAAGGCACAGCCAGTGGTGGAGCAAGGCATTGGCTGTGGTTGACTGAGGGCTGTCTCCGTTGTACGCCAAGGCATTGCATGTGGTTGGCAAAGGCACAGCCCGTGGTTGAGCATGGCATCGCCCATCGTAAAGCAAGGCATAGCCCGTGGTCAAAGATGCCATGGCCCTTGGTATTGCAAGGCCCAGCCCGTTGTCGGGCAAGGCATCGCCCAAGGTAGAGCAAGGCACTGCCCATGAGAGACCATGCATACAGCCCATGGTTGACTGAGCCATCACTCGTGGTAGAGCAAGGCACAGCCCGTGGTCGACCAAGGGCAATCTCTGTGGTCAACCAAGCCATCGCCCATGGTAGGGTGAAGCACAGTCGTGGTCAAACAAACCATTGCCCTTGGTAAAGCAAGGCACAGCCCATGGCCAAGCAAGGCACCTCCCATGGTAGAGCCTGGCACAGCCCAGGGTCAAGCAAGGCATCGCCCGTGGCAGAGCACGGCATCACCCATGGCAGAGCAAGGTGCTGCCCACGAGCGACTGAGCACACAGCTGGTGGCTGACTGAGGGCTATCTCATGGTCAATGAAGCCATCACCCATCGTAGAGCATGGCACAGCCTGTGGTCAAGGAAGGCATTGCCCATGGTATGGCCAAGCACAGCCCATGGTTGAGCAAGGCATCCCCCGAGGTAGAGCCAAGCATTGCCCATGAACGACTGAGCGCACAGCCCATGGTCGACCAATCCATCACCCGTGGTAGAGTGAGGCACAGCCCTTGGTAGAGTGAGGCACAGCCCATGGTCAAACAAGGCATTGCCTGTGGTAGAGTGAGGCACAGTCCGTGGTTGAGCAAGCCATCACCTGTGGCAGTGCAAAGGCACAGCCCTTGGTCAAGCAGGGCATCACCTGAGGTAGAGGTGGGCACTGGCCATAAATGACTGAGTGCACAGCCCATGGTTGACCGAGTGCTATCTCCATGGTCAACCAAGCCATCGCTGGTGGCAGAGCAAGGCACAGTCATGGTCGAGCAAGGCATCATCCGTGGTAGAGCAATGCACAACGTGTGCTCGAGCAAGGCACAGCCCATGGCCAGGCAAGGCATCACCCTTGGCTTGGCAAGGCACAGCCCGGGGTCTTGTATGGCATCAGCCGTGGTAGAGCAAGGCCCGGCCCATGGTTGAGAAACGCATCGCCTGAGGTAGAGCCAGGCACTGCCTGTGAGCTACCGAGTGCACAGCCCATGGTCAACCGAGGGCTATCTACCTGATTGACCAAGCCATCACTCATTGTAGAGTGAGGCACTGCCCATGGTCGAGCAAGGCATCGCCCGTGGTTGGGCAAGGCACAGCCCATGGTCATGCAGGTCATCTCCTAAGTTAGAGCCAGGCACTGGTGATGAGCAACTGAGCGCACAGTCCATGCTCGACCGAGGGCTGTCTCCACGATCGACCAAGCCATTGCCGGTGGCAGAGCAATGCACAGTCATGGTCGAGCAAGGCATCATCTGTGGTAGAGCAATGCACAACGTGTGGTTGAGCACGGCATCGCCCGAGGTAGAGCCAGGTACTGCCCATGAGCTACCAAGCGCATAGCCCGTGGTCAACCAAGGGCTGTCTCCCTGGTTGACCAAGCCATCACTCATTGTAGAGCAAGGCACAGCCCATGGTCGAGTGAGGCATCGCCCGTGGTTGGGCAAGGCACAGCCTGTGGTCATGCAGGGCATCACCTAAGGTAGAGCCAGGCACTGGCCGTGAGCAACTGAGCAAACAGCCCATGGTCGACTGAGGGCTGTCTCCAGGGTTGACCAAGCCATCGCTGGTGGCAGAGCAAGGCACAGTCATGGTCAGCAAGGCATCGTCCGTGGTAGAGCAAGGCACTGCATGTGGTCAAGCATGGCATTGCCCGAGGTAGAGCCAGGCACTGCTGGTGAGCTACTGAGCACACAACCCGTGCGGAAGCGAGGGCTGTCTCCCTGGTTGACCAAGCCATCACCTGTGGTAGAGAAAGGCACAGCAAATGGTCGAGTGAGGTATCGCCCATGGTTGGGCAAGGCATAGCTGTGGATGAGCAAGGCATCACCTGTGGTAGAGTGACGCACAGCCCGTGGTGGACCAAGGCATTGCCCTTGTGGACCAGGGCACTGCCAGTGGTCAACCAAGGGCTGTCGCCATGGTTGATGAATGCGTCAACCCATGTTTGACCAAGAGCTATCACCATGGATGAGCATGGCATCGCCCATGGTTGAGGAAGGCACTGCCAGTGAGCAACCGAGTGCACAGCCCATGGTTGATCTAGGCATCGCGGGTCATCGACCAAGGGCTATCGCCCGTGGTGGAGCAAGGCACTGCCCATGAGCAATCGAGTGCACAGCCCATGGTTGACCAAGCCATTGCCATTGGTACAGCAAGGCACAGCCGGTGGTGGTGCAAGGCATCACCCGTGATCGACTCAGGGCTATGTCCATGGTAGACCAAGGCATCGCCCGTGGTTGGCAAAGGCACAGCCCATGGTCAAGTGAGGCATCTTCCATCATAGAGCAAGGCACAGCCCATGGTCAAACATGCCATTGCCCTTGGTATTGCAAGGCCCAGCCCATGGTCGAGCAAGGCATCACCTGAGGTAGAGCAAGGCACAGCCCATGGTCAACCAAGGGCAATCTCTGTGGTCAACCAAGCCATCACCCATGGTAGGGTGAGGCACAGCTGTGGTCGAACAAGCTATTGCCCATGGTAGAGCAAGGCGCAGCCCGTGGTCAAGCAAGGCATCTCCCTTGGCAGAGCCAGGCACAGCCCAGGGTTGAGGAAGGCATCACCCATAGCAGAGCAAGGCATTGCATGTGAATGACTGAGCACACAGCTGGTGGCTGACCAAGGGCTATCTCCATGGTCAACTAAGCCATCACCCATCGTAGAGCAAGGCACAGCCCATGGTCAACCAAGCCATTGCCTGGGTTAAAGCAAGGCATAGCTCATGGTCGATCAAGGCAACACTCGTAGCAGAGCAGGGCATAGGCCACAGTCAAGCAAGCCATCGCCTGTGGTAGAGCGAGGCACAGCCTTTGTTTGACCAAGCCATTGCCCATGGAAGAGCAAGGCACAGCCTGAGGTTGAGCAAGGCAATGCACGTGGAAGAGCATTGCATGGCCCATGAGCGACTGAGTGCATAGCTCGTGGTCCACTGAGGGCTATCTCCATGGTTGACCAAGCCATCCCCCATGGTAGAGTGAGGCACAGCCTGTGGTCAAGGAAGGCATCACCCATGGTATAGCCAAGCACAGCCCATGGTCGAGCAAGGCATTGCCCAAGGTAGAGCCAAGCACTGCCCATGAACGATTGAGTGCACAGCCCATGGTCGACCAAGCCATCACCCGTGGTAGAGCAATGCACTGCCTGTGGTCAAACAAGGCATTGCCCATGGTAGAGCAAGGCACAGCCCGTGGCCGACCAAGGCATTGCCCTTGGTGGACCAAGCCACTGCCCATGGTCGACCAAGAGCTGTCGCTGTGGTCGAAGAATGCGTCAACCCATGATCAACCAAGGTCTATCACCGTGGACGAGCATGGCATCGCCCATGATCAATCTAGGCATCGTCGGTCATCAACCAAGGGCTATCACCTGTGGTGGAGCAAGGCACTGCCCATGCGTGACCGAGTGCACAGCCCGTGGTCGATCAACGCATCGACCATGATCGACCATGGGCTGTTGCCATGGTCAATGAAGGCATCGACCATCATAGACCTGGGCACTGCCCATGAGCAACTGAGTGCACAGCCCGTGGTCGTTGGAGGGCTGTCTCCATGGTCAGCCAAGCCATTGCCCGTGCTAGAACAAGGCACAGCCTGTGGTCTATCAAGGGCAGTCTCTGTGGCCAATCGAGGGCCGTCTCCATGGTCGACCCAGCTATCACCCTTGGTAGAGCTTGGCACAGCCCGTGGTCCAGCGAGGCATTGCCCATGGTTAGGCAAGGCACAGACCGTGGTCCAACATGCCATGGCCCCTGATAGAGCAAGACACAGCCCATGGTCGAGGAAGGCATTGCCCAAGGTACAGCTGACCACTGCCCGTGAGAGAGCGAGTGTACAGCCAGTGGTCGACCGAGGTACAGTGAGGCACAGGCCATGGTCAACCAAGCTATGGCCCGTGGCAGAGCAAGGCACAGGCCATGGTCAAGCAAGGCATCACCAGTGCTAGGGCAAGGCACAGCCCATGGTCTAGTAAGGAATTGCCCGTGGTAGAGCGAGTCACAACCTGTGGTCAAACATGCTATTTCCCTGGGTATAGAAAGGCACAGCCCGTGATAAAGCAAGACATTGCCTGAGGTAGAGATAGGTACTGCCAGTGGGAGACCGAGTGCATAGCCCATGGTCAATCAAGGGCTGTCTCTGTGGTCAACCAAGCCATCGCCCATGGTTGAGCAGGGCACAGCCCATGGTTGAACATGCCATTGCCTTGGTAGAGCCAGGCACAGCCCATGGTTGAGTAAGGAATTGCCTATGGTAGAGCAAGGCACAGCCAATGGTCAAGCGAAGCTTCACCCGAGGAAGAGCCAGGCACTGCCTGTAGTCAACCAAGGGCTGTCTCCGTGATTGACCAAGCCAACACTAGTGGTAGAGTGAGGCACAGCCCAGGGTCGAGCAAGGCACAGCCCGTGGCTGAGAAATGCATTGCCCGTGGTGGACCAAGGCATTGCCCATTGTTCACCAAGAGCTGTCACCATGGTCGATCAACACGTCAGCCCATGATCGACCAAGAGCTGTCGCCCTGGTCGATCAACGTGTCGACCGATGATCGACCAAGTGTTGTCACCGTGGATGAGGAAGGTATCCGTTGAAGTGCAAGGCACTGCCTGTGAGCGATCGAGTGCACAGCCTGTGGTGGATGAGGGCATTGCCCATGATTGATGAAGGGCTTTCACCGGGGTCAAGCAAGGCACTGCTCGTGGTTGAGCATGGCATTGCCGATCGTAGAGCAAGGCACAGCCCATGGTCGAACATGCCATGGCCCTTGGTATTGCAAGGCCCAGCCCATGGTTGTGCAAGGCATCGCCCAAGGAAGAGCAAGGCACTACCCATGAGAGACCACACGTACAGCCCGTGGTCGACTGAGCCATCACCCGTGGTAGAGCAAGGCACTGCCCCTGGTTGACTGAGGGTGATCTCCATTGTCAACCAAGCCATTGCCCATGATCGAGCATGGCATCGCCCATGGTAGGGTGAGGTGCAGCCATGGTGGAACAAGACATTGCACATGGTAGAGCAAGGCACAGCCTGTGGTCGTGCAAGGCATCGCCCATGGCACAGCAAGGCACTGCCCATGAGCGACCGAGAACACAGCTGGTGGCTGACCGAGGGCTATCTCTGTGGTTGACCAAGCCATCGCTTGTTGTAGAACAAGACACAGCACGGGGTCAACCAAGCCATTTCCCAGGGTAAAGCAAGGTGCAGCCCGTGGTCAACCAACCCATGGCCCATGGAAGAGCAAGGCACCGGCCGTGGTGAAGCAAGACATCGCCCATGCTAGGGCAAGGCATAGCTCATGGTCAAGTAAGGCATTGCCCGTGGCAGAGCGAGGTACAACCTGTGGTCAAACATGATATTGCCCTTGGTAGAGCAAGGCACAGGCCATGGTCAAGCAAGGCATCACCTGTGCTAGCGCAAGGCATAGCCTGTGGTCAAGTAAGGCATTGCCCATGGTAGAGTGAGGCACAACCAGTGGTCGAACATGCTATTGCCCTTGGTAGAGCAAGGCACAGCCCATGGTAGAGCAAGGCATTGCCTAAGGTAGAGACAAGCACTGCCCACGAGGGACCGAGTGCACAGCCCATGGATGACCAAGGGTTGTCTCTGTGGTTGACCAAGCCATCGCCCATGGTTGAGCAAGGCACAGCCCATGGTCATGCAAGGCATCGGCCGAGGAAGAGCCAGGCACTGCCCATGAGCCACCAAGTGCACAGCCCATAGTCAACCAAGGGCTGTCTCCATTGTTGACCAAGCCATCGCCCATGTTAGAGCAAGGCACAGCCCATCATCGAGCAAGGCATTGCCTGTGGTAGGGCAAGGCACAGCCCATCACTGAGCAAGGCAATGACTGTGGTGGACCAAGGCACTGCCCATGGTTGACCGAGAGCTATTGCCATGATAGATCAATGCGTTGACCAATGATCGACCAAGGGTTGTTGTTGTGGTCGAGGAAGGCATCACCCATGGAAGTGCAGGCACTGCCTGTGAGCGACCGAGTGCACAGCCTATGGTCGATGAGGGCATCACCCGTGATTGACGAAGGGCTGTCACTGGGGTCAAGCAAGGCACTGCCCTTGTGCAACTGAGAGCACAGCCCATGGTTGATTGAGGACTGTCTCCAAGGTAGACCAAGCCATCGCCTGTGGGGGAGCAAGGCGCTGCCCGTGGTAGAGTGAGGCACAGCCTGTGGTTGAGCAAGGCATCGCCTGTGGTAGAGCCAGGCACTGCTCATCAGCACCCAAGTGCACAGTTGGTGGTCAACCAAGGCCGGTCTCCATGGTCAACCAAACCATCGCTCATGGTAGTGCAAGGCATAGCCTGTAGTCTAGCAACATATCACCTGTGCTAGAGCAAGGCACTGCCTGGGGTCAGCCAAGCCATGGCCCATGGTAGAGCAAGGCATAGCCGGTGGTGGAGCATGGCATCACTTGTGGTAGAGCAAGGCACTGCCTGTGAGTGACCGAGCACACAGCCCGTGGTCGACCGAGGGCTGTCTCTATGTCAACCAAGCCATTGCCCATGTTAGAGAAAGGCCCAGCCTATGGTAGTGTGAGGCATTGCCCATCGTTGGGCAAGGCACAGACCATGGTCAAACATGCCATGGTCCTTGGTAGATCATCACATGGCCTATGGTCGAGGAAGGCACTGCCCAAGGTACAGCCAAGCACTGCCTGAGAGAGACCGAATGTATAGCCCATGGTCGATCGAGGAACACCAAGGCATAGCACGTGGTTGACCAACCCATGGCCCATGGTAGAGCAAGGCATAGGCCGTGGTCAAGCAAGGCATTGCCCATGCTAGGGCAAGGCACAGCCCGTGGTCAAGTAAGGCATTACCCGTGGTAGAGCGAGGCACAACCTGTGGTTGAACATGCTATTGCCCTTGGTAGAGCAAGGCATCACCCGAGGAAGAGCCAGGCACTGCCCATGAGCCACCAAGTGCACAGTCCGTAGTCAACTGAGGGTTGTCTCCATGGTTGACCAAGCCATTACCCGTGGTAGAGCGAGGCACAGCCCATCGTCGAACAAGGCATCGCCTGTGGTAGGACAAGTCACAGCCCGTGGCTGAGCAAGGCACTGCCCGTGGTGGACCAAGGCACTGCCCGTGGTTGACCAAGAGCTGTTGCCATGCTCGGTCAATGTGCCAACCCATGATTGACCAAGGGTTGTCATTGTGGTCGAGGAAGACATTGCCCATGGAAGCACAAGGCACTGCCTGTGAGCGACAGAGTGCACAGCCTGTGGTAGATGAGGGCATCGCCCATGACAAACGAAGGGCTGTCACCGGGGTCAAGCAAGGCACTCCCCTTGTGCAACCAAGAGCACAGCCCATGGTCAATCAAGGGCTGTCTCCGTGGTCGACCAAGTCATCACCCATGGGGGTGCAAGGCAGCACCTGTGGTAGAGCAAGGCACAACCTGTGGTTGAGCATGGCATCGCCTGTGGTAGAGCAAGGCACTGCCCATCAACGACCAAGTGCACAGTCAGTGGTCAACCGAGGCCGGTCTCCATGGTCAACCAAGCCATCGCTCATGGTAGGGCAAGGCATAGCCCATAGTTGAGCAATGTATCACCCATGCTAGAGTGAGGAACATCCTGGGGTTGGCCAAGCCATGGCCCATGGTAGAGCAAGGCATAGCTCATGGTCGACCAAGCCATGGCCCGTGGTTGAGCAAGGCACAACCTGTGTTTGAGCATGGCATCGCCCACGGTAGTGCAAGGCACAGCCCATGGTCGAGCAAGCCATTGCTGTGGTACAGCAAGGGACAACCCATTGTTGAGCATGGCAGCACCTGTCACAGGGGTCGGACTTCACCCGAATTTTTCTGATCCTGCGATGGTGCTGAGCAGTGTCTTGCACACTCTCAGCCAACCCAAACACACGCAACAACGCAGCTCAGCGAGGTTTAGCAACAAAGGGACAGAACCGAACAACACAAGGTAAGGGAAATCTCACTTGTATTCGCAATCCGAACTACAAGAATGCAAAACCCTTACACGATTCCACACGGACACTCCAAGTATGTGCCTTTGTGCATCCTGCACCTGCACTCCTCACTTGGACAGGTGAACTCGCCCCAAGAGTTCACGCACGACTGGAGGGATGGGAGACAGTGCTACCGGCCTTCCTCCTGATCTGGCTTACTCACTCGCCAGAAGTCGTCTGTGTCTTCCTTCGTGTCCCTCTGGTCGTCTGGCTGCCTCCCATTTATGCTTGTGGGGGCAGGTTGTCCAGCACCGGCCAGCCATGCCTTCTCCCACCTACCAAGCAGGAGTTGGTGACTGCAGCAATCGGATTGACAGCAGCAGTGCAGCAGTTGGACTGGGTGCTTGCCAGCTCTGTCCTTTGGTCAGTCCTCTGACCAGGAGCCCATGCCCCCACGACCTACTCCGGTCTGGTCCGGCCGAGTTCCACCGACACTCAGCTCGGCCCTGGGTCCATGCGTGGGCCTTGGATCAGTCCCTGGCGCCCGCAGTGCTGCTCAGCCATGAGCGGTCATCCTTACGGAATTTGGCGGGGCTTATGGCATTCCTAGAGTGACCGGATCGCCCATCCTGGAGCGAGTGTTGTGGGAGCACTCGGGTGCTGGTGGTATACCAGCTCGCCTTGGAACGAGTCCTGCAAGAGCCTAGGACGTCCCCATCGTCCGCCCCTGAGCGCCACTTGCGGGAGCAGCCGCGCACATCGCTTGCCAGTCCCCTTAGGGACGAGGCTTGTGGGAGAACCCTTTGCCCGTGTCGCCTGCCTGCTCGCCCTTCCATACCGGATGATCCTTCAGCAGTCTTTCCCCGATCCTGGCCCTGGTTGCTATGCGATCAAGGACCTGCGTAGCGGCCATATTTGTGTCTGAGCATTGAGGGGCTTACAGCACCCATGGTAGAGCCAGGCCCAACCCGTGGTTGAGCAGGGCATCACCCATGTTAGAGCATGGCACTACCCATAGTCGACCAAGTGCTGTCCCTTTGGTCAATCAAGGCATCGCCCAATGACCAAACAAGACCTGTAGCCGTGGACAAGCAAGGGATCACCCATGGCAAAGCAGGGCACTGCCCGTGAGCAATTGTGTGCACAGCCCGTGGTCGATCAATGCATTGACCATGATCGACCAAGGGCTGTTGCTGTGGTCGACCAAGGCATTCACCATGGTAGAGCAAGGAACTGCCCATGAACGACCAAGCACGCAGCCTGTGGTTGACCGAAGGCAGGCTCCTTGGTGGACCAAGCCATCATCCACGGGAGAGTGATACACAGCCCGTGCTTGACTGAGAGGTGTCTCCGTGGTCGACCAAGCCATCGCCCATGGTAGAGCAAGGTACAGCCTGTGGTTGAGACAGGCATTGCCTGTGGTTGGGCAAGGCACAACCCATGGTCAAGCAAGGCATCGCCCTTGGTCAACAGAGGGCTGTCTCAATGGTCGACCAAGGCATCGCCCATGGTTGGGAAAGGCGCAGTCCGTGGTCGAGCATGGCATTGCCTGTCAGAGAGCAAGCTATAGCCTGTGGTCAAACATGCCATGGCCCTTAGTATTGCAAGGCACAGCTAGTGGTCGAGCAAGGCCCAGCCTGTGGTCGAGCAAGGCATCACCTGTGGTAGAGCCAGGCCCTGCCCATTCAAGACCGCGCGTACCACTCGTGGTCAACCAAGGGCTATCCTTGTGTTCAAACAAGCCAATGCCTGTGGTCATGCATGGTATCACCTATGGTAGGGCAAGGCACAGCCGTGGTGGAACAAGCCATTGCCTGTGGTAGAGCAAGGCATCTCCCATGGTAGAGCCAGGCATAGCCTGTGGTCAAGCAGGGCATTGCCTGTGGTAGAGCAAGGCACTGCCTGTGAGCGTCCAAGGGCTGTCTCCACTGTCAACCAAGCCATTGCCTGTCGTAGAGCATGGCACAGCCCATCATCGAGAAGGCATCGCCCATGGTAGAGCAAGGCACAGCCTGTGGTCAACCAAGCCATTGCCTGAGGTAAAGCAAGGCACAGCCCATGGATGATCAAGGCAATGCCTATGGCGGAGCAAGGACCAGGCAGTAGTCGAGCAAGCCAATGCCCATGATAGTCCGAGGCACAGCCTTTGTTCGACCAAGCCATTGCCCACGGTAGAGCAAGGCACAGCCCATGATCGAGCAAGGCAATGCACGTGGTAAAGCATCGCACAGCCCGTGAGGGACTGAGTGCACACCTCATGGTCAACCGTGGGCTGTCTCCATGGTCAACCAAGCCATCCCCCATGGTGGAGCAAGGCACAGCCCATGGTTGAGCAAGCCATCACCAGTGGTATGGCCAGGCACAGCTCGTGGTCGACCAAGGGCTGTCTCTGTGGTCGACCAAGCGATCCCCCAGGGTAGAGCAAGGCACAGCCCATATAGTCAGGCACAGCCTGTGGTCGAGCAAGGCATCACCCAAGGTAGAGCCAGGCACTGGCCGTGAGCAACTGAGCGCATAGCCCAAGGTCGACCAAGCCATTGCTGGTGGCAGAGCAAGGCATAGCCCGTGGTCGAGCAAGGCATCGCCTGTGGTAGGGCAAGGCACAGCCTTGGTTGAGCAAGCCATTGCCTGTGGTCAAGCAAGGCACAGCCCATGGTCATGCAAGGCATCACCCGTGGTAGAGCAAGGCACAGCCTGTGGTCAAGAAGGCATTTCCCGTGGCACTGCCCGAGGTCAAGCAAGGCAACGCCTGTGGCAGAGCAAGGTGCAGGCTGTAGTTGAGCACGCCATCACCATGGTAGAGCAAGGCACAGCCTTTGGTCAACCAAGCCATTGCCCATGGTAGAGCAAGGCACAGCCTGTGGTCAAGCAAGGCATCACCTGTGGTAGTGCAAGGCATAGCCCGTGGTTGAACAAGGCAACACACATGGTAGAGAATGGCACAGCCCTTGAGCGACCGAGTGCACGGCTCGTGGTTGACCAAGCCATTGCCCTTGGTAGAGTGAGGCACAGCCCATGGTTGAGCAAGGCATTGCCAGTGGTAGAGCCAGGCACAGCCCATGGTCGAGCAAGGCCTTGCCCGAGGTAGAGCCAGGTACTGCCCATGAACTATCGAGTGCATTGCCTGTGGTCGACCGTGGGCTGTCTGTGTGGTTGACCAAGCCATTGCCCATGGTAGAGCAAGGCACAGCCCGTGGTCAACCAATGCATAGCCTGTGGTAGAGCGACACACACCCCGTGGTCGACCATGCCACCACCCATGGTAGTGCAAGGCAGAGCCCGTGGTCGAACAGGGCATCGCCCAAGGAATAGCCAGGCACTGGCCATGAGTGACTGAGTGCACAACCCATGGTAGACCAAGGGCTGTCTCCATGGTCCACCAAGCCATCACCAGTGGCGATGCGAGGCAATGCTTGTGGCCCTGCAAGGGATCGCCTGTGGTAGGGCGAGGCACAGCCTGTGGTCGAACAAGCCATTGCCCAAGGTAGAGCTAGGCATAGCCCATGGTCAAGCATGGCATCTCCCATGGTAGAGCTGGGCATAGCCCGATGTCGGGCAAGGCATCACCCAGGGTAGAGCAAGGCACTATGCGTGGTCGAGCATGCCGCTACCCATGGTACAACATGGCACAGCTCGTGGTCAAGCAAGGCAACACCCATGGTAGAGCAAGGCACATCCTCTGGTGGACCAAGCCATTGCTCATGGTAGACCAAGGCACAGCCCGTGATTGGGCAAGGGATTGCATGTGGTAGAGGCAGGCACAGCCCGTGGTTGAGCAATGCATCACACATGGTAGAGCAATGCACGGCCCATGAGCAACTGAGTGCACAACTCCTGGTTGACCAAGGTCTGTCTCCATGGTTGTCCCAGCCGTTGCCCAGAGTAGAGCAAGGCACAGCCCATGGTCTAGCAAGGCATCATGCATGGTAGTGCGAAGCACAACCCATGGTCGACCAAGACATTGTCTGGGGTACTCTGGAAGCGATTGCTTGTGGTTGAGCATGGCAACACCCATGGTAGAGCCAGGCACAGCCCAGGGTCAAACAGGGCATCGCCCATGGTTGAGCAAGGCACTGCCCAAGGTCGACCAAGACAACGACTGTGGTAGACCAAGGCATCACCCGTGGTAGACCAAGGCATTGACCGTGGTAGACCAAGGCACCGCTTGTGAGCGACCATGTGCACTGCCTGTGGTCGAATGTGATCAACCAAGGGCTGTTGCCATGGTCGATCAAGGCACTGCCTGTGAGCGACCAAGTGCATAGCCCATTGTCACTGAGGGCTGTCTCCACGGTCGACCAAGCTATCACCCATGGTAGAGCAAGCCACAGCCCATGGTCGACTGAGGGCCGTCTCTGTGGTCGACCAAGTTATCACCCATGGCAGAGCAAGGCAATGCCCGTGATTGAACTGTGGGCTGTCTCTGTGGTCAACCCAGCCATCGCCCTTGGAAGAGCAAGCCACTGCTCATGTTCAAGCAAGGCATCGCCCACGGTTGGGCAAGGCACAGCCCTTGGTTGAGCATGGCATCACCCATCGTCGACTGAGGGCTGTCTCGATGGTCGACCAAACCATCTCCATGGAAGAGAGATGCACAGCCTGTGGTCAAGAAGGCATCACCTGCGGTAGAGCCAGGTGCAACCCAGGGTCGAGAAGGCATCACTCATGGTCAAGCAAGGCATTGCCTGTGGTAGAGCAAGGCACAGCCCATGGTGGAGCAAGGCATTACCCATGGAAGAGGAAGGCACTGCCTGTGAGCGACCGAGCACACAGCCCATGGTGGAGCAAGGCATTACCCATGGAAGAGGAAGGCACTGCCTGTGAGCGACCGAGCACACAGCCCATGGTGGAGCAAGGCATTACCCATGGAAGAGGAAGGCACTGCCTGTGAGTGACCGAGCACACAGCCCATGGCTGACCAAGGGCTGTCTATGTGGTCCACCAAGACATTGCCCGTGGTAGAGGAAGGCACAGCCCATGGTCGAGAAGGCATTGCCCGTGGATGAGAGAGGCACTGCCCGTGGTCGAGCAAGCTGCTGCCCCTGGTTCAACAAGGCACAGCCAATGGTCGAGCAAGGCAATGCCCATGGTAGAGCAAGGCACAACCTTTGGAGGACCAAGCCATTGCTCATGGCAGACCAAGGCAATGCCTGTGATTGAGCAAGGCATCACGCTAGGTAGAGCAAGGCACGGCCCATGAGCAACTAATTGCATTGCACCTAGTCGACCAAGGGCAGTCTCGGTGGTCATCAAAGCCATTGCCCATGGTAGGGCAAGGCACAGCCCATGGTTGAGCAAGGCATTGCGCTTGGTAGAGTGAGGCACAGCCTGTGGTTGACCAAGCCATTGTCCGTGGTACAGGAAGGGACTGCCCATGGTCATGCATGGCAGCACCCATGGTAGAGCCAGGCACAGCCCGTGGTCGAGCAGGGCATTGCCCATGGTTGAGCAAGGCACTGCCCATGGCCGACCAAGACATCGACCATGGTAGAGGAAGGCAACGCCCATGATCAACCAAGGCATCGATGATGGGAGAGCAAGGCACTGCCCGTAAGCAACTGAGGGCACAGTTCCACCGAGGGCTATCTCTCTGGTCAACCAAGCCATCGCCCGTGGTAGAGCAAGCCACAGCCCGTGGTCGACTGAGGGCTGTCTCCATCATCGACGAAGCCATTGCCCATGGCAGATGAAGGCATTTCCTGTGTTTGAACCGAGGGCTGTCCCCAAGGTCCACCAGGTCATCGCCCTTCATAGAGCAACCCACAGCCCGTAGTTGAGCAAAGCATCGCCCGTGGTTGGGCAAGGCACAGCCCATGGTCTAGCAAGGCATCACCCTTCGTAGGGCAGGGTGCAGCCCGTGGTCAAGCAAGGCATCACCCTTCATAGGGCAGGGTGCAGCCCGTGGTCGAGCAAGGTGTTGCCCCTGGTTGGGCAAGGCACAGCCTGTGGTCAAGCAAGGCATCGCCCGTGGTAGAGCGAGGCACAGCCCTTGGTCGAACATGCCATTGCCCATGGAAAAGAAAGGCAATGCAGGTGGTCGAGCAAGGCTTCACCCATGGTAGAGCAAGGCCCAGCCCGTGGTCGAGCAAGGCATCACCTGAGGTAGAGCCAGGCACTGCCTGTGATAGACCAAGCATTCAGCCCATGGTCGTCTGAGCCATCGCCCATGGAAGAGCAAGGCACATCCCGTGCTCGAGCAAGGTATCACCTGTGGTAGAGCAAGGCACTGCCCATGGTAGAGCAAGGCAATGCCCGTGGTAGAGCAAGGCAGAGGCCGTTGCCAAGCAAGCCATTGCCTATGATACAGTGAGGCACAACCTTTGGTTGACCAAGCCATTGCCCATGGTTGGGCAAAGCATCGCACATCGTAGAGCAAGGCATGACCCATGAGCGACCGAGTGCACAGCACCAGATCGACCAAGGGTTGTCTCTGAGGTTAACCAAGCAATCAACCCTGGTTGAGTGACGCAAAGCATGTGGTCAAGCAAGGAGTCACCTGAGGTAGAGCATGGCATGGCCCATGGTTGAGCAAGCCATCGCCCATGGTAGAGCAAGGCACAGGCTTGGTCGAGCAGGGCATCACCCGTGGTAGAGCCTGGCACTGGCTGTGAGCAACTGAGCGCACTGCCCATGGTCAACCGAGGGCTGTCTCCATGGTCAACCAAGCCATCACCGGTGGGAGGGCAAGGCACAGTCCATGGTAGAGCAAGGCATAGCCCGTGGTAGAGCAAGGCATAGCCCATGGTCAAACAAGCCATTGCCCGTGGTAAAGCTAGGCACAGCCCATGGTCCAGCAAGCCATCACCCATGGTAGAGCAAGGAACAGCCTGTGGTCAAGCAGGGCATCGCCCAAGGTAGAGACAGGTACTGGCTGTGAGTGATTGAGCACAGAGCCCATGGTTGGCTGAGGGCTGTCTCCATGGTTGACCAAGCCATCGCCAATGGCAAAGCAAGGCATTGCCTGTGGTAGGGCGAGGCACAGCCTGTGGTTCATTAAGCCATTACCCATGGTAGAGCAAGGCACAGCTCGTGGTTGAGCATGGCATTTCCCGTGGTAGAGCCAGGCACAACCCGTTGTCGAGCAAGGCATCGCCTGTGGTAGAGGAAGGCACTGCCTGTATGCGGCCAAGCGCACAGCCCATGGTCAACCAAGCCATCGCCCAAGGTACAGCATGGCTCAGCCTGTGGTTGAGCAGGGTATCACCCACGGTAGAGCAAAGCACAGCCCATGGTCAACCAAGCCATGAACCATGGTAGAGCGAGGCGCAGCCCATGGTAGACCAAGCCTTGGCCCGTGGAAGAGCAAGGCACAGCCCATGGTGGAGCAAGGCATTGCTCGTGGTTGAGTGAGGCACTGCCCATGAGCGACCCAGCACATAGCCCGTGGTCAAATGAGGGCTGTCTCTGTGGACAATCAAGCCATCACCCATGGTAGAGCAAGGCACAGCGCTTCGTCGAGTAAGGTATCACACGTGGTAGGGCGATGCACATCCCATGGTTGAACATGCCATTGCCAGTGTTACAGGTAGGCACAGCCCGTGGTCGAGCAAGGCATCAACTGTGGATGAGCAAGGCACTACCCGTCATAGGAAAAGGCATTGCCCGTGGTAGAGCATGGCACAGCCAGTGGTTGAGCAAGGCACTACCCATGGTAGAGCGAGGCACAGCCCGTGGTCGACCAAGCCATTGCCCGTGGTACAGTGAGGCACAGCCCATTGTCTTGCAGTGCAATGACCGTGGTAGAGCCAGCCATAGTGTGTGGTCGAGTGGAGCATTGCCCATGGTAAAGCAAGGCACTACCCATGGTAGACCAAGCACTGTCGCCGTGGCTGATCAAGGCATCACTTGTGGTAGAGTATGGCATAGCCTGTGAGTGACCGAGTGCACAGCTCGTGGTCGATCAGGGCATCAACCATGATCGACCAAGGGCTGTTGCCATGGTCATCCAAGGCATCGACCATGGTGGAGCAAGGCACTGCCAGTAAGTGACCAAGCACACAGCCCGTGATCAACAGAGGGCTGTCTCCATGGTGGACCAAGCCATTGCCCATGGTAGAGCAAGTTACAGCCCATGGTCGATTGAGGGCTGTCTCCATGGTCGACCAAGCCAATGCCCTTGGTAGAGGAAGGCACAGCCCGTGGTCAGCTAAGTTCTGTCTCTGTGGTCGACCAAGCCATTGCCTGTGGCAGACCAAGGCATTGCCCATGGTCGACTGAGGGCTGTCTCTGTGGTGGACCAAGCCACCACTCTTGGTATAGCATGCCACAGCCTGTACTTGAGCAAGGCATCGCCCGTGGTTGGGTAAGGCATGGCCTGTGGTCAAACATGCCATTGTCCTTGGAAGAGCAAGGCACAGCCCATGGTTGAGCAAGGCATCCCCCAAGGTACTGTCAGGCATTGCGCTTGAGAGACTGAGCATACAGCCTGTCGTCAACCAAGGTACAGTGAGGCATGCCTGGTGGTCGACCAAGCTATGGCCTGGGGTAGAGCAAGGGACTGGCCATGGACAAGCAAGGCATCGCCTGTGCTAGAGCAAGTCACAGCATGTGGTCGAGCAAGGCATTGCCCGTGGTAGAGTGAGGCACAACCCATGGTTGAACATGCCATTGCCCTTGGTAGGGCAAGGCATGGCCCGTCGTAGAGTAAGCCACAGCTCGGGGTTGAGGAACATATTGCATGAGGTTAAGCTAGGTACTACCCATGAGCCACCGAGAGCACAGCCCATTGTTGACCGAGGGCTGTCTCCATGGTCGACCAAGCCATCACCCGTTGTAGAGTGATGCACAGCCCATGGTCGAACATGCTTTGCCCTTGGTAGAGCCTGGCACAGCACATGGACAAGCAAGGCACCACACGTGGTAGAGCAAGCCACAGCCCGTGGTCAAGCAAGGATCGCCCGAGGTAGAGCCGGGCACATCCTGTGAGCTACCAAAAAGCATGCCCGAGGTAAACCTAGGGCTACCTCTGTGGTCGACCAAGCCAATGCCCATGGTAGAGTGAGGTATAGCCTATGGCAGAGCAAGGCACGGCCTGTGGTCAACCCAGGCATCACCAGTGGTAGAGCAAGGGACTGCCTGTCAGCAATCATGTGCACTGCCCGGATTGATCAAGGCATCAACCGTGATCTACCAAGGGCTGTTCCTCTGGTCGGCCATGGTAGAGCAAGGCACTGCTTGTGAGCGACCAAACACACAGCCCGTGGTCGACCAACGGCTGTCGCCATGGTCAACCAAGCCATCGCCTGCGGTAGAGCAAGCCACAGCCCGTGGTCGACCAAGGGCTGTCTCTGTGGTCGAACTAGCCAATGCCTGTGGCAGAGCAAGGCATTGCCCATGGTTGAACTGAGGGCTGTCTCCATGGTCGACCAAGCCATTGGTCTTGGTAGAGCAAGGCATAGCCCATGGTTGAGCAAGGCATCACCTGTGGTTGGGCATGGCACAGCCCATGGTCGAGCAAGGCATCACCCGTGGTCAACCAAGGGCTGTCTCCATGGCCGACCAAGCTATCGGTCTTGGTAGAGCAAGGCACAGCCCATAGTCGAGCAAGGCATAGCCCCTGGTTGGGCAAGGCGCTGCCTGTGGTAAAACTTGGTATTGCCCTTGGTATAGAAAGGCACAGTGGGTGGTCAAGCAAGGCATCCCACATGGTAGAGCAAGGCCCCGCCTGTCATCAAGCAAGGCATCTCCCTAGGTAGAGCCAGGCACAGCCCATGAGAGACCGAGCGTATAGACCGTGGTCATTTGTGCCATCACCTCTGGAAGAGGAAGGCACAGCCCATGATCAACCAAGGTACAGCGAGGCATAGCCGGTGGTCAACTAAGCCATGGTCTGGGTTACAACAAGGTACTGCCCGGGGACAAGCAGGGTATCGCCCATGCTAGAGCAAGGCACAGCATGTGATTGAGTGAGGCATCGCCCGTGGTAGAGTGTGGCACAGCCCATGGTTGAACATGCCATTTCCCTTGGTAGGGTAAGGCATTGGCCCATCGTAGAGTAAGGCACAGCTTGGGGTTGAGCCAGGCACTGCCCATGAGCTACCGAGTGCACAGCCCATTGTCGACTGAGGGCTGTCTCTGTGGTCGTCCAAGCCATTGCCCATTGTAGAGCGATGCACAACCCATGGTCGAACATGCCTTTGCCCTTGGTAGAGCCTGGCATAGCCAGTGGACAAGCAAGGCATTGCCTGTGGTAGAGCAAGGCACAGCCTGTGGTGGAGCAAGGCATTGCCTGAGGTAGAGCCAAGCACTACCCTTGAGCTACCAAGCGCAAAGCCCATGGTCAACCAAGGGCTGTCTCTATGGTTCACCAAGCCATCGCCCGTGGTAGAGCAAGGCACTGCCTGTGGCCGACCAAGGCATCGCCCGTGGCCGACCAAGGCATCGCCCGTGGTAGAGCAAGGGACTGCCTGTCAGTGATTGTGTGCACCACCCGTGGTTGATCAAGGCATCGACCGAGATCTACCAAGGGCTGTTGCTGTGGTTGACCATTTTAGACCAAGGCACTGCCCATGAGCGACCGAGCACACAGCTCATGGTTGACTGAGGGCTCTCTCCATGGCCGACCAAGCCATTGCACATGGTAGAGCAAGCCACAGCCCATGGTCGACTGAGGATTGCCTCCGTGGTCGACCTAGCCATCGCCCATGGAAGAGCAAGGCATTGCCCGTGGTTGAACTGAGGGCTGTCTCCATGGTCGACCAAGCCATTGGCCTTGGTAGAGCAAGGCACAGCCCATGGTAAAGCAAGGCATCGCCCATGGTCAACAGAGGGCTGTCTCCATGGTCAACCAAGCCATTGGCCTTGGTTGGGCAAGGTACAGCCTGTGGTCAAGCAAGGCATCACCCGAGGTAGAGCCAGGCACTGCCGGTGAGCTACCAAGTGCATAGCCCCTGGTCAACCGAGGGCTGTCTCCATGGATGACCAAGCCATCACCCATGGTAGGGCAAGGCACTGCTTGTGGTCGACCAAGGCATCGCCCATGGTAGAGCAAGGGACTGCCTGTGATCAATTGTGTGCACCGCCCATGGTCGATCAAGGCATTGATCGAGATCTACCAAGGGCTGTTGCTGTGGATGACCATTTTAAAGCAAGGCACAGCCCATGAGCGACCGAGTGCACAGCCCATGGTTGACTGAGGTCTGTTTCCATGGTCGACCAAGCCATCGCCCACGGTAGAGCAAGCCACAGCCTGTGTTCGACCAAGGGTTGTCTCTGTGGTTGACCTAGCCATTGCCCGTGGCAGAGCAAGGCATTGCCCGTGGTTGAACCGAGGGCTGTCTCCATGGTTGACCAAGCCATCACCCTTTGTAGAGCAAGGCAGAGCCCATGGTTGAGCAAGGCCCAGCCCGTGGTTGAGCAAGGCATCGCCAAAGGTAGAGCGAGGCACTGCCTGTGAGAGACCATGCGTATAGCCCCTGGTCATTTGAGCCATCACCTGTGGAAGAGCAAGGCACAGCCTGTGGTCAAGCAAGGCATTGCCCCTGGTAGAGCAAGGCACTACCTGTGAGTGACTGAGTGGACAACTTGTGGACGACCAAGTGCACAGATCCTGGTCGACCGAAGGTTGTCTCCGAGGTCTACGAAGTCATCGCCCATGGTTGAGCGACACGTAGCCCATGGTCAAGCAAGGCAACACTCATGATAGAGCCAGGCACAGAGCGTGATCAAGCAAGATTTGCCCAATGATCAAACAAGCGCTGTTGCCATCGTCGAGCAAGGCATCACCCGTGGTAGAGCGAGGCACAGCCCATGGTCAAACATGCTATTGCCCTTGCTATAGAAAGGCACAGTGGGAGGTTGAGCAAGGCATCGCCCTAGAGAGACCGGGTGTACAGCCCGAGGTTGTCTGAGCCATCACTGGCGGAAGAGCAAGGCACAGCCCATGGTCAAGCAAGCCATCACCAGTGGTAGAGCAAGGCACTGCCTGTGACTGACCGAGTGCACAACCCATGGCTGGCCGAGGGCTGTCTTCATGGTCGACCAAGGCAATGCCAGTGGTAGAGCAAGCCACAGCCCATGGTCGAGCAGGCAACGCCCATGGTAGAGCGAGGCACAGCCCATGGTCAAGCAAGGCAACGCCCATGGTAGAGCAAGGCACAGGCCGTGGTTGAGCAAGCCATCGCCTGTCATACAGTGAGGCACAACCTTTGGTCAATCAAGCCATTGCCCATGGTAGGGCAAGGCACAGCTCGTGATTGAGCAAGGCATCACCTGTGGTAGAGCTAGTCACAGCCTGTGGTCAAGCAAGGCATCACATGTGGTAGAGCAAGGCACGGCCCATGAGTGACCAAGTGCAAAGCTACTGCTCAACCGAGGGTTGTCTCCGAGGTCAACAAAGCCATCACCCATGGTTGAGCAACACATAGCCCATGGTCGAGCAAGGCGTCGCCCAAGGTAGAGCGAGGCACACCCTGTGGTCGACCAAGCCATTGCCATGGTACAGTGAAGCACAGCCCATTATTGAGCAAGGCAACACTCGTGGTAGAGCCAGGCACAGAATGTGGTTGAGCAGGGCATCGCCCATGGTAGAGCAAGGCACAGCCCGTTGTCAAACAAGTGTTGTCACTGTGGCCAATCAAGGTGTCACCCAATAATCGAACAATCTCTGTCGCCATCATCGAGCAAGGCATTGCCCATGGTAGAGCATGGCACTGCTTTTGAGTGACAGAGTGCACAGCCCATGGTCAATCAAGGCATCAACCGTGGTGAGCAAAGCACTGCCAGTGAGTGGCCGAGTGTGCAGCCTATGGTCGATGGAGGGTTGTTTCCATGATGACCAAGCCATCAATCATGGTAGAGCAAAGTACAGCCCGTGGTCGACTGAGGGTTGTCTTCGTGGTCGACCAAGCGATCGCCTATGGTAGAGCAAGGCACAGCCCATGATTGACTGAGGTACAGCTAGGCGTAGCTGGTGGTCAACCAAGCCATGGCCCAGGTAGAGCAAGGCACTGGCCGTGGAGCAAGGCATTGCCTGAGCTAGAGCAGGGCACACCAAGTGGTCGACTGAGGCATCGCCCATGGCTGAGTGAGGCACAACCCATGGTTGAACATGCCATTGCCCTTGGTAGGGCAAGGCATGGCCCATTGTAGAGTAAGGCACAGCTCAGGGTCGAGGAAGGCATTGCCCAAGGTAGAGCCAGGCACTGCCCATGAGCTACCGAGCGCACAACCCATTGTCAACCAAGGGATGCCTCTGTGGTTGACCAAGCCATCACCTGTTGTAGAGCGCTGCACAGCCCATGGTCAAACATGCCTTTGCCCTTGGTAGAGCCTAGCACAGCCTGTCAATGAGCAAGGCATTGCCCGTGGTAGAGCAAGGCACAGCCCGTGGTCAAGCAAGGCATCGCCGAGGTAGAGCCTGGCAATGCTCATGAGCTACTGAGTACATAGCCGATGGTCAACCGAGGGCTGTCTCTGTGGTCGACCAAGCCATCGCCTGTGGTAGAGCGAGGCACAGCCCATGCTAGAGCAAGGCACTGCTTGTGGTCAACCAAGGCATCGCCCATGGTAGAGCAAGGGACTGCCTGTGAGCAATCTTGTGCACTGCCCATGCTCTATCAGGGCATCAATCATGATCTACCAAGGGCTGTTGCTGTGGTCGACCATTTTAGAGGAAGGCACTGCCCGTGAGCGACTGAGCACACTGCTTGTGGTTGACCGAGGGCTCTCTCCATGGCCAACCAAGCCATCACCCATGGTAGAGGAAGCCACAGCCCACGGTCGACCAAGGGCTGTCTCCATGGTCGACTTAGCCATCGCCCATGGCAGAGCAAGGCATTGCCCATGGTTGAACTGAGGGTTGTCTCCATGGTTGACCAAGCCATCGGCCTTGGTAGAGCAAGGCATCGCCCGTGGTTGGGCAAGGCACAGCCCATGGTTGAGCAAGGCATCTTCTGTGTTTGACCAAGGGCTGTCTCTTTGGTCTACCAAACCATCGGCCTTGGTAGAGCAAGGCACAGCCCGTGGTCGAGCTAGGCATCGTCCCTGGTTGGGCAAGGCACAGCCTGTCGTCAAGCAAGGCATCGCCCCTGGTTGGGCAAGTCGCAGCCCCTGGTCGAACATGGTGTTGCCCTTGGTATAGAAAGGCACAGTGGGTGGTCAAGCTAGGCATTGGTCATGGTAGAGCAAGGCCCAGCCCATGGCCAACCAAGGCATCACCCTAGGTAGAGCCAGGCAGTGCCTGTGAGAGACCCAGTGTATAGCCCATGGTCGTTTGAGCCCACACCCGCAGAAGAGCAAGGCACAGCCTGTGGTCAAGCAAGGCATCGCCCGTGGTAGAGCAAGGCACTGCCTGTGAGCGGCCGAGCGGACAACCCATGGCTGACTGAGTGCATAGATCCTGGTCAACCGTGGGCTGTTTCTGTGGTCATCCAAGCCATCGCCCATGGTAGAGCAAGGCACAGCCCATGGTCAAGCAAGGCACCACCCGTGGTAGAGCGAGGCACAGCCTGCAGTCGAGCAAGCCATTGCCCATGGTATAGCGAGGCACAACCCATTGTCAAGCAATGCAACACCTGTGGTAGAGCCAGGCACAGCACATGATCGAGTGGGGCATTGCCCGTGCTAGAGCAAGGCACAGCGTGGGGCCATCTGAGGGTTGTCTCTGTGGTCAACCAAGCCATCACCAGTGGCAGACCAAGGCATTGCCCGTGGTTGACTGAGGGTTGTCTCTGTGGTCAACCAAGCCACCGCTCTTGGTCAAGCATGGCACAACCTGTGGTCAAGCAAGGCATCGCCCATGGTTGGGCAAGGCATAGCCTGTGGTCAAACAAGCCCTTGCCCTTGGAAGAGCAACGCATAGCCCATGGTCATGTGGATATTGCCTGAGGTAGAGCAAGGCGCTGCCCGTGGTTGACCCCATCCTGTTGCTGCGGCTGATCAAGGTGTCGCCCATGGTAGAGCATGGCACTATCCGTTAGCGACTGAGTGCACAGCCCGTGGTCGATCAAGGCATCGGCCATGATTGACCAAGGGCTATTGCCGTGGTCAACCATGGCGGAGCAAGGCACTGCCTGTGAATGACCTAGGGCTATCTCCATGGTCAACCAAGCCAACGCCCATGGTAGAGCAGGGCACAGCCTGTGATGGAGCAAGGCATTGCTTGTGCTAGAGCAATGCATCGCCCAAGAGCGACCAAGCACACAGCCCATGGTCAACCGTGGGTGGTCTCCATGGTCGACCAAGCCAACGCCCATGGCACAGCAACGTACAGCCTGTGGTGGAGCAAGGCATTGCTTGTGCTAGAGCAATGCATCGCCCAGGAGCGACCGAGCACACAGCCCATGGTCAACTGTGGGTGGTCTCCATGGTCGACCAAGCCATCGCCCGTGGTAGGGCAAGGCACAGCCCGTGGTCCAGCAAGGCACAGCCCATTGTTGAACAAGCCATTGCCTGTAGTGGAGCATGGCATCTCCTGTGGTAGAGCAAGGCATCGCCCATGGTACAGCCAGGCACAGCTGGTGGTCAACCAAGCCATTGCCTGAGGTAGAGTGACACACTGCTTGTTGTTGAACAAGCCATCACCTGTGGTAGAGCCTGGCACATCCCATGGTCGAGTAAGGCATGGCCCATGGTAGAGTGAGGCACAGGTCGTGGTTGACCAAAGGCTACCTCTGTGGTCAACCAAGACATCGCCCATGGTAGAGCAAGGCACAGCCCATGTTTGAGCATGGCATCCCCCGTGGTAGTGCGAGGCACATACCGTGGTCGACCAAGCCATTGCTGTGGTACAACAAGGGACAACCCATGGCCGAGCATGGCAACACCCATGGTAGAGCCAGGCACAGCTCACGGTCAAGCAGGGCATCACCCGTGGTCGAGCATGGCACTGCCCATAGTTGACCAAGCACTATCCCTGTGGTCGATCAAGGTGTCGCCCAATGACCAAACAAGAGCTGTAGCCATCATAAAGAAAGGGATCACCTGTGGCAGAGCAGGGCACTGCCCGTGAGCCACTGTGTGCACGGCCCAAGGTCGATCTATGTATGCATTGACCATGATCAACCAAGGGCTGTTGCCATGGTTGACCAAGGCATCGACTGTGGGAGAGCAAGGAACTGCCCATGCACAACCGAGTGCATAGCCTGTGGTTGACCGAAGGCAGGTTCCATGGTCGACGAAGCCAACGCCTGGGGAGAGCAAGACACAGCCCGTGCTTGACCAAGAGCAGTCTCCATGGTCGACCAAGCCATCACCCTTGATAGAGCAAGGCACAACCCATGGTGGAGCCAAGCAACGCCCATGGTTGGGCAAGGCACAACCTGAAGTTGAGCGAGGAGTCGCCTGTGGTCAACTGAGAGCTGTCTCCATGGTTGACCAAGGCATCGCCCGTGGTTAAGAAAGGCGCAGCCAATGGTCGAGCATGGCCTCGCCTGTCGTAGAGCAAGCCACAGCCTATGGTCAAATATGCCATGGCCCTTAGTTTTGCAAGGCATAGCCTGTGGTTGAGCAAGGCCCAGCCCGTGGTCGAGCAAGGCAACACCCTTGGTAATGCTAGGCACAGCCCTTGGAGGTTAAGAAAGTCAATCTTGCAGGTTAAGAAATTCAAGTAGGGAACAGCCCATGGTTGACGATGGCATCGCAAGTGGTAGAGCAAGGCACAGCCCATGAGCGACTGAGTGCACAGCTCCTAGTTGACTGAGGGCTGTCTCTGTGGTCAACCAAGCCATTGCCTGTGGTAGAGGGAGGCACAGCCTATGGTCGAACAAGGCATTGACTGTGGTAGAACAAGGCACAGCCTGTTGTTGAGCAAGGCATCACCCAAGGTAGAGCAAGGCACTGCCCATGAGCAACCGAGCGCACAGCTGGTGGTCGACCAAGCCATAGCCCTTGGTAGAGCAAGGCACAGCCCATGGTCAAGAAGGCATTGGCCATGGTAGAGCGAGGCACAGCCCATGGAGGAGCATGGCATTGCTCGTGGCAGAGCATGGCACTGCCTATGAGCGATTGAGCACACAGCCTGTGGTTAACCATGGGCTTTCTCCGTGGTCGACCAAACCATCGCTTGTGGTAGAGCAAGGCACAACCCATGGTTGAGAAGGCATTGCTTGTGGCAAAGTGAGGCACAGCCCGTGGTTGAGAAGGCATTGCTTGTGGTAGAGCCAGGTACTGCCCGTGGTGAAGAAGGCATCACACATGGTCAAGCAAGGGGTCACCTGTGGTAGAGCAAGGCACAGCTTGTGGTGTAGCAAGGCATTGCCTGTGGTTCAGCTAGGCACTGCCTGTGAGTGACCAAGCACACAGCCCATGGTCGACCGAGGGCTGTATCAATGGTCAACCAAGCCATCGCCCATGGTTGGGCAAGGCATAGCTTGTGGTCGAGCAAGGCATCGCCTATGGTAGAGCGAGGCAGAGCCTGTGGTCGAACATCCCATAGCCCTTGATAGAGAAAGGCATAGCCCATGGTCAAGCAAGGCATTGCCCAAGTTAGAGCCAGGCACCGCCTGTGAGAGACCGAGCGTACAGCCAATGTTCGACCGAGCCATCACCCGTGGAAAAGCAAGCCACAGCCTGTGGTCTACCGAGGGCTGTCTCTGTTGTTGACCAAGCCATCGCCCGTGGCAGAGCAAGGCACTGCCTGTGGTTGACCGAGGGTTGTCTCTGTGGTCAACCAAGCCATCGCCCTTGGTAGAGCAAGGCACAACCTATGGTAGAGCAAGGCAGTGCCTGTGAGTGACCGAGTGCACAGCCTATGATCGACCGAGGGCTGTCTCAGTGATTGACCAAGCCAATGCCTGTGGAATAGCATGGCACATCCCATGGTTGAGCAAGGTGTTGCCCATGGTAGATGGAGGCACAACCCAAGGTGGAACATGCTATTGCCTGTGGAGGGCCCAAGCACAGCCAGTGGTCAAGCAAGGCATCACCTGTGGTAGAGCGAGGCACCGCCTGTGGTTGAACAAGACATTGCCCATGGTAGAGCCAGGCACAGCCCATGGTCGAGTAAGGCATCACCTGTGGTAGAGCCAGGTACAGCCCGTGGTCGAGCAAGGCATCGCCTATGGTAGAGCGAGGCAGAGCCTGTGGTCGAACATCCCATAGCCCTTGATAGAGAAAGGCATAGCCCATGGTCAAGCAAGGCATTGCCCAAGTTAGAGCCAGGCACCGCCTGTGAGAGACCGAGCGTACAGCCAATGTTCGACCGAGCCATCACCCGTGGAAAAGCAAGCCACAGCCTGTGGTCTACCGAGGGCTGTCTCTGTTGTTGACCAAGCCATCGCCCGTGGCAGAGCAAGGCACTGCCTGTGGTTGACCGAGGGTTGTCTCTGTGGTCAACCAAGCCATCGCCCTTGGTAGAGCAAGGCACAACCTATGGTAGAGCAAGGCAGTGCCTGTGAGTGACCGAGTGCACAGCCTATGATCGACCGAGGGCTGTCTCAGTGATTGACCAAGCCAATGCCTGTGGAATAGCATGGCACATCCCATGGTTGAGCAAGGTGTTGCCCATGGTAGATGGAGGCACAACCCAAGGTGGAACATGCTATTGCCTGTGGAGGGCCCAAGCACAGCCAGTGGTCAAGCAAGGCATCACCTGTGGTAGAGCGAGGCACCGCCTGTGGTTGAACAAGACATTGCCCATGGTAGAGCCAGGCACAGCCCATGGTCGAGTAAGGCATCACCTGTGGTAGAGCCAGGTACAGCCCGTGGTCGAGCAAGGCATCGCCTATGGTAGAGCGAGGCAGAGCCTGTGGTCGAACATCCCATAGCCCTTGATAGAGAAAGGCATAGCCCATGGTCAAGCAAGGCATTGCCCAAGTTAGAGCCAGGCACCGCCTGTGAGAGACCGAGCGTACAGCCAATGTTCGACCGAGCCATCACCCGTGGAAAAGCAAGCCACAGCCTGTGGTCTACCGAGGGCTGTCTCTGTTGTTGACCAAGCCATCGCCCGTGGCAGAGCAAGGCACTGCCTGTGGTTGACCGAGGGTTGTCTCTGTGGTCAACCAAGCCATCGCCCTTGGTAGAGCAAGGCACAACCTATGGTAGAGCAAGGCAGTGCCTGTGAGTGACCGAGTGCACAGCCTATGATCGACCGAGGGCTGTCTCAGTGATTGACCAAGCCAATGCCTGTGGAATAGCATGGCACATCCCATGGTTGAGCAAGGTGTTGCCCATGGTAGATGGAGGCACAACCCAAGGTGGAACATGCTATTGCCTGTGGAGGGCCCAAGCACAGCCAGTGGTCAAGCAAGGCATCACCTGTGGTAGAGCGAGGCACCGCCTGTGGTTGAACAAGACATTGCCCATGGTAGAGCCAGGCACAGCCCATGGTCGAGTAAGGCATCACCTGTGGTAGAGCCAGGTACAGCCCGTGGTCGAGCAAGGCATCGCCTATGGTAGAGCGAGGCAGAGCCTGTGGTCGAACATCCCATAGCCCTTGATAGAGAAAGGCATAGCCCATGGTCAAGCAAGGCATTGCCCAAGTTAGAGCCAGGCACCGCCTGTGAGAGACCGAGCGTACAGCCAATGTTCGACCGAGCCATCACCCGTGGAAAAGCAAGCCACAGCCTGTGGTCTACCGAGGGCTGTCTCTGTTGTTGACCAAGCCATCGCCCGTGGCAGAGCAAGGCACTGCCTGTGGTTGACCGAGGGTTGTCTCTGTGGTCAACCAAGCCATCGCCCTTGGTAGAGCAAGGCACAACCTATGGTAGAGCAAGGCAGTGCCTGTGAGTGACCGAGTGCACAGCCTATGATCGACCGAGGGCTGTCTCAGTGATTGACCAAGCCAATGCCTGTGGAATAGCATGGCACATCCCATGGTTGAGCAAGGTGTTGCCCATGGTAGATGGAGGCACAACCCAAGGTGGAACATGCTATTGCCTGTGGAGGGCCCAAGCACAGCCAGTGGTCAAGCAAGGCATCACCTGTGGTAGAGCGAGGCACCGCCTGTGGTTGAACAAGACATTGCCCATGGTAGAGCCAGGCACAGCCCATGGTCGAGTAAGGCATCACCTGTGGTAGAGCCAGGTACAGCCCGTGGTCGAGCAAGGCATCGCCTATGGTAGAGCGAGGCAGAGCCTGTGGTCGAACATCCCATAGCCCTTGATAGAGAAAGGCATAGCCCATGGTCAAGCAAGGCATTGCCCAAGTTAGAGCCAGGCACCGCCTGTGAGAGACCGAGCGTACAGCCAATGTTCGACCGAGCCATCACCCGTGGAAAAGCAAGCCACAGCCTGTGGTCTACCGAGGGCTGTCTCTGTTGTTGACCAAGCCATCGCCCGTGGCAGAGCAAGGCACTGCCTGTGGTTGACCGAGGGTTGTCTCTGTGGTCAACCAAGCCATCGCCCTTGGTAGAGCAAGGCACAACCTATGGTAGAGCAAGGCAGTGCCTGTGAGTGACCGAGTGCACAGCCTATGATCGACCGAGGGCTGTCTCAGTGATTGACCAAGCCAATGTCTGTGGAATAGCATGGCACATCCCATGGTTGAGCAAGGTGTTGCCCATGGTAGATGGAGGCACAACCCAAGGTGGAACATGCTATTGCCTGTGGAGGGCCCAAGCACAGCCAGTGGTCAAGCAAGGCATCACCTGTGGTAGAGCGAGGCACCGCCTGTGGTTGAACAAGACATTGCCCATGGTAGAGCCAGGCACAGCCCATGGTCGAGTAAGGCATCACCTGTGGTAGAGCCAGGTACAGCCCGTGGTCGAGCAAGGCATCGCCTATGGTAGAGCGAGGCAGAGCCTGTGGTCGAACATCCCATAGCCCTTGATAGAGAAAGGCATAGCCCATGGTCAAGCAAGGCATTGCCCAAGTTAGAGCCAGGCACCGCCTGTGAGAGACCGAGCGTACAGCCAATGTTCGACCGAGCCATCACCCGTGGAAAAGCAAGCCACAGCCTGTGGTCTACCGAGGGCTGTCTCTGTTGTTGACCAAGCCATCGCCCGTGGCAGAGCAAGGCACTGCCTGTGGTTGACCAAGGGTTGTCTCTGTGGTCAACCAAGCCATCGCCCTTGGTAGAGCAAGGCACAACCTATGGTAGAGCAAGGCAGTGCCTGTGAGTGACCGAGTGCACAGCCTATGATCGACCGAGGGCTGTCTCAGTGATTGACCAAGCCAATGCCTGTGGAATAGCATGGCACATCCCATGGTTGAGCAAGGTGTCGCCCATGGTAGATGGAGGCACAACCCAAGGTGGAACATGCTATTGCCTGTGGAGGGCCCAAGCACAGCCAGTGGTCAAGCAAGGCATCACCTGTGGTAGAGCGAGGCACCGCCTGTGGTTGAACAAGACATTGCCCATGGTAGAGCCAGGCACAGCCCATGGTCGAGTAAGGCATCACCTGTGGTAGAGCCAGGTACAGCCCGTGGTCGAGCAAGGCATCGCCTGAGGAAGTGACAGGCATTGCCCGTGAGCAACTGTGTGCACAGCCCGTGGTCGACCTAGGGCTGTCTCTAGGGTCGACCAAGCCATCGCCTGTGGTAGAGCAAGGCATAGCCCGTGGTTGAGCAGGGCATCGCCCGTGGTTGGGCAAGGCACAGCCCGTGGTCAAGGAAGGCATCACCCGAGGTATAGCAAGGCGCTGCTAGTGGTTGACCGGGGGCTGCCTCCATGGCTGGCCAAGCCATTGCCCATAGTAGAGCAGGGCACAGCCCAGGGTCGACCATGCCATTGTCCATGGTGGAGCATGGCATCACCCATGGTAGAGCAAGGCACTGCCTATGGTTGACCAAGAGCCATCACTGTGGTCAAGCAAGCCAACGACCGTGGCAGAGGAAGGCACTGCCAATGAGTGACTGTGCACACAACCCATGCCCTACGAGGGCTGTCTCTGTGGTTGACCAAGGCATCATCGCCCATGGTAGATCAAGGCACAGCCCATGGTCAACAAAGCCGTGGCCCATAGTAGAGCAAGGCACAACTCATTGTGGAGCAAGGCATCACCCATGGTGGAGCAAGGCATCACCCATGGTGGAGCAAGGCACAACCAGTGTTCGTGCAAGGCATCGCTCATGGCAGTGTGAGGCACAGCCCGTGGTCGAGCATGGGAACACCCTTGGTAATGCTAGGCACAGCCAATGGCTAAGCAGCGCAACGCCCATGGTAGAGCTAGTCACTGCCCGTAGTTGACGAAGCACTGTTGCTGTGGTCGATCAAGGCGTCACCCAATGATCGATTAAGCACTGTCGCCATGGCCAAGCAAGGCATCGCCCATGGTAGAGCAGGGCACTGCCCATCAGTAACTATTTGCATAGCCCATGGTTGATCTATGCATCGTTCATCATTGACCAAGGGCTGTCACCGTGGTTCACCAATGCATTGACCATGGTAGAGCAAGGCACTACCTGTGAGTGACCAAGTGCACAGCTCATGGTCGACCAAGGTCTGGCTCCATGGTTGACAAGCCATCACCTGTGGGAAAGTGACACACAGCCGGTGGTGGACCAAGAGCTGTCTCTGTGGTCGACCAAGCCATCACCCTTGGTATAGCAAGGCACAGCCCATGGTCAAGCCAGGCATCGACCATGGTTGTTGGGGAAGGCACAGCCAGTGGTGGAGCAAGGCATCGCCTATGGTTGACTGAGGGCTGTCTCCATGGTAGACCAAGGCATCGCCTGTGGTTGGCAAAGGCACAGCCCATGGTCGAACATGCCATGGCCCTTGGTATTGCAAGGCCCAGCCCATGGTCGAGCAAAGCATTGCCCGAGGTAGAGCAAGGCACTGCCCTTGAGAGACCACAAGTACAGCCCATGGTCGAATGTGCCATCACCCGTGGTATAGCAAGGGACAGCCTGTGGTTGACCAAGGGTGACCTCTGTGGTCCACCAAGCCATCACCCATGATTGAGCATGGCATCACCCGTGGTAGGGTCAGGCACAGCCATGGTCAAACAAGCCATTGCCCATGGTAGAGGAAGGCACAGCCCGGGGTCAAGCAAGGCATCTCCCATGGTAGAGCCAGGCACAGCCTGGGGTCGAGCAAGGCATTGCCTGTGGCAGAGCAAGGCATTGCCCATGTGCAACCGAGCACACAGCTGGTGGCTGACCGAGGGCTATCTCCGTGGTCAACCAAGCCATCACCCATCATAGAGCAAGGCACAGCCAGTGGTCAACCAAGCCATTGCCCGGGGTAAAGCAAGGCACAGCCCATTGTCGATCAAGGCAATGCTTGTAGTAGAGCAAGGCCCAGGCCGTAGTCGAGCAAGGCCCAGGCCGTAGTCGAGCAAGCCATCACCCAGGTAGAGCGAGGCGCAGCCTTTGTTCAACCAAGCCATTGCCAATAGAAGAGCAAGGCACAGCCTGAGGTCAAGCAAGGCAACGCATGTCGTTGAGCATTGCACAGGCCGTGAGCAACCGAGTGCACAGCTCGTGGTCCACCGAGGGCTATCTCCATGGTCGAACAAGCCATCCCCCATGGTAGAGTGAGGCACAGCCAGTGGTCAGGGAAGGCACCATAGCCAAGCACAGCACGTAGTCGAGCAAGGCATTGCCCGAGGTAGAGCCAAGCACTGCCCATGAAAGACTGAGTGTGCAGCCTGCCATTGACCAAGCCATCACCCATGGTAGAGCAAGGCACAGTCGATGGTTGACCGAGGGATGTCTCCATTGTCGACCAAGCCATTGCCAGTGGCAGAGCAAGGCGCAGTCGTGGTCAAGCAAGGCATCAACAGTGGTAGAGCAATGCACAATGTGTGGTCGAGCATGGCATCGCCTGAGGTAGAGCCAGGCACTGCCCATGAGCTACCAAGCACATAGCCCGTGGTCAACTGAGGGCTATCTCCCTCGTTGACCAAGCCATCACTCGTGGTAGAGAGAGGCACAGCCCGCAGTCATGTAGGGCATTGCCTGAGGTAGAGCCAGGCACTGGCCATGAGCGACTGATCACACAGCCCATGCTCGACCAAGGGCTGTCTCCAGGGTCAACCAAGCCATTGACCATGGTAGAGTGACACATAGTGTTATGGCCATGAGCTATGAGCCGTAACAATGCATACTGCAGGTTGTACCTCGTGACTGCGGGAGCGCATATGTGCTTATGTGGGGCACGTGGAGAAAAGGTTTGTGCTCAGGAGGCTAAGCTGGACAGGAGACTTGCTCGAGCAACCAAGCGGAGTGGTGCAGAGCAAGGACTTGGTGGACTGAAGGCAAGTGCCATGGCCTTGGGGTCGATGCTGGTCGACCAATGCAAGGTGGATGATCGACAGCCTAGGAATGCTAAGGCATGAGCGGAGAGTGATCGAGAGGCGCTTGATCACTTCATGCCAAGGACGATCGAAGGAGCCATGTGTTGCTGGTCGGCGACCGTGCACGGTGGACGAGTGGAGATGCAGACACGCAAGTGAAGTCTTGATCATGCGGGACCCGATGATCGAGTGCGTGGAGCGCGACTACCCACAGAAGGTGCACGGAATGCTGGGGAGCGCAGGATCGATGCTCACGGGATAAGGGTCGCTGACACCAACATGGAAAGGATCGATTGTTTCCTTATGCGGAGCGGCTGGTGATCAATTAGGAACCAAGTGGGGCACAGGTGTCCAAGTGCGTCCGAGAAGCTGTCCGGGTGCGGCCAAGAGCTGTCCAGGTGGGATGAACATGGTCAAGATAGAAGATCATGTGATAGCAAACAATCTGAGAAAGTTTCTCAGGGATATGGAAATCAGTCTATTATGGAAACAATCCTAGAGGGATTGGACGGATTGGAAACCTGATGGAGTGAATCAAGGGATTCGAATTATTAGTTGCCATATCGGGTTTGCTAGGCTCCTCTATATAAAGGGGGCATCAGTCTCATTCTTAACACAACCGAGAGGCACAACCCAAGAGTGGGAGAAACCACAAAGGTCTCAAGACGTCTCAGAGAAGAGAGTCAAGGAGAGCAGCTAGAGAAAGCTGGGAAACACGAGGGAGAGCGAGAGAGGCAGAGCATAGAGTTGCTACTACAAGTTGTAGCTCAGCAGTGAGTGGGGAGTGAGCCCCGTCTACCCTTGTAACGCCGAAGTGTGTCGAGTTAGGGTGTGTCGAGTGAGGAGTGTAAGCGGCACGGAGGTCGTGAGGCATATACTCGACAAGCTGAGTGAGTTTGCTCTTATAAAGGGTTTTTCATACTTGTACAATTGTAAATACAAGTGGAGTTTTCCCTTTGTATATTGCTCGTGTTCGTTTCCTTGTGGTGTGGTTGTGTGCCAGGTGACATCAAACCTCGGTTGTGAGTGGGGGCTGGTTGGCAGGCGGAGCTGTCAATGCCTAGCAGGGTGCAGAAAATTTGTGGTCCGCATTGGCCCCATGACACATAGCCCGTGGTCATTCTAGGCATCGCCGGTCATCGACCAAGGGCTATTGCTCATGGTGGAGCAAGGCACTGCCCGTGAGAGATGGAGTGCATAGCTCATAGTCGATCAAGGCATCAACGTAATTGACCAAGGGCTGTTGCCATGGTCAATGAAGGCATCAACCGTTGCAGACCAAGGCACTGCCCGTGAGAGACCAAGCACATCGCCCATGGTTGACAGGGGACTGTCTCAATGGTTGGTGAAGCCGTTGCCCGTGCTAGAACAAGGCACAGGCTGTGGTCAACCAAGGGCTGTCTCCGTGGCTGATCAAATGCTGTCTCCGTGGTCGACCCAGCCATTGCCCTTGGTAGAGCTTGGCACAGCCCATGGTTGGGTGAGGCATCACCCATGGTTGGGCAAGGCACAGACCATGGTTGAGCATGCCATGGCCCTTGGTAGAGCAAGACACAGCCCATGGTCGAGGAAGGCATTGCCCGAGGTACAACCAAGCACTGCCTGTGAGAGACAGAGTGTACAGCCCATGGTCAACTGAGGTACGGCGAGGCACAGCCCGTGGACAACCAAGCCATGGCCCGTGGTAGAGCAAGGCACAGGCCATGGTCAAGCAAGGCATCACCTGTGCTAGGGCAAGGCACAGCCCATGGTCTAGTAAGGCATTGCCAATGGTAGAGCATGGCACAACCTGTGGTCAAACATGGTATTGCACTTGGTAGAGCAAGGCATAGCCCATGGTAGAGCAAGGCATCACCCAAGGTAGAGATAGGCACTGCCTGTGGGAGACCAAGTACACAACCCGTGGTCAATTGAGGGCTGTCTCCGTGCTCAACCAAGCCATCCCCTGTGTTAGTGCGAGGCACAGCCCATGGTCAAGTAAGGTGTTGCCCGTGGTATAGTTGGGCACAGCCCATGGTCGAGCAAGGCATCACCTGAGGTAGAGACAGGCACTGCCCATGAATGACCGAGCACACAGCCTGTGGGCGACCAAGCCATCGCCTGTGTAGACCAAGTCACTACCCGTGGCCAAGCAACGCCTAGCCCATGGTGGAATGAGGCACAGCCCATAATCGAACAAGCCATTGCCCATGGTAGAGCGAGGCACAGCCTGTGGTCGAGAGCAAGCCATCACCCATGGTAGAGCAAGGCACAGCTCATGGTCGAGCAGGGCATTGCCCGAGGTAGAGCCAGGCACTGGCTGTGAGCGACTGAGCGCCTAAACCATGGTCGACCAAGGGCTGTCACCGTGGTCGACCAAGCCATCACTGGTGGCAGAGCAAGGCACAGCCTGTGGTCAAGCATGGCATTACTCAAGGTAGAGCCAGGCACTGACCAAGAGCTACCGAGCACACAGCCCATGGTAAACCGAGGGCTGTCTCCCTGGTCAACCAAGCCATTGCCCATGGTAGAGCAAGGCACAGCCCATGGTCGAGCGAGGCATCACCCATGGTTGGGCAAGGCACATCCTGTGGTTGACCAAGAACTGTCGCTGTGGTCAATCAATGTGCCAACCCAAGATCCACCAAGGGCTATCACCAGGGTCGAGCAAAGCATCACCCATGGTTGAGCAAGGCACTGCTGGTGAGTGACTGAGTGCACAGCCCGTGGTTGATGGAGGGCTGTCTCCATGGTCTGCTAAGCCATCACCCATGCTAGAAAAAGACACAGCCTGTGGTTGACTGAGGGCTATGTCTGTGGCCAATCGAGGGCTATCTCCATGGTCAGCCCAGCCATCATCCTTGGTAGAGCTTGGCACAGCAACATGGTGGAGCGAGGCATCGCCCATGGTTTGACAAGGCACAGACCATGGTCGAACATGCTATGGCCCTTGGTAGAGCAAGGCACAGCCCATGGTCGAGGAAGGCATCACCTGAGGTACAGCCAAGCACTGCCCGTGAGAGACCGAGTGTACAGACCGTGGTTGACCGAGGTACAGTGAGGCATAGCCCGTGGTCGACCAAGCAATGGCTTGTGGCAGAGCAAGGCACAGGCCGTGGTCAAGCAACACATTGCCCATGCTAGGTCAAGGCACAGGCCGTGGTCTAGTAAGGCATTGCCTGTGGTAGAGCGAGGCACAACCTGTGGTCGAACATGGTATTGCCCTTGGTAGAGCAAGGCACAGCCCATGGTAGAGCAAGGCATCTCCTGAGGTAGAGATAGGCATTGCCCGTGAGAGACCTAGCACACAGCCTGTGGTCGACTGAGGGCTGTGTACGTGGTCAACCAAGCCATCGCCTATGGTTGAGCAAGGCATTGCCTGTGGTTGAACATGCCATTGCCTTGGTAGAGCCAGGCACAACCAGTGGTTGAGTAAGGAATCATCCACGGTAGAGCAAGGCACAGCCAGTGGTCAAGCAAGGCATTACCCGAGGAAGAGCCAGGCACTGCCCTTGAGCCACTGAGTGCACAGCCTGTAGTCAACCGAGGCCTGTCTCCATGGTCGACCATGCCATCGCCCGTGGTAGAGTGAGGCACAGCCCATGGTTGAGCAAGGCATTGCCTATGGTTGGGCAGGGCACAGCCCATGGGTGAGCAAGGTTTTGCCCGTGGAGGACCTGGGCACTGCCCACGGTCGATGAACACGTCGACCCATGATTGACCAAGTGTTGTCACCATGGTCAAGGAAGGCATTGCCTGTGGAAGTACAAGGCACTGCCTGTGAGCGACCAAGTGCATAGCCTGTGGTCGATGAGGGCATTGCCTGTGATCGACTAATGGCTATGGCTGAGGTCGAGCAAGGCACCGACCTTGTGAAATTGAGCACAGAGCCCGTGGTCAACTGATTGCTGTCTTCATGGTTGACCAAGCCATCACCAGTGGGGGAGAAAGGCACTGCCCATGGTAGAGCAAACCACAACCTGTGGTCAAGCAAGGCATCACCCCTGGTAGAGCAAGGCACTGTTCATGAGCGCCCAAGTGCACAGTCGGTGGTCAATGGAGGCCTGTCTACATGGTCCACCGGGGCCCGCCTCCATGGTAGGAAAAGGCTTAGCCCATGGTCGAGCAATGTATCACCCCTGCAAGAGCGAGGCACCGCCTGGGGTCAGCCAAGCCATGGCTTATGGTAGAGCACGGCACAGCCGGTTGTGGAGCATGGCATTGCTCATGGTAGAGCAAGGCACTACGCATGAGCAGCAAGGCACACAGCCCATGGTTGACCGAGGGCTGTCTCCATTTCGACCAACCCATCACCCATGGTAGAGCAAGGCACAGCCCGTCGTCAAGCAAGGCATCAGCCAGGGTAGGTGAGCCACTGCCCATGGTTGAGCAAGGCACGGCTGGTGGTCGACTGAGGGCTGTCTCCAAGGTCGACCAAGCCATCGCCCATCATAGAGCATGGCACAGCCAGTGGTGGAGCAAGGCATTGCTTGTGATAGATAGAGCAAGGCATTGCCTTTTAGTGACTGAGCACACTGCCTGTGGTTGACCGAGGCCGGTCTCCATGGTTGAACAAGCCATTGGCCATGGTAGAGCAAGGCACCAACTGTGGTCAAATGAGCCATCACCTGTGGCCAACCGAGGGCTGTCTCTGTGGTTGAGCAAGGCACGGCCCATGGCTGATTGAGGGCAGTCTCCGTGGTCATCCATGCCATTGCCCGTGGCAGAGCAAGGCATAGCCTGTGGTCGAGCAAGGCATCGCCTGTGGTCTACCAAGGCACAGCCCATGTTTGACCAAGCTATCGCTATTGTTAGAGTAAGGCACCGCCAATGGTCGAGCAAGCCATTGCCCATGGTAGAGCGAGGCACAACCCGTGGTCAAGCAAGGCCTCATCCGCAGTAGAGCATGCCACTGCCGGTGGTCAACCAAGAGCTACTGCTGTGGTTGATGATGGCGTCACCCCCATGATCGAACAAGGGCTGTTGCCGTGGTTGAGCAAGGCAATGACCGTGGTAGAGCAGGGCAATGCCTGTGAGTGACTGACCGCACAGCCTGCAGTCGACCGAGGGATGTCTCTGTGGTCGACCAAGGCACTGCCCGTGGTCAACCAAGAGCTGTTGCCATGGTTGATACACGTATTTACCCTTGATTGACCAAGGGCTGTCCCATAGTAGAGGAAGGCATCACCCGTGGTAGAGTGAGGCACAGCCCATGGTCAACCAAACCATGGCCTGTGGTAGCGCAAGGCACAGTTGGTGGTGGAGCAAGGCGTTGCTTGTGTTAGAGCAAGGCACTGCCTGTGATCGACCAAGCACATAGCCCATAGTCAGCAAGGGCTGTCTCCGTGGTTGACCAAGCCATCACCCATGATAGAGCAAGGCATAGCCCATGGCTGAGCAAGGCATTGCTTGGGGTAGAGTGAGGCACAGCCCATGGTTGAACAATGCATCGGCCAGGGTTGAGTGAGGCCCGGCCCATGGTAAAGCAAGGCATGGCCCATGGTAGAACAAGGCATGGCAAGTGGTTGATCAAGGGTTGTCACTGTGGTTGACCAAGCCACCGCCCATGGTACAGCAAAGCACAGCCTGTGGTAGAGCAAGGCATTGCTTGTGCTAGAGCAATGCATCACCCAAGAGCGACCGAGAACACAGCCCATGGTCAACTGAGGGTGGTCTCCATGGTCGACCAAGCCATCGCCCGTGGTAGGGCAAGGCACAGCCCACGGTCAAGCAAGGCATCACCCGTGGTTGGGCAAGGCACAGCACATTGTCGAACAAGTCATTGCCTGTAGTGGAGCATGGCATCTCCCGTGGTAGAGCAAGGCAGAGCCTGTGGTCAAGCAAGGCATCACCCTTGGTACAGCCAGGCACAGCTCGTGGTCGACCAAGCCATTGCCTGAGGTAGAGTGACACACTGCTTGTTGTTGAACAAGCCATCACCCATGGTAGAGCCGAGCACATCCTGTGGTCGAGCAGGGCATGGCCTGCGGTTGTACAAGGCACTGCCCATGGTTGACCAAGACAGCGACTGTCATAGAGCAAGGCATTGCCCGTGGTAGAGCAACACCTTGCCTGTGGTCAACCAAGGCATTGACCGTGGTAGAGCAAGGTGCTGCCCGTGAGCAACCGTGTGCACCACCTGTGGTCAATCAAGGCATCGACCATGAACAACCAAGGGCTGTTGCCGTGGTTGACCAAGGCATTGACCATGGTAGAGCAAGGCACTGCCCATGAGCGACTGAGTGCATAGCCCGCTGTCAACCGAGGGCTGTCTCCATGGTCAACCAAGCCATCACCCATGGTAGAGTAAGCCATAGCCCGTTGCAGATGAAGATGTCACCCGTTGATCAAACAATCATTGTTGCCGTCATCGAGCAAGACATTGCTTGTGGTAGAGCATGGCACTGCCCGTGAGCGACCAAGTGCATAGCCGGTGGTCTATCAAGGTATCAATCATGATCGACCAAGGGCTGTCGCTGTGGTCGGACAAGGCATCAATCATGGTGGAGCATGGCACTGCCCATGAACAACTGAGAGAGCAAACCGTGGTGGATGGAGGGCTGTCTCTGTGGTTGACCAGGCAAACACCTGTGGTAGAGCAAGGCACAACCCATCATCATCTGAGTGCTGTCTCCATGGTTGACCAACCCATTGACCATGGCAGAGCAAGGCATTGCCCGTGATCAACTAAGGGCTATCTCTGTGGTCGACCAAGCCATCGCCCTTGGTATAGTGAGGCACAGCCCATGGTGAAAATTGCCCTTTGTAGAGCAACGCACAACATGTGGTCGAGCAGGGCATCACCCTTGGTAGAGCAAGGCACGACCCATGGTTGAGCAAGGCATCGCCAGAGGTACTACCAGGCACTACGCATGAGAGACTGAGTGTACAGCCTGTGGTCAACCAAGGTACAGCAAGGCATGGCCCATGGTCGACCAAGCCATGGCCCTGGGTAGAGCAAGGCACAGGCCATGGTCAAGCAATGCATCGCCCATGCTAGATCAAGGCACAGCCCATCGTTGAGTAGGGCATCACCTGTGGTAGAGCAAGGCAGAGCCCGTGGTCAAACATGCCATTGCCCTTGTTGGAGCAACACACAGCCTGTGGTCGAGCAAGGCATCAGCCATAGTGGGGTGAGGCATAGCCCGTGGTCAAACAAGACATTGCACATGGTATAGCAAGGCACAGCCCGTGGTCAAGCAAGGCATATCCCATGGTAGAGCCAGGGCCAGCCTGTGGTTGAGCAAGGCATCGCTCGTGGTAGAGCAAGCCACAACCGATGGCCAACTGACGGCTATCTCCATGGTCAACCAAGGTATCACCCTTGTTAGAGCAAGGCATAGCCCATGGTTGGGTGAGGCACAGCTGTGGTCGAACAAGCCATTGCCCATGGTAGAGCAAGGCACAGCCCGTGGCCGACCAAGGGCTATCTGTGTTGTTGACCAAGCCATTGCCTGTGGTAGACCAAGGCACAGCCGATGGTCATGAAGGCATTGCCCAGGGCAGGGCAACACACAGCCCTCAGTAAACCAAGTGATTGCCCAGGGTAAAGCCAGGCACAACCCATCGTCAAGCAAGGCAATGCCCATGGTGGAGCAAGGCACAGGCTGTGGTCAAGCAAGTGATTGCCCATGGAGGAGCGAGGCACTGCCCGGTCAACCATGCCATTGCCCATGGTGGAGCAAGACATTGATCATGGTAGAGCATGGCACAGCCCATGGTCGAACAAGGCATCACCCATGGTAGAGCAAGGCACTGCCCGTGGTCGACCAAGAGCTGTCTCAGTGGTTGATCAAGGCATTGGCCCATGATCAACCAATGGTTGTCGCCATGGTTAAGCTAGGCATCAACCATGGTAGAGCGAGGAACTGCCTGTGAGTGATCGAGCACACAGCCCATAGTCGACTAAGGGCTGTCTGTTTGGTCAACCAAGTGATTGCTCGTGGTAGAGCAAGGGACAACCAGTGGTCGAGCAAGGCATCACCCATGGTAGAGCGAGGCACAGCTCATGGTGGTGCAAGGCATTGCCTGTGGAAGAGGAAGGCACTGCCTGTGAGTGACTGAGCACATGGCTCGTGGTTGACCAAGGCTTTCTCCGTTGTTGACCAAGCCATCGCCCATGGTAGAGCAAGGCACAACCTGTGGTAGAGCAAGGCACAGCCCTTGGTCAACATCCCATTGCCTGTGGTAGAGCAAGGCACATGCTGTGGCCGAACATCCCATTGCACATGGTAGGGCAAGGCATAGCCCGTGGTCGTGAAGGCATCGGCCATGGTGGAGCAAGGCATTGCTCATGCTATAGCATGGCACTGCGTGTGAGTGACCAAGCACAAAGCCACAGCCATCGCCCGTGTGAGAGCATGGCACAGCCCGTGGTCAAGCAAGGCATTGCCCATGGTAGAACAGGCCACAGCCTAGGGTGGAGCAAGGCATTGCCCAAGGTAGAGCGAGGCACTGCCAGTGAGCGACTGAGTGCATGGCCTGTGGTCGACCAACCCATAGCCTGTGTTAGAGCAAGGCACAGCCCATGGTCGAAAAGGCATTGCCCATGGTAGAGGGAGGTGCAATTGGTGGTTGAGAAGGCATCGCCCATGGTAGATCAAACCACAGCCCATGGTTGAACATCCCATTGCCCTAGGTAGAGCAAGGTGTTGCTCTTGGTAGAGCACGGCACAGCCTGTGGTAGATCAAGGCATCGCCTGAGGTAGAGCCAGGCACTGCCCATGAGAGACCAAGTGTTCAGTCCATGCTCAACCTAGCCATCACCCTGGAACTGCAAGGCACGGCCCGTGGTCAACCAAGGGCTGTCTCCATGGTCGACCAAGTTATTGCTTGTGCCAGAGTAAGGCATTGCCCATGGTTGACCGAGGGCTATCTCTGTGGTCGACCCAGCCATCACCCTTGGTCGAGCTAGGCATCATCCGTGGTAGAGCAATGCACAACGTGTGGTCGAGCACAGCATCGCCTGAGGTAGAGCCAGGCACTGCCCGTGAGCTACCAAGCACATAGCTCGTGGTCAACCAAGGGCTGTCTCCCTGGTTGACCAACCCATCACTCGTTGTAGAGTGAGGCACAGCCCATGGTCGAGTGAGGCATCACGTATGGTTGGGCAAGGCACAGCCCATGGTCATGCAGGGCATTGCCAAGGTAGAGCCAGGCACTGGTTGTGAGCGACTGAGCGCACAGCCCATGGAGGGCTGTCTCCAGGTTTGACCAAGCCATCGCTGGTGGCAGAGCAAGGCACAGTCATGGTCTGCAAGGCACCATCCATGGTAGAGCAAGGCACAGCATGTGGTCAAGCACCGCATCACCTGGGGTAGAGCCAGGCACTGCTGGTGAGCTACCGAGCACACAACCTGTGGTGAACCGAGGGTTGTCTCCCTGGTTGACCAAGTCATCACCCGTGGTAGAGAAAGGCACAGCAAGTGGTCAAGCAAGGCATCGCCTGTGGTTGGGCAAGGCATAGCTGTGGATGATCAAGGCATCACCTGTGGTAGAGTGATGCACAGCCCGTGGTGGACCAAGGCACTGCCTGTGGTCGACCAAGGGCTGTCGCCGTGGTCAATGAATGTGTCAACCCAGATCACCCAAGGGCTATCACCATGGACGAGCATGGCATCACCCATGGTTGAGGAAGGCACTGCCAGTGAGCAACTGAGTGCACAGCCCATGGTCGATCTCGGCATCACCGGTCATCGACCAAGGGCTATTGTCCGTGGTGGAGCAAGGAACTGCCCGTGAGCAAGCCGGTGCACAGCTCATGGTCGACCAAGCCATCGTCCTTGGTACAGCAAGGCACAGCCCATGGTCGAGCCAGGCATCACCCATGGTTGTTGGGCAAGGCACAGCTGGTGGTGGAGCAAGGCATCGCCCGTGGTCAACTCAGGGCTATTTCCGTGGTAGACCAAGGCATCGCCCGTGGTTGGCAAAGGCACAGCCCGTGGTCAAGTGAGGCATCTTCCATCGTAGAGCAAAGCACAGCCCATGGTTGAACATGCCATGGCCCTTGGTATTGCAAGGCCCAGCCCGTGGTCAAGCAAGGCATCACCCGAGGTAGAGCAAGGCACTGCCCATGAGAGACCATGCGTACAGTCCATGGTCGACCGAGCCATCACCTGTGGTAGAGCAAGGCACAGCTGGGTCAACCAACGGCGATCTCTGTGGTCAACCAAGCCATCACCTGTGGTAGGGTGAGGCACAGCTGTGGTCGAAGAAGCCATTGCCCATGGTCGAGCAAGCACAGCCCGTGGTCAAGCAAGGCATCTCCCTTGGTACAGCCAGGCACAGCCCGGGGTCAAGGAAGGCATTGCCCATGGCAGAGCAAGGCATTGCATGTGAACAACTGAGCACACAGCTGGTGGCTGACCGAGGGCTATCTCTGTGGTCAACCAAGCCATCATCCATCATAGAGCAAGGCACAGCCCATGGTCAACCAAGCCACTGCCTGGGGTAAAGCAAGGCATAGCTCATGGTCAATCAAGGCAACGCTCATAGCAGAGCAAGGCACAGGCCATAGTCGAGCTATTGCCGTGGTAGATCAATGTGTCGACCCATGATCAACCAAGGGTTGTCATCGTGGTCGAGGAAGGCATCGCCTGTGGAAGTGCAAGGCACTGCCCGTGAGTGCCCGAGTGCACAGCCTATGGTTGATGAGGGCATCACCCATGATTGACAAAGGGCTGTCACTGGGGTCAAGCAAGGCACTGCCCTTGTGCAACTGAGAGCACAGCCCATGGTTGATCGAGGGCTGTCTCCATGGTCGACCAAGCCATTGCCTGTGGGGGAGCAAGGCTCCACCAGTGGTAGAGCGAGGCACAGCCTGTGGTCAAGCGAGGCATCACCTGTGGTAGAGCCAGGCACTGCTCATCAGCGACCAAGTGCACAGTTGGTGGTCAACCAAGGCCGGTCTCCATGGTCAACCAAACCATCACTCATGGTAGCGCAAGGCATAGCCCATAGTTGAGCAACACATCACCTGTGCTAGAGCAAGGCACTGCCTGTGAGAGACCGAGAGCACAGCCCGTGGTTGACCGAGGGCTGTCTCCATGTCGACCAAGCCATTGCCTGTGGTAGAGAAAGGCCCAGCCTATGGTAGAGTGAGGCATTGCCCATGGTTGGGCAAGGCACAGACCGTGGTCGAACATGCCATGGTCCTTGGAAGAGCAACACATGGCCCTTGGTCGAGGAAGGCACTGCCCGAGAGAGACCGAGTGTATAGCCCATGGTTGATCGAGGAACACCGAGGCATAGCACGTGGTCAACCAACCCATGGCCGTGCTAGAGCAAGGCGTAGGCTGTGGTCAAGCAAGGCACTGCCCATGCTAGGGCAAGGCACAACGCATGGTCAAGTAAGGCATTACCCATGGTAGAGCGAGGCAGAACCTGTGGTTGAACATGCTATTGCCCTTGGTAGAGCAAGGCACAGCCTGCGGTAGACCATGGCATCACTCGAGTTAGAGACAGGCACTGCCCATGAGAGACCGAGTGCACAGCCCATGGATGACCGGGTGTTGTCTCTGTGGTTGACCAAGCCATCGCCCATGGTTGAGCAAGGCACAACCCATGCTCAAGCAAGGCATTGGCCGAGGAAGAGCCACGCACTGCCCATGAGCCACCAAGCACAGAGTCCATAGTCCACCGAGGGCTGTCTCTGTGCTTGACCAAGCCATCACCCATGGTAGAGTGAGGCACAGCCCATCATTGAGCAAGGCATCGCCTGCAGTAGGGCAAGGCACAGCCCTTGGCTGAGCAAGGCATTGCCTGTGGTTGACCAAGAGCTGTTGCTGTGGTTGATCAATGTGTTGACCCATGATTGACCAAGGGTTGTCGTCGTGGTCGAGGAAGACATCACCCATGGAAGCGCAAGGCACTGCCTGTGAGTGACCAAGTGCACAGCCTGTGGTCGATGAGGGCATCACCCATGATTGATGAAGGGCTGTTGCCGGGGTCAAGCAAGGCACTCCCCATGTGCAACCAAGAGCACGGCCCGTGGTCAATCGAGGGCTGTCTCCTTCGTCAACCAAGTCCTCATCTGTGGGGGTGAAAGGCAGTGCCCATGGTAGAGCGAGGCACAGCCTGTGGTTGAGCACGGCATCACCTGTGGTAGAGCAAGGCACTGCCTGTAAGCCCCTCAATGCTCGAACACGAATATGGCCACTATGCAGGTCCTCGATCGCATAGCAACCAGGGCCAGGATCGGGGAAAGACTGCTGAAGGATCATCTGGTATGGAAGGGCGAGGGGCAGGCGACACAGGCAAAGGGTTCTCCCATAAGCCTCGTCCCTAGTTGGACTGGCAAGTGATGTGTGCGGCTGTTCCCACAGGATGCGCTCAAGGGCGTGCGATGGGGACGCCCTAGGTTCTCGCAGGACTCGCTCCAAGGCGAGCTGGTAGACCACAGATGTGCAAGTGCTCCCGCAACACTCGCTCCAGGATGGGCGACCCGGTCGCTCTAGGAATGCCATAAGCCCCGCAAGTTCCCTAAGGATGGTCGCTCATGGTCGAGCAGCACTGCAGGCGCCAGGAACTGATCCAAGGTGTGCACATGGGCCCGGGGCCGAGCTGAGTGTCGGTGGCACTCAGCCGGACCAGACTGGATTAGGTTGTGGGGGCATGGGCTCCCGGTCAGAGGACTGACCGAAGACTGAGCTGGCAAGCAATCAGTCCAACTGCTGCTGTCAATCCAACTGCTGCAGTCACCATCTCCTGTTCGGTAGGTGGGAGAGGCATGGATGGCTGGTGCTGTGCAACCTGCCCCGCAAGGATAAATGGGGAGGCAGCCAGATGACCAGGACACACACACACGAGAAGGAACACACAGACACATTTCTGGCGAGCTAGCAAGCAAGTGGGCGAGCGAGCAAGCCAGATCAGGAGGAAGGAAGATTGGAGCAAAGGAAGGTAAGTCCTTGACAGAGAGCTGATCCAGGAAGGCCGGTAGCGCTGTCTCCAGTCCCTCCAGCCATGTGTGGACTCCTGGTGTGAGTTCACCTGTCCAAGTGAGGAGTGCAAGTGCCAGACGCACAAAGGCACATACTTGGAGTGTCCGTGTGGAATTGTGTAAGGGTTTTGCATATTCTTGTAATCCGGTTTGTGAATACAAGTGAGATTTCCCTTACCGTGTGCTGTTCGATTCTGTCCCTTCGTTGCTAAACCTCGCCGAGCTGTGTTGTTGCATGTGTTTGGGTTGGCTGAGAGTGTGCGAGACACTGCTCAGCACCATCGCAGGAACGGAAAATTTTGGGTAAAGTCCGACCCCTGTGACAGTTGGTATCAGAGCCACATTCAGCGGTAAGGCAAGCGTCTTCAACAACAAATGACCAGTGACCTGAATGTCACGCATGGACGCACTGAAGGATCAAGTTGCGGCCTTGGAAACGTCCCTCAGCAACATGTCTGGAGTTGCTGGAACAGTAGCAGAGGTCTTGGCATCCCTCGTTCCAGATGTTGCCCGGTTGAAGGAGGAAGTATGCATCCTCTGATGTGCACTGGCTACAGGAGCAGCCGAAGCAGAGGGATCTCGGGCAAAGGTAAGGATACCTGGACCCAAAGCCTTCACAGGCGCTCGGAGTTCCAAGGAACTCGAGAACTTGTTGTGGGACATCGAACACTACTTCAAGGCAGGAAAAGTTCCAGATGGGGAACAAGTCTCGATGGTTGTCATGTACCTGTCCAGAGATGCGAAGCTATCAGAGACTGGCCTTCGTTGAAGGGGGAACTCAAGGAGCAGTTCCTCCCCACGAACACTTCGTGGGCTGCTCGGGATGCGCTGTGCAACCTGAGGCAGACCGGCACGGTACGTGACTAGGTTAAGGAATTCAGTTCCTTGTTGTTGGATGTCATAGAGATGTCATTGGACAAGCTGTTCAACTTCATGCGGAGTCTTCAATTGTGGGCTCAACTTGAGCTGTGAAGGCAAGGAGTCCAAGACCTCCAGACTGCAATGGCGAAGGTGGATGCGCTGATCGACATCCGCGTAGCCAAAAATGACTCGAAGGGGAAGCAGGCTGAGAAGCCAAAGGACAAGGCGTCCAAGCCTGGCAAGAACGCAGGCAAAGGCGAGAAGAAGAAGCCACCCAAGGGGGACAAAGGGAAGGGGAAGGCAATGGAAGGCACGTCCCTAAAGGACCCCAAAACCCACCCTGGGTGCTTCATCTGCAACGGTCCCCATCATGCTCGTGAGTGCCCAAAGAGGGAGAAGCTGTCGGCCTTGGTAAACAGGACTGACTCCGACTCTGATGGCGAACAGACCAGAGTGGCACCACTCCAAATCCTTGGTGCCATCCGCTCGAGGAGGAAGGCACCGGAGCTGGGACTGATGTACGTACCGATGACCCTGAATGCCAAGGAGGCAGCGGTGATGGTGGATACAGGCACAACGCACAACTTCGTGTCGGATCGAGTTGTGCAAGCCTATGGACTGCAGATCCAGAAGCAAGCCAACCACATCAAAGCTATCAACTCCCAGAGCAGACCCGTGCTTGGGGTGGCCAAGGGAGTGCCCGTCTAGACTGGTGAGTGGTCGGGGAACATTGACATCATGGTCATTCCGATGAGTGACTTCGACGTTATACTTGGTAACAACTTTCTGGTGAAAGCTTGTGCATCAGTCATGCCACACTTGCCTGGTTCGTTGATTGCAGACCTGGAGAAGCCATGCTTTGTTCAGGGGTTTAAGGGCCTCAATCATGTGGAGGACATCCGGACCGAGAAGGTCTCGGCTATGCAAATAGCCAAAGGCTGGAAGAAGGGCCAGCTGACCTACCTTGCTACTATCCACGAGACAAAGCCCGAGCTGGGTGGGAATGCGGAAGTCCCGGACGTGGTGCAAGGGATCTGTCAGCCCCTTAATGCTCGGACACGGAAATGGCTGCCAAGCGGACCCTTGATAGCATGGCAGCCCGGGAAAGGATCGAGGGAAGGAATGCCAAAGGATCAATGGGATATATATAGGGCGAGGGCCAAGCTAAGTGGGAAGGCGAGCTGGACTTCCCCACTTCCCTAAAGACTCGGTCAGGAGTGAGCTGGACGCCCTAACCGCCCGGAAGACTTGTTCTCGGGCGAGGAAGGCGGACGACAGGTGGCGGGCCGTGCGGACCTGAGCACTCCCGCAAGACCCGGTCAAGGCCAAGTGGGCTGGACGCCCCAACCTCCCGAAAGACCCGTTCAAAGGCGAGCTGGCAAGCAACGGGCATGCGGGTTCTCCCGAAGACTCGCTAGGGAAGTCGCTCGGGGGCGAGCGACGCTAATGTTCCATGCAATTGATCCAAGGCAAGGGCGCGGTGCCCATGACCGAACTGAGTGCGGGTGGCACTCAGTCAGGCCCGATATACTCCGGTCGTGGAACGATGGAGTCTCGGTCAAGGTGCTGACCGAGGACTGTGCTGGCAGTCGATCTTATCCCTAGGAATAAGGGATAAGGGTGGTTATGGAAGCTGAGGTGTTCCCTAGAAACTAGGGATGAGGATTCCCCACCTGCAAGTATAAATAGCCCCCGGGTCCTAAGGTCGAGAAAGGCAGAAGGGGAGAGCAACTGGAGAGAGTTAGAGAGAACACTCTATCACCGATAGTCGAGCAAGGAAGTCCCGGCAACAGTGTGACCAGTCCCCCGACGCTGAGTGTGAACTCCCGGAGTGAAGTTCACCCGTCCAAGTGAGGAGTGCAAGTGCTGGAGTACGAGGCATATACTTGGACGTGGCCGTGCAAGGTCGTGTAAGGGTTTTGTGTGTTCTTGTAATTCGTGTTTGTGAATACAAGTGAGATTTCCCTTACCTTGCATTGTTCGATCTTGATCCTTGATTGCTAAACCTCGCCAAGCTATTTCGCTGCGTGTGTGTGCTTCGGGTTGGCTGAGAGTGCACGGGACACTGCTCAGCACCATCGCAGGAACGGAAAAATTCGGGTGAGTTCCGACCCCTGTGACAGCTGGTATCAGAGCTGCGTTCAAGCGGTGTGCGAGGATTGGAATAGCAAGCGAGCGGTGACTTGTGGATGTCCCGTATGGATGCGTTAAGAGATCGAATCACGGCTTTGGAAATGTCCCTCGGCAACACGTCTGGAGCCAACGGAACTGTGGCTGATGTTCTGGCAGCGCTAGTTCCAGATGTTGTTCGGTTGAAGGAGGAGGTGAGCGTCCTCCGACGTGCGCTGGCTGCTGGAGTAGCCGAAGCAGAGGGATCTCGGGCGAAGGTAAAGATACCTGAACCCAAAGCCTTTACAGGCGCTAGGAGTTCCAAGGAACTCGAAAATTTCTTGTGGGATATCGAGCATTACTTTGAGGCAGGAAGAGTTCCAGAGGGGGAACAAGTCTCAATGGCGGTCATGTACTTGGCGGGCGATGCAAAGCTCTGGTGGCGAACCCGAGAGCAGGACGCTGCTACCGGCGGGCGGCCACGCATCAGAGATTGGCCGGTACTGAAGAAGGAACTCAAGGAGCAGTTCCTTCCCACGAACACTTCGTGGGCTGCTCGGGATGCATTGTGCAACTTGAGGCAGACAAGTACGGTACGTGACTATGTGAAGGAATTTAGTTCCTTATTGCTTGATGTCACAGAGATGTCCGAGTTGGACAAATTGTTCAACTTTATGCGGGGTCTTCAATCGTGGGCTCAACTTGAGCTGCGAAGGCAAGGAGTCCAAGACCTCCAGACCGCAATGGCGAAGGCGGATGCGTTGGTGGACATCCGTATATCAAAGAGCGACCCGAAGGGGAAGCAGGCCGAGAAGGTGAAGGACAAGGCGGCCAAGCCTAGCAAGGGTGCTAGCAAAGCCGACAAGGGGAGAACGTCTAAAGGAGACAAGGGGAAGGGGAAGGCGACGGAAGGTTCGTTCCTTAAAGACCCCAAGACCCACCCGGGGTGCTTCATCTGCAACGGCCCCCATCGTGCTCGAGATTGCCCGAAGAGGGAGAAGTTGTCGGCCTTGGTGAATAGGACCGACTCCGACTCCGATGATGAGCAAACTAGAGTGGCACCTCTCTAAGTTCTCGGTGCCATTCGATCGGGAAGAAAGGCGCAGGAGCAGGGACTGATGTATATACCGATGACCCAGAACACCAAGGAAGTGGAGGCAATGGTGGACACTGGCGCAACGCACAACTTCGTGTCGGATCGTGTTGTGCAAGCTTACGGATTGCGGATCCAGAAGCAGGCCAGTCGCATCAAAGCCGTCAACTCTCAAAGCAGGCCGGTACTTGGAATGGCCAAAGGCGTGCCGGTGCAGATTGGTGATTGGTCAGGGGCCATTGATGTCATGGTCATCCCGATGGACGATTTTGACATAATACTCGGTAACAACTTTCTTGTGAAAGCTTGTGTTTCAGTCATGCCCCATGTGGCTGGTTTGTTCATTTCAGACCCGAGGAAGCCTTGCTTTGTTCGGGGATTTAAGGGCCTCAACCATGCGGAGGACATAAAGACCGAGAGGGTCTCGGCTATGCAAATAGCCAAAGGCTGGAAGAGGGGCCAGCCAACATACCTTGCAACGATCCATGAGTCAGAGCCCGAGCAAGGCACGAACGCGGACGTTCCTGACGTGGTGCAAGGTATTCTAGGCGACTTTTGTGACGTTATGCCTGAGGAGCTGCCCAAGGGCTTACCGCCAAGGCGGGCGGTAGATCACAAGATCGAGTTGATTCCGGGAACAAGGCCACCAGCGAAAGCCCCTTACCGGATGTCGCCTAAGGAACTGGAGGAGTTACGGAAACAACTCCAGGACCTACTGGAATCGGGGAAAGTTCAACCTTCGAAGGCGCCGTTTGGAGCGCCGGTGCTGTTCCAAGAGAAGCAGGACGGCACGATGCGGTTGTGTGTGGACTACCGCGGGCTGAACAAGATCACTGTGAAGAACAAGTACCCCGTGCCATTGATAGCAGACTTGTTCGATCGGCTAAGTGGAGCCGAGTTCTTCACCAAACTGGACCTGAGATCGGGATATTGGCAAGTTCGCATAGCGGAGGGCGACACGCCAAAGACGACCATGGTGACTCGGTATGGGTCATACGAGTTTATGGTGATGCCATTTGGCTTAACCAATGCACCAGCCACATTTTGCAATCTCATGAATGATGTGTTTCATGATGTTATAGACAAGTTTGTGGTTGTGTATCTCGATGACATTGTCATCTATAGTCGTTCCCTAGAGGACCATCTTGGGCATTTACGTTTTGTGTTCCAGCGGCTAAGGGAACACCGGCTATACGTAAAGAAGGAGAAGTGCGAGTTCTGCACCAAGGAAATCAACTTCCTTGGACACGTGATTGGCGGGGGCACGGTGAAGATGGATCCCCGAAAGGTGCAGGCCATTAGGGAGTGGGTGGCTCCCAACAAGGTGGGCGAATTGCGGAGTTTCCTAGGGTTGGCAAACTACTACCGCAAGTTCATTAAGGGATACTCGAAGTTGGTATCCCCTCTCACCGATCTACTGCAGAAGGGCAAACCGTGGACTTGGGATGCGGCATGCGCAGACACCTTCGAGAAGGTCAAGTCCCGGATTGTGGCCGAGCCTGTGCTGAAGCTGCCGGACTTCGATAGGGCGTTCGAAGTCCATACGGATGCTTCGGATCATGCTGCAGGCGGAGTGTTGGTGCAAGATGGGCACCCGGTAGCATTCGAGAGCTGGAAATTGAAGCCGGCTGAGCAACGCTACTCCGCGCACGAGAAGGAAATGTTGGCGGTTGTGCATTGCCTACGGGCATGGCGGGTATACTTACTCGGCACCTCTTTTGTGATCAAGACGGATAATGTTGCAAACACTTTCTTCAAGACGCAGAAGAAGTTGTCCCCAAGGCAGGCCCGGTGGCAAGAGTTCCTGGCCGAGTATGACTTCGAGTGGGAGCATAGGCCAGGGCGCCACAACCAAGTTGCCAACGCTTTGAGCAGGAAGGCAGTAGAGACGATTGCTGCGCTTACCCAATTGGAGTCCACCTTCGTAGGCAAACTGAAAGATCAGGCGAAGGAGGATCGGGTATACCAAAAGTTGGTTGCGCAGGTTCAAGATGGTACCGTGCGGAGGTACTGGCTTGAAGATGGCTTGCTTTACGCGAAGGGTGGTCGCGTATTTGTCCCCGGCGGAGGGCTGAGGACGCAGCTATTGCGCGAACATCATGATGCGCAATGGGCTGGGCATCCTGGACGGGAAAGGATGCTGGCGCTGTTGGCACGCTCCTACTTCTGGCCGAAGATGGAGAACGACGTTGAGCTTTACGTCAAGACTTGTCTTATTTGTCAACAAGACAAGGCGGAACGGCGCATTGAGGCGGGCTTGTTGCAGCCTTTGCCTATTCCAGAGAAACCTTGGGTATCGGTTTCTATGGACTTCATCAGTGGCTTCCCTGAGGTTAAGGGTTTTGATGGAGTTATGGTTGTGGTAGATAGGTTCTCGAAGTATGGGATCTTCAGGCCTACCCCAAAGAATTGCTCTGCAGAAACGGCGGCGGAAGAGTTCTACCGCCACTTGGTCAAGCTGTTTGGGATCCCGACGGACATTGTGAGTGATCGAGACGCACGGTTCACCGGGAGGTTTTGGACCCATCTCTTCAATATGATGGGGACAAAACTAAAGTTCTCAACGGCAAACCACCCGCAGACGGACGGCCAAACGGAGAGGATGAACCAGCTGCTGGAAGAGTACCTACGACACTATGTCACGGCCAGTCAGCGGAATTGGCTGGAACTGTTGGACACGGTGCAGTTTTGTTACAACTTGCACCGTTCCTCAGCCACTGGGTTCAGTCCGTTTGAGCTCGCTTTGGGCTATCAACCATTGACCCCTTCCGAAGTGGCCCTACAAAGGAAGGAAGGGTCATGTCCTGCTGCATACCGTTTTGCCCGGAATAAGCAGGAAATGCTCGAGGAAGCACAGGACAGCCTTGCCAAAGCTGTCCGCCGCATGAAGAAATATGCGGACCAGGGGCGTCGACCGCTAGAATTTCAGGTCGGTGACAAGGTCATGCTGAAATTGACGCCCCAAATATGGAAGAAAGTGACGAGCAAGAGATGGCATAAGGGCCTCATTCAGCGGTATGATGGGCCATTCGAGGTGGTGAAGCGAGTTGGAGCAGTGGCTTATCGCTTAGCACTACCCGAGAGGATGAAGATTCATCCGACTTTCCATGTCAGCTTCCTAAAGCCCTACCATGAGGATGCGGATGCGGACCGCGTTAGGACAAGACGTGCGCCATTGAATGTACGCACGGAATTTGAGAGGGAGGTTGACCGTGTGCTGGACCGACGGGTGTTGGGTTACAGCAAGAAGAACCGGAGAACGGAGTACCTGGTTCTATGGAAAGGGTTGCCAATGTCGGAAGCGAGTTGGGAAAAGGAGGCTACACTCTGGCAGTTCGAGGACAAGATCCAGGAGTACCTCCACTCTATTCCGACGAGGGCGTCGGCTTCCTCAAGTGGGGGAGGTTTGTCGGCCCCTTAATGCTCAGACACGGAAATGGCTGCCAAGCGGACCCTCGATAGCATGGCAGCCCGGGAAAGGATCGAGGGAAGGAATGCCAAAGGATCAATGGGATATATATAGGGCGAGGGCCAAGCTAAGTGGGAAGGCGAGCTGGACTTCCCCACTTCCCTAAAGACTCGGTCAGGAGTGAGCTGGACGCCCTAACCGCCCGGAAGACTTGTTCTCAGGCGAGGAAGGCGGACGACAGGTGGCGGGCCGTGCGGACCTGAGCACTCCCGCAAGACCCGGTCAAGGCCAAGTGGGCTGGACGCCCCAACCTCCCGAAAGACCCGTTCAAAGGCGAGCTGGCAAGCAACGGGCATGCGGGTTCTCCCGAAGACTCGCTAGGGAAGTCGCTCGGGGGCGAGTGACGCTAATGTTCCATGCAATTGATCCAAGGCAAGGGCGCGGTGCCCATGACCGAACTGAGTGCGGGTGGCACTCAGTCAGGCCCGATATACTCCGGTCGTGGAACGATGGAGTCTCGGTCAAGGTGCTGACCGAGGACTGTGCTGGCAGTCGATCTTATCCCTAGGAATAAGGGATAAGGGTGGTTATGGAAGCTGAGGTGTTCCTTAGAAACTAGGGATGAGGATTCCCCACCTGCAAGTATAAATAGCCCCCGGGTCCTAAGGTCGTGAAAGGCAGAAGGGGAGAGCAACTGGAGAGAGTTAGAGAGAACACTCTATCACCGATAGTCGAGCAAGGAAGTCCCGGCAACAGTGTGACCAGTCCCCCAACGCTGAGTGTGAACTCCCGGAGTGAAGTTCACCCGTCCAAGTGAGGAGTGCAAGTGCTGGAGTACGAGGCATATACTTGGACGTGGCCGTGCAAGGTCGTGTAAGGGTTTTGTGTGTTCTTGTAATTCGTGTTTGTGAATACAAGTGAGATTTCCCTTACCTTGCATTGTTCGATCTTGATCCTTGATTGCTAAACCTCACCAAGCTATTTCGCTGCGTGTGTGTGCTTCGGGTTGGCTGAGAGTGCACGGGACACTGCTCAGCACCATCGCAGGAACGGAAAAATTCGGGTGAGTTCTGACCCCTGTGACAGGATCCTAGGCGACTTTTGTGATGTTATGCCCAAGGAACTGCACAAGGGCTTACCGCCAAGGTGGGCGGTAGATCACAAGATCGAGTTGATTTCGGGAACAAGGCCACCTGCTAAAGCACCTTACCAGATGTCACCTAAAGAGCTGGAGGAGTTGCGGAAACAACTCCAGGACTTGCTGGATTCGGGGAAAGTTCAACCCTCCAAGGTGTCCTTTGGAGCGCCAGTGCTGTTCCAGGAGAAGCAAGACGACACGCTGCGGTCGTGCGTGGACTACCGTGGGTTGAACAAAATCACCATGAAGAACAAGTACCCAGTGCCATTGATTGCAGACTTGTTCGACCGCCTCAGTGGAGCCGAATTCTTCACCAAGTTGGACCTGAGATCAGGATACTGGCAGGTTCACATAGCGGAAGGTGAGGAGCCAAAGACAACAATGGTGACTCGGTATGGGTCCTATGAGTTTAGGGTTATGCCGTTTGGCTTAACCAATGCACCAGCCACATTTTGTAATCTCATGAATGATGTGTTTCATGATATAATAGACAAGTTTGTGGTTGTGTATCTCAATGATATTGTTGTCTATAGTCGATCTCTAGAGGAACATCTTGGGCATTTACATTTTGTGTTCCAGCGGTTAAGGGAACACCGGCTGTACGTAAAGCAGGAAAAATGAGAGTTCTGCACCAAGGAAATGAACTTCCTTGGCCACATGATTGGTGGGGGCATGGTGCGGATGAATCCCCGGAAGGTGCAAGCCATGAAGGAGTGGACTGCTCCAACTAAGGTGGGTGAGCTGCGGAGTTTCCTTGGATTGGCAAACTATTACCGCAAGTTCATCAAGGGATACTCGAAGCCGGTATCCCTGCTCACCGATCTGCTGCAGAAAGGCAAACCATGGACTTGGGATGGGGCATGTGTGGATGCCTTTGAGAAGATCAAGTCCCGGATCGTGGCCGAACCTGTGCTAAAGCTTCTGGACTTTGACAGGCCGTTCGAAGTCCATACGGATGCTTCTGATCATGCTGCAGGCGGAGTGCTGGTGCAAGATGGACACTTGGTGGCATTTGAGAGCTGGAAGCTGAAGCCAGCCGAGCAACGCTACTCCGCGCACGAGAAGGAAATGTTGGCAGTTGTGCACTGCCTGCGAGCTTGGCAGGTATATCTACTCGGCACTTCTTTTGTGATCAAAACTGATAATGTTGCAAACACTTTCTTTAAGACATAGAAGAAGCTGTCCCCAAGGCAGGCCCAGTGGCAGGAGTTCCTGGCCGAGTATGACTTCGAGTGGGAGCATAGGCCGGGGTGTCACAAACAGGTTGTCGACGCATTGAGCAGGAAGGCAGTGGAGACGGTTGCTGTGCCGACCCAATTGGAATCCGACTTCGTAGGCAAACTGAAGGATTAGGCAAAGGAGGATCGGTTATACCAGAAGCTGGTCGCGCAAGTCCAAGAGGGTACCGTGAGGAGGTACTGGCTTTAGGATGGCTTACTGCACGCGAAGGGTGGTTACGTATTCGTCCCCAGCGGAGGGCTGCGGACTCAGCTGTTGCACGAACATCATGATGGGCAATGGACTGGGCATCCCGGATGGGAAAGGATGCTCGCACTATTGACCTATTCCTACTTCTGGCCGAAGATGGAGAACGATGTTGAACTCTTTGTCAAGACGTGTCTTGTTTGCCAACAAGACAAGGTCGAGCGACACACTGAGGCAGGCTTGCTGCAGCCTTTGCCTATTCTAGAGAAACTTTGGGTGTCGGTTTCTATGGACTTCATCAGTGGCTTCCCCGAGGTTAAGGGCTTTGATGGAGTTATGGTTGTGGTAGACAGGTTCTCAAAGTAGGGGATCTTCAGGCCTACCCCAAAGAATTGCTCGACAGAGATGGCAGTAGAAGAATTCCATTGCCATGTGGTTAAGCTATTCAGGATCCCAACGGACATTGTGAGCGATCGAGATGCGCGGTTCACCAGGAGGTTTTGGACTCATCTCTTCAACATGATGGGGACGGAGCTAAAGTTCTCAACAGCAAACCACCCGCAGACGGATGGCCAAACGGAAAGGATGAACCACCTGCTGGAAGAGTATTTGCGGCACTATGTCACTGCCAGTCAGCGGAATTGGCTGGAACTCCTAGACACGGCGCAGTTTTTGCTACAACCTGCACTAGTCCTCGGCAACTGGGTTCAATACGTTTGAGCTTGCCTTGGGCTACCAACCATCGACCCCTTCCGAAGTGGCCCTTCAGAAGAAAGAAGGGCCATATCCTGCTGCCTACCACTTTGCCCGGAACAAGTAGAAAATGCTCGAGGAAGCACAAGACAGCCTCGCTAAAGATGTCGGCCGCATGAAGAAATATGCGGACCAAGGGTGTCGACCGTTGGAATTTCAGGTTGGTGACAAGGTCATGCTGAAGTTGACACCCCAAATTTGGAAGAAAGTGACGAGCAAAAGATGGCACAAGGGCCTCATCCAGTGCTATGATGGGCCATTCGAGGCTGTGAAGTGAATTGGAGTGGTGGCTTACCGCTTAGCATTGCCCGAAAGGATGAAGATTCATCCTACCTTCCATGTCAGCTTCTTGAAGCCTTACCACAAGGATGCGCATGCAGAACGCGCAAGGGCAAGGCGAGCTCCGTTGAATGTACGCACGGAGTTGGATAAGGAGGTTGACCGGGTGCTGGACCGATGTGTGTTGGGATATAGGAAGAAGAACCGGAGAACGAAGTATCTGGTTCTATGGAAAGGTTTGCCAAGGTCGGAAGCAAGTTGGGAGAAGGAGGCAACACTCTGGCAATTCAAGGAGAAGATCCAGGAGTACCTCCACTCTATTCCGACGAGGGCGTCGGCTTCCTCAAGTGGGGGAGGTTTGTAAGCCCCTCAATGCTTGAACACGAATATGGCCGCCATGCGGGTCCTCGATTGCATAGCAACCGGGGCTAGGATCAGGGAAAGACTGCCGAGGGATCATCTGGTATGGAAGGGCAAGTGGGCAGGCGACACGGGCAAAGGGTTCTCCCATAAGCCTCATCCCTAGTTGGACGGGCGTGTGACGGGGACGCCCTAGGTTCTCACAGGACTCGCTCCAAGGTGAGCTGGTAGACCACAGATGCATGAGTGCTCCCGCAACACTTACTCTAGGATGGGCGACCTGGTCGCTCTAGGAATGCCATAAGCCCCGCAAGTTCCCTAAGGATGGTCGCTCATGGTTGAGCGGCACTGCGGGCGCCAGGAACTGATCCAAGGCGTGTGCACAGGCCCAGGGCCGAGCTGAGTGTCGATGGCACTCAGCCAGACCAGACCGGATTAGGTTGTGGGGGCATGGGCTCCCAGTCAGAGGACTGACCAGAAGACTGAGCTGGCAAGCAATCAGTCCAACTGCTGCAGTCACCAACTCCTGCTTGGTAGGTGGGAGAGGCATGGCTGGCTGGTGCTGTGCAACCTGCCCCGCAAGGATAAATGGGGAGGCAGCCAGACGACCAGGACACACACACACGAGAAGGAACACACAGACACATTTCTGGCGAGCAAGCAAGCAAGCGGGCAAGTGAGCAAGCCAGATCAGGAGGAAGGAAGATTGGAGCAAAGGAAGGGAAGTCCTTGACAGAGAGCTGATCCAGGAAGGCCGGTAGCGCTGTCTCCAGTCCCTCCAGCCGTGCGTGGACTCCCGGGGTGAGTTCACCTGTCCAAGTGAGGAGTGCAAGTGCCAGACGCACAAAGGCACATACTTGGAGTGTCTGTGTGGAATCGTGTAAGGGTTTTGCATATTCTTGTAATCTGGTTTGTGAATACAAGTGAGATTTCCCTTACCATGTGCTGTTCGATTCTGTCCCTTTGTTGCTAAACCTCACCAAGCTGCATTGTTGCGTGTGTTTGGGTTGGCTGAGAGTGTGCGAGACACTGCTCAGCACCATCGCAGGAATGGAAAATTTTGGGTAAAGTCCAACCCCTGTGACACTGCCCATGAACAACCAAGTGCACGGTCAGCGGTCAACCAAGGCCAGTCTCCATGGTCAACCAAGCCATCACTCATGGTAGGGCAAGGCATGGCTCATAGTTGAGCAACGTATCACCCATGCTAGAGCGAGGCACAGCCTGGGGTCGGCCAAGCCATGGCCCATGGTAGAGCAAGGCACAGCTGGTGGTGGAGCATGGCATCGCTCGTGGTCGAGCAAGGCACTGCCCATGAGAGACCAAGCACACTGCCCGTGGTCGACCGAGGGCTGTCTCCGTGTTGGCCAAGCCATCACCCATGGTAGAGAAAGGCACAACCTGTGGTCGAGCAAGGCATCACCTAGGGTAGGGCAAGGCACCGCTCATGGTTGAGCAAGGCATGGCTCGTGGTCAACCAAGGGCTGTCTCCGTTGTCAGCCAAGCCATCACCCGTGGTAGAGCATGGCACAGCCAGTGGTGGAGTAAGGCATTGCATGTGGTAGAGCAAGGCGTCGCCCGTTAGCAACTGAGCACACTGCCTGTGGTTGACCGAGGGCTGTCTCTGTGGTGGAACAAGCCATTGCCTGTGGTAGAGCGAGGCACTGCCCATGGTCAAACAAGCCTTCATCCATGGTAGAGCCTGGCACAGCCCGTGGTCGAGCAAGGCATCACCCATGGTAGAGCGAGGCGCAGCCTGTTGTTGACCAAGCCATCGCCAATGATAGAGTAAGGCATTGCCAGTGTTCATCGCCTGTGGTACAGCGAGGCACAACCCATGGTCGACCAAGAGCTGTCGCCTTGGTCGATCAAGGGATTGCCCCATGATCGACCAAGGGCTATTGTCGTGGTCGAGTAAGGCAACGACTGTGGTAGAGAGGCAATGCCCATGAGTGAGTGAACGCATAGCCTGCGGTTGACCGAGGGCTGTCTGGGTGGTCAACCAAGGCACTGCCTGTGGTCAACCAGGAGCTATTGCCATGGTCAATCAACGTGTCTACCCTTAATCGATGAAGGGCTATCGCCATGGTCAAGCAGGGCATTGGTTGTGGTGGAGCCAGGAACAGCCCTTGCACGACTGAACGCACAGCCCGTGGTCAACCGAAGGCTGTCTTCGTGGTTGACCCAGCCATCGCCTGTGGTTGAGCAAGCTATGGCCAGTGGTAAGGCATTGCTCATGGTAGGGCAAGGCACTGCATGTGAGGGACTGAGCACATAGCCCATAGTTGACTGAGGGCTGTCTCTAGCAATCACCCGTGCTAGAGTTAGGCATAGCCCATGGTTGAGCAAGGCATCACTTGAGGTAGAGTGAGGCACAGCCCATGGTCAAACAAGGCATCGCTCAGGGTTGAGCAAGGCACCGCCCATGGTTGAGCAAGGCACGGCCTGTGGTAGAGCAAGGTGCGGCTCGTGGTCAACTGAGGGCTGTCACCATGGTTGACCGACCCACTGCCCATGGTACAGCAAAGCACAGTCAGTGTTGGAGCAAGGCATTGCTCATGGTAGAGCAATGCATCACCCAAGAGCAACTGAGCACACAGCCCATGGTCAACCGAGGGCTGTCACCATGGTCGACCAAGCCATCGCCCGTGGTAGGGCAAGGCCCAGCCTGTGGCTGAGCAAGGCATTGCCTGTGGTTGGGCAAGGCACAGCCCATTGTCAAACAAGCCATTGCCCATGGTGGAGCATGGCATCTCCCATTGTAGAGCCAGGCACAGCCTGTGGTCAAGCAAGGCAATGCCTGTGGTACGGCCAGGCATAGCTGGTGGTCGACCAAGCCATCGCCCGAAGTAGAGTGACGCACCGCTTGTTGTCAAACAAGCCATCGCCACGGTAGAGCCTGGCACATCCTGTGGTTGAGTAAGGCAAGGCCCATGGTAGAGCGAGGCATAGCTCATGGTCGACCAAGCCATTGCCTGTGGTCGAGCAAGGCACAACCTGTGTTTGAGCAAGGCATTGCCTGTCGTAGTGCAAGGCACAGCCCATGGTCGAGCAAGCCATTGCTGTGGTACAGCACAGGACAACCTGTTGTCGAGCATGGCAACACCCATGGTAGAGCCAGGCACAACCCGTGGTCGAGCAGGGCATCGCCCATGCTAGAGCATGGCACTGGCCATAGTCGACCAAGCGCTGTCCCTGTGGTCAATCAAGGCATCGCCCAATGACCAAACAAGACCTGTAGCCGTTGTCAAGCAAGGGATCACCCATGGCAGAGCAGGGCACTGCCCGTGAGCAATTGTGTGCACAGCCCATGGTTGATCAATGCATCAACCATGATCGACCAAGGGCTGTTGCTGTGGTTGACCAAGGCATTGACCATGGTAGAGCAAGGAACTGCCTGTGAACGACCAAGTGCACAGCCTGTGGTTGACCGAAGGCAGGCTCCATGGTCAATGAAGCCATTGCCTGTGGGAGAGTGATACACAGCCCGTGCCGGACTGAGAGCTGTCTCCATGGTTGACCAAGCCATCGCCCATGGTAGAGCAAGGTACAGCCTGTGGTTGAGCTAGGCATTGCCCGTGGTTGGGCAAGGCACAACCCATGGTCGAGTAAGGCATCGCCAGTGGTCAACTGAGGGCTGCCTCCATGGTCGACCAAGGCATCGCCCATGGTTGGAAAAGGCACAGTCCGTGGTCGAGCAAGGCCCAGCCCATGGAGACTGCCCTCGGAAGCTTTGCTTGGCCATGGAGACTGCCCTCGGAAGACCACGGGCTGCACCTTGCTCTACTACGGGCTGCACCTAGCTCAACCACTGGATGCGCCTCGCTCTACAATGAGCAATGCCTTGCTCGAGCACAGGCTCTGGCTGGCCCCATGGGCAATGCTTATCTCTACCACAGGCAATGCCTTACTTGACCACAGGCTGTGCCTTGCCCTGCCATGGGTGATGGCTTGGTTGAACACGGAGACAGCCCTTGGTTGACCACAAGCTGGGCCTTTCCCCACCATGGGTGATGCCTTGCTTGACCACTGGCTGTGCCTTGCTCTACCATGGGTGATGGCTTGGTTGACCACGGAGACTGCCCTCGATCGAACACGGGCTGCCCCTCACTCTATCACCAGTGATGCATTGCTCGACCATGGGCATTGACTTGGTTGGCTATAGAGACAGCCCACAGTCGACCATGGGCTGTGTGCCTCGTCGCTGACAGGCAGTACTGAGCTCTACCACCGGTGGTGCCTCGCTCGACCACAGGCTGGGCCTAGCTCCATGTCACGGAGCCGTGCCGGTCACAAATTTTTCCGCACCCCGCAAGGCGTCAACACACCGTTTGTTGACCAGCCACACACACACCGCGCGTATCGTCGTGGCCAAACGATCAGGGAACTGAAGAAGCAACACCGAGTGACACAATAACACAATTGGGAAAATGCAACTTGTATTCACATCTATTACAAGTACATGAAAAACCCAATCCCAGATCAGAACACTTACACGCAACCTCACGAGCCTATGCCTCACAGTCTCCTACTGCTTGCACTCCCTACTCGTCTCATGTCTTCCTTCAAGAACACCGGGTCGCTGCCCAACTCGACTTCCCCTCCCGTGGAATCTCAGGCTCGTCATGCTCCTCGACTGATCTGGTCGCTCCTGGTTCTCTCCTCGCCTCTACTTGGAGTCTGGTGTCTCTCACCTCTTCTGGTCCCCCTTCCCGAATGAGGCCGACTCCCTTTTATAGAGGAGCCGAGCAAATCTTCCCTGGCAACCGATGGGAGGATCCCTTGATTCTCTCCATCATATCTTGACCTGTTGAATCTACGATTCTTCAAGATTGCCTCCATGACAAATTGACTGCCATATCCCGGGAGGATCTTCCCGGATTTCCTGGATTGACTTGGCGCCAGCTTAGCCTCGTCGTCCAGGTTCATCCCCTCTCTAGGGTCCACATCCCTGATCCCCTCCTAGGATCACGGTCGTCTGATTGCTGCATCCAACGGTGCTCGAGCCTGGTCAAGGATATAGCCGATCCCCACAAGTCGTCAACTCCCCTGCTGCTAAGTGCTGAGCCTCCCTTAGCGTCTGCCGGGCCTATTGAGGTATGCGCACTCCTGGAGTGCCCTTGCGCAGTTGTATCAGGTTCCATGAACCTCCTAGAGCCTGGCACCATGCCTTGCTCGTGGGCATCCTCACTACCCACCCGCGCATTCGCCGACTTGTGCCTTGTTGCACTCCCTTGCCACAATCTGGTCCTTTGGCACACTACTGAGCCTTTGATCAACCATCCTCTTCACGAGTGCCTTCGTGCATGCTTGTGTGACCATCTCCAGACTTGCCTGCTTCATGGACTTGCAATTCTCTCAACACCATGCACCTGGTTGACCGCACATCCTTGCGTGCAGGCTTATGCGCCACCACTACCCCGAGGCATGGACCTGTGGTGCGCATTCTCCGGGCTAGAGCTCAAGGGTCTAACAAACCTCTCCCAACCAAGGGATTCGACGCCCTCGTCAAATGAGACTCTCGGTACCACCGGATGAGGTCTTCGTATTGCCATAGTGTGACATCCTTCTCCCAAGTCGCCTCTAACTTGGGTAGGTCCTTCCACTTGACCAAGTAATCCGTCCTCCTGTTCATCTTGTTGTAACCCAGCACTCGGTGATCAAGTATGTCTTCCACCTCCTTGTTGAGTTCCTTCCTCACGGTGAGAGGGGCGTGCTTCACCTTGTTGCGCTCCGGATGCTCCTTGTCCTGATGGTAAGGCTTAAGGAAACTGACGTGGAATGTCGGGTGCACCTTCATCCTCTCTAGTAGTGCTAGCCGATAGGCTACTGCCCAACTCTCTTGATCACTTCAAAGGGTCCGTCATACCGCTGGAACAAGCCCTTATGCCAGCGCTTGTTCGTGATCTTCTTCCAGATCTGTGGGGTGAGCTTCAACATCACTAAGTCCCCCACCTGGAACTCCAGCGGCCTCCAGTTCCTGTCCGCATACTTCTTCATTCGCTTGGTAGCTTTGGCGAGGCTATCTCTTGCCTCTTCAAGCATCTCCTGCTTGTCGCGCGTGAATCGATATGCGGCCGGGCACGGCCCTTCCTTGCGCTGCAACACCACCTCCTGCGTTAGCGGTTGGTAGCCCATTGCTAACTCAAACGGGCTATGACCTATTGCAGAGGAGCGGTTCAAGTTGTAAGACAACTGAGTGGAGTCAAGCAAGTCTAACCAATTCCGTTGACTTGCTGAGACATAGTGCCTCAAGTACTCCTCCAGCAGCGCATTCACTCGTTCTGTCTGGCCGTCTGTCTGTGGATGATTGGCCGTTGAGAACTTCAGTTCGGATCCTAGCAGTCCGAACAAACACGTCTAGAAGTTGCCTGTGAACCGAGCGTCTCGGTCACTCACTATCTCCGTCGGCACTCCAAAGAGCTTCACCACGGAGCGATAGAAAGCCTCAGCTTGCAATTCTTGGTTACAGGGGTGAAAATCATGTACTTGGAGAAGCCGTCCACGACCACCATCACCGCCATATAACCCCTCACTTCTGGAAATCCGGACACAAAGTCCATGGAAACTGATACCCAAGGCTTCTTTGGCACTGCCAAGGGTTGTAGGAGACCGGCCTCTGCTCGCCTCTCCACCTTGTCTTGTTGACAAACGAGACAAGTCTTTATGTATAACTCCACGTCGTCGGCCATCTTTGGCCACACATAGGACCTCGACAATAGGGCTAGCGTCCGCTCGCGGCCTGGATGTCCAGCCCAAGGACTGTCGTGACTCTCCTTCATCAGCTGGTAGCGCAATCCCTCTCCGCTAGGGACAAGCAAACGGCCACCTTTGCCATAAAGCAGCCCATCTTCCAGCCAATACTGCCTCACCGTCCCGTCCTTGACTTGCTCCACTAGGAGTTGATAGGTCTTGTCCCCTAGTGTAGCGATCTTGACCTCCTGGAGGAAGTCGGAGGTTACTTGAGTCAAAGCCGCCACCTGGTCCGAAGCCTTCCGATTGAGGGTGTACGCAACAAACGCCACTAGGTTGTGCCTCCCCGGTCGGTGTTCCCACTCAAAGTCATACTCTGCTAGGAACTCTTGCCACCGCGCTTGCCTGGGTGACAACTTCGGTTGTGACTTGAAGAAGGTATTGGCGACGTTGTCCTTCTTGACCATGAATGTGGTTCCTAGCAAGTACACTCGCCACACCCTCAAGCAATGCACCACAGCCAGCATCTCCTTCTCATGTGCTGAGTAGCGCTGTTCAGCCGGCTTCAACTTCCAACTCTCGAATGCTACGGGATGTCCGTCTTGCACGAGAACTCCTACAGCACGATCTGAGGCATCCGTATGCACCTCAAATGGCTTCTCAAAGTCCGGGAGCTTGAGCATGGGCTCCGTCACAATGGCGGTCTTCACCTTGGAGAATGCCACTTCACAATCCTCATCCCATGTCCACTTCTACTCCTTCCGCAGCAGATCAGTCAAGGGACTCACTTTCTTTGAGTACCCCTTGATAAACTTGCGGTAGTAGTTGGCCAGCCCAAGAAACTCCGCAACTCGGACACCGACTTTGGTGGAGGCCAATCCTGGATTGCCTGCACCTTCTTGGGGTCCATCCGCACCTGCCCTTGGCCGATCACATGGCCAAGGAATCGGATCTCCTGCATGCCAAACTCGCACTTCTCCCTCTTCACATACAGGGAGTGTTGCCTAAGCCGCTCAAAAACAGCCTGCAAGTGCTGCACATGTTGTGCCAAGTCCCTGCTATACACGACAATATCGTCCAAATAGACGACCACAAACTAATCCAGCATGTCGTGAAACACATCATTCATCAAGTTGCAGAATGTGGCAGGAGCATTGGTTAAACCGAATGGCATTACCAGGAATTCAAAGGATCCATAACGAGTTACCATTGTGGTCTTGGACTCGTCTCCTTTGGCGATGCGGACTTGCCAATATCCTGAACGTAAGTCTAGCTTGGAGAAGACCCTCGCCTCACCTAGGCGATCAAACAGGTCTGCAATCAAGGGCACCGGGTACTTGTTCTTTACGTGACCTTGTTCAATCCACGGTAGTTGACACACAACCGAAGAGAGCCATCCTACTTCTCTTGGAACAACATCGGGGCTCCATAAGGGGCTTTGGAGGGCTGGATCTTTCCCGCATCCAGCAACTCGGTCAGCTGACTCCGCAGCTCTACCAGCTCCTTCAGGGGACATCCGGTATGGGGCTTTGGCTGGGGGAACTGTGCCTGGCAGTAGTTCTATCTTGTGATCTACTGCTCGGCACGGCGTAGCCCTCCTGGCAACTCCTCCGGCATCACATCCTGGAATTGCCCGAGCACTTCCACAACCTTGTGCGGAATCTCCTGGTCCGCCTCTGTCTCCTACACGTCCACTTCCCTGATAGCTGCAAGGTAAGTGGGATACCCCTTCTTCATTCCTCGTGCCAATTGCATTGCAGATACCTTCTCTGTGGCTACCTCCTCGGAGCGTGCAAGGCCTCGGTATCCTTGCACAAAACAGGGTCGTCGAGGATCTCCAATGACGATGCCTCCCACATGAGGCATGATGGTGATTGATGCATCTGCAAAGAAGCTATTCCCAAGGATGAAGTCGTAATCATCCAAAGGAACCACCATCAGATCGACTGTACCCTCCCAAGCCTCTATCTTGATGGGCACATCCCTTGCCAACCCACCCATTGGTTGGCTCTTGGAGTTCACCGCCTTCAATCGGCTGTGAGAGCGCTCCACTCATAACTCCAAGGTTCGTATCATCCGATCTGATACGAATGTGTTGGTGGCACCAGTATCCACCAAGGCTGACATCCACCTGCCATTCAAGGTTACATCCACGAACAACAAACTGTGGCGTACCTTCGGGCGCTCACTCTACATAGCGCCGAGGGCCTGCAGTGGGGGCAACACGCTGCACTTGGTCCTCGTCAGAGTCATCCGACCGTAGGGCAGTAACCTTCCCCTCCCGCTTTGGGCACTCCTTTGCCCTATGGGGTCCGTTACATATGAAGCAGCCTGGGTGCGTCCGAGGATCCTTCCTTCCGTTGGCTCCCTCGATCACCTTCGCCTTCCCCTTGTCTGGTTGGGTCAGCTGCTTCTCCTTGCCCTTCCCTGACTTTCCTTTCAGGTAGGACTTGGACTTCTTGTCCTTGTCCATCGGCTGGGCCTTCTTAATCCCCTCCTCGGCACGAGCAATCCGTAAGTCCAGCAGTGCGTCCACCGAAGCTAAGGCAGAAGGAAGGTCTCTCACCCCTTGCCTCCTTAGCTCGAGTTGAGCCCAAGGTTGCAATCCCTTCAGGAACGTGTACAGCTTGTCCGTCTCTGACATATCCGTCATGTCCAGCATCAGTGCGCTAAACTCCTTCACGTAGTCCCGCACTGGTCTGCTGTGCCTCAGCTTGGCCATCGCATCCCGAGCAAGCCATGCTGTGTTGCTCGGCAGGAACTGCTCTTTCAGCTCCTTCTTCAGTGCCTCCCAGGTCTCCATCCGGGGTCTACCTGCACTGAGATCATCTTGGACTCGGGTCCTCCACCATAGCTTTGCATCCTTGGTGAGATACATGGTGGTGATCGTCACCTTCTCGGCGTCGGGGATCTTTGCAGCAGTGAAGTAGCTCTCCATATCCCATATGAAGTTCTCTAGATCCTTGGAACTCCTTGTTCCTTCAAACGCCTTTGGCTCTGGGACCTTCATCTTCCCACGAGGCTCATTCGATGGCCCCGCCTGGGACACGAGTTGTCGCTTGATCAGGACCACATCATCCTTCAGGGTCGCTACGTCAAGCCTGATCTCCTTCAGCAGATCAGTCACGGCCCCTCCAAGATCGTCGCCTTCGCCGACGTTGTCCTCCAAAGCAGCAATGCGGGGTTCCAGCGTAGTGGTCGGGTCTGCTCGTCCAGTGAGCTCTACAAGGCGGCCTTCTAGCACCGCCAATTGCTCCCGCAACACTTCCATCACCCTGGTCCACACATTGGCTGATTGTAGGGTATGCGTGGTCTTTGACAAAGGGGATCCTCCACCTGAACGCAGCACCACGATCACGGGTACTCTGGCTGGTCACGGGCAGAACCTCTGCTCTGATACCAACTGTCACGGGGCCGATGCGGGTCACAAATTTTTCCGCACCCAGGCGTCAACACACCGTTTGTCGACCAGCCACACACACACCGCGCGTACCATCGGGGCCAAATGATAAGGGAACCGAAGAAGCAACACCGAGTGACACAATAACACAATTGGGAAAACGCAACTCGTATTCACATCTATTACAAGTACACGAAAAACCCAATCCCATATCAGAACACTTACATGCAACCTCACGAGCCTATGCCTCACAGTCTCCTACTGCTTGCACTCCCTACTCATCTCGTGTCTTCCTTCAAGAACACCGGGTTGCTGCTCAACTCGACTTCCCCTCCCGTGGAATCTCAGGCTCGTCGTGTTCCTCGACTGATCTGGTGGCTCCCGGTTCTCTCCTCACCTCTGCTTGGAGTCTGGTGTCTCTTGCCTCTTTTGGTCCCCCTTCCCGAATGAGGCTGACTCCCTTTTATAGAGGAGCCGAGAAAATCTTCCCTGGCAACCAATGGGAGGATCCCTTGATTCTCTCCATCATATCTTGACCTGTTGAATCTGCGATTCTTCAAGATTGCCTCCATGACAGATTGACTGCCATATCCTGGGAGGATCTTCCTGGATTTCCCTGGATTGACTTGGCGCCAGCTTAGCCTCGTCATCCAGGTTCATCCCCTCTCTAGGGTCCACGTCCCTGATCCCCTCCTAGGATCACGGTCGTCTGATTGCTGCGTCCAACGGTGCTCGAGCCTGGTCAAGGATATAGCCGATCCCCACAAGTCGTCAACTCCCCTGCCGCTAAGTGCTGAGCCTCCCTTAGCATCTGCCGGGCCTGTTGAGGTATGCGCACTCCTGGAGTGCCCTTGCGCAGTTGTATCAGGTTCCATGAACCTCCTAGAGCCTGGCACCATGCCTTGCTCGTGGGCATCCTCACTGCCCACCCGCGCATTCACCGACTTGTGCCTTGTGGCACTCCCTTGCCACAATCTGGTCCTTTGGCACACTGCCAAGCCTTTGATCGACCATCCTCTTTACGAGTGCCTTCGTGCACGCTTGTGTGACCATCTCCAGACTTACCTGCTTCATGGACTTGCAATTCTCTCAACACCATGCACCTGGTTGCCCGCGCATCCTTGCGTGCCAGGCTTATGCACCACCACTACCCCGAGGCACGGCCTGTGGTGCGCATTCTCCGGGGCTAGAGCTCAAGGGTCTAACACTCCACCACAGGTGATGGCTCACTCAACCACGGGCTGTGCCTCTCTCTACCATGGGCGATGCCTTGCCAGAGCACAAGCTGTGCCTGGTTCCACCACGAGCGATGGCTTGGTCGACCACGGAGACAGCCCTTGGTCACCCTGGGCTGTGCCTCACACTACCACAGGCAATGCCTTGCATGACCACGGCTATTCCTTGCTCTATCCCAGGCAATGGCTTGGTTGACCATGGAGATAGGATAGCCCATGGTCGACCATGAGCAGCGCTTCGCTCTACCATGGGTGATGGGTGGGTCAACCATGGGGACGGCCCTCGGTTGACCAGTGGCTCTGCCTCACTCAACCACAGTGATGCCTTGCTTGAGCACAGGCTGTGCTTGGCTCCGCCATTGGCAATGGCTTGGTTGATCACAGGGACAAATCTTGGTCGACCACTGGATATGCCTCACTCTACCACAAGCGATGCCTTGCTTGAGGACAGGCTATGCCTGGCCCAACCACGGGCGATGGCTTGGTCAACCACGGAGACTGCCCTCGGTCGACCACGGGCAGTGCCTCTCTCTATGACAAGCAATGTCATGCTCGACCACGGGCTGTGCCTTGCCCTACCACGGGCTGTGCCTTGCTCTACAGCAGGCGATGGCTTGGTTGACCTCAGAGACAGCCCTCGGTCAGCCACAGGTTGTGCACTTGGTCGCTGACGGGCAGTGCCTAGCTCTACCACGGACAGTGCCTCGCTCTACCACAGATGATGCCTTGCTCGACCACGGGCTGTGCCTCGTTCTGCCATAGGCAATGGCTTGGTTGACCATGGAGACAGCCCTTGGTCAACCACAGGTTGGGCCTCACCCCACCGCAGGCAATGCCTTGCTCAACCATGGGCAGTGACTCACTCTACGACGGGCGATAGCTTGGTCGACAACAGGAGACTACCCTCGGTGGACCACAGGCTGCCCCTCACTCTACCACGGGGGATGCCCTGCTCGATCATGGGCTGTGCCTTGCTCTAACATGGGCTGTGCACTCGGTCACTGATGGGCAGTAAGTACTGATCTCGTCCACAGGCAATGCCTGTCTCGACTACTGGCTGTGCCTAGTTCTCTGACGAGCGATGCCTGTCTCGACTACTGGCTGTGCCTAGCTCTATGACAAGTGATGCCTCACTCAATCACAGGTTGTGCCTTGCTCTACCATGGGCATTGCCTTACTCGACCATGAAGACAACCCTCGGTCAAACACAGGCTGTTCCTTGCTCTACCATGGGCGATGCCTCACTCAATCATGAGAAGCACCTAGCTCTTCCACAGGCAATGCATCACTTGACCATGGGCTATGCCCCGCTCTACCACGGGTGATGCCTCTCAACCATGAAAACTGCCCTTGGTCAACCACTGGCTGTGCCTCACTCTACCACAGGTGATGCCTTGCTCAACCACAGGCTGTGCCTTGCTCTACCATGGGCGACAGCTTGGTGGACCACGGTGACAACCCTCGGTCGACCACCATTTCTGCCTCGCCCTAACACAGGTGATGCCTTGCTCAACCAAGTGCTGTGCCTGGTTGTACCACGGGCAATGCCTTGGTTGACCACAGAGATAGCCCTCGGTTGACCATGTGCAGTGCCTGGCTCTACCACGGGCAATGCCTTGCTTGACCACAAGCCGTACCTGGCTCTACCACACGTGATGGCTTGGTCGACCACGGAGACATTCCTTTGTTGACTCTGGGCTGTGCCTCACTATACCATTGGCGATGGGTTTGTCAACCACAGAGACTGCCCTTGGTCGACCACAGGCTGCGACTCACTCTACCACAGATGATGCATTGCTTGACCATGGGCTGTGCCTGGCTCTACCAGTAGCAGTGGCTTGCTCAACCACGTGCTGTGCACTTGGCCACTGACAGGCAGTGCCTCACTCCAGCACAGGTGATGCCTCACTCAACCACAGGCTAGGCCTTGCTCTACCACGGGCAATGGCTTGGTCTACAAGGGGATGTGCCTTGTTTGACCACAGGCTTTGCCCTGCCCTTCCACGGGTGAAGGCTTGGCCAACGACAGAGACAGCCCTCGGTTGACCATGAGCAGTGCCTTGCTCTATGACGGGTGATGCCTTGCTCGACCATGGGCTGGGCCTAGCTCTATCGCTGGTGATGGCTTGGTTGACCACAGGTAGTGCCTGGCTCTACCATGGGCGATGGCTTGGTGGACCACGAGGATAGCCCTTGGTCGACCATGGGCAGTGCCTCGCTCTACCTTGGGCGATACCTTGCTCGACCACAGGCTGTGCCTAGCTCTACTGCAGGCGATGGCTTGGTCAACCATGGAGACAGCCCTAGGTCAACCACGGGTAGTGCCTGGCTCTACCACAGGCGATGGCTTGGTCGACCACGGAGACAGCCCTCGGTTGACCATGGGCAGAGCCTCGCCCTACCACAAACGATGGCTTGGTTGACCATGGAGATAGCCCTCGGTAGACCATGGGTAGCGCCTGACTCTATCACGAGCAATGCATGCTTGACCATGGGCTGTGCCTCACTCTACCACGGGTGTTGGCTTGGTTGACTATGGAGACAGCCCTTGGTCGACCACTGGCTGTGCCTCGCTCTACCACGGGCAATGCCTTGCTTGACCACGGGCTGTCCCTTGTTCGACCACAGGTGATGGCTTGGTTGGCCACCAAGACAGCCCTCGGTCGACCGCAGGCAGTGTGTTTGGTCACTAGTGGGCAGTGCCTGGCTCTACCACGGGCTGTGCCTTGCTCGACCCCGGGTGATGCCTTGCTCAACCATGGAGACGGCCCTCAGTTGACACCGGGCTGCACCTTGCTCTACCATGAGCAATGCCTAGCTTGACCACAGGCAGTGCCTTGCCCTACCACAGGCAGTGTCTTGGTTGACCACATAGATAGCCCTTGGTCCACCACGGGTAGCGCCTTGCTCTATCACTAACGATGCCATGCTTGACCATGGGCTGTGCCTCGCTCTACCATGGGCGTTGGCTTGGTCAACCACGGACACAGCCCTCGATCGACCACTGGTTGCGCCTCGCTCTACCACAGGTGATGCCTTGCTTGACCACAGGCTGTCCCTTGCTCTACCATAGGCGATGGCTTGGTCTGCCACTGAGACAGCCCTCAGTCGACTGCAGGCAGTGTGCTCAGTCGCTGACGGGCAATGCCTAGCTCTACCACTGGCTGTGCCTCGCTCTACCATGGCTGATGCCTTGCTCGACCATGAAGACAGCCCATGGTCGACCACAGGCTGCACCTTGCTCTACCATGGGTGATGCCTTGCTTGACCACGGGGTGTGCCTCGCTCTACCAAGGGTGACGCCATGCTCAACCATGAAGACAGCCATCAGTCCACCATGGGCTGTGCCTCGCTGTACCACAGGCAATGCATTGGTCAACCCCGGGCTGTTCCTTGCTCTACCAGGGGTGATGGCTTGGTCTACCATGGAGACAGCCCTTGGTTAACCATGGGTTGTGCCTTGCTCTACCACGGGTGGTGCCCTACTCGACCACTGGCTGTGCCTTGCTGTACCACAGGCAATGGCTTGGTCGACTACGGAGACAGGCCTCAGTCGACCATGGGTTGTGCGCTCGGTCACTGATAGGCACTGCCTCATCCTAACACGGGTGATGCCTTGCGTGACCATGGGCTGTGCATTGCTCTACCAAGAGGAAGGATGAAGAGATTGCAAGAAACTATTGGCATCCTCACTAATGGATATTTGGTCCAAGAGGTTGAAGACCAAGACAAAGGAGGCATTTGTCTCCTTTTCTTTAATCCCAAGGCCGATTAGAGCTACTCAGCTTGCACACGAGGAACTTGACCAATATGCATGATTTATGGCTACCAAAAGAGTTAAATTAGTATATAATTAGTTGTTATAATCAAAATTAGCAATTCCCGTATTTATAGAGTTTCCTAATTTGGGATTTCTATAATGGAGTCAAGTACCATATTTTTGGCTGATTGCTATCTAGTATAAGAGGAAACTATTTATTAGCCAAGCATCTATATATATGGGCTCTCATTCACTATGTAATTCAGCTTTTTGACATTGAATCCCTCAAATACAAAGTGTGTTCTCCTTGTGAGGTAATTATCTCTCCTTTGCTCTCGTGAAACCTTGCTTTTGTTGAACTAATGTTTTTAGTTTGGTGATTCAAGTTTCCCAAAGCCGCCAATTCATGCCTCAACCTAGGTAAATCATTGTGTGGATTGGTCTTCGAGTTCGTGGTTAGGCGAGTGGTCTAAGTAGCAGGTCACGTTTTCTTTTGTTGGTTGACTATTTGCGCCTACTTGGTTTCGAACAAAATCCTATCCCTTCATCCTACGCCGTGAAGATCAGGACCAATCCCCCTCTAACGCACATCATCTCGTATTAGAGCATGGTTTCCACGGTAGGTTATCTATCTATCATATCCCCTCATCCCTTCATCTAAAAAAAAAATTCCTCTTTGAACATATATTTCCTTGACTCCTTGACACATATTTCCATCTATTCTATAGCATATATTCTCTGAGCCAAAAAAAAGAAGAAGAAGAGGATGAAGAATTCTAGCCCAGAAGAAGACCTCACAATCAACCTAGACAAGGTATGATGAATGTAGGAGAAGACTTTGGAGGAATCAAAATCACAATTCCTTCATTTCAGGGCAAGAGTGATCTTGAGGCATATCTGGAATGGTAAATGCGGGTTGAGCAAATATTTGGGTGCCACAACTACTCGGAGGATAAGAAAGTCAAACTTACAGGTTAAGAAAGTCAAGTAGGGCACAGCCCATGGTTGACGATGGCATCACAAGTGGTAGAGCAAGGTACAGCCCATGAGCGACTGAGTGCACAGCTCCTAGTCGACTGAGGGTTGTCTCTGTGGTCTACCAAGCCATTGCCTGTGGTAGAGGGAGGCACAGCCCATGGTCGAGCAAGGCGTCTCCTGTGATAGAACAAGGCACAGCCTGTTGTTGAGCAAGGCATCACCCAAGGTAGAGCAAGGCACTACCCATGAGTGACCGAGCGCACAGCTGGTGGTCAACCAAGCCATAGCCCTTGGTAGAGCAATTCACAGCCCATGGTCGAGCCAGGTATCGACCATGGTTGTTGGGGAAGGCACAGCCAGTGGTGGAGCAAGGCATCGCCTGTGGTCAACTGAGGGCTGTCTCCATGTTAGACCAAGGCATCGCCTGTGGTTGGCAAAGGCACAGCCCGTGGTCGAGCATGGCATTGCCCATCATAGAGCAAGGCACAACCCATGGTCGAACATGCCATGGCCCTTGGTATTGCAAGGTCCAGCCCATGGTCGAGCAAAGCATTGCCCGAGGTAGAGCAAGGCACTGCCCATGAGAGACCACAAGCACAGCCCGTGGTCAATCGAGCCATCACCCGTGGTATAGCAAGGCACAACCCGTGGTTGACCAAGGGTGACCTCTGTGGTCAACCAAGCCATTGCCCATGATCGAGCATGGCATCGCCCGTGGTAGGGTGAGGCACAGCCATGGTCGAACAAGCCATTGCCAATGGTAGAGGAAGGCACAGCCCAGGGTCAAGCAAGGCATCTCCCATGGTAGAGCCAGGCACAGCCTAGGGTCGAGCAAGGCATCACCTGTGGCAGAGCAAGGCATTGCCCGTGTGCAACCGAGCACACAGCTGGTGGCTGACTGAGGGCTATCTCCGTGGTCAACCAAGCCATCACCCATTGTAGAGCAAGGCACAAGCCCATTGTCGATGAAGGCAACACGTGTAGTAGAGCAAGGCCCAGGCCGTAGTCGAGCAAGCCATCCCCCAGGGTAGAGCAAGGCACAGCCTTTGTTTGACCAAGCCATTGCCAGTGGAAGAGCAAGGCACAGCCTGTGGTTGAGCAAGGCACAGCCCGTGGTAGGGCAAGGCACAGCCCGTGGTAGGGCAAGGCACAGCCTGTGGTTGAGCAAGGCATCACCCGTGGTTGGGAAAGGCACAACCCATTGTCGAACAAGCCATTGCCTGTAGTGGAGCATGGCATCTCCCGTGGTACAGCCAGGCACAGCTGGTGGTTGACCAAGCCATTGCCTGAGGTAGAGTGACGCACCGCTTGTTGTTGAACAGACCGTCACCCGTGGTAGAGCCTGGCACATCCTGTGGTCGAGTAAGACATGGCCCATGGTAGAGCGAGGCAAAGCTTGTGGTTGACCAAAGGCTACCTCTGTGGTCAACCAAGACATCGCCCATGGTAGAGCAAGGCACAGCCCGTGTTTGAGCAAAGCATCCCCTGTGGTAGTGCGAGGCACATGCCATGGTCGACCAAGCCATTGCTGCTGTACAACAAGGGACAACCCGTGGCCAAGCATGGCAACGCCCATGGTAGAGCCAGGCACAGCTCGTGCTCAAGCAGGGCATCACCCGTGGTACAGGATGGCACTGCCCAGAGTTGACCAAGCGCTGTCCCTGTGGTCGATCAAGGTGTCGCCCAATGACCAAATAAGAGCTGTAGCCATCGTCGAGAAAGGGATCACCCGTGGCAGAGCAGGGCACTGCCCGTGAGCCACTGTGTGCATAGCCCATGGTCAATCTACGCATCGACCATGATCGACCAAGGGCAGTTGCCATGATCGACCAAGGCATCGACCGTGGGAGAGCAAGGAACTGCCTGTGCACAACCAAGTGCATAGCCCATGGTTGACCGAAGGCAGGTTCCTTGGTCAATGAAGCCAACGCCCATGGGAGAGCAAGACACAGCCCATGCTCGACCAAGAGCAGTCTCCATGATGGACCAAGTCATTGCCCTTGGTAGAGCAAGGCACAACCCATGGTGGAGCCAGGCAACGCCCATGGTTGGGCAAGGCACAACCCGTGGTCGAGCAAGGCGTCGCCCGTGGTCAACTGAGGGCTGTCTCCATGGTCGACCAAGGCATCACCTGTGGTTGGGAAAGGCACAGCCTGTGGTTGAGCATGGCATCGCCCGTCGTAGAGCAAGCCACAGCCCATGGTCAAACATGCCATGGCCCTTAGTTTTGCAAGGCATAGCCAGTGGTTGAGCAAGGCCCAGCCTGTGGTCAAGCAAGGCATCTCCCAAGGTAGACCCAGGCACTGCCCATTAGAGACTGTGCATACAGCCCGTGGTCGACCAAGGGCTATCCCTGTGTTCAAACAAGCCAATGCCCATGGTCAAGCATGGCATCACCCGTGGTAGGGCAAGGCACTGCCATGGTGGAACAAGCCATTGCCCGTGGTAGAGCAAGGCATCTCCCATGGTAGAGCTAGGCATAGCCGATGGTCAAGCAAGGCATCGCCTGTGGTAGAGCAAGGCACTGCCCATGAGCGACCGAGGGCTGTCTCCGCAGTTGACCAAGCCATCGCCCATCGTAGAGCCAGGCACTGCCTGTGAGCTACCAAGCACACAGTCCATGGTCAACTGATGGTTGTCTCCTTGGTCCACCAAGCCTTCGCCCATGGTAGAGGGGGGCCCAGCCCGTGGTCAAGCAATGCAATGCCTGTGGTTGGGCAAGGCACAACCAGTGGTCAGGCAAGTCATCACTTGTGGTAGAGCGATGCACACCCCGTGGTTGAACAAGGCATTGCCCTTGGTTGACCAAGGCACTGCCCGTGGTTGACCTAGAGTTGTCACCGTGGTCGATCAACGTGTTGACCCATGATCAACCAAGGGCTGTCACCATGGTTCAGCAAGGCATCGCCCATGGTCAAGCATGGCATTGCCGTGAGTGACGAGTGCACAGCCTGTGGTCGAACAAGGCATCGCCGATGGTAGAGCGACGCACAGCCCACGGTCAACCAAGGCCATGCCCTTGTTGGACCAAGGCACTGCCCGTGGTCAACAAAGTGCTATCGTGGTGGTCGATCAATGTGTCGACCCATGATTGACCAAGGGCTATCGCGGTGGTCGATCAATGCATCGACCCATGATCAACTAAGGGCTATCTCTGTGGTCGACCAAGCCATCGCCCTTGGTATAGCGAGGCACAGCCCATGGTGAAAATTGCCCTTTGTAGAGCAACGCACAGCATGTGGTCAAGCAGGGCATTGCCCTTGGTAGAGCAAGGCACAACCTGTGGTTGAGCAAGGCATTGCCAGAGGTACTACCAGGCACTACGCATGAGAGACTGAGTGTACAGCCTATGGTCGACCAGGGTACAGTGAGGCATAGCCCATGGTCGACCAAGCCATGGCCAGGGGTAGAGCAAGGCACAGGCCATGGTCAAACAATGCATCGCCCATGCTAGATCAAGGCACAGCCCATCATCGAGTAAGGCATCACCCATGGTAGAGCAATGCAGAGCCCATTGTTGAACATGCCATTGCCCTTGTTGGAGCAACACACAGCCTGTGGTCGAGCAAGGCATCGCCCATAGTAGGACGAGGCATAGCTTGTGGTCAAACAAGACATTGCACATGGTATAGTAGGGCACAGCCTACGGTCGAGCAAGGCATATCCCATGTAGAGCTAGGGCCAGCCTGTGGTTAAGCAAGGCATCGCTCATGGTAGAGCAAGCCACAACCGGTGGTCAACCAAGGGCTATCTCCATGGTCAACGAAGGCATCGCCCTTGGTAGAGGAAGGCATAGCCCATTGTTGAGCAAGGCATCACCCATGGTTGGGTGAGGCACAGCCGTGGTTGAACAAGCCATTGCCCATGGTAGAGCAAGGCACAGCCCATGGTCTAGCAAGGCATCTCCTGTGGTGGAGCCAAGCACAGCCTGTAAGTGACCGAGTGCACAGCCCGTGGCTGACCGAGGGCTATCTGTGTGGTTGACCAAGCCATTGCCCGTGGTAGAGCAAGACACAACACGGGGTCAACCAAGCCATTGCCCGGGGTAAAGCAAGGTGCAGCCCGTGGTCGGCCAACCCATGGCCTGTGGTAGAGGAAGGCACAGGCTGTGGTGAAGCAAGGCATCACCCATGCTAGGGCAAGGCATTGCCTGTGGTAGAGCAAGGCACAACCTGTGGTCAAACATGGTATTGCCCTTGGTAGAGCAAGGCACAGCCTGTGGTCGTGCAAGGCATCACCCATGGCAGAGCAAGGCACTGCCCGTGGGCAACCAAGCCCACAGCTGGTGGCTGATCGAGGGCTATCTCTGTGGTCGACCAAGCCATCACCCGTCATAGAGCAAGACACAGCCCGTGGTCAACCAAGCCATTGCCTGGGGTAAAGCAAGGTGCAGCCCGTGGTTGACCAATCCATGGCCTGTGGTAGAGTAAGGCACCTGCCGTGGTGAAGCAAGGCATCACCCGTGCTAGGGCAAGGCACAGCTCGTGGTCGACCGAGGGCTATCTCTGCGGTTGACCAAGCCATCCCCCAGGGTAGAGCGAGGCATAGCCCATGGTCGAGCAAGACGTTGCCCGTGGTATACACAGGCACAGCCTGTGGTCGAGCAAGGCATCACCCGAGGTAGAGCCAGGCACTCGCCATGAGCAACTGAGCGCATAGCCCGTGGTCGACCAAGCCATCGCTGGTGGTAGAGCAAGGCATAGCCCATGGTTGAGCAAGGCATCACCCATGGTAGGGCAAGGCACAGCCTTGGTTGAACAAGCCATTGCCCGTGGTGGAGCAATGCACAGCCTGTGGTTGTACAAGGCATCACCCGTGTTAAAGCAAGGCACAGCCTGTGGTCGAGCAAGGCATTTCCTGTGTGTTAGACCCTTGACCTCTAGCCCTGGAGAATGCGTAACACAAGCCGTACCTCAGGGTAGTGGTAGCGCATCGCATGCAAGCGAGGATGCGCGGGCAGTCATGTGCAAGGTGTTGGGATAAATTGCAGGTCCATGAGCGGGCAAGTATGGAGATGGTCACACAAGTGTGCATGAAGGCACCAGTGAAGGGAACAACCGATCAAGGCTCAGCAGAGTGCTGAGGGATCAGATTGTGGCCATGGAGTGTCACTGTTCACAAGTAGGCGAATGCGCGTATGGGTGGTGAGGATGTCCACGAGCAAGGCACGATGCAACGCTCAAGGATGCTTGGTGAACAAGATGTGACCAAGCAACGGCACTCTAGGAGTGCGCACTACTCGATAGGCATGGCAGACGCTAAGGGAATGCTCAACACTTAGTGGCTGGTGAGTTGACTACTTGTGAAGATCGGATAAGTCCTTGACCGTGCTCGAGCACCGTTGGATGCAGCAATCTCGATCGGACGGCTGTGATCGTAGGAGGCGATCATGGACGTGGGCCCCGGAGGAGAGTGGATCGGATCGACAATGCTGAGTCAACGCCAAGTCATCCGTACCTGGTCAAGCAGACAATCGAGGAAAGATTCTCCTGGGATATGGCAAATCAATTTGTTATGGAAACAATCTTGGAGATTGCAGATCAACGGCCGAGATTGAATAGATCGAGATCTGATGGAGAGAATCAAGGGATTCAAATATATCAGTTGCCATATCGGGTTTGCTAGGCTCCTCTATATAAAGGGGGTCAGTCTCATTCTCAGAGACAACCAAGAATTCTCAGAGGAGAGACACAGAGAGCCAGAGACTCCAAGAGAGTGAAAGTCAAGTTAGAGCAAGCAATCCAGTGTTCTTGAGAGAAGGCACAAGACGGGTGGGGAGTGCAAGTAGTGAGAGACTATGAGGCATATACTCGTGTGACTGCGTGTAAGTGTTCTGATCTGGGTTGGGTTTTCATGTACTTGTGATATATGTGAATACAAGTTACATTTTTCCCAATTGTGTTCTTGGATTCCTTTGTGTTGGTTCTTCGGTTCTGTGATCGTTTGGCCTCGACGGTAGGCGCGGTGTGTGTGTGGCTGGTCGACATATGGAGTGTCGACGCCTAGCAGGGTGTGGAAAATTTTGTGACCCGCATTGGCCCCGTGACACCGTGGCACAGCCCAAGGTCAAGCAAGGCGACGCCTGTGGCAGGGCAAGCTGCAGGCTGTAGTCGAGCACGCCATCGCCGTGGTAGAGCAAGGCACAGCCTTTGGTCAACCAAGCCATTGCCTGTGGTAGAGCAAGGCACAGCCCATGGTCGAGCAAGGCATAGCCCATGGTCAAGCAAGGCAACACATATGGTAGAGAATGGCACAGCCCTTGAGTGACCGAGTGCACAGCTCGTGGTTGACCAAGGGCTATCTCCATGGTCGACCAAGCCATTGCCTGTGGTAGAGTGAGGCACAGCCCGTGGTAGACCGAGGGCTGTCTCTGTGGTTGACCAAGCCATCACCGGTGGTGATGCAAGGCAAAGCTCATGGTTGAGCAAGGGATCACCTGTGGTAGGGTGAGGCACAGCCTGTGGTCGAACAAGCCATTGCCCAAGGTAGAGCAAGGCATAGCCCATGGTCAAGCATGGCATCTCCTGTGGTAGAGCCGGGCATAGCCTGATATTAGGCAAGGCATCGCCCCATGGTTGAGCAAGGCACTGCCCATGATCGAGAAGGCATTGCCCGTGGTAGAGTGAGGCACTGCCCATGGTCGAGCATGCTGCTACCCATGGTACAACAAGGCACAGCTCGTGGTCAAGCAAGGCAACACCCATGGTAGAGCAAGGCACATCCTCTGGTGGACCAAGCCATTGCTCATGGTAGACCAAGGCACAGCCCGTGATTGGGCAAGGGATTGCATGTGGTAGAGGCAGGCGCAGCCCATGGTTGAGCAATGCATCGCACATGGTAGAGAAATGCACGGCCCATGAGCAACTGAGTGCACAACTCCTGGTTGACCAAGGTCTGTCTCTGTGGTTGTCCCGGCTGTTGCCTGGGGTAGAGCAAGGCCCAGCCCATGGTCGAGCAAGGCATCACGCATGGTAGTGCGAGGCACAACCCATGGTCGACCAAGCCATTGTCCAGGGTACTGGAAGGGATTGCCTGTGGTTGAGCATGGCAACACCCGTGGTAGAGCCAGGTGCAGCCTGTGGTCAAGCAGGGCATCGCCCGTGGTTGAGCAAGGCACTGCCCATGGTCGACCAAGACAATGACTTTGGTAGAGCAAGGCATCACCCATGGTCGACCAAGGCACTGCTCGTGAGCAACCATGTGCACCACCTGTGGTCGATCAAGGCATCAACCGTGATCGACCAAGGGCTGTTGCCATGGTTGACCAAGGCATTGCCATGGTCAATCAAGGCACTGCCCATGAGTGACTGAGCGCATAGCCCATTGTCAACTGAGAGCTGTCTCCACCATTGACCAAGCCATCACCCATGGTAGAGCAAGCCACAGCCCGTGGTTGACCGAGGGCTGTCTCTGTGGTTGACCAAGTCATCACCTGTGGCAGAGCAAGGCAATGCCTGTGGTTGAACTGAGCGCTGTCTCCATGGTCAACCCAGCCATCGCCCTTGCAAGAGCAAGCCACAGCTTGTGGTCGAGCAAGGCATCGCCCGTGGTTGGGCAAGGCACAGCCCTTGGTTGAGCATGGCATCACCCATTGTCAACTGAGGGCTGTCTCTGTGGTCAACCGAACCATCACCCTTGGTAGAGCAAGGCACAGCCCGTGGTCAGGCAAGGCATCACCCTTGCTCGGGCAAGGCACAGCCCTTGGTTGAGCATGGCATTGCCCTTTGTCAACCAAAGGCTGTCTCTGTGGTTGACCAAGCCATTTCCCTTGGTAGAGCAAGGCACAGCCCATGGCAAGGCAAGGCATCACCCTTGGCTCGGCAAGGCACAGCCCATGGTCGAGTAAGGCATCACCCGTGGTAGAGGAAGTTCCAGCTCATGGTCGAGAAAGGTATTGCCTGAGGTAGAGCCAGGCACTGCCCATGAGAGACTGAGCGTACAGCCCGTGGTTGTCTGAGCCATCGCCAGTGGAAGAGCAAGGCACAGCCCATGGTTGAGCGTGGCATCACCAGTGGTAGAGCAAGGCAACGCCCATGGTAGAGCAAGGTAACACCCGTGGTAGAGTAAGGCACAGGCCATGGTTGAGCAAGCAATCGCCTATGATACAGCATGGCACAACCTTTGGTTGACCAAGCCATTGCCCATGGTCGGGCAAGGCATCTCACATCGTAGAGCAAGGCATGATCCATGAGCGACTGAGTGCGCAGCACCAGATTGAATAAGGGCTGTCTCTGAGGTTAACCAAGCAATCACCCATGGTTGAGTGACACAAAGCATGTGGTCGAGCAAGGAGTCACCCGAGGTAGAGCAAGGCATGGCCCGTGGTTGAGCAAGCCATCACCTGTGGTAGAGCAAGGCACAGCCGTGGTTGAGCAGGGCATCGCCCATGGTAGAGCCTGGCACTGGCCATGAGCAACTGAGCGCACTGCCCATGGTCAACCGAGGGCTGTCTCCATGGTCAACCAAGCCATCGCCGGTGGGAGAGCAAGGCACAGTCCATGGTCAAGCAACACATAGCCCGTGGTAGAGCGAGGCATAGCCCATGGTCGAACAAGCCATTGCCCTTGGTAAAGCTAGGCACAGCCCATGGTCCAGCAAGCCATCACCCATGGTAGAGCAAGGCACAGCCTGTGGTCAAGCAGGGCAATGCCCTAAGTAGAGCCAGGTACTGACCGTGAGCGATTGAGCGCACAGCCCACAGTTGACCGAGGGCTGTCTCCATGGTCGACCAAGCCATTGTGGATGGCAAAGCAAGGCATTGCCTGTGGTAGGGCGAGGCACAGCCCGTGGTTCATTAAGCCATTGCCCGTGGAAGCGCAAGGCACAGCCCATGGCGGAGCAAGGCATTGCTCCTGGTTGAGCGAGGCACTGCCTGTGAGTGACCCAGCACATAGCCCGTGGTCAAATGAGGGCTGTCTCTGTGGTCGATCAAGCCATCGCCCATGGAAGAGCAAGGCACAGCCCTTCATCAAGCAAGGTATCACCCATGGTAGGGTGATGCACATCCCATGGTTGAACATGCCATTGCCAGTGTTACAGGTAGGCACAGCCCGTGGTCGAGCAAGGCATCAACTGTGGATGAGCAAGGCACCACCCGTGGTTGGAAAAGGCATCCATGGCAAAGCATGGCACAGCCAGTGGTTGATCAAGGCACTACCTGTGGTAGAGCGAGGCACAGCCCGTGGTCAACCAAGCCATTGCCCGTGGTACAGTGAGGCACAGCCCATTGTCATGCAATGCAATGACCATGGTAGAGCCAACCATAGTGCGTGGTCGAGTGGGGCATTGCCCATGGTAAAGCAAGGCACTGCCCATGGTAGACCATGCATTGTCGCCGTGGCTGATCAAGGCATCACCCGTGGTAGAGTAGACCGTAAGCGACTGAGTGCACAGCCCATGGTTGATCAAGGCATCAACCATGATCAACCAAGGCTGTTGCCATGGTCGACCAAGGCATCGACCATGGTGGAGCAAGGCACTGCGAAGTAAGAGACCAAGCGCACAGCCCATGATCAACAGAGGGCTGTCTCCATGGTGGACCATGCCATTGCCGATGGTAGAGCTAGGTACAGTCCATGGTCGATTGAGGGCTGTCTCCATGGTTGACCAAGCCAACGCCCTTGTTAGAGGAAGGCACAGCCCATGGTCATCTAAGTTCTGTCCCCGTGGCCAACCAAGCCATTGCCTGTGGCAAACCGAAGCATTGCCCGTGGTTGACTGAGGGTTGTCTCTGTGGTCGACCAAGCCACTGCTCTTGGTATAGCATGGCACAGCCCATGCTCGAGCAAGGCATCGCCCGTGGTTGGGCAAGGCATAGCCCGTGGTCAAACATTCTATTGTCATTGGAAGAGCAAGGCACAGCCCATGGTTGAGCAAGGCATTGCCCGAGGTACTGTCAGACATTCCACTTGAGAGACTGAGCGTACAGCCTGTCGTCAACCAAGGTACAGTGAGGCATAGCTGGTGGTCGACCAAGCCATGGCCTGGGTAGAGCAAGGGACTGGCCGTGGACAAGCAAGGCATCACCTGTGCTAGAGCAAGGGACAGCATGTGGTCAAGCAAGGCATCACTCGTGTAGAGTGAGGCACAACCCATGTTCGAACATGCCATTGCCCTTGGTAGGCAAGGCATGGCCCATCATAGAGTAAGCCACAGCTCAGGTTGAGGAAGGTATTTGTCAAAGATAGAATGATTCTTCTATATTTTTGTGTGCTGCAATGAGCCAATATATATATACATAGGACTATGACATAAACTAGTAACAAAAATCTTAATAAAATAGGAAACTTCCTAATAGGAAACTACCAAATAAAAGATTCCAAGAATAAGAAAATTACAACTGATCCTATCCTATTTAGTCTCTATCATATTTTGACACTCCCCCTCAAGCTGTAGAATGGATGTCATCCATTCCTAGCTTGCCAACTATATTTCGAAAGACTACACTTGGCAGTCCCTTTGTAAGAATATCTGCTAGTTGGTCCTTTGAGGAAATAAATGGAGTACATTAAGCCATTGTCTAGTTTCTCTTAATAAAGTGTCTGTCAACTTCAATATGCTTGTTCGATCATGTTGCCTAGGATTGTGTGCATGCTGATGGCAGATTTATTGTCACAAATAGAGCTCATTGGTCCTGTCCACTTTATCTTCAAGTCATCAAGAATAATCTTTAACCACAATAGCTCACATACTCCCATTGCCATGGATCTAAACTCAGACTCTACACTTGATCTTGCTACCACATTTTGTTTCTTACTCTCCATGTAACAAGATTCCCTCCTAAGAAAGTACAGTAGCCTGAGGTTGACCTCCTATCATCCAATGATCCTGCATAATCTGCATCAGTGTAGGCCTCCAATGTCAAGCTTCTCCTTTCTTGAACAGAACACCTCTACCAGGTTTGTCTTCAAGTATTGTAGGATTCGTGGACTGCCTTGAGATGCATTTCTTTTGGATTGTGCATAAATCTGCTGACCACACTCACCAGCAAAGCAATATCTGGTCTTGTGTGTACCAAATAAATCAACTTCCCCAAGCCTCTGATAAGCCTTACATCTATTGTGGGATCGTCAAGAGCATCACATAATCCATGATTGACAACCTCAATGGGTGTATCAACAGGTTTACATCCCAACATTCCTGTTCTTGGAGCAAATCAGTATACATACTTTGCTGAGAAATAAAAATCCCTTGTTTTGAATGAACCACTTCAAGTTCCTAGAACGTAACCTTTAGGGNGACTACGAAGACAGCCCCTCAGTGGACCATGGGCTGTGCACTCGGTCACCGACGGGCAAAGTGCCTTTCCTAACACGGTGTATGCCTTGCTTTGACATGGGGCTGTTGCATTGCTCTACCAAGAGAAGGATGAAGAGATTGCAAGAAGCTATTGGCATCCTCACTAATGGATATTTGGCCCAAGAGGTTGAAGACCAAGAACAAAGGAAGCATTTGGTCTCCTTTTCTTTAATCCCAAGGCCGATTAGAGCTACTCAGCTTGCACTCAAGGAACTTGACCCAACATGCATGATTTATGGCTTACCAAAAGAGTTAATATTAGTATATAATTAGTTGTTATAATCAAAATTAGCAATTTCCATATTTACAGAGTTTCCTAATTTGGGATTTCTATAATGGAGTCAAGTACCATATTTTTGGCTGATTGCTATCTAGTATAAGAGGAAACTATTTATTAGCCAAGCATCTATATATATGGGTGCTCATTCACTATGTAATTCAACTTTTTGATATTGAATCCCTTAAACACAAAGTGTGTTCTCCTTGTGAGGTAATTATCTCTCCTTTGCTCTCGTGAAACCTTGCTTTTGTCGAGCTAATGTTTTTTAGTTTGGTGATTCAAGTTTCCCAAAGCCCCCAATTCATGCCTCGACCTAGGTAAGTCATTGTGTGGATTGGTCTTTGAGTTCATGGTTAGGCGAGTGGTCTAAGTAGCAGGTCACGTTTTTCTTTCGTTGGTTGGCTATTTGCACCCGCTTGGTTTCGAACAAAATCCTATCCTTTCATCCTATGCCGTGAAGATCAGGGCCAACCCCCCCTCTAACCCGCATCATCTCATATCAAAGCACGGTTTCCCACAGTAGGTTATCTATCTATCATATCCCCTCATCCCTTCATCTAAAAAAAATTCCTCTTTCAACATATATTTCCTCAGCTCCTTGACACATATTTCCATCTATTCTATAGCATATATTCTCTAAGCCAAAAAAAACAAGAAGAAGAGGATGAAGAATTCGAGCCCAGAAGGAGACCTTGCAATCGACCTAGACAAGGTATGACGAATGTAGGAGAAGACTTTGGAGGAATCAAAATCAAAATTCCATCATTTCAGGGCAAGAGTGATCTTGAGGCATATCTAGAATGGGAAATGCGGGTTGAGCAAATATTTGGGTGCCATAACTACTCGGAGGTTAAGAAAGTCAAACTTGCAGGTTAAGAAAGTCAAGTAGGGCACAGCCCATGGTTGATGACAGCATCGCAAGTGGTAGAGCAAGGCACAGCCCATGAGCGACTGAGTGCACAGCTCCTAGTCGACTGAGGGCTGTCTCTGTGGTCGACCAAGCCATTGCCTGTGGTAGAGGGAGGCACAACCCATGGTCAAGCAAGGCGTCGCCTGTGATAGAACAAGGCACAGCCTGTTGTTGAGCAAGGCATCACCCAAGGTAGAGCAAGGCATTGCCCATGAGTGACTGAGCGTACAGCTGGTGGTCGACCAAGCCATAGCCCTTGGTAGAGCAAGGCACAGCCATGGTTGAGAAGGCATTGCCCGTGGTAGAGTGAGGCACAGCCCATGGTGGAGCATGGCATTGCTTGTGGCAGAGCATGGCACAGCCTATGAGGGACCAAGCACACAGCCTGTGGTTAACCGAAGGCTTTCCCTGTGGTCGACCAAACCATCACCCATGGTAGAGCAAGGCACAACCCATGGTTGAGAAGGCATTGCTTGTGGTAGAGCGAGGCACAGCCCATGGTCGAGAAGGCATTGCTCGTGGTAGAGCCAGGTACTACCTGTGGTCAAGAAGGCATCACACATGGTCAAGCAAGGGGTCGCCTGTGGTAGAGCAAGGCACAGCTTGTGGTGGAGCAAGGCATTGCCTGTGGTTCAGCTACGCACTGCCCATGAGTGACTGAGCACACAGCACATGGTCGACTGAGGGCTGTATCAATGGTCGACCAAGGCATCGCCCATGGTTGGGCAAGGCATAGCCCGTGGTCGAGCAAGGCATCACCTGTGGTAGAGCGAGGCACAGCCTGTGGTCAAACATCCCATAGCCCTTGATAGAGAAAGGCACAGCCCATGGTCGAGCAAGGCAATGCCCAAGTTAGAGCCAGGCACTGCCTGTGAGAGAGCAAGCGTACAGCCCGTGTTTGACCGAGGGCTGTTTCCATTGTTGACCAAGCCATTGCCCGTGGCAGAGCAAGGCATTGCCCGTGGTCGACCACCGGATGTCTCTGTGGTGACCAAGCCAACACCCTTGGTAGAGCAAGGCACTGCCCATGAGTGACCGAGTGCACAGCCTGTGGTCGACCGAGGGCTGTCTCCATGATCGACCAAGCCAACACCTGTGGAATAGCATGGCACATCCCATGGTTGAGCAAGGCGTTGACCGTGGTAGATGGAGGCACAACCCAAGGTCAAACATGCTATTGCCTGTGGTGGACCCAGGCACAGCCCGTGGCGGAGACAAGCACAGCCAGTGGTCGAGCAAGGCATCACCTGGGATAGAGCGAGGCACCACCCATGGTCGAACAAGATATCGCCCATGGTAGAGCCAGGCACAGCCCGTGGTCGAGTAAGACATCGCCTGTGGTAGAGCTAGGCACAGCCCATGGTTGAGCAAGGCATCACCTGAGGAAGTGACAGGCATTGCCCGTGAGTGACCATGCACACAGCCCGTGGTCGACCTAGGGCTGTCTCTAGGGTCGACCAAGCCATTGCCTGTGGTAGAGCAAGGCATAGCCCGTGGTTGAGCAGGGCATCACCCGTGGTTGGGCAAGGCACAGCCCGTGGTCAAGGAAGGCATCACCCGAGGTAGAGCAAGGCACCGCTAGTGGTTGACCAGGGGCTGCCTCCGTGGCCAGCCAAGCCATTGCCCATAGTAGAGCAGGGCACAGCCCGTGGTCGACCATGCCATTGTCCGTGGTGGAGCATGGAATCACCCATGGTAGAGCTAGGCACTGCCTATGGTCGACCAAGAGCTATCACCGTGGTCGAGCAAGCCAACAACTGTGGCAGAGGAAGGCACTGCCCGTGAGTGACTGTGCACACAACCCATGCCCTACCAATGGCTGTCTTCGTGGTTGACCAAGGCATCATCGCCCATGGTAGATCAAGGCACGGCCCATGGTCAACGAAGCCATGGCCCATAGTAGAGCAAGGCATCGCCTGTGGTAGAGCAAGGCACAACCAGTGTTCGAGCAAGGCATCACTCGTGGTAGTGTGAGGCACAGCCTGTGGTCGAGCATGGCAACGCCCTTGGTAGTGCTAGGCACAGCCAATGGCTAAGCAGTGCATCGCCCATGGTAGAACAAGTCACTGCCCATAGTCAACGAAGCACTGTTGCTGTGGTCGATCAAGGCATCACCCAATGATTGAATAAGTACTGTCGCCATGGCCAAGCAAGGCATCGCCCATGGTAGAGCAGGGCACTGCCCGTCATTGACTATTTGCACAGCCCATGGTTGATCTACCACTTGTTGTTGAACAAGCCATCACCCATGGTAGAGCCTGGCACATCCCATGGTCAAGTAAGGCATGGCCCGTGGTAGAGCAAGGCACAGCTCGTGGTTGACAAAGGCTGCCTCTGTGGTTGACCAAGACATTGCCCATGGTAGAGCAAGGCACAGCCCATGTTTGAGCAAGGCAACACACATGGTAGAGCATGGTACGGCCCGTGAGGGACCAAGTGCACAGCTTGTGCTTGACCAAGGGCTATGTCCATGGCCAACCAAGCCATTGCCCATGGTAGAGCCAGGCACAGCCCATGGTCGAGCAAGGCATTGCCCGTGGTAGAGCCAGGCACAGCCCATGGTCGAGCTAGGCCTTGCCCAAGGTAGAGCCAGGGACTGCCTGTGAACTATTGAGCACACAGCCCATAGTCAACCGAGGGCTGTCTCCGTTGTTGACCAAAGCCATCGCCCATGTTGGAGTGAGGCACAGCCCATTGCTGAGCAAGGCATTGCCTGTGGTAGGGCAAGGCACAGCCTGTGGCTAAGCAAGGCAATGACCGTGGTGGACCAAGACACTGCCCGTTGTCGACCGAGAGCTATTGCCGTGGTAGATCAATGCATTGACCCATGATCGACCGAGGGTTGTCATTGTGCTCGAGGAAGGCATTGCCAGTGGAAGTGCAAGGCACTGCCTGTGAGCAACTGAGTGCACAGCCTATGGTCGATGAGGGCATCACCTGTGATTGACGAAGGGCTGTCGCTGGGGTCAAGCAAGGCACTGCCCTTGTGCAACCGAGAGCACAGCCCATGGTTGATTGAGGGCTGTCTCCATGGTCAACCAAGCCATCGCCCATGGGGGAGCAAGGCGCCGCCCATGGTAGAGCGAGGCACAACCTGTGGTTGAGCAAGGCATTGCCTGTGGTAGAGCCAGGCACTGCTCATCAGCGACCAGGTGCACAGTTGGTGGTCAACCAAGGTCGGTCTCCATGGTCAACCAAACCATTGCTCGTGGTAGCACAAGGCATAGCCCATAGTCGAGCAATGTATCACCTGTGCTAGAGCAAGGCACTGCCTGGGGTCAGCCAAGCCATGGCCCATGGTAGAGCAAGGCACAGACAGTGGCGGAGCATGGCATTGCTTGTGGTAGAGCAAGGCACTGCCTGTGAGCGACCGAGCACACAGCCTGTGGTCGACCAAGGGCTGTCTCCATGTCGACAAAGCCATTGCCCGTGGTAGAGAAAGGCCAGCCTATGGTAGAGTGTGGCATTGCTCATGGTTGGGCAAGGCACAGACCGTGGTGGAACATGCCATGGTCCTTGGTAGAGCAAAACACAGCCCATGGTTGAGGAAGGCACTGCCCGATGTACAGCCAAGCACTGCCCAAGAGAGACCAAGTGTATAGCCCGTGGTCGATCGAGGAACACCGAGGCATAGCACGTGGTCGACCAACCCATGGCCCTTGGTAGAGCAAGGCATAGGTTGTGGTCAAGCAAGGCATTGCCCATGCTAGGGCAAGGCACAGCCCATGGTCAAGTAAGGCATTACCCGTGGTAGAGTGAGGCACAACCTGTGGTTGAACATGCTATTGCCCTTGGTAGAGCAAGGCACAGCCTGTGGTAGAGCAAGGCATCACCCAAGTTAGAGATAGGCACTGCCCACGAGAGACCGAGTGCACAGCCCATGGATGACCGAGGGTTGTCTCTGTGGTCGACCAAGCCATCACCCGTGGTTGAGCAAGGCACAGCCCATGCTCAAGCAAGACATTGGCCAAGGCAGAGCCAGGCACTGCCCAGGAGCCACCAAGCGCACAGTCCATAGTCAACCGAGGGCTATCTCCATGGTTGACCAAGCCATCACCCATGGTAGAGCGAGGCACAGCCCATTGTCGAGCAGGGCATCGCCTGTGGTAGGGCAAGGCACAGCCCGTGGCTGAGCAAGGCATTGCCTGTGGTGGACCAAGGCATTGCCCATGATTGACCAAGAGCTGCTGCCATGGTCAATCAATGTGCTGACCCATGATTGACCAATAGTTGTCCTCATGGTCAAGGAAGACATCGCCCATTGAAGTGCAAGGCACTGCCTGTGAGTGACCGAGTACACAGCCTTTGGTCGATGAGGGCATCGCCCATGATCGACAAAGGGCTGTTGCTGGGGTCAAGCAAGGCACTCCCCTTGTGCAACCAAGAGCACAGCCCATGGTCAATTGAGGGCTGTCTCCATGGTCGAACTAGTCATCACCCATGGGGGCGCAAGGCAGCGCCCATGGTAGAGTGAGGCACAGCCTGTGGTTGAGCATGGCATCGCCTATGGTAGAGCAAGGCACTGCCCATGAAAGACCAAGTGCACCGTCACTGGTCAACCAAGGCCAGTCTCCATGGTCAACCAAGCCATCGCTCATGGTAGGGCAAGGCATAGCCCATAGTTGAGCAACGTATTGCCCATGCTAGAGCGAGGCACAGCCTGGGGTCAGCCAAGCCATGGCCCATGGTAGAGCAAGGCACAGCTGGTGGTGGAGCATGGCATCACTCGTGGTAGAGCAAGGCACTGCCCATGAGAGACCAAGCACACAGCCCCATGGTCGACTGAGGGCTGTCTCCATGTCAACCAAGCCATCACCCATGGTAGAGAAAGGTACAGCCCGTGGTCGAGCAAGGCATCACCTAGGATAGGGCAAGGCACCGCTCAGGGTTGGGCAAGGCACCGCTCAGGGTTGAGCAAGGCATGGCTCGTGGTCAACCAAGGGCTGTCTCCGTGGTCAGCCAAGCCATCGCCCGTGGTAGAGCATGGCACAGCCAGTGGTGGAGTAAGGCATTGCACGTGGTAGAGCAAGGCATCGCCTGTTAGCAACTGAGCTCACTGCCTGTGGTCAACCGTGGGCTGTCTCCGTGGTTGAACAAGCCATTGCCTGGGGTAGAGCAAGGCACCACCTGTGGTCAAACAAGCCATCGCCCATGGTAGAGCCTGGCACAGCCCGTGGTCTAGCAAGGCATCACCCGTGGTAGAGTGAGGCACAGCCTGTTGTTTACCAAGCCATTGCTAGTGATAGAGCAAGGCATTGCCAGTGTTCGAGCAAGCCATCGCCCGTGGTACAGTGAGGCACAACCCATGATTGACCAAGGGCTATCACCGTGGTCGAGCAAGGCAATGACTGTGGCAGAGAAAGGCAATGCCCATGAGTGAGTGAGCGCACAGCCTGCAGTAGACCGAGGGCTGTCTGGGTGGTCAACCAGGAGCTATTGCCATGGTCAATCAATGTGTCTACCCATAATCGACGAAGGGCTATGGCCATGGTCGAGCAAGGCATCGGTCATGGTGGAGCCAGGAACTGCCCTTGTGCGACTGAGCACACAGCCCGTGGTCAACCGAGGGCTGTCTTAGTGGTTGACCCAGCCATCACCTGTGGTCGAGCAAGGTATGGCCCATGGTCGACCAAACCATGGCCTGTGGTTGCGCAAGGCACAGTCGGTGGTGGTGTAAGGCATTGCTCATGGTAGAGCAAGGCACTGCATGTGAGCGACTGAGCACATAGCCCATAGTTGACTGAGGGCTGTCTCCATGGTCGAACAAGCAATTGCCCGTGCTAGAGTTAGGCATAGCCCATGGTTGAGCAAGGCATCACTTGGGGTAGAGTGAGGCACATCCCATGGTTGAACAAGGCATCGCCTGGGGTTGAGCGAGGCACCACCCATGGTCGAGCAAGGCATGGCCCGTGGGTAGAGCAAGGTGCGGCTTGTGGTCAACTGAGGGCTGTCACCGTGGTCGACTGAGCCACTGCTCATGGTACAGCAAAGCACAGCTGGTGGTGGAGCAAGGCATTGCTCATGGTAGAGCAATGCATCGCCCAAGAGTGACTGAGCACTCAGCCCATGGTCAACCAAGGGCTGTCACCATGGTCGACCAAGCCATCGCCCATGGTAGGGCAAGGCACAGCCCCTGGTCAAGCAAGGCATCGCCCGTGGTTGGGCAAGGCACAGCCCATTGTCAAACAAGCAATTGCCCATGGTGGAGCATGGCATCTCCCATGGTAGAGCCAGGCACAGCCTGTGGTCAAGCAAGGCATCGCCCGTGGTACAGCCAGGCATAGCTGGTGGTCAACCAAGCCATCGCCCGAGGTAGAGTGATGCACAGCTTGTTGTCAAACAAGCCATCGCCCATGGTAGAGCCTGGCACATCCCATGGTTAAGTAAGGCAAGCCCCATGGTAGAGCAAGGCATAGGTCATGGTCGACCAAGCCATCGCCTGTGGTAGAGCAAGGCACTACCTGTGTTTGAGCAAGGCATTGCCTGTGGTAGTGCAAGGCACAGCCTGTGGTCAAGCAAGCCATTGCTGTGGTACCGCATGGGACAACCAGCTGTCGAGCATGGCAACACCCATGGTAAAGCCAGGCACAACCCGTGGTCGAGCAGGGCATCGCCCATGTTAGAGCATGGCACTGCCCGTAGTCGACCAAGCGCTGTCCCTGTGGTCAATCAAGGCATCGCCCAATGACCAAACAAGACCTGTAGCCGTTGTCGAGCAAGGGATCACCTGTGGCAGAGCAGGGCACTGCCCATGAGCGATTGTGTGCACAGCCTGTGGTCAATGAATGCATCGACCATGATCGACCAAGGGCTGTTGCTGTGGTTGACCAAGGCGTTGACCATGGTAGAGCAAGGAACTGCCCGTGAACAACCAGGCACACAGCCTGTGGTTGACTGAAGGCAGGCTCCATGGTCAACGAAACCATCACCCACGGGAGAGCAATACACAGCCCGTACTCAACTGAAAGCTGTCTCCGCGGTCGACCAAGGCATCGCCCATGGTAGAGCATGGTACAGCCTGTGGTTGAGCCAGGCATGCCCATGGTTTGGCAAGGCACAACCCATGGTCAAGCAAGGCGTCACCCATGGTCAACTGAGGGCTGTCTCCATGGTCGACCAAGGCATCGCCCATGGTTGGGAAAGGTGCAGTCCGTGGTTGAGCATTGCATTGCCTGTCAGAGAGCAAGCTATAACCTGTGGTCAAACATGCCATGGTCCTTCGTATTGCAAGGCACAGCCCGTGGTTGAGCAAGGCCCAGCCTATGGTCGAGCAAGGCATCGCCCATGGTAGAGCCAGGTCCTGCCCATTCGAGACCGTGCATACCGCTCGTGGTCAACCAAGGGCTATCCCCGTGTTCAAGCAAGCCAATGCCCGTGGTCATGCATGGCATTGCCCGTGGTAGGGCAAGGCACAGCCATGGTGGAACAAGCCATTGCCCGTGGTAGAGCAAGGCATCTGCCATGGTAGAGCCAGGCATAGCCTGTGGTTGAGCAGGGCATTGCCCATGTTAGAGCAAGGCACTGCCTGTGAGTGTCCAAGGGCTGTCTTTACCGTCGACCAAGCCATCGCCTGTCATAGAGCATGGCACAGCCCATCATTGAGAAGGCATCGCCCATGGTAGAGCAAGGCACAGCCCATGGTCGATCAAGGCAATGCCTATGGCAGAGCAAGGCCCAGGCAGTAGTCAAGCAAGCCAATGCCCATGATAGTCCGTGGCACAGTCTTTGTTCAACCAAGCCATTTCCCATGGTAGAGCAAGGCACAGCCTGTGATCGAGCAAGGCAATGCACATGGTAAAGCATCGCACAGCCCATGAGGGACTGAGTGCACACCTCATGGTTGACTGTGGGCTGTCTCCGTGGTAAACCAAGCCATCCCCCATGGTAGAGCAAGGCACAGCCCATGGTTGAGCAAGCCGTTGCCCATGGTATGGCCAGGCACAGCTTGTGGTCAACCAAGGGCTGTCTCTGTGGTCGACCAAGCCATCCCCTGGGGTAGAGTGAGGCACAGCCCATGGTCAGGCAAGATGTTGCCCGTGGTATAGTCAGGCACAGCCTGTGGTCGAGCAAGGCATCACCTGAGGTAGAGCCAGGCACTGGCCGTGAGCAACTGAGTGCATAGCCCGTGGTTGACCAAGCCATCACTGGTGGCAGAGCAAGGCATAGCCCATGGTCAAGCAAGGCATCGCCCGTGGTAGGGCGAGGGGTCGAGCAAGGCACAGCCCATGGTCATGCAAGGCGTCACTGGTGGTAGAGCGAGGCACAGCCTGTGGTTGAGCAAGGCATTTCCCGTGGCACAGCCCAAGGTCAAGCAAGGTGACGCCAGTGGCAGAGCAAGGTGCAGGCTGTAGTCGAGCATGCCATCACCATGGTAGAGCAAGGCACAGCCTTTGGTCAACCAAGCCATTGCCCATGGTAGAGCAAGACACTGCCCATGGTCGAGCAAGGCATCACCTGTGGTAGAGCAAGGCATAGCCCGTGGTTGAGCAAGGCAACACACGTGGTAGAGAATGGCACAGCCCTTGAGCAACTAGTGCACAGCTCGTGGTTGGCCAAGGGCTGTCTCTGTGCTCGACCAAGCCATTGCCCTTGGTAGAGTGAGGCACAGCCCATGGTTGAGCAAGGCGTTGCCAGTGGTAGAGCCAGGCACAGCCCATGGTCGAACAAGGCCCTGCCCAAGGTAGAGCCAGGTACTGCCAGTGAACTATCAAGCGCATTGCCCGTGGTCGACCGTGGGCTGTCTGTGTGGTTGACCATGCCATTGCCCATGGTAGAGCAAGGCACAGCCCGTGGTCAACCAATGCATAGCCCATGGTAGAGCAACACAGCCTGTGGTCGAGCATGCCAATGCCCATGGTAGGGCAAGGCACAGCACGTGGTCAAGCGGGGCATCGCTGGAGGAAGAGCCAGGCACTGGCTGTGAGCGACTGAGCGCACAGCCTGTGGTAGACTGAGGGCTGTCTCCGTGGTTGACCAAGCCATCACCGGTGGCGATATGAGGCAAAGCTTGTGGTCAAGCAAGGGATCACCTGTGGTAGGGTGAGGCACAGCCTGTGGTCGAACAAGCCATTGCCCAAGGTAAAGCAAGGCATAGCCCAATGTCGTGCAAGGCATCACCTGTGGTAGAGCAAGGCACTGCCCACGGTCGAGAAGGCATTGCCCATGGTAGAGTGAGGCACTGTCCATGGTCGAGCATGCTGCTACCCATGGTACAACAAGGCACAGCTCATGATCGAGCAAGGCAACACCCATGGTAGAGCAACACACATCCTCTTGTGGACCAAGCCCTTGCTCATGGTAGACCAAGGCACAACCTGTGATCGGGCAAGGGATTGCATGTGGTAGAGGCAGGCACAGCCCGTGGTTGAGCAATGCATTGCACATGGTAGAGCAATGCACAGCCCATGAGCAACTGAGTGCACAACTCCTGGTTGACCAAGGTCTGTCTCCGCGGTTGTCCCAGCTGTTGCCTGGGGTAGAGCAAGGCACGGCCCATGGTCGAGCAAGGCATCGCGCATGGTAGTGCTAGGCACAACCCATGGTCAACCAAGCCATTGTCCAGGGTACTGGAAGGGATTGCCCGTGGTTGAGCATGGCAACACCCGTGGTGGAGCCAGGCACAGCCTGTGGTCAAACGGGGCATCGCCCATGGTTGAGCAAGGCACTGCCCGCGGTCGACCAAGACAATGACCGTGGTAGACCAAGGCATCACCCGTGGCAGGCCAAGGCACTGCTCATGAGCGACCATGTGCACCACCTGTGGTTGATCAAGGAACTGACTGTGATCGACCAAGGGCTGTTGCCATGGTCGACCAAGGCATTGCCGTGATCGATCAAGGCACTGCCCGTGAGCGACTGAGCGTGTAGCCAGTTGTCGACCGAGGGCTGTCTCCATGGTCGACCAAGCCATCACCCATGGTAGAGCAAGCCACAGCCCATGCTCGACTGAGGGCTGTCTCTGTGGTCGACTAAGTCATCGCACGTGGCAGAGCAAGGCAATGCCCGTGGTTGAACTGAGGGCTGTCTCCATGGTCAACCCAGCCATCGCCCTTGGAAGAGCAAGCCACAGCTCATGGTCGAGCAGGGCATCGCCGGTGGTTGGGCAAGGCACAGCCCTTGGTCGAGCATGGCATCATCCATTGTCGACTGAGGGCTGTCTCCATGGTCAACCAAACCAAAACCCTTGGTAGAGCAAGGCACAGCCCTTGGTTGAGCATGGCATCACCCTTTGTTGACCGGAGGCTGTCTCCGTGGTCAACCAAGCCATCACCCTTGGTAGAGCAAGGCACAGCCCATGGCCAGGCAAGGCATCACCCTTGGCTCGGCAAGGCACAGCCCGTGGTTGGGCAAGGCATCGCCCGTGGTAGAGCAAGGCCCAGCCCATGGTCGAGAAAGGCATCACCTGAGGTAGAGCCAGGCACTGCCCCTGAGAGACTGAGCGTACAGTCCGTGGTCATCTGAGCCATCACCCATGGTTGAGCAAGGCATCACCCATGGTAGAGCAAGGCAACACCCGTGGTAGAGCAAGGCACAGGCTGTGGTCGAGGAAGCCATTGCCCATGATACAGCATGGCACAACCTTTGGTTGACCAAGCCATTGCCCGTGGTCAAGCAAGGCATCACACATGGTAGAGCAAGGCACGGCCAATGAGTGACCAAGTGAACAGCTCCTGGTTGACCAAGGGCTATCTCCAAGGTAGACCAAGCCATTGCCCATGGTTGAGTGACACATAGCCTCTGGTTGGGGAAGGAGTCGCCCGAGACCAAGCCATTGCCTGTGGTCAAGCAAGGCAATGCACATGGTAGAGCAAGGCATGGCCCATGAGCGACCAAGTGCACAGCACCTGGTCAACCAAGGGCTGTCTCTGAGGTTGACCAAGCCATCACCCATGGTTGAGTGACGCATAGCCCGTGGTTGAGCAAGGAGCTGCTTGAGGTATAGCCAGTGTTAGACCCCTGAGCTCTAGCCCTGGAGAATGTGTACCACAAGCTGTACCTCGGGGTAGTGGTAGTGCATAGCATGCATGCAAGGATGTGAGGGTAGTCATGTGTGAGATGTTGGGATAAATTGCAAGTCCATGAGTGGGCAAGTATGGAGATGGTCACACAAGCATGCACGGAGGCACCAGCGAAGTGGACAACCGATCAAGGCTCAGCAACAAAGCTGAGAGATCAAAGGGTGGCCATGGAGGGTCACATTTCACACGTAGGCAAATGCGCATATGGGTGGTGATGATGTCCACGAGCAAGGCACAATGCAATGCTCAAGGATGCTCAGTGAACAAGAGGTGACTGAGCAAAGGCACTCAAGGAGTGCGCACTACCCGATGGCATGGCAAATGCTAAGGGAATGCTCAACACTTAGCGGCTGGTGAGTTGACTATTTGTGAAGATCGGATAAGTCCTTGACCATGCTTGAGCACCGTTGGATGTTGCAATCCCAATCGAACAGTTGTGATCGTGGGAGGAGATCATGGATGTGGGCCCTAGAGGAGAGTGGATTGGATCAACGATGCTGAGTCAGTGCCAAGTCATCTGTACTTGGTCAAGCAAACAATCGGGGAAATATTCTCCTAGGATATGGCAAATCAATCTGTTATGGAAACAATCTTGGAGATTGCAGATCGACGGCCAAGATTGAATAGATTTGATATGATGGAGAGAATCAAGGGATTCAAATATATCAGTTGCCATATTTAGTCAGCCAGGCTCCTCTATATAAAGGGGGTCAGTCTCATTCTCAGAGACAACCAAGAATTCTCAGAGGAGAGACATAGAGAGCCAAAGACTCCAAGAGAGTGGAAGTTAGTTAGAGCAAGCAGTCTGGTGTTCTTCAGAGGAGGCACAAGACGGTAGGGAGTGCAAGCAATGAGAGATTGTGAGGCATATACCCATGTGATTGCATGTAAGTGTTTTGCTCTGGGTTGGGTTTTCATGTACTTGTGATATATGTGAATACAAGTTACATTTTTCCCCATTGTGTTCTTGTGTTCCTTTGTGTTGCTTTTGCGGTTCTGTGATCGAACGACCTCGACAGTGCGTGCGGTGTGTGGCTGGTCGACAAGCGGAGTGTCGACGCCAGTGGGACGCGGAAAAATGTGTGCTCCGCATTGGTCCCGTGACAGTTAGTATCAGAGCTAGGGTTGCCCGTGACAGTTGGTATCAGAGCCAGGGTTGCCCATGATAGTAGTATCAAGGCTGCGTTCGGGTTGAGAAGACCCTTTGTCAGAGACCACGCGTACCTTACAATCAGCAACCGTGTGGACCAGAGCGATGGAAGCATTGCAGGAGCGATTGGCGGCACTAGAAGGCTGCATTGCAGATTTCAATGAATGAGCAAACCCAGCCGCTATGCTGGAACCACGCATTGCTACTCTGGAGGATAATGTCAGCTAAGGCGACGATCTTGGAGGAACCGTAACTGATCTAGTGAAAGAGATCGGGCTTGATGTAGCGACCCTGAAAGATGATGTGGTCTTGATCAAGTGGCAACTAGTGTCCCAGGCAGGGCCAACGATTGAGCCTCGTGGGAAGATGAAGGTCCTGGAGCCGAAGGCGTTTGAAGGGACTAGAAGTTCCAAGGATCTAGAGAACTTCATATGGGATATGGAGAACTACTTTGCTGCTGTGAAGATCCCAGATGCCGAGAAGGTGATGATCACCACCATGTATCTTGCCATGGATGCAAAGCTATGGTGGAGGACACGGGTCCAAGACAATATCAGTGCTGGCAGACCTTGGATTGAGACCTGAGAGGCACTGAAGAAGGAGCTGAAAGAGCAGTTCCTACCAAGCAACGCACCATGGCTTGCTCGGGATGCATTGGCCAAGCTGAGGCACAGTAGACCAATGTGAGACTATGTGAAGGAGTTTAGCGCATTGATGCTGGACGTGACAGATATGTCAGAGACAGACAAGCTGTACACGTTCCTGAAGGGATTGCAACCTTGGGCTCAATTTGAGCTAAGGAGGCAAGGGGTGAAAGAACTTCCTTCCACCTTAGCTGCGACGGATGCACTGCTGGACTTACGCATTGCTCGTGCCAAGGAGGGGAGCAAGAAGGCCCAGCATAAGGACAAGGACAAGAAGTCCAATTCCTACATGAAAGGAAAGTTAGAGAAGGGCAAGGAGAAGCAGCTGACCTGACCAGACAAAGGGAAGGCGAACGTGATCGAGAGCACCAATGGGAAGAAGGACCCTCATACTCACCCAGGCTGCTTCATCTGCAACAAACCCCACAAGGCAAAGGAGTGCCCAAAGAGGGAGGGGAAAGTTACGGCCCTACGATTGGATGATTCCAATGATGACCTCGTGCAGCATGTTGCCCTACTACAGGCCCTAGGCGCTATGCAAAGTGAGCGCCCGAAGGTACAACATAGTTTGCTATTCGTGGATGTGACCTTGAATGGTAGGTAGATGTCAGCCTTGATGGATACTGGCGCCACCAACACATTTGTATCTGATCGAATGGTACGACACTTGGAGTTGCAAGTGGAGTGCTCTCACAACTGATTGAAGGTGGTGAACTCCAAGAGCCAACCAATGGGCGGGTTGGCAAGAGATGTGCCCATCAAGATAGATGCTTGGGAGGGTACAATCAATCTGATGGTGGTTCCTTTGGATGATTATGATCTCATCCTTGGAAATAGCTTCTTTGCAGATGCGTCAATCACCATCATGCCTCATGTGGGAGGCATTGTAATTGGAGATCCAGGACGACCCTGTTTCATGCAAGGATACAAAGGCCTTGCACACTCTGAGGAAGTAGCCATAGAGAAGGTGTCTGCAATGTAGTTAGCACGTGGAATGAAGAAGGGGTATAGGGAAGTGGAAGTGCAGGAGAAAGAGGTGGACCCTAAGATTCCACATGAGATAGTGGAAGTGCTCGAGCAATTCCAGGATGTGATGCCTGAGGAGTTGCCAAGAGGGCTACCTCTGCGCCGAGCAATGGATCACAAGATAGAGCTACCTCCGTGCCGCCAATGCTTTTGCAGTTCTATGATCGAACGACCTCAACGGTACATGCAGTGTGTGGCTGGTCGGCAACCGGAGTGTCGATGCCAGCGGGGCGCGAAAAAATTTGTGCCCCGCATTGGTCCTGTGACAGCTAGGCACTACCTGTGGTCGCGCAAGGCGTCGCCCATGGAAGAGAGATGCACAGCCTGTGGTCAAGAAGGCATCACCTGCGGTAGAGCTAGGTGCAACCTAGGGTCAAGAAGGCATCTCTCATGGTTAAGCAAGGCATTGCCTGTGGTAGAACAAGGCACAGCCCATGGTGGAACAAGGCATTACCCGTGGAAGAGGAAGGCACTGCTCGTGAGCAACCAAGCACACAGCCCATGGCTGACCAAGGGCTGTCTATGTGGTCCACCAAGACATCGCCCATGGTAGAGGAAGGCACAGCCCATGGTCGAGAAGGCATTGCCCGTGGATGAGAGAGGCGCTGCCTATGGTCGAGCAAGCCGCTGCCCGTGGTACAACAAGGCACAGCCCGTGGTCAAGCAAGGCAACACCCATGGTAGAGCAAGGCACAACCTTTGGAGGAGCAAGCCATTGCTCATGGCAGACCAAGGCAAAGCCTGTGATTGAGCAAGGCATCACGCGAGGTAGAGCAAGGCACAGTCCATGAGCAACTAATTGCATTGCACCTAGTTGACCGAGGGCTGTCTCTGTGGTCATCGAAGCCATTGCCCATGGTAGGGCAAGGCACAGCCCGTGGTCGAGCAAGGCATCGTGCTTGGTAGAGTGAGGCACAGCCTGTGGTTGACCAAGCCATTGTCCATGGTACAGGAAGGCACTGCCCGTGGTCATGCATGGTGTCACAGGGGTTGGAACTCACCCGAATTTTTCCGTTCCTGCGATGGTGCTGAGCAGTGTCCCATGCACTCTCAGCCAACCCGAAGCACACACATGCAGCGAAATAGCTTGGCGAGGTTTAGCAGTCAAGGATCAAGATCGAACAATGCAAGGTAAGGGAAATCTCACTTGTATTCACAAACACGAATTACAAGAACACACAAAACCCTTACACGACCTTGCACGGCCACGTCCAAGTATATGCCTCGTACTCCAGCACTTGCACTCCTCACTTGGACGGGTGAACTTCACTCCGGGAGTTCACACTCAGCGTCGGGGGACTGGTCACACTGTCGCCGGGGCTTCCTCTCTCCAACTCTCTCCAGTTGCTCTCCCCTTCTGCTGCTTCAACCTTTGAATCCGGGGCTATTTATCCTTGCAGGGGGCAACCACCGGCCCTGGTTTCCAGGAGACACCTCAGCTCCATAACCACCCACTTCCACTCTTTTAGGGGCTGCAGTTGGATAGCTTGACTGCTTGCCAGCACAGTCCTCGGTCAGCACCTTGACCGAGCTTCCATCGTTTCACGACGGAAGTATACCGGGTCCGTCTAAGTGTCATTCGTACTTAGTTCGGTTGTGGGCACTGCGCCCTTGCCTTGGATCAATTGCATGGAACATTAGCGTCGCTCGCCCCCGAGCGACTTCCCTAGCGAGTCTTCAGGAGAACCCGCATGCCCGTTGCTTGCCAGCTCGCCTTTGAACGGGTCTTTCGGGAGGTTGGGGCGTCCAGCCCACTTGCCCTTGACCGGGTCTTGCGGGAGTGCTCAGGCCCGCACAGCCCGCCACCTGTCGTCCGCCTTCCTTGCCCGAGAACAAGTCTTCCGGGCGGTTAGGGTGTCCAGCTCACTCCTGACCGAGTCTTGTGGGAGGTTGGGAAGTCCAGCTCGCCTTCCCTTGACCGAGTATTGTGGGAGTGCTCCTTCCCACATAGCTTGGCCCTCGCCCTATATATATCCCATTGATCCTTTGGCATTCCTTCCCTCGATCCTTTCCCGAGCTGCCATGCCATCAAGGGTCCGCCTAGCAGCTGTTTCCGTGTCCGAGCATTGAGGGGCTGACAGCAAGGCACAGGCCGTTGCTGAGCAAGCCATTGCCCATGATACAGTGAGGCACAACCTTTGGTTGGCCAAGCCATTGCCCATGGTCGGGCAAGGCATCACACATCGTAGAGCAAGGCATGACCCATGAGCGACCGAGTGCACAGCACCAGATCGACCAAGGGTTGTCTCTGAGGGTAACCAAGCTATCACCCAAAGTTGAGTGATGCAAAGCACGTGGTCGAGCAAGGAGTCACCTGAGGTAGAGCAAGGCGCGGCCCATGGTTGAGCAAGCCATTGCCCATGGTATAGCAAGGCACAGCCATGGTTGAGCAGGGCATCGCCCATGGTAGAGCCTGGCACTGGCCATGAGCAACTGAGCGCACTGCCCATGGTCAACCAAGGGCTGTCTCCATGGTCAATCGAGCCATCGCCAGTGGGAGAGCAAGGCACAGTCCATGGTCAAGCAATGCATATCCCGTGGCAGAGTGAGGCATAGCCCATGGTGGAACAAGCCATTGCCCGTGGTAAGCCTAGGCACAGTCTGTGGTCCAGCAAGCCATTGCCCATGGTAGAGCAAGGCACAGCCTGTGGTCAAGCAGGGCATCGCCCAAGGTAGAGCCAGGTACTGACCGTGAGTGATTGAGCGCATAGCCCATGGTTGACTGAGGGCTGTCTCCATGGTCGACCAAGCCATCGCCAATGGCAAAGCAAGGCATTGCCTGTGGTGTGGTTCAGCACAGCCTGTGGTTCATTAAGCCAATGTCCATGGTAGAGCAAGGCACAGCTTGTGCTTGAGTATGGCATCTCCTGTGGTACAGCCAGGCACAACCAATTGTCGAGCAAGGCATCGTCTGTGGTAGAGAAAGGCACTGCCTATATGTGACCGAGCGTACAGCCCATGGTCAACCAAGCCATCGCCCAAGGTACAGCATGGCTCAGCCTGTGGTTGAGCAGGGTATCACCCATGGTAGAGCGAAGCACAGCCCATGGTCAACCAAGCCATGAACCGTGGTAGAGCGAGGTGCAGCCTGTGGTAGACCAAGCCATGGCCCGTGGAAGAGCAAGGCACAGCCCATGTTGGAGCAAGGCATTGCTCATGGTTGAGCGAGGCACTGCCCTTGAGCGACCCAGCACAAAGCCCGTGGTCAAATGAGGGCTGTCTCTGTGGTCGATCAAGCCATCTTCTGTGGTAGAGCAAGGCACAGCCCTTCATCGAGCAAGGCATCACCCGTGGTAGGGCGATGCACATCCCATGGTTGAACATGCCATTGCCAGTGTTACAGGTTGGCACAACTTGTGGCCGAGCAAGGCATCAACTGTGGATGAGCAAGGCACCACCCGTGGTCGAAAAAGGCATCGCCTGTGGCAGAGCATGGCACAGCCAGTGGTCGAGCAAGGCACTACCCATGGTAGAGCAAGGTACAGCCCGTGGCCGACCAAGCCATTGCCCGTGGTACAGTGAGGCACTGCCCATTGTCGTGCAATGCAATGACCATGGTAGAGCCAGCCATAGTGTGTGGTCGAGTGGGGCATTGCCCATGGTATAGTAAGGCACTGCCCATGGCAGACCAAGCACTGTCACCGTGGCTGATCAGGGCATCACTTGTGGTAGAGTATGGCATGTCCTGTGAGTGACCGAGTGCACAGCCCATGGTCAATCAAGGCATCAACCATGATCGACCAAGGGCTGTTGCCATGGTTGACCAAGGCATTGACCATGGTGGAGCAAGGCACTGCCAGTAAGTGACCAAGCACACAGCCCGTGATCAACAGAGGGCTGTGTCCATGGTGGACCAAGCCATTGCCCATGGTAGAGCAAGGTACAGCCCATGGTCAATTGAGGGCTGTCTCCATGGTCAACCAAGCCAATGCCCTTGGTAGAGGAAGGCACAGCCTGTGGTCATCTAAGTTCTGTCTCCGTGGTCGACCAAGCCATTGCCTGTGGCAGACCAAGGCATTGCCCGTGGTCCACTGAGGGCTGTCTCTGTGGTCGACCAAGCCACCACTTTTGATATAGCATGGCACAGCCCATGCTTGAGCAAGGCATCGCCCATGGTTGGGCAAGACATAGCCCATGGTCAAACATGCCAATGTCCTTGGAAGAGCAAGGCACAGCCCATGGTTGAGCAAGGCACAGCCTGAGGTACTGTCAGGCATTGCGCTTGAGAGACTGAGGTACAGAAAGTGTACAGCCTGTCATCAACCAAGGTACATCGAGGCATAGCTGGTGGTCGACCAAGCCATGGCCTGGGGTAGAGCAAGGCACAGCATGTGGTCGAGCAAGGCATCACTCATGGTAGAGTGAGGCACAACCCATGGTCGAACATGCCATTGCCCTTGGTAGGGCAAGGCATGGCTCGTCGTAGAGTAAGCCGCCGCTCGGGGTTGAGAAAGGTATTGCATGAGGTTAAGCTAGGCACTACCCATGAGCTACTGAGAGCACAGCCCATTGTTGACCGAGGGCTGTCTCCTTGGTCGAACATGCTTTGCCCTTGGTAGAGCCTGGCACAGCACATGGACAAGCAAGGCACCGCATGTGGTAGAGCAAGCCACAGCCCATGGTCAAGCAAGGATCCCCCAAAGTAGAGCCAGGCACATCCTGTGAGCTACCGAAAAGCATGCCCGAGGTAAACCTAGGGCTATCTCCATGGTCGACCAAGCCATCACCTATGGTAGAGCAAGGTACAGCCTATGGCAGAGCAAGGCATGGCCTGTGGTCAATCCAGGCATTGCCCATGGTAGAGCAAGGGACTGCCTGTCAGCAATCATGTGCACCACCCGGATTGATCAAGGCATCGACCGTGATCTACCAAGGGTTGTTGCTGTGGTCAGCCACGGTAGAGCAAGGCACTGCTTGTGAGCGACCGAGCACACAGCCCGTGGTCGACCGAGGGCTTTCTCCATGGTCGACCAAGCCATCGCCCACAGTAGAGCAAGCCACAGCCTGTGGTCGCCGAGGGCTGTCTCTGTGGTCGACCTAGCCAACTCCCATGGCAGAGCAAGGCATTGCCCATGGTTGAACCGAGGGCTGTCTCCGTGGTCGACCAAGCCATTGGTCTTGGTAGAGCAAGGCATAGCCCATGGTTGAGCAAGGCATCACCCATGGTTGGGCATGGCACAGCCCATGGTCTAGCAAGACATTGTCCATGGTCGACCAAGGGCTGTCTCCATGGCCGACCATGCCATTGGCCTTGGTAGAGCAAGGCACAGCCCGTAGTAGAGCAAGGCATCACCCTTGGTTGGGCAAGGCACTGCCTGTGGTCAAACAAGGTATTGCCCTTGGTATAGAAAGGCACAATGGGTGGTCGAGCAAGGCATGCCTCATGGCAGAGCAAGGCCCTGCCTGTGGTCGAGCAAGGCATCTCCCTAGGTAGAGTAGGCACAGCCCATGAGAGACCGAGCGTATAGACTGTGGTCGTTTGTGCCATCACCTGTGGAAGAGCAAGGCACAGCCCGTGGTCAACCGAGGTACAGTGAGGCATAGCTGGTGGTCGACTAAGCGATGGCCTGGGGTAGAACAAGGTACTGCCCAGGGACAAGCAGGGTATCGCCCATGCTAGAGCAAGGCACAGCATGTGGTTGAGTGATGCATCACCCATGGTAGAGTGAAGCACAGCCCGTGCCCTTGGTAGGGTAAGGAATTGGCCCATCGTAGAGTAAGGCACAGCTTGGGGTCAAGGAAGGCATTGCCCGAGGTTGAGCCAGGCACTGCCCGTGAGCTACCGAGTGCACAGCCCGTTGTCGACCGAGGGCTGTCTCTGTGGTTGACCAAGCCATCGCCCATTGTAGGGTGATGCACAACCCATGGTCAAACATGCCTTTGCCCTTGGTAGAGCCTGGCATAGCCCATGGACGAGCAAGGCATTGCCTGTGGTAGAGCAAGGCAATGCCCGAGGTAGAGCCATGCACTGCCCTTGAGCTACCAAGCACAAAGCCCGTGGTCAACCGAGGGCTGTCTCCGTGGTCGACCAAGCCATCACCCATGGTAGAGCAAGGCATTGCCTGTGGTTGAACCAAGGGCTGTCTCCATGGTCAACCAAGCCATTGGCCTTGGTAGAGCAAGGCACAGCCCATGGTCGAGCAAGGCATCGCCCGTGGTCAACCGAGGGCTGTCTCCATGGTCAACCAAGCCATCAGCCTTGGTTGAGCAAGGCACAGCCTGTGGATGAGCATGACATCACCCTTGGTTGGGCAAGGCACAGCCCGTGGTTGAGCAAGGCATCACCCAAGGTAGAGCCAGGCACTGCCCGTGAGCTACCAAGTGCATAGCCCATGGTCAACCATGGGCTGTCTCCATGGACGACCAAGCCATCACCCGTGGTAGAGCAAGGCACTGCCCATGGTAGGGCAAGGCACTGCCTGTGGTCGACCAAGGCATCACCAATGGTAGAGCAAGGGACTGCCTGTGATCAATCGTGTGCACCACCCATGGTCGATCAAGGCATCGATTGAGATCTACCAAGGGCTGTTGCTGTGGACGACCATTTTAGAGCAAGGCACAGCCCATGAGTGACCAAGCGCACAGCCCATGGTTGACTGAGGTCTGTCTTCATGGTCGACCAAGCCATCACCCGCGGTAGAGCAAGCCACAGCCCGTGTTCGACTGAGGGTTGTCTCCATGGTTGACCTAGCCATTGCCAGTGGCAGAGCAAGGCATTGCCTGTGGTTGAACCAAGGGCTGTCTCGATGGTCAACCAAGCCATTGCCCTTTGTAGAGCAAGGCACAGCCTGTGGTCGAGCAAGGTATCGCCCGTGGTTGGGCAAGGTGCAGCCCATGGTTGAACATGGTATTGCCCTTGGTATAGAAAGGCATAGTGGGTGGTCAAGCAAGGCATCGCTCATGATAGAGCAAGGCCCAGCCCGTGGCCGAGCAAGGCATCGCCATAGGTAGAGCCAGGCACTGCCTGTGAGAGACCATGCGTATAGCCCCTGGTCATTTGAGCCATCACCTGTGGAAGAGCAAGGCACAGCCTGTGGTCAAGCAAGGCATCGCCCCTGGTAGAGCAAGGCACTGCCTGAGTGACAGAGCGGACAACTTGTGGCCAACCAAGTGCACAGATCCTGGTTGACCGAAGGTTGTCTCCAGGGTCAATGAAGCCATCACCCATGGTTGAGCAATGCATAGCCCATGGTCGAGCAAGGCAACACTCGTGATAGAGCCAGGCACAGAGCGTGATCAAGCAAGATTCGCCCAATGATCAAACAAGCACCGTTGCCATCGTCGAGCAAGGCATCGCCCGTGGTAGAGCGAGGCACAGCCCATGGTCAAACAAGCTGTTGCCCTTGCTATAGAAAGGCACAGTGGGAGGTTGAGCAAGGCATCACCCTAGGTGGAGCTCAGCGCTGCCTGTGAGAGACTGAGCATACAGCCTGAGGTTGTCTGAGCCATCACCGGTGGAAGAGCAAGGCACAGCCCATGGTCAAGCTAGCCATTGCCAGTGGTAGAGCAAGGCACTGCCTGTGACCGACCGAGTGCACAACCCATGGCCGGCCAAGGGCTGTCTTCATGGTCGGCCAAGGCAATGCCCGTGGTAGAGCAAGCCACAGCCCGTGGTCAAGCTGGCAACGCCCATGGTAGAGAGAGGCACAGTCCATGGTCAAGCAAGCCATCGCCCGTCATACAGTGAGGCACAACCTTTGGCCGATCAAGCCATTGCCCATGGTAGAGCAAGGCACAGCTCGTGATCGAGCAAGGCATCACCTGTGGTAGAGCTAGGCACAGCCCGTGGTTGAGCAAGGCATCACACATGGTAGAGCAAGGCATGGCCCATGAGTGACTGAGTGCAAGGCTACTGCTCGACTGAGGGTTGTCTCCGAGGTCAACCAAGCCATCACCTGTGGTTGAGCAACACATAGCCCGTGGTCGAGCAAGGCATCGCCTGAGGTAGTGTGAGGCACACCCTGTGGTCGACCAAGCCATTGCCATGGTACCATGAGGCACAGCCCATTGTTGAGCAAGGCAACGCTTATGGTAGAGCCAGGCACAGAATGTGGTCGGGCAGGGCATCGCCCATGGTAGAGCAAGGCACAGCCCATTGTCAAACAAGTGTTGTCGCTGTGGCCAATCAAGGTGTCACCCAATGATCAAAGAATCACAGCTGCCATCAACGAGCAAGGCATCACCCATGGTAGAGCATGGCACTGCTTTTCAGTGACAGAGTGCACAGCCCATGGTCAATCAAGGCATCGACCGTGGTGGAGCAAAGCACTGCCAGTGAGTGACCAAGTGCGCAGCCCATGGTTGATGGAGGGTTGTTTCCATGACCCTTGTAGAGCAAGGCACAGACCGAGGTCAAACATGCCATGGCCCTTGTAGAGCAAGGCACAGCCCATGGTCGAGGAAGGCATTGCCCAAATTACAACCTGGGACAGCCCAAGAGAAACCAAACATACAACCAGTGGTTGACCAAGCCAAGGCTCATGGTAGAACAAGGCACAGGCTGTGGTCAAGCAAGGCATCGCCCATGCTAGAGCAAGGCACAGCCCATGGTCAAGTAAGGCATCGCCCATGGTAGAGCGAGGCACAACCCATGGCAAACTTGCCATTGCCCTTGGTAGAGCAAGGCACAGCCCGTGGTCAAGCAAGGCATTGCCCATGGTAGAGCAAGGAACATCCCATTGTCGTGCAAAGCATCACCCTAGGTAGAGCCAGGCACTGCCCATGAGGAGACCAAGTGCACAGCCTGTGGTCGACCGAGGGTTGTTTTTGTGGTTGACCAAGCCATTGCCTGAGGTGGAGAGCAAGGCGCAGCCAGTGGTTGCACAAGGCATTGCCCAAGGTAGGGCGAGCCACAGTCTGTGGTCAAACATGCCATTGCCCTTGGTAGAGCCAGGCACAACCCATGGTCAAGTAAGGCATTGCCTGCAGTAGAGCAAGGCACAGCACGTGGTCAAGCAAGGCATCACCCAAGGAAAAGCCAGGCAATGCCCGTGACCGAGTGCACAGCCCGTAGTTGACCAAGGGCTGTCTCCATGGTTGACCAAGCCATCGCCTGTGGTAGAGTGAAGCACAGCCCGTGGTCGAGCAAGGGATCACCCGTGGTGGGCAAGGCACAGCCTGTGGTTGAGCAAGGCATCAACCATTGTAGTCCGAGGCACAGCCCATGGTGGACCAAGGCATTGCCAGTGGTGGACCAAGGCAATGCCCATGGCCAGCCAACGGCTGTTGCCATGGTCAATCAACACGTCTACCCTTGATCGTTGAAGTGCTCTTGCAGTGGTTGAGGAAGGCAGTGCCCATGGTAGAGCAAGGCACTGCTCGTTAGCCACCGAGTGCACAGCCTATGGTCAATCAAGGCATCACCTGTGATCGATAAAGGGCTATCGCTGTGGTCAAGGTAGGCATTGCCCATGGTGGAGCAAGGCACTGCCATTGTGCAATCGAGCAAACAGCCCATGGTCAACCAAGGGCTGTCTCTGTGTTCGACCAAGCTATCGCCTGCAGTGGAGCACAGCACCACCCACGGTAGAGTGAGGCACAGCCAGTGGGCGAGCAAGGCATCACCTGTGGTAGAGAAAGGCACTGCCCATGAGTGACCAAGTGCATAGTTCGGGGGTCAACCGAGGCCTGTCTCCATGGTCGACCAAGCCATCGCTCATGATAGGGCAAGGCACAGCACATGGTCGAGCAAGGTATCGCCCGTGGCAGAGCGAAGCAAAGCCCATGGCCAACTAAGCCATGGCCCGTGGTAGAGCAAGGCCCTGCCGGTGGTGGAGCAAGGCATTGCTCATGGTAGAGCAAGGCACTGCCCGTGAGCGACCAAGCACACAGCCTGTGGTCGACCGAGGGCTGTCTTCGTGGTCGACCAAGCCATCACCCATGGTGGAGCAAGGCACAGCCAGTGGTTACACAAGGCATCACCGAAGGTAGGGCAAGCCACAGCCCGTGGTCAAACATGCCATTGCCCTTGGTAGACCACAGGCAGTGCCTTTCTCTGCCATGGAGACTGCCCTCAGAAGACCACGGGCTGCACCTCCCTCTACTACAGGTGACACCTAGCTCAACCACTAGATGCACCATGCTCTATGATGAGCAATGCCTTGCTCGAGCACAGGCTCCAGCTGGCCCCATGGGCGATGCTTATCTCTACCACAGGCAATGCCTTACTTGACCACAGGCTGTGCCTCACCCTGCCACGGGTGATGGCTTGGTTGAACATGGAGACAGCCCTTGGTCGACCACGAGCTAGGCCTTCCCCCACCACGGGTGATGCCTTGCTCGACCACTGGCTGTGCCTTGCTCTACCATAGGTGATGGCTTGGTCAACCATGGAGACTGCCCTCGATCGACCACAGGCTGCCCCTCACTCTACCACCGGCGATGCATTGCTCGACCATGGGCATTGGCTTGGTCGGCTATAGAGACAGCCCACAGTCGACCATGGGCCGTGCGCTCGGTCGCTGACAGGCAGTACCGAGCTCTACCATGGGTGGTGCCTCGCTTGACCATGGGCTGGGCCTAGCTCCACCGTGGACAATGGTTCACTCAACCAGGGGCTGTACCTCTCTCTACCATGGGCGATGCCTTGCCAGAGCACAAGCTGTGCCTGGTTCCACCACAAGCGATGGCTTGGTTGAACATGGAGACAGCCCTCGGTCGACCCCAGGCTGTGCCTCACACTACCACAGGTGATGCCTTGCATGACCACGGGCTATTCCTCACTCTACCCCAGGCAATGGCTTGGTCGACCACGGAGATAGGATAGCCCATGGTCGACCACGGGCAGCACTCCGCTCTACCACGGGTGATGGGTGGGTTGACCATGGGGACAGCCCTCGGTCGACCATTGGCTCTGCCTCGCTCAACCACGAGTGATGCCTTGCTTGAGCATAGGCTGTGCTTGGCTCCACCATGGGCAATGGCTTGGTCGATCATGGGGACAGATCTTGGTCGACTGCTGGATATGCCTCACTCTACCACAAGCAATGCCTTACTTGATGACAGGCTATGCCTGGCCCGACCACAGGCAATGGCTTGGTCAACCACGGAGACAGCCCTTGGTTGACCACAGACTGTGCCTCTCTCTATGACAATGTCATGCTCAACCATGGGCTGTGCCTTGCTCTACCACGGGCTGTGCCTTGCTCTACCACAGGCATTGGCTTGGTTGACCTCAGAGACAGCCCTCAGTCAACCACAGGTTGTGCGGTTGGTCACTGACGGGCAGTGCCTAGCTCTACCATGGACGGTGCCTCACTCTACCACAGGTGATGCCTTGCTCGACCACAGGCTGTGCCTCGTTCGACCACAGGCTGTGCCTCGTTCTGCCATGGGCAATGGCTTGGTTGACCATGGAGACAGCCCTTGGTTGACCACAGGTTGGGCCTTGCCCCACTGCAGGAGATGCCTTGCTTGACCATGGGCAGTGACTCTCTCTACCACAGGCGATAGCTTGGTTGACCACGGAGACTACCCTCAGTAGACCACGGGCTGCCCCTCACTCTACCACGGGGGATGCCATGCTCGACCATGGGCTGTCCCTTGCTCTACCATGGGCTGTGTCCTCGGTCAATGATGGGCAGTAAGTACCGATCTCATCCATGGGCGATGCCTGTCTTGACTACCGGTTGTGCCTAGTTCTATGGCGAGCGATGCCTCTCTTGACTACTGGCTGTGCCTAGCTCTATGACGAGCGATGCCTCGCTCAATCACGGGTTGTGCCTTGCTCAACCATGGGTGTTGCCTTACTCGACCATGAAGACAACCCTTGGTCGAACACGGGCTGCTCCTCGCTCTACCACGGGCAATGCCTCACTCGATCATGAGAAGCACCTAGCTCTTCCACAGGCAATGCATCACACAACCATGGGCTATGCCTCGCTCTACCACAGGTGATGCCTCTCGACCATGAAAACTGCCCTTGGTCGACCACTGGCTGTGCCTGCTCTACCACAGGCGATGCCTTGCTTGACCACAGGCTGCACCTTGCTCTACCACGGGTGAGAGCTTGGTTGACCATGGTGACAACCCTCAGTCAACCACCATTTCTGCCTCACCCTAACACAGGTGATGCCTTGCTCGACCAAGTGCTGTGCCTGGTTGTACCACGGGCAATGCCTTGGTCGACCACGGAGACAGCCCTCGGTCGACCATGTGCAGTGCTTTGCTCTACCACGGGCGATGCCTTGCTTGACCACGAGCTGTGCCTGGCTCTACCATGGGTGATGGTTTGGTCAACCATGGAGACATTCCTTTGTTGACTCTGGGCTGTGCTTCACTCTACCACTGGCGTTGAGTTTGTCGACCACAGAGACTGGCCTTGGTTGACCACTGGCCACGCTTAACTCCACCATGGATGATGTGTTGCTCGACCATGGGCTGTGCCTGGCTCTACCAGTAGCAGTGGCTTGCTCGACCACGTGCTGTGCACTCTGCCACTGACAGGTAGTGCCTCGCTCCACCACAGTTGATGCCTCACTCAACCACGGGCTAGGCCTTGCTCTACCATGGGCTATGGCTTGGTCTACCAGGGGATGTGCCTTGCTTGACCACAGACTTTGCCTTGCCCTTCGACGGGCGAAGGCTTGGTCGATGACAGAGACAGCCCTCGGTCGACCACGAGCAGTGCCTCGCTCCACGATGGGTGATGCCTTGCTGGACCATGGGCTGGGCCTAGCTCTATCACAGGTGATGGCTTGGTTGATCACAGGTAGTGCCTGGCTCTACCACGGGTGATGGCTTGGTCGACCATGGGCAGTGCCTCACTCTACCATGGGCTATGCCTTGCTCAACCACAGGCTGTGCCTAGCTCTACCGCAGGCGATGGCTTGGTCAACCATGGAGATAGCCCTAGTTCAACCACGGGTAGTGTCACGGGGCCGATGCGGAACACAAATTTTTCGCACCCCGCTAGGCGTTGACAGCTCCGCCTGTCAACCAGCCCTCACTCACAACCGAGGTTTTCCGAAGTCACCTGGCACACGATCACACCACACGAACACGAGCAATATACAAAGGGGAAAAACTCCACTTGTATTTACAATTGTACAAGTATGAAAAACCTTTTACACGAGCAAATTCACTCAGCTTGTCGAGTATGTGCCTGACGACCTCCGCGCCGCTTACACTCCTCACTTGACACTCCCTAACCCGACACACTTCGGCATTACAAGGGTAAACGGGACTCACCTCCCACTCACTGCTGAGCTACAATTGCAGCAGCAATTCTATGCTCTGCCTCGCCTGCTCTCCCCTCGTGTTTCCCAGCTCTCTCTAGCTGCTCTCCTCGGCTCTCCTCTTTGAGACGCCTTGAGACCTCCGTGGTTTCTCCTCAGAGAATTCTGGATCGCTCCTCCTTGTGCCCTCTCGGTTGTCCTCTCTCGGTTCTGGTTGTTGTGTTCTTGAATGAGATTGACGCCCCCTTTATATAGAGGAGCCTAGCAAACCCGATATGGCAACTGACATATCCAAATCCCTTGATTTACTCCATCAGGTTTCCAATCTGTCCAATCCCTCTAGGATTGTTTCCATAACAGTCCAATCCCTTCAGGATTGTTTCCATAACAGATTGATTGCCATATTCCTAGGAAACTTTCCCCGATTGTTTGCTATCACATGATCTTCATCTTGACCATGTTCGTCCCACCTGGACGGCTCTTGGCCGCACCTGGACAGCTTCTCGGCCGCACCTGGACAGCTTCTCGGACGCACTTGGACACCTGCGCCCCACTTGGTTCCTGATTGATCACCAGCTGCTCTGCATATGGAAACAATCGAACCTTTCCATGTTGGTGTCAGCGATCCTTATCCTGTGAGCACCGATCCTGTGCTCCACAGCATCCCGTGCACCTTCTGTGAGTAGTCGCGCTCCACGCACTTGATCATCCGGTCCCGCATGATCGAGACTTCACCTGCGTGTCTGCATCTCCACTCGTCCACCGTGCACTGTCGCCGACCAGCAACACATGGTTCCTTCGATCGTCCCTGGCATGAAGTGATCAAGCGCCTCTCAATCACTCTCCGCTCATGCCTTAGCATTCCTAGGCTGTCTAGCGATCCTCCCCCTTGCATTGGTCGACCAGCATCGACCCCAAGGCCATGGCACTTGCCTTCAGTCCACCAAGTCCTTGCTCCGCACCACTCTGCTTGGTTGCTCAAGCAAGTCTCCTGTCCAGCTTAGCCTCCAAACCACAAACCTTCTCTCCACGTGCCCCGCATAAGCACGTATGCGCTCCCGCAGTCACGAGGTACAACCTGCGGTACGCATCATTCCGGCTCATAGCTTATGGCCGTAATAGGTAGTGCCTAGCTCTACCATGGGTGATGGCTTGGTCGACCATGGAGACAGCCCTTGGTCGACCACGGGCAGAGCCTTGCCCTACCATAGATGATTTCTTGGTAGACCACGGGTAGCACCTCACCCTATCGCGAGCGATGCCATGCTTGACCATGGGCTGTGCCTCACTCTACCACGGGTGTTGGCTTGGTCAACCATGGAGACAGCCCTCGGTCAACCGCTGGCTGTGCCTCACTCTACCATGGGCAATGCCTTGCTTGACGACAGGCTGTCCCTTGCTCGACCACAGGCGATGGCTTGGTTGGCCACCGAGACAACCCTCAGTTGACTGCAGGCAGTGTGCTCAGTCACTAGTGGGCAGTGCCTAGCTCTACCACGGGCTGTGCCTTGCTCTACCACAGGTGATGCCTTGCTCAACCACAAAGACAGCCATTGGTTGACCCCAGGCTGCACCTTGCTCTACCACAAGCAATGCCTAGCTTGACCACAGGCAGTGCCTCGCCCTATCGCAGGCGATGTCTTGGTTGACCACAGAGATAGCCCTTGGTCGACCATGGGTAGCGCCTCGCTCTATCACTAACAATGCCATGCTTGACCATGGGCTGTGCCTTGCTCTACCACAGGCATTGGCTTGGTCGACCACGGAAACTGCCCTTGATCGACCACTGGTTGTGCCTCGCTCTACCACAGGTGATGCCTTGCTCTACCACAGGCGATGGCTTGGTCTGCCACCAAGACAGCCCTCGGTCGACTGCAGGCAGTGTGCTCAGTTGCTGATGGGCAATGCCTAGCTCTACCACTGGCTGTGCCTCACTCTACCACAGGTGATGCCTTGCTCGACCACAAAGACAGCCCAAGGTCGACCACGGGCTGCACCTTGCTCTACCATGGGCAATGCCTTGCTTGACCATGGGCTGTGCCTCGCTCTACCATGGGTGATTCCATGCTTGACCACGAAGACAACCCTCGATCCACCATGGGCTGTGCCTTGCTGTACCACTTACGATGCCTTGGTCGACCATGGGCTGTGCCTCGCTCTACCAGGGGTGATGGCTTGGTCTACCACGGAGACAGCCCTTGGTTGACCATGGGTTGTGCCTTGCTCTACCACAGGTGGTGCCCTACTTGACCACCAGCTGTGCCTTGCTCTACCACAGGCAATGGCGTGGTTGAGTATGGAGACAGCCCTCAGTCGACCATGGGCTGTGCACTTGGTCACTAACGGACATTGCCTCGTCCTAACATGGGTGATGCCTTGCTTGACCATGGGCTGTGCATTGCTCTACCAAGAGAAAGGATGAAGAGATTGCAAGAAGCTATTGGCATCCTCAATAATGGATATTTGGCCCAAGAGGTTGAAGACCAAGACAAAGGAGGCATTTGTCTCCTTTTCTTTAATCCCAAGGCCGATTAGAGCTACTCAGCTTGCACACAAGGAACTTGACCAATATGCATGATTTATGGTTACCAAAAGAGTTAAATTAGTATATAATTAGTTGTTATAATCAAAATTAGCAATTCCCATATTTATAGAGTTTCCTAATTTGGGATTTCTATAATGGAGTCAAGTACCATATTTTTGGCTGATTGCTATCTAGTATAAGAGGAAACTATTTATTAGCTAGGCATCTATATATATGGGCTCTCATTCACTATGTAATTCAACTTTTTGACATTGAATCCCTCAAATACAAAGTGTGTTCTCCTTGTGAGATAATTATCTCTTCTTTGCTCTCGTGAAACCTTGCTTTTGTCGAACTAATGTTTTTAGTTTGGTGATTCAAGTTTCCCAAAGCCCCCAATTCATGCCTTGACCTAGGTAAGTCATTGTGTGGATTGGTCTTCGAGTTTGTGGTTAGGCGAGTGGTCTAAGTAGCAAGTCACATTTTCTTTTGTTGGTTGGCTATTTGCACCGGCTTGGTTTTGAACAAAATCCTATCCTTTCATCCTATGCCGTGAAGATCAGGACCAACCCCCCTCTAACCCGCATCATCTCATATCAAAGCATGGTTTCCACGGTAGGTTATCTATCTATCATAGCCCCTCATCCCTTCATCTAAAAAGAAATTTCCTCTTTGAACATATATTTCCTCGACTCCTCGACACATATTTCCATCTATTCTATAGCATATATTCTCTGAGCCAAAAAAGAAGAAGAAGAAGAGGTTGAAGAATTTGAGCCCAGAAGGAGACCTCGCAATCGACCTAGATGAGGTACGACAAATGTAGGAGAAGACTTTGGAGGAATCAAAATCAAAATTCCTTCATTTCAGGGCAAGAGTAATCTTGAGGCATATCTGGAATGGGAAATGCGGGTTCAGCAAATATTTGGGTGCCATAACTACTTGGAGGTAAAGAAAGTCAAACTTGCAGGTTAAGAAAGTCAAGTAGGGCACAGCCCATGGTTGATGACAGCATTGCAAGCGGTAGAGCAAGGCACAGCCCATGAGCGACTGAGTGCACAGCTCCTAGCTGACTGAGGGCTGTCTCTGTGGTCGACCAAGCCATTGCCTATGGTAGAGGGAGGCACGGCCCATGGTCGAGCAAGGTGTCGCCTGTGGTAGAACAAGGCACAGCCTGTTGTTGAGCAAGGCATCACCCAAGGTAGATCAAGCCACTACCCATGAGCGATCGAGTGCACAGCTGGTGGTCAACCAAGCCATTGCCCTTGGTAGAGCAAGGCACAGCCCATGGTCGAGAAGGCATCGCCCGTGGTAGAGCGAGGCATAGCCCATGGTGGAGCATGGCATTGCTTGTGGCAGAGCATGGCACAGCCCATGAGCGACTGAGCTCGCAGCCTGTGGTTAACTGAGGGCTTTCTTTGTGGTCGACCAAACCATCATCCATGGTAGAGCAAGGCACAACCCATGGTTGAGAAGGCATTGCTTGTGGTAGAGCGAGGTACAACCCATGGTTGAGAAGGCATTACTCATGGTAGAGCCAGGTACTGCCTGTGGTCAACCAAGGGCTGTCTCCATTGTTGACCAAGCCATCGCCTGTGACAGAGCAAGGCATTGCTGTGGTCGACCAAGGGATGTCTCTGTGGTCGACCAAGCCATTGCCCTTGGTAGAGCAAGGCACAACCTGTGGTAGAGCAAGGCACTGCCTGTGAGTGACCAAGTGCACAGCCTGTGGTCGACCAAGGGCTGTCTCCATGATCAACCAAGCCAACACCTGTGGAATAGCATGGCACATCCCTTGGTTGAGCAAGGCATCACCTGTGGTAGATGGAGGCACAACCCAAGGTCGAACATGCTATTGCCTGTGGTGGACCCAAGCACAGCCCGTGGCGGAGACAAGCACAGCCAGTGGTCAAGCAAGGCAATGCCTGTGGTAGAGTGAGGCACCGCCCATGGTCAAACAAGACATCACCCGTGGTAGAGCCAGGCACAGCCCGTGGTCAAGTAAGGCATCGCCTGTGGTAGAGCTTGGCACAGCCCGTGGTCAAGCAAGGCATCAGCTGAGGAAGTGACAGGCATTGCCCCTGAGCAACCATGCGCACAGCCCGTGGTCGACCTAGGGCTGTCCCTAGGGTCGGCCAAGCCATCGCCTGTGGTAGAGCAAGGCATAGCCCATGGGCATCACCCATGGTTGGGCAAGGCACAGCCCGTGGTCAAGGAAGGCATCACCTGAGGTAGAGCAAGGCACTGCTAGTGGTTGACCGGGGGCTGCCTCCATGGCTGGCCAAGCCATTGCTCGTAGTAGAGCAGGGCACAGCCCGTGGTTGACCATGCCATTGTCTGTGGTGGAGCATGGAATCACCCATGGTAGAGCAAGGCACTGCCTTTGGTTAACCATGAGCTGTCACCATGGTTGAGCAAGGCAACAACCATGGCAGAGGAAGGCACTGCCCATGAGTGACTGTGTGCACAACCCATGCCCTACCGAGGGCTGTCTCCATGGTTGACTGGTCAATGAAGCCATGACCCAGAGTAGAGCAAGGCACAACTCATTGTGGAGCAAGGCATCGCTCGTGGTAGTGTGAGGCACAGCCCGTGGTCGAGCATGGCAATGCCTTTGGTAGTGCTAGGCACAGCCAATGGCTAAGCAGCGCATCGCCCATGGTAGAGCAAGTCACTGCCCGTAGTTGATGAAGCACTGTTGCTGTGGTTGACCAAGGCAACACCCAATGATCGAATAAGCGCTATCGCCATGGCCAAGCAAGGCATCACCCATGGTAGAGCAGGGCACTGCCCGTCAGTGACTATTTGCACAGCCCATGGTTGATCTACCGCTTGTTGTTGAACAAGCCATCACCCGTGGTAGAGCCTGGCACATCCCGTGGTTGAGTAAGGCATGGCCTGTGGTAGAGCGAGGCACAGCTCGTGGTTGACCAAAGGCTACCTCTATGGTCGACCAAGACATCACCAATGGTAGAGCAAGGCATAGCCCATGTTTGAGCAAGGCATCCCCCATGGTAGTGCTAGTCACATGCTGTAGTTGACCAAGCCATTGATGTGGTACAACAAGGGACAACCCTTGGCCAAGCATGGCAACACCCATGGTAGAGCCAAGCACAACTCGTGCTCAAGCAAGGCATCACCCATGATAGAGCATGGCACTGCCCATAGTTGACCAAGTGCTGTCCCTGTGGTCGATCAAGGTGTCGCCCAATGACCAAACAAGAGCTGTAGCCATTGTCGAGAAAGGGATCACCCATGGTGGAGCAGGGCACTACCTGTGAGCCACTGTGTGCACAGCCCGTGGTCGATCTACGCATTGACCATGATCGACCAAGGGCTGTTGCTGTGGTCGACCAAGTTATCGACCGTGGGAAAGCAAGGAACTACCCGTGCACAACCGAGCGTATAGCCCGTCGTTGACAGAAGGCAGGTTCCATGGTCGATGAAGCCAATGCCCGTGGGAGAGCAAGACACAGCCCATGCTCGACCATGAGCAGTCTCCATGGTCGACCAAGCCATCGCCCTTGGTAGAGCAAGGCACAACCCATGGTGGAGCCAGGCAATGCCCATGGTTGGGCAAGGCACAACCTGTTATGGCAATGAGCTATGAGCCAGAGTAATGCATACCGCAGGTTGTACCTCGTGACTGCAGGAGCGCATACATGCTAATGCGGGGCATGTGGAGAGAAGGTTTGTGGTCAAGAGGCTAAGCTAGATGAGAGACTTGCTCGAGCAACCTAGAGTGTGGAGCAAGGACTTGGTGGACAGAAGGCAAGTGTCGTGGCCTTGGGGTCGATACTGGTTGACTAATAAAAGGTGGATGATCGCTAAAGACAGCCGGGGAACGCTAAGACATGAGCAGAGAGTGATCGAGAGGTGCTTGATCACTTCATGCCGGGGTCAATCAAAGGAGCCATGTGTTGCTAGTCGGCAACAGTGCATGGTGGACGAGTGGAGATGCAGACATGCAAGTGGAGTCTTGATCATGTGGGACTCAATGATCAATTGCGTGGAGTGCGACTACTCACAGAAGGTGCACAGATGCTGTGGATTGTAGGATAAGTGCTCATAGGATAAGGATTGCTGACACCAACATGGAAAGGATCGATTGTTTCCTTATGCAGAGCAGCTGGTGATCAATCAAGAACCAAGTGGGGCGCAGTTGTCCAGGTGTGTTTGAGAAGCTATCCAAATGCAGCCAAGAAGCTGTCCGGGTGAGATGAACATGATCAAGATAGAAGATCATGTGATAACAGACAATCGGGGAAAGATTCTCCCGGGATATGGCAAATCAATTTGTTATGGAAACAATCTTGAAGATTGCAAATCGGGGGCCAAGATTGGACAGATTGATATCTGATGGAGAGAAACAAGTGATTCAAGTATATCAGCTACCATATCTAGTCTGCCAAGCACCTCTATATAAAGGGGGTTCAATCTCATTCGAAGGAGCGATCCAGAATTCTCAGAGGAGAAACCACAGAGGTCTCAAGGCATCTCAAAGAGGAGAGCCAAGGAGAGTAGCTAGAGAGAGCTGGGAAACATGAGGGAGAGCATGGGAGGTAGAGCATAGAGTTGCTGCTGCAAGTTGTAGCTCAGCGGTCAGTGGGGAGTAAGTCCCATTTACCCTTGTAACGCCAAAGTGTGTTGGGTTAGGGTGTGTCGAGTGAGGAGTGTAAGCGGCGCAGAGGTCATGAGGCATATACTCGACAAGCTGAGTGAGTTTGCTCTTGTAAAGGGTTTTTCATACTTGTACAATTGTGAATACAAGTGGATTTTTTTCCTTTGTATATTGCTCATGTTCGTTTCATTGTGGTGTGATCGTGTGCTAGGTGACATCAATACCCAGTTGCGAGTGAGGGCTGGTTGGCAGGTGGAGCTGTCAATGCCAGCAGGACGCAGAAAAATTTGATCCCTGCATTGGTCCTGTGACAGTGGTATCAGAGCTAGGGTGCCCGTGACAAGAGGTATCAGACCTAGGGTGCCCATGACAGAGGTATCAGAGCTAGGGTCCCGTGATGAATTGGTACTGAACCCGTGGTCTGTAACAAAGTGGTATCAAAGCCAAGGTCCGTGACTAAGTTATCAAAGCCAAGTCCATGACAAGTTGGTGTCAGAGACAAGGTTCATGATCGTGGTATCAAAACATAGGGTTGGTTCGTGACAATTGGTATGGAGCAACGTTCGTGACAGATGGTACTAGTTCAAGGTCTGGTAACGCCTAGGAGGAGCCTAGCGGTATCAGAGGAAGGTTGGCTGTGAAAAAGGTACTGCCTAGCTGGTCATGCAAAGGGTGCCAGGAGTCTAGGTTGGGAGAACCTAGAGGTATCCCAGCAAAGCTGGTGGCCGTGACAGTACAACCTGTGGCAACCATGTGGACCCAATTGATGGAGGTGATGCGGGAGCGTGTGCAAGCTCTTGAGGGTCAGATGGCAGATGTCACAACTAGGACTCCTTCAATTGATAGATTGGGGGAGCAGATTTCTGCCCTTGAAGGCAATGTGGGCAAAGGCGATGATCTCGGCAAGACGCTGACAGACATCATGAAGGCATTGTGATGGGAGCTCAATGCCTTGAAGGACGACATGGTGTTGGTCAAGTGGCTGTAGGCCACACAAACTGTGAGTGGGTCAGCAGGTGAGACTTGTGGGAAGATGAAGATCCCCGAGCCAAAGTCGTTGGATGGTTCTCGGAGTTCCAAGGAGTTGGAGAACTTCATTTGGGAATTGGAGAATTACTTTGTCGCTGCTAAGGTTCCGGACTTGAAGAAGGTAATGATCACAACTATGTATTTAGCTAGTGATGCTAAGTTGTGGTGGAGAACTCGTGTCTGGGATGCGATCAGTGCAGGACGATCCAGGATTGAGACATGGGAGGCCTTGAAGTGGGAACTCAAGGAGCAGTTCTTACCAAGCAACAGTTCGTGGGTTGCTCGAGACACGTTGGCCAAGCTGAGGCACGATGGCTCTATGAGAGAGTACATGAAGAAGTTCAGTTCCCTGATGCTGGATGTCATGGACATGTCTGAGACGGACAAGTTGTATACCTTCTTGAAGGGCCTACAGTCGTGGGCACAACTTGAGTTGAGAAGGCAAGGCGTGAGGGATTTACCCGCTGCCTTGGCTGCAGCAGATGCGCTGGTGGATTTGCATTCTGCTCAGGAGGAGGACGGATCCAAGAAGGGGCAGGAGAAGAAGTCAAGAGCGAAAGGCAAGTATGGTCAACCGGCCAGAACTGAAGAGGACAAGGGAAAGGCGATCGAGAATGGGCCAAAGAAGGACTCCCGAACTTGCCAAGGATGCTTCATTTGTGATGGTCCTCACCGTGCAAGAGAGTGCCTGAAGAAGAAGAATGGAACGGGTATGAGTTGACGGCAGGAGGAATCCAATGAAGAGCCGATTGAGAGGGCGGCACTACTTCAGTTGCTGAGTGCATTATGGACTGAATGCCGAGGAGATCACTACGACTCGATGCATGTGAATGCTGTGATAAACAGCATTGAGGTGGCAGCATTGGTAGATATTGGTGCCACAAGCGTGTTTATCTCCGAGCGGATAGTGGCAAAGTTGGGCTTGCAGGTGCAACGGTGCCCAAACCGCATGAAGGCGGTGAATTCTCAAAGCCAGCAGATGAGAGGCATGGCAAGAGATGTGCCAGTCCGAGTTGGAGAGTGGGAAGGCAAGCTTGATGTGATGGTCATAGAGCTGGACGACTATGACGTGATTCTCGGTAATAGTTTCTTTGTCAAAGCTTCTGTTACCATTATGCCTTCTTTAGGTGGATGCTCGATAGGAGATCCCAAACAACCAAGCTTTGTGCAGGGAAGGACGGTGGCAGCAAGGGCAAGAAGACCGGGAGTGGAACAGCCTTGCCAGTGTCTGTGAAGGATCAGCGGAGGCAGAGATCCAGATCCAGCATGCACAATGGAGCCCTGTTGACGAGGGCGTCAACTTCCTCAGGTGAGGGAGGTTTGTTATGACCATTAGCTATGAGCCGAAGTAATGCGTACCGCAGGTTGTACCTCATGACTGTGGGAGCGCATACGTGCTAATGCGGGGCATGTGGAGAGAAGGTTTGTGGTCAAGAGGCTAAGCTGGACGAGAGACTTGCTCGAGCACCCTAGCAGAGTGGTGTGGAGCAAGGAATTGGTAGACGGAAGGCAAGTGCTGTGGCCATGGGGTCGATGCTGGTCAACCAATACAAGGTGGATGTTCGCTAAAGATAGCCTGGGAATGCCAAGGCATGAGCAGAGAGTGATCGAGAGGCGCTTGATCACTTCATGCTGGGGTCGATCAAAGGAGACATGTGTTGCTGGTCAGTGACAGTGCACGGTGGATGAGTGGAGATGCAGACACACAAGTGGAGTCTTGATCATGCGGGACTCGATAATCAATTGCGTGGAGTGCGACTACTCACAGAAGGTGCGTGGGATGCTGTGGAGCACAGGATCAGTGCTCACAGGATAAAGATTGCTGACACCAGCATGGAAAGGATCGATTGTTTCCTTATGCGGAGCAATTGGTGATCAATCAAGAACCAAGTGGGTTGCAGTTGTCCAGGTGCATCCAAGAAGCTGTCCAAATGCGGCCGAGAAGCTGTCCAGGTGGGACAAACATGATCAAGATAGAAGATCATGTGATAACAAACAATCAGGGAAAGATTCTCCCGGGATATGGCAAATCAATCTATTATGGAAACAATCTTAGAGATTGTAGATCGAGGGCCAAGATTGGATGGATTGATATTTGATGGAGAGAATCAAGGGATTCAAGTATATCAGCTACCATATCTAGTCTGTCAAGCACCTCTATATAAAGGGGGTTCAGTCTCATTCGAAGGAGCGATCCAGAATTCTCAGAGGAGAAACCATAGAGGTCCCAAGGCATCTCAGAGAGGAGAGCCAGGGAGAGTAGCTAGAGAGAGAGCTGGGAAACACGAGGGAAAGCATGGGAGGCAAACCATAGAATTGCTGCTGCAAGTTGTAGCTCAGCGGTGAGTGGGGAGTGTGTCCTATTTACCCTTGTAATGCCGAAGGGTGTTGGGTTAGGGTGTGTTGAGTGAGGAGTGTAAGCAGCGCGGAGGTCGTGAGGCTTATACTCGACAAGCTAAGTGAGTTTGCTCTTGTAAAGGGTTTTTCATACTTGTACAATTGTAAATACAAGTGGAGTTTTCCCTTTGTATATTGCTCATGTTCATTTCGTTGTGGTGTGATCATGTGCCAGGTGACATCAATACCCGGTTGCAAGTGAGAGCTGGTTGGTAGGCAGAGCTGTCAACGCCAACGGGACACAGAAAAATTTGATCCCTGCATTGGTCCTGTGACACAACCCGTGGTCGAGCAAGGAGTCGCCCGTTGTCAACTAAGGGCTGTCTCCATGGTCGAGCATGGCATCGCCCGTGGTCGAGCAAGCCACAGCCCATGGTCAAACATGCCATGGTCCTTAGTTTTGCAAGGCATAGCCCATGGTCAATCAAGGCATAGCCCATGGTTGAGCAAGGCATCGCCCAAGGTAGACCCAGGCACTGCCCATTAGAGACTGTGCAAACAGCCCATGGTCGACCAAGGGCTATCCCTGTGTTCAAACAAGCCAATGCCCGTGGTCAAGCATGGCATCGCCTGTGGTAGGGCAAGGCACTGCCGTGGTGGAACAAGCCATTGCCCATGGCAGAGCAAGGCGTCTCCCGTGGTAGAGCTAGGCATAGCCAGTGGTCGAGCAAGGCATTGCCCATGGTAGAGCAAGGCACTGCCCATGAGCGATCGAGGGCTATCTCTGCAGTCAACCAAGCCATTGCCCTTCGTAGAGCCAGGCACTACTCGTGAGCTACCGAGCACACAGCCCATGGTCGACTGACGGTTGTCTCCTTGGTCCACCAAGCCATCGCCCATGGTAGAGTGAGGCCCAACCTGTGGTCAAGCAAGGCAATGCCTATGGCTGGGCAAGGCACAACCCATGGTCAAGCAAGTCATCATTCGTGGTAGAGTGATGCACAACCCGTGGTCGAACAAGGCATTGCCCTTGGTTGACCAAGGCACTGCCCGTGGTCAATCAACACATTGACCCATGATCAACCAAGGGCTGTCACCGTGGTCGCACAAGGCATTCCTCATGGTTGAGCATGGCATTGCCCATGAGCGACTGAGTGCACAGCCTGTGGTCGAACAAGGCATCGCCGGTGGTAGAGCGACACATAGCCCATGGTCGACCAAGGCCATGCCCTTGTTGGACCAAGGCACTACCCGTGGTTGACGAAGTGCTATTGCCGTGGTCGATCAATGCGTCAACCCATGATCGACCAAGGGCTATTGCTGCAGCAGAGCAAGGCATCGCCCGTGGTGAAGCATGGCACTGCCCTTCTGTGACTGAGCGCTTAACCTGTGGTCAACCAACCCATTGCCTGAGGTGGAGCAAGCCATCGTCTGTGGTAGAGCAAGGCACTGCCTTTGAGTGAATGAGTGCACAGCCTGTGGTTGATCAAGGCATTGACCGTCATCGACCAAGGGCTGTTGCTGTGGTCGACCAAGGCATCGACTGTGGTAGAGCAAGGCACTGCCTGTGAGTGACCGAGTGCACAGCCCATGGTCAATGGAGGGCTGTCTACAGGGCCAGCCAAGCCCTTGCCCGTGGTAGAGCAAGGCACAGCTCATGGTTGACCAAGGTTTGTCTCTGTGGCAGATCAAGGGCTATCTCCATGGTTGACCAAGCCATTGCCCTTGGCAGAGCATGGCACAGCCCGTGGTCGAGCAAGGCATCGCCTGTGGTTGGGCAAGTCACAGATCATGGTCAAACATGCCATGGCCCTTGGTAGAGCAAGGCACGGCCCATGGTCGAGGGAGGCCTCGCCTGAGGTACAGCCAAGCACTGCCCATGAGAGACTGAGCATACAGCCCGTGGTCAACCATCATGCAGTGAGGCATAGTACATGGAAGACCAAGCCATGGCCCATGGTAGTGCAAGGCACAGGCCATGGTCAAGCAAGGCATCGCCCGTGGTAGGGCAAGACGCAGCTTGTAATCGAGTAAGGCATCGCCCGTGGTAGAACAAGGCACAACACAGGGTCTAACATGCCATTGCCCTTGGTAGAGCAAGGCACAGCTTGTGGTCGAGCAAGGCATCACCCATGGAAGAGCAAGGCACAGCCTGTCATAGAGCAATGCATCTCCCGAGGTAGAGACAGGCATTGCCCATGAGAGACCGAGTGCACAGCCCGTGGTCAACTGGGGCATGTCTCCGTGGTCGACCAAGCCATCGCCGGTGGTGGAGCAAGGCACAGCCCCCGGTTGAACATGCCATTACCCTTGGTAGAGCCAGGCACAACCTGTGGTCAAGTAAGGCATCACCCACGGTAGAGCAAGGCACAAACCATGGTTAAGCAAGGTGTCACCTGAGGAAGAGCTAGGCACTGCCCATGAGCTATCGAGCGCACAGCCCGTAGTCAACCAAGAGCTGTCTCCTTGGTCGACCAAGGCATCGCCCGTGGTAGAGTGAGGCACATCCCATGGTCAAACAAGCCATTGCCTATGGTAAAGCAATGCACAGCCTGTGGTTGAACAGGGCAATGCCTGTGGCAGAGCAAGGTACAGGCCGTAATCAAGCAAGCCATTGTCTGTGGTAGAGCAAGGCACAGCCTGAGGTTGAGCAAGGCATCACCCATGGTAGAGCAAGCTATAGCCCGTCGTCGAGCAAGGCAACACACATGGTAGAGCATGGCACGGCCTGTGAGGGACCGAGTGAACAGCTTGTGCTTGACCAAGGGCTATCTCCGTGGTTGACCAAGCCATTGCCTGTGGTAGAGTGAGGTACAGCCCATGGTAGAGCCAGGCACAGCCCGTGGTCGAGCTAGGCCTTGCCTGAGGTAGAGCCAGGGACTGCCCGTGAACTATCGAGCACACAGCCTGTGGTCGACCGTGGGCTGTCTCCATGGTTGACCAAGCCATCGCCCATGGTAGAGTGACACACAGCCCATGGTCGAGCAAGCCATCGCCCCTGGTAGTGCAAGGCACAGCCCGTGGTCGAGCAGGGTATCGCCTGAGGAAGAGCCTGGAACTGGCCGTAAGTGACTGAGCACACAGCCCGTGGTTGATCGAGGGCTGTCTCCGTGGTTGACCAAGCCATCATCGATGGCAATGCGAGGCAGAGCCTGTGGTCAAGCAAGGGATGGCCTGTGGTAGGGCGGGGTACAGCCTGTGCTCGAATAAGCCATTGCCCAAGGTAGAGCAAGGAACAGCCTGTGGTCAAGCATGGCATCTCCCATGGTAGAGCCAGGCATAGCCCATTGTTGAGCAAGGCACTGGCCTTGAGCGACCAACAGCACAGCCCGTGGCCGATCAAGGGCTTTCTCCATGATCAACCAAGCCATCACCCGTGGTAGAGCAAGGCACAGCCCATGGTCGAGATGGCATTGCCCGTGGTAGAGTGAGGCACTGCCCATGGTCGAGCAATCCGCTGCCCATGGTACAACAAGGAACAGCCCCTGGTTGAGCAAGGCAACACCCGTGGTAGAATGAGGCACAACCTCTGGTGGACCAAGTCATTGCTCATGGTAGACCAAGGCACAGCCTGTGATTGAGCAAGGGATTGCACATGATAGCGCATAGCCCGTTGTCGACCAAGGGCTGTCTCCATGGTTGACCAAGCCATTGCCCGCGGTAGAGCAAGCCACAGCCTGTCACTGATGAAGATGTCACCAGTTGATCGAACAAGCGTTGTTGCCGTCAGCGAGCAAGGCGGTGCTTGTGGTAGAGCATGGCACTGCCCATGAGTGACCAAGTGCATAGCTGGTGGTCTATCAAGGTATCAATCATGATCGACCAAGGGCTGTCGCCGTGGTCGGCCAAGGCATCAATTGTGGTGGAGCAAGGCACTGCCCATGAGCAACTGAGAGAGCAAACCGTGGTCAATGAGGCGATCGCCTGTGGTAGAGCAAGGCACAACCCATCATCGTCTGAGTGCTGTCTCCGTGGTCGACCAACCCATTGACCATGGCAAAGCAAGGCATTGGCCGTGATCAACTAAGGGCTATCTCTGTGGTCGACCAAGCCATCGTCCTTGGTATAGCGAGGCACAGCCCATGGTGAAAATTGCCCTTTGTAGAGCAATGCACAGCATGTGGTCGAGCAGGGCATTGCCCTTGGTAGAACAAGGTACAACCCATGGTTGAGCAGGGCATCGCCAGAGGTACTACCAGGCACTACGCATGAGAGACTGAGTGTACAGCCTGTGGTCGACCAAGGTACAGCAAGGCATAGCCCATGGTCGACCAAGCCATGGCCCGGGGTAGAGCTAGGCACAGGCCGTGGTCAAGCAATGCATCACCCATGCTAGATCAAGGCACAGCCCATCGTTGAGTAAGGCATCACCTGTGGTAGAGCAAGGCAGAGCCCACGGTCGAACATGTCATTGTCCTTGTTGGAGCAACACACAGCCCATGGTTGAGAAAGGCATCACCCATAGTAGGGCGAGGCATAGCCCGTGGTCAAACAAGACATTGCACATGGAATAGCAAGGCACAGCCCATGGTCGAGCAAGGCATATCCTGTGGTAGAGCCAGGGCCAGCCTGTGGTTGAGCAAGGCATCGCTCGTGGTAGAGCAAGCCGCAACCAGTGGTCAACCGAGGGCTATCTCCATGGTCAACCAAGGCATTGCCCTTGGTAGAGCAAGGCATAGCCCATGGTTGAGCAAGGCATCACCCGTGGTTGGGTGAGGCACAGCCATGGTCGAACAAGCCATTGCCCATGGTAGAGCAAGGCACAGCCCATGGTCTAGCAAGGCATCTCCCGTGGTAGAGCCAGGCACAGCCTGTGAGTGACTGAGCGCACAGCCTGTGGCCGACTGAGGGCTATCTGTGTGGTTGACCAAGCCATATCCCATGGTAGACCAAGGCACAGCCGATGGTCGTGAAGGCATTGCCCAGGCCAGAGCAATGCACAGCCCTTCGTAAACCAAGTGATTGCGCAGGGTAAAGCCAGGCACAACCCATCATCAAGCAAGGCAATGCCCGTGGCAGAGCAAGGCAATGCTCTGTGATCACCCGTGGAGAAGCAAGGCACAACCCATGGTCGACCATGCTATTGCCCATGGTGGAGCAAGGCATTGATCATGGTAGAGCATGGCACAGCCCATGGTCGAACAAGGCATCATCCATGGTAGAGCAAGGCACTGCCCGTGCAGGACCAAGAGCTGTTGCGGTGGTTGATCAAGGCATTGGCCCATGATCAACCAATGGTTGTCGCCATGGTTAAGCTAGGCACTGACCCTGGTAGAGCGAGGAACTGCCTGTGAGCAACCGAGCACACAGCCCATAGTCGACTAATGGCTGTCTGTTTGGTCTACCAAGCGATTGCTCATGGTACAGCAAGGGACAACCAGTGGTCGAGCAAGGCATCACCCATGGTAGAGCGAGGCACAGCTCATGGTGGTGCAAGGCATTGCCTGTGGAAGAGGAAGGCACTGCCTGTGAGTGACTGAACACATAGCTCGTGGTTGACAGAGGGCTTTCTCTGTTGTTGACCAAGCCATCGCCCATGGTAGAGCAAGGCACAACCTGTGGTTGAACATGCCATTACCTGTGGTAGAGTAAGGCACGGCCCTTGGTCAACATCACATTGCCTGTGGTAGAGCAAGGCACATGCCGTGGCCAAACATCCCATTGCCCATGGTAGGGCAAGGCATAGCCTGTGGTGGAGCAAGCCATTGTTCGTGCTAGAGCATGGCACCGCCTGTGAGTGACCAAGCACAAAGCCACAGCCCGTGGTCGACCAAGCCATCGCCTGTGTGAGAGCATGGCACAGCCCGTGGTTGAGCAAGGCGTTGCCCATGGTAGAACAGGCCACAGCCTATGGTGGAACAAGGCATTGCCCAAGGTAGAGTGAAGCACTGCCAGTGAGCGACCAAGTGCATGGCCTGTGGTCGACCAACCCATAGCCCGTGGTAAGTGTCACAGGGGTCGGACTTTACCCAAAATTTTCCGCTCCTGCAATGGTGCTGAGCAGTGTCCCGCACACTCTCAGCCAACCCAAACACACACAACAACGCAGCTCGGTGAGGTTTAGCAACAAAGGGACGGAATCGAACAGCACACAGAAAGGAAATCTCACTTGTATTCACAAACCAGATTACAAGAATATGCAAAACCCTTACACGATTCCACATGGACACTCCATGTATGTGCCTTTGTGCGTCTGGCACTTGCACTCCTCACTTGGACAGGTGAACTCGCCCTGGGAGTCCACGCATGGCTGGAGGGACTGGAGACAGCGCTACCAGCTTTCCGGGATTGGCTCTCTGTCAAGGACTCCCCTTCCTTTGCTCCAGTCTTCCTTCCTCCTGATCTGGCTTGCTCGCTCGCCTGCTTGCTTGCTCGCTCACCAGAAGTGTGTCTGTGTGTTCCTTCTCGTGTGTGTCCTGGTCGTCTGGCTGCCTCCCCATTTATCCTTGCGGGGCAGGTTGCACAGCACCAGCCAGCCATGCCTCTCCCACCTACCGAGCAGGAGTTGGTGACTGCAGCAGTTGGATTGACAGCAGCAGTTGGACTGATTGCTTGCCAGCTCAGTCTTCTGGTCAGTCCTCTGACCGGGAGCCCATGCCCCCACGACCTAATCCGGTCTGGTCTGGCTGAGTGCCACTGACACTCAACTCGGCCCTGGGCCCATGTGCACGCCTTGGATCAGTTCCTGGCGCCTGCAGTGCTGCTCGACCATGAGCGACCATCCTTAGGGAACTTGCAGGGCTTATGGCATTCCTAGAGCGACCGGGTTGCCCATCCTGGAGCGAGTGCTGCGGGAGCACTCACATGTCTGTGGTCTACCAGCTTGCCTTGGAGCGAGTCCTGCAAGAACCTAGGGCATCCCCGTCGCACGCCCTTGAGCGCAACCTGTGGGAACAGCCGTGCACATCGCTTGCCAGTCCACTAGGGACGAGGATTACGGGAGAACCCTTTGCCCGTGTCGCCTGCCCGCTCGCCCTTCCATACCAGATGATCCTTCGGCAGTCTTTCCCCGATCCTGGCCCTGGTTGCTATGCGATCGAGGTCCCACGTAGCGGCCATATTTGTGTCTGAGCATTGAGGGGCTTACAAACCTTCCCCACTTGAGGAAGCCGATGCCCTCGTCGGAATAGAGTGGAGGTACTCTTGGATCTTCTCCTCGAATTGCCAGAGTGTCGCCTCCTTCTCCCAACTTGCTTCCGACCTTGGCCAACCTTTCCATAGAACCAAATACTCCGTTCTCCAGTTCTTCTTGCTGTATCCCAACACACGTCGGTCCAGCACCCGGTCAACCTCCTTATCGAACTCCATGCGGACATTCAACGGAGCCCACCTTGCCCTTGCGCGTTCCACATCCGCGTCCTCGTGGTAAGGCTTTAGGAAGTTGACATGGAAGATAGGATGAATCTTCATCCTTTCGGGCAGTGCTAAGCGGTAAGCCATTGCTCCAATCCACTTCACAACCTCGAATGGCCCATCATAGCACCGGATGAGGCCCTTGTGCCATCTTTTGCTTGTCACTTTCTTCCAGATTCGGGGCGTCAAGTTTAGCATGACCTTGTCACCAACCTGAAATTCCAGCAGTCGACGCCCCTGGTTCGCATATTTCTTCATGCGGCGGACAGCTTTGGCGAGGCTGTCCTATGCTTCCTCAAGCATTTCCTGCTTGTTCCGGGCAAAGTGGTAGGCAGCAGGACATGGCCCTTCTTTCTTCTGAAGGGCCACTTTGGACAGGGTCGATGGTTGGTAGCCCAAGGTGAGCTCAAACGGACTAAACCCAGTTGCCGAGGACCGGTGTAGGTTGTAGCAAAACTGCGCCATGTCCAGGAGTTCCTGCCAATTCCGCTGACTGGCAGTGACATAGTGCCACAAATACTCTTCCAGCAGCTGGTTCATCCTTTCCACTTGGCCATCCGTCTGTGGGTGGTTTGCTGTTGAGAACTTTAGCTCCGTCCCCATCATGTTGAAGAGATGGGTCCAGAACCTCCCGATGAACCGTGCATCTCGATCGCTCACGATGTCCGTTGGGATCCTGAACAGCTTAACCACATGGCGATAGAACTCTTCTGCCGCCGCCTCCGCCGATTAATTCTTTCGGGTAGGCTTGAAGATTCCATACTTCGAGAACCTGTCTACCACAACCATAACTCCATTGAAGTCCTTAACCTCGGGGAAGCCACTAATGAAGTCCATAGAAACCGACACGCAAGGTTTCTCTAGAATAGGCAAAGGCTGCCGCAAGCCTGCCTCGGTGCGCCGCTCGACCTTGTCTTGTTGGCAAACAAGACATGTCTTGACAAAGAGTTCGACGTCGTTCTCCATCTTTGGCCAGAAGTAGGAATAGGTCAATAGCGCGAGCATCCTTTCCCGTCTGGGATGCCCAGCCCATTGCGCATCATGATGTTTGCGCAACAGCTGAGTCTGCAACCCTCTGCTGGGGACGAATACATGACCACCCTTCGCATACAGCAAGCCATCCTCAAGCCAGTAGCTCCTCACGGTACCCTCTTGGACTTGCGCGACCAGCTTCTGGTATAACCAATCCTCCTTCACCTGATCCTGCAGTTTGCCTACGAAGTCGGATTCCAACTGGGTCAGTGCAGCAACCGTCTCTACTGCCTTCCTGCTCAATGTGTCGGCCACCTGGTTGTGACGCCCTGGCCTATGCTCCCACTCGAAGTCATACTCGATGAGGAACTCCTGCCACCGGGCCTGCCTTGGGGATAGCTTCTTCTGTGTCTTAAAGAAAGTGTTTGCAACATTATCAGTTTTGATCACAAAGGAAGTGCCGAGCAGATATACCTGCCAAGCCTGCAGGTAGTGCACAACCGCCAACATTTCCTTCTCGTGCGTGGAGTAGCATTGCTCAGTCGGCTTCAGCTTCCAGCTCTCGAACGCCACCGGGTGTCCATCTTGCACCAGCACTCCACCTGCAGCATGATCAGAAGCATCCGTATGGACTTCGAATGGCCTGTCAAAGTCCGGAAGCTTTAGAACAGGTTTGGCCACAATCCGGGACTTGATCTTCTCGAAGGCGTCCACACACGCCCCATCCCAAGTCCACGATTTGCCTTTCTGCAGCAGATCGGTGAACGGAGATACCAGCTTCGAGTATCCCTTGATGAACTTGCGGTAGTAGTTTGCCAATCCAAGGAAACTCCACAGCTCGCCCACCTTAGTTGGAGCAGTCCACTCCTTGATGGCTTGCACCTTCCGAGGATCCATCCGCACCATGCCCCCGCCAATCACGTGGCCAAGGAAGTTGATTTCCTTGGTGCAGAACTCGCATTTCTCCTGCTTTACGTACAGCCGGTGTTCCCTTAACCGCTAGAACACAAAACATAAATGCCCAAGATGTTCCTCTTGAGATCGGCTATAGACGACAATATCATCGAGATACGCAACCGCAAACTTGTCTATTGTGTCATGAAACACATCATTCATGAGATTACAAAATGTGGCTGGTGCATTGGTTAAGCCAAACAGCATAACCTTAAACTCGTAGGACCCATACCGAGTCACCATTGTTGTCTTTGGCTCGTCGCCTTCCGCTATGTGAACCTGCCAGTATCCTGATCTCAGGTCCAACTTGGTGAAGAATTCAGCTCCACTGAGGCGGTCGAACAAGTCTGCAATCAATGGCACCGGGTACTTGTTCTTCACGGTGACTTTGTTCAACCCGCGGTAGTCCACACACAACCACAGCATGCTATCCTGCTTCTCCTGGAACAGCATTGGCATTCCAAAGGGTGCCTTGGAGGGTTGAACTTTCCCCGAATCCAGCAAATCCTGGAGTTGTTTCCGCAACTCCTCTAGCTCTTTAGGTGACATCCGGTAAGGTGCTTTAGCAGGTGGCCTTGTTCCCGGAATTAACTCGATCTTGTGATCTACCGCCCGCCTTGGCGGTAAGCCCTTGGGCAGCTCCTCGGGCATAACATCACAAAAGTCGCCTAGGATCCCTTGCACCACGTCTGAGACTTCCGCATTCCTTCCCAGCTCGGGCTTTGTCTCGTGGATAGCAACAAGGTAGGTCGGCTGGCCCTTCTTCCAGGCTTTGGCTATTTGCATAGCCGAGACCTTCTTGGTCCAGATGTCCTCCACATGATTGAGGCACTTAAACCCCCAAATGAAGGATGGCTTCTCCAGGTCTGCAATCAACAAACCAGGCAAATGTGGGCATGATTGATGCACAAGCTTTCACCAGAAAGTTGTTACCGAGTATAACGTTGAAGTCATCTATCGGAATGACCATGATGTCAATGTTCCCCGACCACTCACCAATCTGGACGGGCACTCCCTTGGCCATCCCAAGCATGAGTCTGCTCTGGGAGTTGACAGCTTTGATGCGGCTGGTTTGCTTCTGGATCCGCAGTCCATAGGCTTGCACAACTCGATCCGACATGAAGTTGTGCGTTGCGCCAGTATCCAACATCGCCGCTACCTCCTTGGCGTTCAGGGTCATCAGTACATACATCACTCTCTGCTCCGGTGCCTTCCTCCCCGAGTGGATGGCACCAAGGATTTGGAGAGGTGCCACTCTGGTCTGTTCGCCATTAGAGTCAGAGTCAGTCTTGTTTACCAGGGCCAACAGCTTCTCCCTCTTTGGGCACTCACGAGCACAATGGGGGCCATTGCAGATGAAGCACCCAGGGTGGGTTTTGGGGTCCTTTAGGGATGTGCCTTCCATTGCCTTCCCCTTCCCTTTGTCCCCCTTGGGTGGCCTCTTCTTCTCACCTTTGCCTGCGTTCTTGCCAGGCTTGGGCGCCTTGTCCTTTGGCTTCTCAGCCTACTTCCCCTTCAAGTCGTTCTTGGCTACGCGGATGTCAATCAGCGCATCCGCCTTTGCCATTGCGGTCTGGAGGTCTTGGACTCCTTGCCTTCGCAGCTCAAGTTGAGCCCACGATTGAAGACCCCGCATGAAGTTGAACAGCTTGTCCAACCTAGACATCTCCGTGACATCCAGCAAGAAGGAACTGAATTCCTTAACGTAGTCACGTATCGTGCTGGTCTGCCTAAGGTTGCACAGCGCATCCCAAGCAGCCCATGAAGTGTTCGTGGGGAGGGATTGCCCCTTGAGTTCCCCCTTCAGCGAAGGCTAGTCCCTGATGTGTGGCTGCCCACCAGTAGCAGCATCTTGCTCACGGGTTCACCACCATAGCTTCGCATCTCCGGACAGGTACATGACAGCCATCGAGACTTGTTCCCCATCTGGAACTTTTCCTGCCTCGAAGTAGTGTTCGATGTCCCACAAGAAGTTCTCAAGTTCCTTGGAACTCCGAGCGCCTGTGAAGGCTTTGGGTTCAGGTATCCTTACCTTTCCTCGAGATCCCTCTGCTTCGGCTGCTCCTACAGCTAGTGCATGTCAGAGGATGCACACTTCCTCCTTCAACTGGGCAACGTCTGGAACGAGGGCTGCCAGCACCTCTGCTACTGTTCCAGCAATTCTAGACATGTTGCCGAGGGACGTTTCCAAGGCCGCAACTCGATCCTTCAATGCGTCCATGCGTGACATTCAAATCACTAGTCGTTTGTTGTGGAAGACGCTTGTCTTACCGCTGAATGCGGCTCTGATACCAACTGCCACAAGGGTCGGACTTTACCCAAATTTTTCCGCTCCTGCGATGGTGCTGAGCAGTGTCCCGCACACTCTTAGCCAAACCAAACACACGCAACAACGCAGCTCGGCGAGGTTTAGCAACAAAGGGACAGAATCGAACAGCACACGGGAAGGGAAATCTCACTTGTATTCACAAACCGGATTATAAGAATATGCAAAACCCTTACACGATTCCACACGGACACTCCATGTATGTGCCTTTGTGCGTCTGGCACTTGCACTCCTCACTTGGACAGGTGAACTCGCCCCGGGAGTCCACACATGGCTGGAGCGACTGGAGACAGCACTACCGGCCTTCCGGGATCGGCTCTCTGTCAAGGACTCCCCTTCCTTTGCTCCAGTCTTCCTTCCTCCTGATCTGGCTTGCTCGCTCACCCGCTTGCTTGCTTGCTCGCTCGCTTGCCAGAAGTGTATCTGTGTGTTCCTTCTCATGTGTGTCCTGGTCATCTGGCTGCCTCCCCATTTATCCTTGCGGGGCAGGTTGCACAGCACCAGCCAGCCATGCCTCTCCCACCTACCGAGCAGGAGTTGGTGACTGCAGCAGTTGGATTGACAGCAGCAGTTGGACTGATTGCTTGCCAGCTCAGTCTTCTGGTCAGTCCTTTGACCGGGAGCCCATGCCCCCACGACCTAATCCGGTCTGGTCTGGCTGAGTGCCACTGACACTCAGCTCAGCCCTGGGCCCATGTGCACGCCTTGGATCAGTTCCTGGCGCCTGCGGTGCTGCTCGACCATGAGCGACCATCCTTAGGGAACTTGCAGGGCTTATGGCATTCCTAGAGCGACCGGGTTGCCCATCCTGGAGCGAGTGTTGTGGGAGCACTCACACATCTGTGGTCTACCAGCTCGCCTTGGGGTGAGTCCTGCGAGAACCTAGGGCATCCCCGTCGCACGCCCTTGAGCGCATCCTGTGGGAACAGCCGTGCACATTGCTTGCCAGTCCACTAGGGACGAGGCTTACGGGAGAACCCTTTGCCCGTGTCACCTGCCTGCTCGCCCTTCCATACCAGATGATCCTTCGGCAGTCTTTCCCCGATCCTGGCCCTGGTTGCTATGCGATCGAGGACCCACGTAGCAGCCATATTCGTGTCCGAGCATTGAGGGGGCTTACAGTAAGCAAGGCACAGCCCGTGGTCGAAAAGGCATCGCCCATGGTAGAGGGAGGCACAATCGGTGGTCGACTGAGAGCTATCTCTGTGGTTGACTCAGCCATCGCCCTTGGTAGAGCAAGGCACAGCCCATGGTCAATAAAGGCATTACCCGGGGTAGACCAAGCCACTGCCCATGAGCAACTGAGCGCACAGTCCATTGCTGACCGAGGGCTGTCTCCATGGTCGCCCAAGCCATCACCCATGGTAGAGCAAGGCACAGCCAGTGGTCGAGAAGTCATCACCCGTGGTAGAGCAAGGCATAGCCCATGGTCGAGCAACACATTGCCCATGGTAGAGTGAGGCACAGCAAGTGGTTGAACAAGTGATTGCATGTGGTAGAGCAAGGCACAGCCCGTGGCCAAGCAAGGCATCGTCCATGGTAGAGCAAGCCTCTGCCCATAAGCAATTGAGTGCACAGCTTGTGGCTAACCGAGGGCTGTCTCCTTGGTCGTCCAAGCCCTCGCCTGTGGTAGAGTGAGGCACTGTGGTCATCCAATCCATTGCCAGTCGTTGAGGAAGGTACAACCCATGGTTGAGCAAGGCAATGCCCATCGTAGAGGATGCCACAGGCCATGGTTGAGCAAGCCATCGCCTGTAGTAGAGCAAGGCACAACCTTTGGTCAACCAAGCCATTGCCTGTGGTCGAGCAAGGCACTGCCCATGGTCAAGCAGCACATCGCCCTTGGTAAAGCAAGGCACAGCCCGTGGTTGACGATGGCATTGCACATGGTAGAGCAAGGCACGACCCATGAGCGACTGAGTGCACAGCTCCTGGTCGACTGAGGGTTGTGCCCATGGTTGACCAAGCCATTGCCTGTGGTAGAGGGAGGCACAGCCCGTGGTCCAGCAAGGTGTTGCCCATGGTAGAACAAGGCACAGCCTGTGGTCAAGCAAGACATCGCCCAAGGTAGAGCAAGGCACTGCCTGTGAGTGACTGAAAGCACAGCTCATGCTTGACCAAGCCGTAGCCCATGGTAGAGCAAGGAACAGCCAGTGGTTGAGAAGGCATCGCCCGTGGTAGAGCAAGGCACAGCCCATGGTGGAGCATGGCATTGCTCGCAGCAGAGCATGGCACTGCCTATGAGCGACCGAGCACACAGCCTGTGGTTGACCAAGGGCTTTCTCTATGGTCGACCAAACCATCGCCCATGGTTGAGCATGGCACAGCCCATGGTCGAGAAGGCATCACTAGTGGTAGAGCGAGGCACAGGCCGTGGTAAAGAAGGCATCGCTCATGGTAGAGCCAGGTATTGCCCATGGTCGAGAAGGCATCACACATAGTCAAGCAAGGCGTCGCCTGTGGTGGAGCAAGGCATTGCCTGTGGTTCAGCTAGGCACTGCCCATGAGCAACCAAGCACTGTATCCATGGTTGACCAAGCCATCACCCAAGGTTGGGCAAGGCACAGCCCGTGGTCGAGCAAGGCACAGCCCATGGTTGAGCAAGGCATTCCCCGAGTTAGAGCCAGGCACCACTTGTGCTCAACTGAGCATACAGCCCGTGCTTGACCGAGCCATCACCCGTGGAAGAGCAAGGCACAACCCATGGTCAACCAAGGGCTGTTTCCATTGTCAACCAAGCCATCGGCCGTGGCAGAGCAAGGCATTGCCCATGGTCAACTGTGGGATGTCTCTGTGGTTGACCAAGCCATCGCCCTTGGTAGAGCAAGGCACTGCCCATGAGCAACCGAGTGCACAGCCTGTGGTCAACCAAGGGCTGTCTCTGTGATTGACCAAGCCAACGCCTATGCAATAGCATGGCACATCCTGTCTTCGAGCAAGGCATCACTCGTGGTAGAGGGAGGCACAACCCAAGGTCGAACATGCCATTTCCCATGGTGGAGCCAGGCACAGCCCATGGTCAAGTAAGGCATCGCCCATGGTAGAGCAAGGCACAGCCCATGGTTGAGCAAGGCATTGCCCGAGTTAGAGCCAGGCACCACTTGTGAGAGACCAAGCGTACAGCCTGTGCTTGACCGAGCCATCACCCGTGGAAGAGCAAGGCACAGCCAGTGGTCAACCGAGGGCTGTCTCTGTTGTCAACCAAGCCATCATCCATTGCAGAGCAAGGCATTGCCTGGTGTCGACTGTGGGATGTCTCTGTGGTCGACCAAGCTATCGCCCTTGGTAGAGCAAGACACAACCTGTGGAAGAGCAAGGCACTGCCCGTGAGTGACTGAGTGCACAGCCTGTGGTCGACCAAGGGCTGTCTCCGTGATTGACTGAGCCAACGCCTATGCAATAGCTGGCACATCCCATGGTCGAGCAAGGCATCACTCGTGGTAGAGGGGGGCACAACCCAAGGTCAAACATGCCATTTCCCATGGTGGAGCCAGGCACAGCCCATGGTCGAGCAAGGCATCGCCTGTCGTAGAGCAAGGCACTGCCCGTGGTTGAACAAGACATCGCCCATGGTAGAGCCAGGCACAGCTCATGGTCAAGTAAGGCATCACCCATGGTAGAGCTAGGCACAGCCCGTGGTCGAGCAAGGCATTGCCTGTGAGCAACCATGCACATTGCCCATGGTCGACCAAGGACTGTCTCCAGGGTAGACCAGGCCATTGCCTTTGGTAGAGCAAGGCATAGCCCATGGTCGAGCAGGGCATCACCCGTGGTTGGGCAAGGCACGGCCCATGGTCAAGGAAGGCATCACCCAAGGTAGAGCAAGGCACTGCTCGTGGTTGATCGAGGCTGTCTCCATGGCCGACCAAGTGATCACCGTAGTAGAACAGAGTGCAGCCCATGGTCGACCATGCCAATGTCCATGGTGGAGCATGGTGTCACCCATGGTAGAGCAAGGCACTGCCTATGGTCAACCATGAGCTGTCACCGTGGTTGAGCAAGGCAATGACCATGGTAGAGGAAGGCACTGCCCGTGAGCGACTGAGCGCACAACCCATGGCCTCCTGATGCAAAACTCAGACCAACTTCCACGGATCCTATTCAAGTTCCAATTGGGCCAATTACAAGGGCACGAGCTAAGAAGTTCAAGGAGGCACTCAACGGGTTGGTTCAAGAGCTTATGGCAGAAAAGCATACATCAGAGCCCATTGAAGGACATTCTTGTGAGCTGCAGAACCATATCAATTTGATTCAAGCCCAATAGAAGTTCTAGAAGCTTGCTGGCAGCTATAACTATTTAAGGAAACTTTCAAATTAGGAAAGATTTATATAAGTATTCTAGGATATTATTTTATCTGGATATATCCTAGAATATCTTTACAATATAATATATTAGAATACATTGTACTATTTTAGGATATCCTTCTCTATGATATATTTTGGATATTTGATTTCCCCTTTTTATGTAACACTATAAATACCCCATACACTCTTGGTGAGAAATACATATTGCTCTTCTTGGTTCTTGAGAAGACTTAGAACTTATCAAGTTATCTTGTGGCGTTCTACAACCGGACTTATCACCTTGATTCTCTAGTTCGTGGGATTCTTTGTGTGGCGTCCTCCATGATCTGCAAAGGTTCATTATTTCAAACTTGTTCTTTGCAGTTCTTGGGGTTCTTTTCCACGTTTGGTGTTGGGTCTTGTTAAATTCATTGTGAGCCCATATGGGATTGGGCCCATTTCCACTTAAAAGCTCAAGCTGATAGGTGGTGGTACCCAACCTTCTTATAAGCCCACATCATTTTTTTTATTTAATCGATGTGGGATCGTATATCTCAACACCCACCCTCACGTGGCAACGTGGTCTACTTTGCCACGTGCCATTAAACACCCGCCCTCAACAACTATCTACAAGCCGGGCATTCTTCTTCCGATCTCAAACGAGGGGGACAACTGGCCACGAGTCGGGCAATTTTCTTTCGTACTCGGGCTTATATCAATTGACCATGAGCTAGGGTTCTAGACTCGGGTCAGGCGAGGTGCAAGCTCACTGGCTCCGATACCATGTTAAATTCGTTGTGAGCCCATAAGGGATCGGGCCCATTAAACACCCGCCCTCAACAACTGTCTGTGAGTGACTGAGTGCACAGCTCGTGGTCCACCAAGGGCTATCTGCATGGTTGACCAAGCCACTCCCTGTGGTAGAGCGAGGCACAGCCTATGGTCAAGGAAGGCATCGCCCATGGTATGGCCAAGCACAGCCCATGGTTGAGCAAGGCATCCCCCGAGGTAGAGCCAAGCACTGGCCATGAACGACTGAGTGCACAGCCCGTGGTCGACCAAGCCATCGCCCGTGGTAGAGCAAGGCACAACCTTTGGTTGAGCAATGCATAGCCCATGGCAGAGTGAGGCACAGCCCACGGTTGAACAAGGCATTGCCTGTGGTATAGTGAGGCACAGCCCGTGGTCAAGCAGGGCATCGCCGGAGATAGAGGTGGGCACTGGCCATAAATGACTGAGTGCACAGCCCATGGTCGACTGAGGGCTGTCTCCATGGTCAACCAAGCCATCGCTGGTAGCAGAGCAAGGCACAGTTGTGGTCGAGCAAGGCATCGTCCATGGTAAAGCAATGCACAATATGTGGTCGAGCTCGGCATCGACCAAGGTAGAGCCAGGCACTGCCTGTGAGCTACCGAGCACACAACCCATGTTCAACCGAGGGCTGCCTACCTGGTTGAGCAAGCCATCACTCATTGTAGAGCGGGGCACTGCCTGTGGTTGAGCGAGGCAACGCCCGTGGTGGGGCAAGGCACAGCCCATGGTCATGCAGGTCATTGCCTAAGGAAGAGCCAGGCACTGGCCGTAAGCGACTGAGTGCACAGTCCATGCTCGACCGAGGGCTGTCACCAGGGTCGACCAAGCCATCGCCGGTGGCAGAGCAAGGCACAGTCATGGTCGAGCAAGGCATCATCCATGGTAGAGCAATGCACAATGTGTGGTCAAGCACGGCATCACCTGAGGTAGAGCCAGGCACCACCCATGAGCTACCAAGCGCATAGCCCGTGGTCAACCAAGGGCTGTCTCCCTGGTTGACAAAGCCATCACTCATTGTAGAGCAAGGCACAGCCCATGATCGAGTGAGGCATCGCCCGTGGTTGGGCAAGGCACAGCCCATGGTCATGCAGGGCATCGCATAAGGTAGAGCCGGGCACTGGCCGTGAGCAACTGAGCGCACAGCTCATGGTCGACTGAGGGCTGTCTCCACGGTTGACCAAGCCATCGCTGGTGGCAGAGCAAGGCACAGTCGTGGTCAGCAAGGCATCGTCCATGGTAGAGCAAGGCACAGTGTGTAGTTAAGCATGGCATCGCTGGAGGTAGAGCCAGGCACTGCTGGTGAGCTACTGAGCACACAACCAATGATGAACCAAGGGCTGTCTCCCTGGTTGACCAAGCAATCACCCGTGGTAGAGAAAGGCACAGCACATGGTCGAGCGAGGCATTGCCCATGGTTGGGCAAGGCATAGCTGTGGATGAGCAAGGCATCACCTGTGATAGAGTGACACACAGCCCGTGGTGGACCACTGCTGCCCTTGGTGGACCAAGGCACTGCCTGTGGTCGACCAAGGGCTGTCGCTGTGGTCAATGAATGTGTCAACCCATGATCGACCAATGGTAATCACCATGGACAAGCATGGCATCGCCCATGGTTGAGGAAGGCACTGCCAGTGAGCAACTGGGTGCACAGCCCATGGTCGATCTAGGCATCACCGGTCATCGACCAAGGGCTATTGCCTGTGGTGGAGCATATCCGATGAGCAACCGAGTGCACAGCCCGTGGTCGAGCAAGCCATCACCCATGGTTGTTGGGCAAAGGCACAGCTGGTGGTGGAGCAAGGCATTGGCTGTGGTCGACTCAGGGCTATCTCTGTGGTCGACCAAGGCATCGCCCGTGGTTGGCAAAGGCACAGCCCCTGGTCAAGTGAGGCATCTTCCATTGTAGAGCAAGGCACAGCCCGTGGTCGAACATGCCATGGCCCATGGTATTGCAAGGCCCAGCCTGTGGTCGAGCAAGGCATCACCCGAGGTAGAGCAAGGCACTGCACATGAGAGACCACGCGTACAGTCCATGGTCAACTGAGCCATCACCCGTGGTAGAGCAAGGCACAGCCTGTGGTCAACCAAGGGCGATCTCCATGGTCAACCAAGCCATCACCCGTGGTAGGGTGAGGCACAGCTGTGGTCAAACAAGCCATTGCCCATGGTAGAGCAAGGCAAAGCCTGTGGTCAAGCAAGGCATCTCCCTTGGTAGAGCTAGGCACAGCCCGGGGTTGAGGAATGCATCGCCCATGGCAGAGCAAGGCATTGCATGTGAACGACTGAGCACACAGCTGGTGGCTGACCAAGGGCTATCTCTGTGGTCAACCAAGCCATCACCCATCGTAGAGCAAGGCACAACCCGTGGTCAACCAAGTCATTGCCCGGGGTAAAGCAAGGCATAGCTCATGGTCGATCAAGGCAATGCTCATAGCAGAGCAAGGCACAGGCTGTAGTTGAGCAAGCCATCACCTGTGGTAGAGTGAGGCACAGCCTTTGTTTGACCAAGCCATTGCCCGTGGAAGAGCAAGGAACAGCCCGAGGTCAAGCAAGGCACTGCACGTGGTCGAGCATTGCATGACCCGTGAGCGACTGAGTGCATAGCTCGTGGTCCACTGAGGGCTATCTCCATGGTTGACCAAGCCACTCCCCATGGTAGAGTGAGGCACAGCCCGTGGTCAAGGATGGCGTCACCCGTGTATAGCCAAGCACAGCCCATGGTCGAGCAAGGCATTGCCCAAGGTAGAGCCAAGCACTGCCCATGAATGATTGAGTGCACAGCCCATGGTTGACCAAGCCATCGCCTGTGGTAGAGTAATGCACAGCCTGTGGTCAAACAAGGCATTGCCTGTGGTAGAGTGAGGCACAGCCCGTGGTTGATCAAGGCATTGCCCTTGGTGGACCAAGGCACTGCCCATGGTTGACCAAGAGCTGTCGCCATGGTTGAAGAACATGTCAACCCATGATCAACCAAGGTCAATCACCATGGACAAGCATGGCATCACCTGTGGTCAATCTAGGCATTGTCGGTCATCGACCAAGGGCTATCGCCTGTGGTGGAGCAAGGCACTGCCCATGAGTGACTGAGTGCACAGCCCGTGGTGGATCAACACATTGACCATGGGCTGTTGCCATGGTCAATGAAGGCATCACCTGTGGTAGAGCAAGGCAATGCCCATGGTAGAGCAAGGCAACACCCATGGCAGAGTAAGGCACAGGCCATGGTTGAGCAAGCCATTGCCTGTGATACAGCATGGCATAACCTTTGGTTGACGAAGCCATTGCCCGTGGTCGAGCAAGGCATCACATGTGGTAGAGCAAGGCACGGCCAATAAGCGACCAGGTGAACAGCTCCTGGTCGACCAAGGGCTGTCTCCAAGGTAGACCAAGCCATCGCCCATGGTTGAGCGATGCATAGCCTGTGGTCGAGGAAGGAGTCGCCCAAGACCAAGCCATTGCCTGTGGTCGAGCAAGGCAATGCACATGGTAGAGCAAGGCACGGCCCATGAGCGACCGAGTGCACAGCACCTGGTCGATCAAGGGCTGTCTCCGAGGTTGACCAAGCCATCACCCATGGTTGAGTGATGCATAGCCCGTGGTTGAGCAAGGAGTTGCCCGAGGTATAGCCAGGCACTACCCATGGTTGAGCAAGGCGTCGCCTGTGGAAGGGAGATGCACAGCCTGTGGCCAAGAAGGCATCACCTGCGTTAGAGCCAGGTGCAACCTAGGGTCGAGAAGGCATCACTCATGGTCAAGCAAGGCATTGCCTGTGGTAGAGCAAGGCACAGCCCATGGTGGAGCAAGGCATTACCCGTGGAAGAGGAAGGCACTGCCCGTGAGTGACCGAGCACACAGCCCGTGGCTGACCAAGGGCTGTCTATGTGGTCCACCAAGACATCACCCGTGGTAGAGGAAGGCACAGCCCTTGGTCGAGAAGGCATTGCCCGTGGATGAGAGAGGCACTGCCCGTTGTTGAGCAAGGCAACGCCCATGGTAGAGCAAGACACAACCTTTGGAGGACCAAGCCATTGCTCATGGCAGACCAAGGCAATGCCTATGATTGAGCAAGGCATCATGCAAGTTAGAGCAAGGCACGGCCCATGAACAACTCATTGCATTGCACCTAGTCAACCAAGGGCTGTCTCCGTGGTCATTGAAGCCATTGCCTGTGGTAGGGCAAGGCACAGCCCGTGGTCGAGCAAGGCATTGTGCTTGGTAGTGTGAGGCACAGCCTGTGGACGACCAAGCCATTGTCCGTGGTACAGGAAGGGACTGCCCATGGTCATGCATGGCAACACCTGTGGTAGAGCCAGGAATGGCCCGTGGTCGAGCGGGGCATTGCCCGTGGTTGAGCAAGGCACTGCCCATGGTCAACCAAGTCATCGACCATGGTAGAGGAAGGCAACACCCATGATCGACCAAGGGCTGTTGCCATGGTCGACCAAGGCATCAATGATGGGAGAGCAAGGCACTGCCCGTAAGCAACCGAGGGCTATCTCCCTGGTCGACCAAGCCATCACCCATGGTAGAGCAAGCCACAGCCCATGGCCGACCGAGGGCCGTCTCCATCGTCGATGAAGCTGTCGCCCATGGCAGATGAAGGCATTTCCTGTGGTTGGACCGAGGGCTGTCTCCAAGGTCCACCAGGCCATCACCCTTTGTAGAGCAACCCACAGCCCGTAGTGGAGCAAAGCATCGCCCATGGTTGGGCAAGGCACAGCCCATGGTTGAGCAAGGCATCACCCTTGGTAGAGCAAGGCATCGCCCTTGGTAGAGCAAGGCATTGCCCTTGGTAGAGCAGGGCACAGCCCGGGGTCGAGCAAGGTGTTGCCCTTGGTTGGGCAAGGTGCAGCCTGTGGTCAAGCAAGGCATCACCCATGGTAGAGCGAGGCACAGCCCTTGGTTGAACATGCCATTGCCCATGGAAAAGAAAGGCAATGCGGGTGGTCGAGCAAGGCTTCGCCCATGGTAGAGCAAGGCCCAGCCCGTTGTAGAGCCAGGCACTGCCTGTGACAGACCAAGCGTTCAGCCCTTGGTCATCTGAGCCATCACCCATGGAAGAGCAAGGCACATCCCGTGCTCGTGGTAGAGCAAGGCAATGCCTGTGGTAGAGCAAGGCACAGGCCGTTGCCAAGCAAGCCATCACCCATGATACAGTGAGGCACAACCTTTGCTTGACCAAGCCATTGCCCATGGTTGGGCAAGGCATCGCACATCATAGAGCAAGGCATGGCCCATGATCGACTGAGTGCACAGCACCAGATCGACCAAGGGCTGTCTCTGATTAACCAAGCAATCACCCATGGTTGAGTGACGCAAAGCACATGGTCGAGCAAGGAGTCACCCGAGGTAGAGCAAGGCATGGCCCATGGTTGAGCAAGCCATCGCCCATGGTAGAGCAAGGCACAGCCGTGGTCGAGCAGGGCATCACACATGGTGTCACGGGGCCGATGTGGGTCACAAATTTTTCCGCACCCCACTAGGTGTCAACACGCCATTTGTCGACCACCCACACACACACCGCACATACCATCGAGGCCAAACGATCACGGAACCGAAGAAGCAACACCAAGTGACACAAGAACACAATTGGGAAAACGCAACTCGTATTCACATCTATTACAAGTACACAAAAACCCAATCCCAGATCAAAACACTTACACGCAATCTCATGAGCCTATGCTTCGCAGTCTCTTACTGCTTGCACTCCCTACCCATCTTGTGTCTTCCCTCAAGAACACTGGATTGCTGCCCAACTCGACTTCCACTCCCTTGGAACCTCGGGCTCGTCGTGTCCCTTGACTGATCTGGTCGCTCCTGGTTCTCTCCTCACCTCTGCTCAGAGTCTGGTGTCTCTCGCCTCTTCTGGTCCCTCTTCCTGAATGAGGCCGACTCCCTTTTATAGAGGAGCTGAGCAAATCTTCCTTGGCAACCGATGGAAGGATCCCTTGATTCTCTCCATCATATCTTGACCCATTGAATCTCGGTTGTTGACCTGTGATTCTTCAAGATTGCCTCCATGACAGATTGATTTCCCTGGATTGACTTGGCGCCAGCTTAGCCTCGTCGTCCAGGTTCATCCCCCTCTAGGGTCCATGTCCCTGATCCCCACCTAGGATCACGGTCGTCTGATTGCTGTGTCCAACGGTGCTCAAGCCTGGTCAAGGACTTAGCCAATCCCCACGAGTCGTCAACTCCCTCGCCGCTAAGTGCTGAGCCTCCCTTAGCGTCTGCCGGGCCTGTTGAGGCGTGTGCACTCCTAGAGTGCCCTTGTGCAGTTGTATCAGGTTCCCTGAACCTCCTAGAGCCTGGCACCGTGCCTTGCTCATGGGCATCCTCACTGCCCACCCGCGCATTCGCCGACTTGTGCATTGTGACACTCCCTTGCCACAATCTGGTCCTTCGGCACACTACCAAGCCTTTGATCAACCATCCCCTTCACTAGTGCCTTTGTGCACGCTTGTGTGACCATCTCCATCCTTGCCTTTTCATGGACTTGCAATTCTCTCAACACCATGCACCTGGTTGCCCACACATCCTTGCATGCAAGCTTATGCGCTACCACTACCCCGAGGTACGGCCTGTGGTACGCATTCTCCGAGGCTAGAGCTCAAGGGTCTAACACATGGTAGAGCCTGGCACTGAGTGCACAGCCCATGGTCAAGCAAGGCATCGCCCGTGGTCAACCAAGGGCTGTCTCCATGGTCAACCAAGCCATTGGCCTTGGTTGAGCAAGGCACAGCCTGTGGACGAGCAAGACATCGCCCTTGGTTGGGCAAGGCACAGCCCGTGGTCGAGCAAGGCATCGCCCGAGGTAGAGCCAGGCACTGCCCTTGAGCTACTGAGTGCATAGCCCGTGGTCAACCAAGGGCTGTCTCCATGGATGACCAAGCCATCACCGATGGTAGAGCAAGGCACAGCCCGTGGTAGAGCAAGGCACTTCCTGTGGTCGACCAAGGCATCACCCATGCTAGAGCGAGGGACTGCCTGTGATCAATCGTGTCCACCGCCCGTGGTCGATCAAGGCATCGATCGAGATCTACCAAGGGCTGTTGCTGTGGACAACCATTTTAGAGCAAGGCACAGCCCATGAGCAACTGACCGCACAGCCCATGGTTGACTGAGGTCTGTCTCCATGGTCGACCAAGCCATCACCTGCACTAGAGCAAGCCACAGCCCGTGTTAGACCGAGGGTTGTCTCTGTGGTTGACCTAGCCATTGCCCATGGCAGAGCAACGGATTGCCTGTGGTTGAACTGAGGGCTGTCTCCGTGGTCAACCAAGCCATCACCCTTTGTAGAGCAAGGCACAGCCCGTGGTCGAGCAAGGCATCGCCCATGGTTGGGCAAGGCACAGCCAATGGTTGAGCATGGCATTGCCCTTGGTATGGAAAGGCATAGTGGGTGGTCAAGCAAGGCATTGCTCATGATAGAGCAAGGCCCAGACCGTGGTTGAGCAAGGCATCACCATAGGTAGAGCCAGGCACTGCCTGTGAGTGACCATGCATATAGCCCCTGGTCATTTGAGCCATCACCTGTGGAAGAGCAATGCACAGCCCATGGTCAAGCAAGGCATCGCCCCTGGCAGAGCAAGGCACTGCCTGTGAGTGACAGAGCGGACAACTTGTGGCCAACCAAGTGCACAGATCCTGGTCGACCGAAGGTTGTCTCCAAGGTCAACAAAGCCATCGCCCGTGGTTGAGTAAGGCAACACTTGTGATAGAGCCAGGCACAGAGCATGATCAAGCAAGATTTGCCCAATGATCAAACAAGCGCTGTTGCCATCGTCAAGCAAGGCATCACCCATGGTAGAGCAAGGCACAGCCCATGGTCAAACATGCTATTGCCCTTGCTATAGAAAGGCACAGTGGGAGGTTGAGCAAGGCATTGCCCTAGGTAGAGCTAGGCACTGCCTGTGAGAGACCGAGTGTACAGCCCGAGGTTGTCTGAGCCATCACCGGCGGAAGAGCAAGGCACAGCCCATGGTCAAGCAAGCCATCGCCAGTGGTAGAGCAAGGCACTGCCTGTGACCAACCGAGTGCACAACCCATGGCCGGCCGACGGCTGTCTTCATGGTCGACCAAGGCAACGCCAGTGGTAGAGCAAGCCACAGCCCGTTGTCAAGCAAGCAACGCCCATGGTAGAGCAAGGCACAGCCCATGGTCGAGCAAGGCACAGGCTGTGGCCAAGCAAGCCGTCGCCCATCGTACAGTGAGGCACTACCTTTGGCCGATGAAGCCATTGCCCATGGTAGAGAAAGGCACAGCTCGTGATCGAGCAAGGCATCACATGTGGTAGAGCTAGGCATAGCCCATGGTCGAGCATGGCATCACACTTGGTAGAGCAAGGCACGGCCCATGAGTGACCGAGTGCAAAGCTACTGCTCGACCAAGGGTTGTCTCCAAGGTCAACCAAGCCATCACCTGTGGTTGAGCAACACATAGCCCGTGATTGAGCATGGCATCACCTAAGGTAGAGCGAGGCACACCCTGTGGTCGACCAAGCCATTGCCATGGTACAGTAAGGCACAGCCCATTGTCGAGCAAGGCAACGCTCGTGGTAGAGCCAGGCACAGAATGTGGTCGAGCAAGCCATTGCCCATGGTATAGCGAGGCACAACCCATTGTCAAGCAAGGCAACACCTGTGGTAGAGCTAGGCACTGCACGTGATCGAGTGGGGCATCACCCGTGCTAGAGCAAGGCACAGCCTGGGGTCATCTGTGGGTTGTCTCTGTGGTCAACCAAGCCATCGCCAGTGGCAGACCAAGGCATTGCCCGTGGTTGACTGAGGGTTGTCTCTGTGGTCGAGCAAGCCACCACTCTTGGTCAAGCATGGCACAACCTGTGGTCGAGTAAGGCATCGCCCATGGTTGGGCAAGGCATAGCCTGTGGTCAAACAAGCCCTTGCCCTTGGAAGAGCAAGGCATAGCCGGTGGTCATGGGGGTATTGCCTGAGGTAGAGCAAGGCACTGCCCGTGGTTGACCCCATGCTGTCGCCGCGGACAATCAAGGTGTCGCCCATGGTAGAGCATGGAACTACCTGTTAGCGACCAAGTGCATAGCCTGTGGTCAATCAAGACATCGACCATGATTGACCAAGGGCAATCACCGTGGTCGATCATGGCAGAGCAAGGCACTGCCCATGAGTGACCTAGGGTTATCTCCATGGTCGACCAAGCCAACGCCCATGGTAGAGCAGGGCAAAGCCCAAGGTTGCCTGATGTCTATCTTCATGGTTGACCAAGCCTTCGCCCATGGCAGACCAAGGCATTGCCCATGGTGGACCAAGGGCTGTCTTTGTGGTCGACCAAGCCACCGCTCTTGGCATAGCATGGCACAGCCCATGGTTGAGCAAGGCATTGCCCATGGTCAAACATGCCATTGACCTTGGATGAGCAAGGCACAGCCCGTGGTTGAGCAAGGCACCACCCTTGGTAGCACAAGGCACAGCCCATGGTTGGGCAAGGCACAGCACATGGTCGAGCAAGGCACCGCCCATGGTAGCACGACGCATAGCCTGTGGTCGACTAACGCATTGCCCTTGTTTGACCAAAAGCTGTTGCCATGGTCGATCAATGCATGGACCCATGATTGACCAAGGGCTGTCATCATGGTTGAGCAAGGCATTGCCTGTGGTTGAGCTCGGCACTGCCCATGAGCGACCAAGTGCACAGCCGGTGGTCGTTCTCGGCATTGCCCGTGATCGACCATGGGCTATTGCCATGGTTGACCAAGCCACTGCTGTTGGTATAGCATGGCAGAGCCCATGGTCAAGCAAGGCATCGCCCATGGTTGGGCAAGGCATCACCTGTGGTTGGGCAAGGCATAGCCCATGGTCAAACATGCCATTGCCCTTGGAAGAGCAAGGCATAGCCCATGGTTGAGCAAGGCATCGCCCGAGGTAATACCAGGCACTGCCCATGAGAGACCGAGCGTACAGCCTGTCGTTGATCAAGGTACAGCGAGGCATAGCTTGTGGACAAGCAGGACATCACCCATGGTAGAGCGAGGCACAGCCCGTGATCCAACATGCCATTGCCCTTGGCAAAGAAAGGCACTGCAGTTGGTCGAGCAAGGCATTACCCGTGGTAGAGCATGACCCAGCCAGTGGTTGAGCAAGGCATCACCCGAGGTAGAGCTAGTCACTGCTGGTGAGAGGCTGAGCATACAGCCCATGGTCGTTTGAGCCATCACCCAAGGAAGAGCAAGCTATAGGCGATAGTTGAGCAAGGCATCACCCGTGGTAGAGCAAGGCACTGCCTGTGAGCGACCAAGTGCACAGCCTGTGGCTGACCAAGAGCTGTCTCCGTGCTCAACCAAGCCAATGCCCATGGTAGAGGAAGGCACAGCCCCTGGTCAAGAAGGCATTGCCCGTGGTTGAGCAAGCCATTGCCTGTGGTATATTAAGGCACAGCCAATGGTCAGCAAGGCAACTCCCATGGTAGAGGAAGGCACAAGCTGTGGTCGGGCAAGCCATCGCCCATGACACAGCGAGGCACAACCTTTGGTTGACGAAGCCATTGCCTGTGGTAGGGCAAGGAACAGCCCGTGACTGAGCAAGGCATCACCTGTGTTAGAGCCAGGCATCACACATGGTAGAGCAAGGCATGGCCTGTGAGTGACCAAGTGCATTGCTCCTGGTTGAGCAACGCATAGCCTGTGGTCGACCAAGCGATCATCTGTGGTATAGCAAGGTGCAGCCCATGGTCATCCGAGGGCTGTCTCCGTGGTTGACCAACCCATCAGCCATGGCAGAGCAAGGCATTGCCTGTGGTCGACTGTGGGCTGTCTCTGTGGTCGACCAAGCCATCACCCTTGGTATAGTGTGGCACAGCCCGTGGTCAAGCAATGCATCACCCATGGTCGGGCAAGGCACAGCCTGTGGTCAAACATGGTATTGCCCTTGGTAGAGCAACACACAGTATGTGGTCGAGCAAGGCATCGCCCTTAGTAGAGCAAGGCACAGCCCGTGGTCGAGTAAGGCATTGCCAGAGGTACTACCAGGTTCTACACGTGAGAGACTGAGCATACAGCCTGTGGTGGACTGAGGTACAGCAAGGCATAGCCTCTGGTCAACCAAGCCATGGCCCAGGGTAGAGCAAGGCACTGGCCGTGGTCAAGCAAGGGATCGCCCATGCTAGATCAAGGCACAGCCTGTGGTCAAGCAAGGCATCGCCCCTGGTAGAGCGAGGCACAGCCCGTGGTCGAACATGCCATTGCCCTTGGTAGAGGTACGACAGCCCGTGGTCGAGCGAGGCGCAGCCCGTGGTCGACTGACAACTGTCTCTGTGGTCGAGCAAGGCATTGCCCATGGTAGAGTGAGGTGCAGCCCATGGTCAACCAAGGGCTGCCTCCGTGGTCAACCCTGCCATTGCCCGGAGTAGAACAAGGCACAGCCTGTGGTCGAGCAAGGCATCGCTCATGGTAGAGCGAGGCGCAGCCCATGGTTGACCGACAACTATCTACATGGTCAACCAAGCCAATGCCCATGGTAAAACAAGGCACTGCCCATGGACAAGCAAGGCATCACTCATGGTAGAGCGAGGCACAGCCCATGCTTGAGCAAGCCATAGCCCGTGGTAGAGCTAGGCACTGCCCATCAGCGACCAAGTGCACAACCCATGGTTCACCAAGGGCTGTCTCTGTGGTCGACCCAGCCATCGCTCATGGTAGAGAAAGGCACAGCGCATGGTGGAGCGAGGCAACGCCCGTGGTTGAGCTAGGCACAGCCTGTGGTTGACCGAGCACTATCTCTGTGGTTGACCAAGGCATCGCCCGTGGTAGAGCCAGGCACAGCCCGTGGTCAAGCAAGGCATCACCTGTGGAGGAGCGAGGCACAGCCCATGGTGGACCAAGGCATCCCCCATGGTACAGCAAGGCACAACCCATGGTTGAGCAAGGCATCCCCCATGGTACAGCAAGGCGCAGCCCGTGGTCGACCAAGGCATTGATGGTGGTAGAGCCAGGCACAGCCTGTGGTCGACCAAGTGCTGTCGCCGTGGTCAATCATCACATCACCGTGGTCAAGCAAGGCATCACCCATCGTAGAGCAAGGCACTGCCCATGATCGACTGAGTCCATAGCCCATGGTCGATCAAGGCATTTCTCATGGTAGAGCAAGGCACTGCCCCTGGTCGACCAAGCACTATTGCCATCGTCAATCAAGGTGTCGCCTGATGATCAACCAAGGGCTGTTGCTGTGGTCAAGCAAGGCATCGCCCATGGTACAGCAGGGCACTATCAGTGAGCAAGCGAGCGCATAGCCTACGGTTGGTCGAGGGCTGTCTCCTCAGTCGACCAAGCCATCGCCCATGGTAGAGCGAGGCACAGCCCATGGTCAAGCAAGGCATTGCCCATGGTCGAGTGAGGCATCACCCTTGGTAGAGTGAGGTACAGCCCATGGTTGACCAAGCCATGGCCCATGGTAGAGCAAGGCACAGCTCGTGGTCGAGCAAGGTCTCACCCGTGGTAGAGCAAGGCACAGCCAGTGGTCAAGCAAGGCATCGCCTGTGGTAGAGTGATGCACAGGCCTTGGTCGACCAAGCCATTGCCCATGTTAGAGCATGGCACAGCCCATGGTGGAGCAAGGCAACGCCAATGGTAGAGCAAGCCACAGCCTGTGGTCAAGCAAGGTATCACCCGTCCTAGAGTAGCGCACAGCCTGTGGACCAAGCGCTGCACCTTGCTCGACCATAGGTGATGCCTTGCTCTACCATGGGCTGTGCCAAGCTCTATCACTGGCGATGGCTTGGTCGACCAAGGAGACAGCAACTGTTCGACCATGGGCTGTGTGTGTGATTGCTGACGGGCAGTGCCTTGCTCTACCATGGGTGATGCCTTGCTCGACCAAGGTGACAGCCCTAGGTCAATGACGGGTGATGCCTTGAGCAACCCTGGGTTGTGCACTTGGTCAATTATGGGGAGTGCCTTGCTCTACCATGGTAACAGCCCTTGGCCAATCATGTGGTGACACCCTGATCAACCATGGCAACAGTCTAGGTAGGTCGATCACAGGCAGTGCCATACTCAACCATGGGCAGTGCCTTGGTCGACCATGGTCTGTGCCTTGCTCTACCATGAGCCATGGCTTGGTCGTCCACAGGCTGTGCCACGCTATACCAAGGGTGACGCCTTGCTCGACCAGGGATCGTACCTGGCTCTACCTCGAACGATGCCTTCCTCGACCATTGGCTGTGTGTCGCTCTTCCATGGGCGATGCCTTGCTCTACCATGGGCTGTGCCTTGCTCTTCCATGGGCTGTGCCTTGCAATAATACCATGGGCGATGGCTAGGTCAACCTCAGAGACAGCCCTTGGTCGACCACGGGTCATGTGCTCGGTCACTCATGGGTACTACCTTGCTCTACCACTGGCGATGGCTTGGTCGATCATGGAGACAGCCATCGGTCAACCATGGGTTGTGTGCATGGTCACTGACGGGCAGTGCCTTGCACTACCATGGGTGATGCCTTGATGGACAACAGGCTGTGCCTTGCTCTACCACAAGCAATGGTTTGGTCGACCACCGAGACAGTCCTCGGTCAACCACAGGCTGTGCCATGCTCTACCATGGGCGATGCCTTGCTCGATCACAGGCTATGCCTTGCTCTACCATGGGTGATGGCTTGGTCGACCTTGGAGACAGCCCTCAGTTGACCTCAGGCTATGCCTCTCTCTACCAAGGGTGATGCCTTGCCCGACCACAGGCTGTGCCTTGCTCTACCATGGACGAAGCCTCGCTTGACCATGGGCTGTGCCTCACTCTTCCACAGGCTATGGCCTGGTCGACCATGGGATGTGCCTTGTCTACCATGGGCGATGCCTTGCTCGACCATGGGGTGTACATTGCTCTACCAGGGGCGATGCCTTGGTCAACCATGGAGACAGCCGTTGGTTGACCACAGGCTGTGCCTCGCTCTACCATGGGTGATGCCTTGCTAGACCATGGGTGATGCCTGCCTCTACCATGGGCAATTCCTTGGTCGACCACAGGCCATGCTTTGTTCTACCATGGGTGATGCCTTGCCCGACCACAGGCTGTGCCTCACTCTACCACGGGCGATGTCTTGGTTGACCATCAAGATGGCCCTCGTTCGACCACTGGCAGCTCCTTGCTCTAGCATGGGCGATGGCTTGGTCGACTGTGGAGATAGGCTCGGTCAACCACAGGCTGTGGCTTTGTTGACCACGGGATGTGCCTTGCTCTACAACAGGCAATACCTTGCTTGACCATGGTCCATGCCTTGCTCTACCACAGGCAATGGCTTGGTCGACCACGGGCTGTGCCACGCCCTACCATGGGCGATGCCTTGCTCTACCACAGGCAATGGCTTGGTCGACCTTGGAGACAGCCCTCAGTCGACCATGGGCTGTGCCTCGCTCTACCAAGGGCTATGCCTTGCTCGACCACGGCTTGTGCATCACTTTAGCACGGGCTATGCCTCAGTCAACCATGGGCTGTGCATTGCTCTACTGCAGGTGATGCCTTGGTTGACCATGGAGACAGCCCTTGGTCGACCACAGGCTATGCCTTGCTCTACCACAGGCTATGGCTTTGTCGACCACGGGATGTGCCTCACTCTACCACGGGCTGTGCCTTGCTCTACCATGGGCGATGGCTTGATTGACCAAGGAGACAGCCCTCGATCAACCACGGGCTGTGTCTCACTCTACCACAGGCGATGCCTTGCTCGACCACGGGCGGTGTGTTGCTCTACCATGGGCGTTGGCTTGGTCGACCATGGAGATAGCCCTTGGTCAACCATGGCCCATTCACTCGGTCGCTGACGGGCAGTGCCTCTCTCTACCGTGTGCAATACCTTGCACTACCATGGGTGATGCCTTGCTCAACCACGGGCTGTGCCTTGCTCTGCTGGGGGTGATGGCTTGGTCGACCATGGTGACAGCCCTCGGTTGACTACGGGCTGTGCCTTGTTCTACCACAGGCGATGGCTTGGTCGACCATGGAGACAACCCTCGGTTGACCACAAGCAGTGCTTCACTCTACCAAGGGTAATGCCTTGCCCAACCACGGGCTGTGCCTTACTCTACCATGGCTGATGCCTTGGTCGACCACGGGCTGTGCCTTGGTCTACCATGGGGTATGGCTTGGTTGACCATGGGATGTGCAGTTGCTCTAACATGGGCGATTCCTGTCTGGACCACAAGCTGTGCCTCGCTCTACCATCAGCGATTGCTTCATTGACCATGAAGATAGCCCTCAGTCTACTATGGGCTGTGCCTTGCTCTACCACGGGCGATGCCTTACTTGACCACTGGCTGTGCCTCGCCCTACCATGGGTGATGGCTTGGTCGACCATGGAGACAACCCCTGGTTGGGCATGGGCCGCACCTCACTCTACCACCGGCGAATCCTAGCTCCCCCATGGGCTGTGCCTTGCTCTAGCTCAGGCAATGGCTTGGTTGACCACAGGCTGTGCCTTGCTCAACCACGGGCTATGCCTCACTCTACCATGGGCGATGCCTTGCTCAACGACGAAGACAGCCTTGAGTCAACCATGGGAAGTGCCTCGCTCTACCACGGGCGATGCCTTGCTTGACCACAGGATGTGCCTTCCTCTACCACGGGCGATGGCTTGGTTGACTATGAATAACACCTCACTCTACCACGGGTGATGCCCTGCTTGACCACGAGCTACAACTTGCTCTACTGCAGGTGATAGGTTGGTGGAGCACCGAGACAGCCCTCAGTCGACCAAAGGCTGTGCCTTGTTCTACCACAGGCGATGGCTAGGTCAATCACGGAGACAGCCCTTGGTCGACCACTTGCTGCGCCTCACCCTACCATGACCAATGCCTTGCTTGACCATGGTCTGTGCTTGGCTTAACCATGGGCGATGCCTAGGTCAACCACGGGGACAGCCCTCAGTCGACCATGGGCTGTGCCTAGCCCTACCACAGGAGATGCCTTGCTTGACCACAGGCTGTGCCTCGCTCTACCACTGGCGATGGCTTGCTTGACCACGGAGACAGCTCTCAGTCGACCATGGGCTGTGCCTCACTCAACCATGGGTGATGCCTTGCTCGACCATAGAGAAAGCACTCAGTCGACCATGGGCTGTGTGTCTCTCGACCATGGGCAATGCCTTGCTCAACCACGGAGACAGCCCTCAGTCAATACTGGGCTGTGCCTTGCTCTACCAGCAGCAATGGCTTGGTTGACCAAGGAAATAATTGTCAGTCGACCGTGGGCTATGTGCTCAGTCGCTGACAGGCATTGCCTTGCTCTACCACAGGCAATGCCTTGCCTGACCATGGGCTGTGCCTCACTCTACCACAGGCGATGCCTTGCTCAACCAGGGAGACAGCTTTTGGTCAACACCAGGCTGTGCCTTGATCTATCACGAGCGATGGCTTGGTCGACGATGGAGACAGCCCTAGGTCAATGACAGGCTATGCCTCACTCTACCATGGGCAATGCCTTGCTAGACCACAGGCAGTGCTTGGCTCTACCATGGGCGATGGCTTGGTTGACCATGGCATTACTCGAGGTAGAGCCAGGCACTGACCAAGAGCTACCAAGCACACAGCCCATGGTAGACCAAGGGCTGTCTCCCTGATCGACCAAGCCATCACCCATGGTAGAGCGAGGCACAGCCCATGGTTGAGTGAGGCATCACCCATGGTTGGGCAAGGCACAGCCCGTGGTTGACCAAGAACTGTCACTGTGGTCAATCAATGTGCCAACCCAAGATCCACCAAGGGCTATCACCATGGTCGAGCAAAGCATTACCCCTGATTGAGCAAGGCATTGCCAGTGAGCGACCGACTGTACAGCCCATGGTTGATCTAGGCATCCCCAGTCATCAACGAAGGGCTATTGCCATGGTTGAGCAAGGCATCGCCGGTGGTGGAGCAAGGCACTGCCCTTCTGTGACTGAGCGCACAGCCCGTGGTCAACCGAGGGCTGTCTCCCTGGTCGACCAAGCTATCATCTGTGGTAGAGCGAGGCACTCCCCATGAGCAATCGGGTGCAAAGCCAGTAGTCAATCAAGGGCTGTTGCCATGGTCGACCAAGGCATCAACCGTCGTAGAGCAAGGCACTGCCCCGTGAGTGACTGAGCGCACAGCCCATGGTCAATGGAGGGCTGTCTCCATGGTCAGCAAAGCCATCACCCATGCTAGAAAAAGACACAGCCTGTGGCTGACTGAGGGCTATGTCCGTGGCCAGTCAAGGGCTATCTCCATGGTCGACCCAGCCATCGCCCTTGGTAGAGCTTGGCACAGCAATGTGGTCGAGTGAGGCATCACCCATGGTTTGACTAGGCACAGACCGTGGTGGAAGATGCCATGGCCCTTGGTAGAGCAAGGCACAGCCCATGGTCGAAGAAGGCATCGCCTGAGGTACAGCCAAGCACTGCCCATGAGACACCGAGTGTACAGACCGTGGTTGACCAGGGTACAGCGAGGCATAGCCCATGGTCGTCCAAGCGATGGCTTGTGGCAGAGCAAGGCACAGGCCGTGGTCAAGCAATGCATTGCCCATGCTAGGGCAAGGCACAGGCTGTGGTCAGGTAAGGCATTGCCTGTGGTAGAGTGAGGCACAACCTGTGGTCAAACATGGTATTGCCCTTGGTAGAGCAAGGCACAGCTCGTGGTAGAACAAGGCATCTCCTGAGGTAGAGATAGGCATTGCCCATGAGAGACCTAGCACACAGCCTGTGGTCAACCGAGGTCTGTCTACATGGTCAACCAAGCCATCGCCTATGGTTGAGCAAGGCATCACCCATGGTTGACCATGCCATTGCCTTGGTAGAGCCAGGCATAACCTGTGGTTGAGTAAGGAATTGCCCACGGTAGAGCAAGGCACAGCCCGTTGTCAAGCAAGGCATCGCCCAAGGAAGAGCCAGTCACTGCCCTTCGGCCACTGAGCGCACAGCCTATAGTCAACCAAGGCCTGTCTCTATGGTCAACCAAGCCATCGCCCATGGTTGAGCGAGGCACAGTCCATGGTCAAGCAAGGCATTGCCTTTGGTTGGGCAGGGCACAGCCCATGGGTGAGCAAGGTTTTGCCTGTGGAGGACCAAGGCACTGCCCATGGTCGATGAACACGTCCACCCATGATCGACCAAGGGTTGTCACCATGGTCGAGGAAGGCATTGCCCATGGAAGCACAAGGCACTGCCTGTGAGTGACCGAGTGCATAGCCTGTGGTCGATGAGGGCATTGCCCGTGATCGACTAATGGCTATCGCCGAGGTCGCACAAGGCACTGCCCTTGTGAAACTGAGCACAGAGCCCATGGTCGACTGATTGCTGTCTTCATGGTTGACCAAGCCAACACCAGTGGGGGAGCAAGGCACTGCCCATGGTAGAGCAAACCACAACCTATGGTCAAGCAAGGCATCGCCTGTGGTAGAGCAAGGCACTGTTCATGAGCGACCAAGTGCATAGTTGGTGGTCAACTGATGCCTGTCTCCATGGTCAACCGGGGCCTGCCTCTGTGGTAAGAAAAGGCTTATCCCATGGTCGAGCAATGTATCACCACTGCAAGAGCGAGGCACAGCCTGGGTTTGGCCAAGCCATGGCTAGTGGTAGAGCAAGGCACAACCAGTTGTGGAGCATGGCATTGCTCATGGTAGAGCAAGGCACTACCCATGAGTGGCAACGCACACAGCCCATTGTTGACTGAGGGCTGTCTCCATTTCAACCAAGCCATCACCCATGGTAGAGCAAGGCACTGCCCATCGTCAAGCAAGGCATCACCTGGGGTAGGTGAGCCACTGCCCATGGTCGAGCAAGGCACGGCTAGTGGTCAACTGAGGGCTGTCTCCAAGGTCGACCAAGCCATCGCCTGTCGTAGAGCATGGCACAGCCAGTGGTGGAGCAAGGCATTGCTTGTGGTAGAGCAAGGCATCGCCTGTTAGCGACCTAGCACACTGCCTGTGGTCGACCGAGGCCTGTCTCCGTGGTTGAACAAGCCATTGCCCATGGTAGAGCGAGGCACCGACCATGGTCAAATGAGCAAGGCACTGACCACGGCCGACTGAGGGCAGTCTTCGTGGTCATCCAAGCCATTGCCCATGACAGAGCAAGGCATCACCTGTGGTCTAGCAAGGCACAGCCCATGGTTGACCAAGCCATCACTATTGTTAGAGTAAGGCACCGCCAATGGTCGAGCAAGCCATTGCCCATGGTAGAACGAGGCACAACCCATGGTCAAGCAAGGCCTCATCCGCAGTAGAGCATGCCACTGCTGGTGGTCAACCAAGAGCAATTGCTGTGGTCGATGATGGCATCGCCCCATGATTGACCAAGGGCTGTCGCCATGGTCGAGCAAGGCAACGACCATGGTAGAGCGGGGCAATGCCCGTGAGTGACTGACCGCACAGCCCACGGTCAACTGAGGGATGTCTCCGTGGTCGACCAAGGCACTGCCCGTGGTCAACCAAGAGCTGTTGCTGTGGTTGATACACGCATTTACCCTTGATTGACCAAGGGCTGTCCCATAGTAGAGGAAGGCATCACCCGTGGTAGAGTGAGGCACAACCCATGGTCAACCGAACCATGGCCTGTGGTAGCGCAAGGCACAGTCAGTGGTGGAGCAAGGCGTTGCTTGTGGTAGAGCATGGCACTGCCTGTGATCGACCAAGCACATAGCCCATAGTCAACCAAGGGTTGTCTCCGTGGTCAACCAAGGCATAGCCCGTGATAGAGCAAGGCATGGCCCATGGTTGAGCAAGGCATCACTTGGGGTAGAGTGAGGCACAGGCCGTGGTTGAACAATGCATCAGCCAAGGTTGAGTGAGGCACTACCCATGGTCAAGCAAGGCACGGCCCGTGGTAGAACAAGGCACGGCTTGTGGTTGATCGAGCACTGTCACCGTGGTTGACCAAGCCACCGCCCATGGTACAGCAAAGCAAAGCCTGTGTTGGAGGAAGGCATTGCTCGTGCTAGAGCAATGCATTGTCCAAGAGCGACCGAGCACACAGCCCATGGTCAACCGAGGGTGGTCTCCATGGTCGACCAAGCCATCACCCATGGTAGGGCAAGGCACAGCCTATGGTCGAGCAAGGCATCACCTATGGTTGGGCAAGGCACAGCCCATTGTCAAACAAGCCATTGCCTGTAGTGGAGCTTGGCATCTCCCGTGGGCAAGGCAGAGCCTGTGGTCAAGTGTTAGCCCCTTGATGCTCGGACACGAACATGGCTGCTAGGCGGACCCTCGATGGCATGGTGGCTAGAGACAGGATCGAGGAAAGACTGCCAAAGGATCAGTTGGAACGAAAGGGCGAGCTGCCAGGCTATGCGGGAAGGGGCGATCCCGCAAGACTCGGTCTAGGGCGGGTGAGCTGGACTTCCTATCCTCCTGCAAGACTTGCTCCCGGGCGAGCAAGGCAGACGCCAAGTGGCAGGCAATGCGGACATGGGCGATCCCGCAAGACCCGGTCAAGGGCAGGTGACCTAGACACCCTATCCTCCCGCAAGACCCGTTCAAGGCGAGCTGGCAGGCAACGGGCGCACAGGTGCTCCCAAAAGACTCACTAGGGAAAGTCGCTCACGGTCGAGCGGCGCTAATGTTCCATGCTATCAGTGACTGATCCAAGGCAAGGGTGCAATGCCCATGACCAAACTGAGTGCGGGTGGCACTCAGTCAGACCCGGTATACTCCAGTCGTGGAACGATGGAGTCTCGGTCAAAGTGCTGACCGAATGACTGAGCTGGCAAGCAGTCAACCTTATCCAACTGCAGCCCCTAGAAACGTGGGAGTGGGTGGTTATGGAAGCTGAGTTGTTTCCTGGAAACCAGGGATAGTGGATCCCCCCCTGCAAGGATAAATAGGACTCGGGTCTCAAGGTCAAGGAGGGAGCAACTGGAGAGAGTCGAGAGGAAACACTCCATCACAGAAGGTCGAGCAAAGGAAGGCCGGCGGTATTGTGACCAGTTCCCTCAAAGCCAAGCGTGAACTCCCGGAGTGAAGTTCACCTGTCCAAGTGAGGAGTGCAAGTGCCAGAGACACGAGGCATATACTTGGACGTGACCGTGCAAGGTCGTGTAAGGGTTTTGCGTGTTCTTGTAATTCGAGTTTGTGAATACAAGTGAGATTTCCCTTACCTTGCATTGTTTGATCCTGATCCTTGATTGCTAAACCTCGCCAAGCTATTTCGCTGTGTGTGTTTTGGGTTGGCTGAGAGTGTACAGGACACTGCTCAACACCATCGCAGAAATTTGGGTGAGTTCCGACCCCTGTGACATCAAGCAAGGCATTGCCCGTGGTACAGCCAGGCACTGCTGGTGGTCGACCAAGCCATTGCCTGAGGTAGAGTGACGCACCGCTTGTTGTTGAACAAGCCATCACCCGTGGTAGAGCCTGGCACATCCCATGGTCGAGTAAGGCATGGCCTGTGGTAGAGCGAGGCACAGCTCGTGGTTGACCAAAGGCTACCTCTGTGGTCGACCAAGACATCGCCCGTGGTAGAGCAAGGCACAGCCCGTGTTTGAGCAAGGCATCCCCCATGGTAGTGCGAGGCACATGCCATGGTCAACCAAGCTATTGCTGTGGTACAACAAGGGACAACCCATGGCCGAGCATGGCAACACCCATGGTAGAGCCAGGCACAGCTCGTGGTCAAGCAGGGCATCACCCATAGTAGAGCATGGCACTGCCCATAGTTGACCAAGCACTGTCCCTGTGATCGATCAAGGTGTCACCCAATGACCAAACAAGAGCTGTAGCCGTCATTGAGAAAGGGATCACCCATGGCAGAGCAGGGCACCACCTGTAAGCCACTGTGTGCACAGCCTGTGATCGATCTACACATCGACCATGATCGACCAAGGGCCATTGCTGTGGTCGACCAAGGCATCGACCATGGGAGAGCAAGGAACTGCCTGTGCACAACCGAGCACATAGCTCGTGGTTGACCGAAGGCAGGTTCCATGGTTGACGAAGCCAGAACCCATGGGAGAGCAAGAAACAGCCCGTGCTGGACCAAGATCAGTCTCCATGGTCGACCAAGCCATTGCCCTTGGTAGAGAAAGGCACAACCCATGGTGGACCCAGGCAACGCCCATGGTTGGGCAAGGCACAACCCGTGGTTGAGCAAGGCATCACCCGTGGTCAACTGAGCACTGTCTCCATGGTCGACCAAGGCATCGCCTGTGGTTGGGAAAGGCACAGCCCGTGGTCTAGCATGGCATCACCCATCATAGAGCAAGCCACAGCCCATGGACGAACATGCCATGGCCCTTAGTTTTGCAAGGCAAAGCCCATGGTCGAGCAAGGCCCAGCCCGTGGTCAAGCAAGGCATCGCCCAAGGTAGACCTAGGCACTGCCCATTAGAGACCGTGCATACAGCCCATGGTCGACCAAGGGCTATCCCTGTGTTCAAACAAGCCAATGCCCGTGGTCAAGCATGGCATCACCCGTGGTAGGGCAAGGCACTGCCATGGTGGAACAAGCCATTGCCTGTGGTAGAGCAAGGCATCTCCTGTGGTAGAGCTAGGCATAGACTGTGGTCGAGCAAGGCATCGCCCATGGTAGAGCAAGGCACTGCCCATGAGCAACCGAGGGCTGTCTCCACAGTCGACCAAGCCATCACCCATTGTAGAGCCAGGCATTGCCCGTGAGCTACAGAGCATACAGCCCATGGTCAACTGACGGTTGTCTCCTCGGTCCACAAAGCCATCACCCATGGTAGAGCAAGGCCCAGCCCGTGGTCAAGTAAGGCAATGCCTGTGGTTGGGCAAGGCACAACCCGTGGTCAAGCAAGTCATCACTCATGGTAGAGTGATGCACAACCCATGGTCGAACAAGGTATTGCCCTTGGTTGACCAAGGCACTGCCTGTGGTTGACCTAGAGTTGTTACCATGGTTGATCAACGCTTTGACCAATGATCAACCATGGGCTGTCACTGTGGTTGAGCAAGGCATCACCCATGGTCGAGCATGGCATTGCCGGTGAGCGACTGAGTGCACAGCCTGTGGTCGAACAAGGCATAGCTGGTGGTAGAGCGATGCACAGCCCATGGTCAACCAAGGCCATTCTATTGTTGGACCAAGGCACTGCCTGTGGTCGACGAAGTGCTATCGCCATGGTCGATCAATGCATCGACCCATGATCAACCAAGGGCTATCGCTGCAGTGGAGCAAGGCGTCGCCCATGGTGAAGCATGGCACTGCCCTTCTGTGACTGTGCGCTTAACCTGTGGTCAACCAACCCATCGCCTGAGGTGGAGCAAGCCATTGTTTGTGGTAGAGCAAGGCACTGCCCATGAGCAAACGAGTGCACAGCCTGTGATCGATCAAGGCATTGACCATCATCAACCAAGGGCTGTCACTGTGGTCGACCAAGGCATCGACCGTGGTAGAGCAAGGCACTGCCTGTGAGTAACCAAGTGCACAGCCCGTGGTTGATGGAGGGCTGTCTATGGGGCCGGCCAAGCCATTGCCCATGGTAGAGCAAGGCACAGCTCATGGTTGACCGAGGTTTGTCTCCATGGCAGATCAAGGGCTATCTCTGTGGTTGATCAAACCATTGCCCTTGGTAGAGCATGGCACAGCCCGTGGTCGAGCAAGGCATCACCCGTGGTTAGGCAAGGCACTGATCGTGGTCAAACATGCCATGGCCCTTGGTAGAGCAAGGCACAGCCCATGGTCAAGGGAGGCATCGTCTGAGGTACAGCCAAGCACTGCCCATGAGAGACTGAGCATACAGCCCATGGTCAACCATCGTGCAGTGAGGCATAGTATGTGGAAGACCAAGCCATCATTGATGACAATGTGAGGCAGAGCCCATGGTCGAGCAAGGGATTGCCTGTGGTAGGGCGAGGCACAGCCTGTGCTCAAACAAGCCATTGCCCAAGGTAGAGCAAGGAACAACCCGTGGTCAAGCATGGAATCTCCCATGGTAGTGCCAGGCATAGCCCATTGTTGAGCAAGGCACTGGCCTTGTGAGACCAACAGCACAGCCCATGGCCGATTGAGGGCTTTCTCCATGGTTGACCAAGCCATCGCCCATGGTAGAGCAAGGCACAGCCCACCGTCGAAATGGCATTGCCCGTGGTAGGGTGAGGCACTGCCCATGGTCGAGCAAGCCGCAGCCCATGGTACAACAAGGCACAGCCCGTGGTCGAGCAAGGCAACACCTGTTGTAGAACGAGGCACAACCTCTGGTGGACCAAGCCATTGCTTGTGGTTGACCAAGGCACAGCCCGTGATCGAGCAAGGGATTGCACGTGGTAGAGGTAGGCACAGCCCGTGATCGAGCAAGGCATCGCACATTGTAGAGAAATGCTGGGCCCATGAGCAACTGATTGCAGAGCTCCTAGTTGACCAGGGACTGTCTCCGTGGTCATCCAAGCCATTGCCCATGGTTGAGCAAGGCACAGCCCATGGTCGAGCAAGGTATTTCACGTGGCAGTGCGAGGCACAACCCATGGTTGACCAAGCCATTGTCCATGGTACAGGAAGGGATCACCCTTGGTCAAGCATGGCAATGCCCGTGGTAGAGCTAGGCATAGCCTGTGGTCGAGCAGGGCATGGCCCATGGTTGAGCAAGGCACTGCCCATGGTCAACCAAGACAACGACTATCGTAGAGCAAGGCATCGCCCATGGTAGAGCAACGCCTTGCCTGTGGTCAACTGTTAGACCCTTGAGCTCTAACCCTAGAGAATGTGTACCACAAGCCATACCTCGGGGTAGTGGTAGCGCATAGCAAGCATGCGAGGATGCGTGGGCAGTCATGTGTGTGGTGTTTGTATAAATTGTAGGTCCATGAGCGGGCAGGTATGGAGATGGTCATGCAAGCACCAGTGAAGGGGACAATCAATCAAGGCTCAGCAATGTGGCTGAGGGATCAAACTGTGGCCATAGAGTGTCACAGTTCACAAGTAGGCAAATTCGTGTATGGGTGGTGATGATGTCCACGAGCAAGGCACGATGCAATGCTCAAGGATGCTCGGTGAACAAGATGTGACCGAACAAAGGCACTCAAGGAGTGTGCACTACTCAATAGGCATGGCAGATGCTAAGGGAATGCTCAACACTTAGCGGCTGGTGAGTTGACTACTTGCGGAGATCGGATAAGTCCTTGACCATGCTCAAGCACCATTGGATGCAGCAATCCCGATCAGACAGTTGTGATCATGGGAGGCGATCATGGACGTGGGCCCTAGAGGAGAGTGGATTGGATCAATGATGCTGAGTTAGCACCAAGTCATCTGTACCTGGTCAAGCAGACAATCAGGGAAAGATTCTCTCGAGATATGGCAAATCAATATGTTATGAAAACAATCTTGGAGATTGTAGATCGATGGCTAAGATTGAACAAATCGAGATCTAATGGAGAGAATCAAGGGATTTAGATATATCAGTTGCCATATCTAGTCTGCTAGGCTCCTCTATATAAAGGGGGTCAGTCTCATTCTCAGAGACAACTAAGAATTCTCAGAGGAGAGACATAGAGAGCCAGAGACTCCAAGAGAGTGGAAGTAAGTCAGAGCAAGTAGTCCGGTGTTCTTGAGAGGAGGCACGAGACGGGTAGGGAGTGCAAGCAGTGAGAGACTATGAGGCATATACTTGTGTGACTGCATGTAAGTGTTCTGATCTGGGTTGGGTTTTCGTGTACTTGTGATATATGTGAATGCAAGTTATGTTTCTCCCAATTGTGTTCGTGTTCCTCTATGTTGCTTTTGTAGTTCTATGATCGAACGACCTCGATGGTACGTGCGGTGTGTGGCTGGTTGGCAAGTGGAGTGTTGATGCCAGTGGGACATGGAAAAATTTGTGCCCCACATTGGTCCCGTGACATCAACCAAGGCATTGACTATGGTAGAGCAAGGCACTACCTGTGAGCAACCATGTGCACTGCATGTGGTCGATCAAGGCATCGACCATGAACGACCAAGGGCTGTTGCCATGATTGACAAAGGCATTGACCATGGTAGAGCAAGGCACTGCCTGTGAGTGACTGAGCACATAGCCCATTGTCAACCGAGGGCTGTCTCCATGATCGACCAACTCATTGTCCATGGTAGAGCAAGCCACAGCCCATTGCCAATGAAGATGTCGCCCATTGATCAAACAAGCGTTGTTGCCATCATTGAGCAAGACATCGCTTGTGGTAGAGCATGGCACTGCCCATGAGTGACCAAGTGCATAGCCGGTGGTCTATCAAGGTATCAATCATGATCAACCAAGGGCTGTTGCTGTGGTTGGCCAAGGCATCAATCGTGGTGGAGCAAGGCACTGCCCATGAGCAACTGAGAGAGCAAACTGTGGTCGATGGAGGGCTGTCTCTGTGGTCAACCAAGCAATTGCCTGTGGTAGAGCAAGGCACAACCCATCATCATCTGAGCGCTGTCTCCATGGTCGACCAACCCATTGACCATGGCAGAGCAAGGCATTGCCTGTGATCAACTAAGGGCTATCTCTGTGGTTGACCAAGCCATCGCCCTTGGTATAGCAAGGCACAGCCCATGGTGAAAATTCCCCTTTGTAGAGCAACGCACAGCACGTGGTCGAGCAGGGCATTGCCCTTGGTAGAGCAAGGCACAACCCATGGTTGAGCAAGGCATTGCCAGAGGTACTACCAGGCACTACGCATGAGAGACTGAGTGTACAGCCTGTGGTGACCAAGGTACAGTGAGGCATAGCCCATGGTCAAGCAAGCCAAGGCCCAGGGTAGAGCAAGGCACAGGCCGTGTTTAAGCAATGCATTGCCCATGCTAGATCAAGGCACAGCCCATCATCCAGTAAGGCATCACCCGTGGTAGAGCAAGGCAGAGCCCGTGGTCGAACATGCCATTGCCCTTGCTGGAGCAACACACAGCCTGTGGTTGAGCAAGGCATCACCCATAGTAGGGTGAGGCATAGCCCATGGTCAAACAAGACATTGCACATGGTATAGCAAGGCACAGCCCATGGTCGAGCAAGGCATATCCCATGGTAGAGCCAGGGCCAGCCTGTGGTTGAGCAGGGCATCACTTGTGGTAGAGCAAACCACAACCGGTGGTCAATCGAGGGCTATCTCCGTGGTCAACCAAGGCATTGCCCTTGGTAGAGCAAGGCATAGCCTGTGGTTGAGCAAGGCACCACCCGCAGTTGGGTGAGGCACAGCCATGGTTGAACAAGCCATTGCCCATGGTAGAGCAAGGCGCAGCCCGTGGTCTAGCAAGGCATCTCCCGTGGTGGAGCCAGGCACAGCCCGTGAGTGACCGAGCGCACAGCCCGTGGCCAACCGTGGGCTGTCTGTCTGGTTGACCAAGCCATTGCCCGTGGTAGACCAAGGCACAGACAATGGTCGTGAAGGCATTGCCCAGGGCAGAGCAACGCACAGCCCTTGGAAAGCCAAGTGATTGCCCAGGGTAAAGCCAGGCACAACCCATCTTCAAGCAAGGCAATGCCTGTGGTGGAGCAAGGCACAGGCTGTGGTCAAGCAAGCAATTACCCGTGGAGGAGTGAGGCACAGCCCATGGTCGACCATGTCATTGCCCATGGTGGAGCAAGGCATTGATCATGGTAGAGCATGGCACAGCCCATGTTCGAAGAAGGCATCACCCATGGCAGAACAAGGCACTGGCCATGGTCGACCAAGAGCTGTCGTGGTGGTTGATCAAGGCATTGGCCCATGATCAACCAATGGTTGTCACCATGGTTAAGCTAGGCATCAACCATGGTAGAGCGAGGAACTGCCTGTGAGCAACCAAGCACACAGCCCATAGTCGACTAAGGGCTGTCTGTTTGGTCAACCAAGTGATTGCTCGTGGTACAGCAAGGGACAACTGGTGGTCGAGCAAGGCATCACCCATGGTAGAGTGAGGCACAGCTCATGTTGGTGCAAGGCATTGCCTGTGGGAGAGGAAGGCACTGCCTGTGAGTGACCAAGTACATAGCTCGTGGTCAACCAAGGGCTTTCTCCGTTGTTGACCTAGCCATCACCCATGGTAAAGCAAGGCACAACCTGTGGTTGAACATGCCATTACCTGTGGTAGAGCAAGGCACATGCCGTGGCTGAACATCCCATTGCCCATGGTAGGTCAAGGCATAGCCTGTGGTTGTGAAGGCATCGGCACTGGTGGAGCAAGGCATTGCTCGTGCTAGAGCATGGCACTGCCTGTGAGTGACCGAGCACAAAGCCACAGCCCGTGTTCGACCAAGCCATCACCCATGTGAGAGCATGGCACAGCCCGTGGTTGAGCAAGGTGTTGCCCAAAGTAGAACAGGCCACAGCCTATGGTGGAGCAAGGCATTGCCCATGGTAGAGCGAGGCACTGCCAGTGAGCAACCAAGTGCACGGCCCGTGGTCGACCTACCCATAGCCCGTGGTAGAGCAAGGCATAGCTGTGGTCGAAAAGGCATCGCCCATGGTAGAGGGAGGCGCAATCAGTGGTTCAGAAGGCATCACCCGTGGTAGAGCCAGTGCAGCCGTGGTCAAGAAGGCATCGCCCATGGTCAAGCAAGGCATTGCCTGTGGTAGAGCAAGGCACAGCCAGTGGTGGCTTAAGGCATTGCCAATGGCAGAGCTTGGCACAGCCAATGAGAGACCAAGCACACAGCCTGCGGTCGACTGAGGGCTGTCTCCGTGGTCAGCCAAGCCATTGCCCACGGTTGGGCATTGCACAGACCGTGGTCAACCAAGGCATCACCTGTGGTAGATCAAGCCAGAGCCCATGGTTGAACATCCCATTGCCCTAGGTAGAGCAAGGTGTTGCTTGTGGTAGAGCAAGGCACAGCTTGTGGTTGATCAAGGCATCGCCCAAGGTAGAGCCAGGCACTGCCCATGAGAGACTGAGTGTTCAGTCCATGCTTGACCTAGCCATCACCCTGGAACTGCAAGGGACGCTCTGTGCTCAACCAAGGGCTGTCTCCATGGTTGACCAAGTCATTGCTTGTGCCAGAGCAAGGCATTGCCCGTGGTCGACCAAGGGCTATCTCTGTGGTCAACCCAGGCATCACCCTTGGTAGAGCAAGGCACAACCCGTGGTTGATAAAGGCATCACCAGGGGAAGAGCAAGGCACTGCCCATGAGCAACCAAGTGCACAGTCCATTGCCAACCGAGGGCTGTCTCTGTGGTCGCCCAAGCCATCACCCGTGATAGAGCAAAGCACAGCCAGTGGTCGAGAAGGCATCACCCGTGGTAGAGCGAGGCACAGCCTGCTGTCAAACAAGCCATTTCCCATGTTAAAGCAAGGCACAGCCCATGGTCGAGCAACACATCGCCCATGGTAGAGTGAGGCACAGCACGTGGTAGAACAAGTGATTGCATGTGGTAGAGCAAGGCACAGCCCATGGTCAAGCAAGGCATCTCCCGTTGTAGAGCCAGGCACAGCCCATGGTCGAGCAAGGCATCGCCCATGGTAGAGCAAGCCTCTGCCCATGAGCAATCAAGCACACAGCTTGTGGCTGACCGAGGGCTGTCTCCTTGGTCATCCAAGCCCTCGCCTGTGGTAGAGCGAGGCACAGCCCATGGTCATCCCATCCATTGCAAGTCGTAGAGCAAGGTACAACCCGTGGTTGAGCAAGGCAATGTCCATGGTAGAGGATGCCACAAGCCATGGTCGAGCAAGCCATTGCCCATAGTAGAGCAAGGCACAACCTTTGGTCAACTAAGCCATTGCCTGTGGTCAAGCAGGGCACAGCCCATGGTCAAGCAACACATCGTCCTTGGTAAAGCAAGGCACAGCCCATGGTTGATGATGGCTTTGCACCTGGTAGAGCAAGGCACGACCCATGAGCGACTGAGTGCACAGCTCCTGGTCGACTGAGGGTTGTGCCTGTGGTCAACCAAGCCATCGCTGTGGTAGAGGGAGGCACAGCCAGTGGTCCAGCAAGGCGTCGCCCATGGTAGAACAAGGCACAGCCCATGGTGGAGCATGGCATTACTCGTGGCAGAGCATGGCACTGCCTATGAGCGACCGAGCACACAGCCTGTGGTTGACTGAGGGCTTTCTCTGTGGTCGACCAAACCATCGCCCATGGTAGAGCAAGGCACAGCCCATGGTCAAAAAGGCATTGCTAGTGGTAGAGTGAGGCACAGGCCGTGGTCAAGAAGGCATCGCTCATGGTAGAGCCAGGTATTGCCCATGATCGAGAAGGCATCACACATAGTCGAGCAAGGCGTCGCCTGTGCTGGAGCAAGGCATTGCCTGTGGTTCAGCTAGGCACTGCCCGTGAGCAACCAAGCACACAGCCCATGGTTGACCGAGAACTGTATCCATGGTTGACCAAGCCATCACCCATGGTTGGGCAAGGCACAGCCCATGGTCGAGCAAGGCATCATGCATGGTAGATTGAGGCGCAGCCTGTGGTTGAACATCCCATAGCCCTTGGTAGAGCAAGGCACAGTCTGTGGTCGAGCAAGGCATCGCCCATGGTAGAGCAAGGCACAGCCCATGGTTGAGCAAGGCATTGCCTGAGTTAGAGCCAGGCACCACTTGTGCTCGACCGAGCCATCACCCGTGGAAAAGCAAGGCACAGCCCGTGGTCAACTGAGGGCTGTCTCCGTTGTCAACCAAGCCATTGTCCGTGGTAGAGCAAGGCATTGCCCGTGGTCTACCGTGGGATGTCTCTGTGGTCGTCCAAGACATCGCCCTTGGTACAGCAAGGCACAACCTGTGGTAGAGCAAGGCACTGCCCGTGAGCAACGTGCACAGCCTGTGGTCGACCGAGGGCTGTCTCCTTGATTGAGCAAGCCAACACCTATGCAATAGCATGGCACATCCCGTGGTCGAGCAAGGCATCACTCATGGTAGAGGGAGACACAACCCAAGGTCGAACATGCCATTTCCCATGGTGGAGCCATGCACAGCCCGTGGTGGGGCCATGCACAGCCCGTGGTCGAGCCAGGCACAGCCCGTGGTCGAGCAAGGCATCGCCTGTGGTAGAGCGAGGCACTGCCCGTGGTTGAACAAGACATCACCCATGGTAGAGCCAGGCACAGCCCATGGTCAAGTAAGGCATCACCCATGGTAGAGCAAGGCATTGCCCGAGTTAGAGCCAGGCACCACTTGTGAGAGACCAAGTGTACAGCCTGTGCTTGACCGAGCCATCACCCGTGGAAGAGCAAGGCACAGCCCGTGGTCAAATGAGGGCTGTCTCCGTTGTCAACCAAGCCATCATCCATGGCAGAGCAAGGCATTGCCCGTGGTCGACCGTGGGATGTCTCTGTGGTTGACCAAGCCATCGCCCTTGGTAGAGCAAAGCACAACCTGTGGTAGAGCAAGGCACTGCCCGTGAGCGACCGAGTGCACAGCCCGTGGTTGACCGAGGGCAGTCTCCATGATTGACCAAGCCAATGCCTATGCAATAGCATGGCACATCCCGTGGTTGAGCAAGGCATCACTAGTGGTAGAGGGAGGCACAACCCAAGGTCGAACATGCCATTTCCCATGGTGGAGCCACGCACAGCCCGTGGTGGAGCCAGGCACAGCCTGTGGTCGAGCAAGGCATCGCCTGTGGTAGAGTGAGGCACTACCGTGGTTGAACAAGACATCACCCGTGGTAGAGCCAGGCACAGACCATGGTCAAGTAAGGCATCACCCATGGTAGAGCTAGGCACAGCCCATGGTCAAGTAAGGCATCGCCCATGGTAGAGCTAGGCATAGCCCGTGGTCGAGCAAGGCATTGCCTGTGAGCGACCATGCGCATAGCCCATGGTCGACCAAGCCATTGCCCTTGGAAGAGCAAGGCATAGCCCGTGGTCAAACAGGGCATTGCCCGTGGTTGGGCAAGACACAGCCCTTGGTCGAGGAAGGCATCACCCAAGGTAGAGCAAGGCACTGCTTGTGGTTGACTGCGGGCTGTCTCCATGGCCGACCAAGCCATCGCCGTAGTAGAACATGGCACAGCCCATGGTCGACCATGCCAATGTCTGTGGTGGAGCATGGCGTCACCCATGGTAGAGCAAGGCACTGCCTATGGTCAACCATGAGCTGTCGCTGTGGTCAAGCAAGGCAATGACCGTGGTAGAGGAAGGCACTGCCCGTGAGCGACTGAGCGCACAACCCATGGCCTACCTAGGGCTGTCTCCATAGTTGACCAAGGCATTGCCCATGGTAGATCGAGGCACAGCCTATGGTCGACCAAAACATGGCTCATGGTAGAGCAAGGCATGGCCCGTTGTGGAGCAATGCATCACCCATGGTAGAGCAAGGCACAACCAGTGTTCGAGCAAGGCATTGCTTGTGGTAGTGCGAGGCAAAGCCCGTGGTTGACCAAGCCATTGCCCATGGTCAAGCATGGCAACATCCTTGGTAGCACTAGGCACAGCCCGTGGCTGAGCAGGGCATTGCCTATGGTAGAGCAAGTCACTACCCATAGTTGACCAAGTGCTGTTGCTGTGGTCAATCAAGGTGTCAACCATTGATCGAACAAGTGCTGTTGCCATGGCCGAGCAAGGCATCGCCCATGGTAGAGCAGGGCACTGCCCATCAGCAACTGTTTGCACAGCTCGTGGTTGATCTACGCATCATTTGTGATCGACCAAGGGCTGTCACCATGGTAGACCAATGCATCAACCATGGTAGTTCAAGCCACTGCCCATCAGCGACCGAGCGCACAGCTCATGGTCGACTGAGGGCTGGCTCCATGGTTGACCAAGCCATTGCCCATGGGAGAGTGAAGCACAGCCGGTGGTGGACCTAGAGCTGTCTCCGTGGTCAACCAAGCCATCGCCCTTGGTACAGCAAGGCACAGCCCATAGTTGAGCCAGGCATTGCCCATGGTCGTTGGGCAAGGCACATCCAGTGGTGGAGCAAGGCATTGCCTGTGGTCGACTGAGGGCTGTCTCAGTGGTAGACCAAGGCATCGCATGTGGTTGGCAAAGGCACAGCCCGTGGTTGAGCATGGCATCGCCCATTGTAGAGCAAGGCATAGCCCGTGGTCGAACATGCCATGGCCCTTGGTATTGCAAGGCCCAGCCCATTGTCAAGCAAGGCATCACCCAAGGTAGAGCAAAGCACTGCCCATGAGAGACCATACAGCCCATGGTTGACCAAGCCATCACTCGTGGTAGAGCAAGGCACAGCCCGTGGTCGACCAAGGGCAATCTCTGTAGTCAACCAAGCCATCTCCTGTGATTGAGCATGGCATTGCCCGTGGTAGGGTGATGCATAGTCGTGGTCCAACAAACCATTGCCCATGGTAGAGCCTGGCACAGCCTGGGGTCAAGCAAGGCATCGCCCATGGCAGAGCAAGGCGCTGCCTGTGAGTGACCGAGCACACAGCTGGTGGCAGACCGAGGGTTATCTCTGTGGTCAACAAAGCCATCACCCATCGTAGAGCAAGGCACAGCATGTGGTTGATCAAGGCAACACTTGTAGCAGAGCAAGGCACAGGCCATAGTCAAGCAAGCCTTCACCCGTGGTAGAGCGAGGCACAGCCTTTGTTTGACCAAGCCATTTGCTGTGGAAGAGCAAGGCACAGCCCAAGGTTGAGCAAGGCAACGCACGTGGTCAAGCAATGCACAGCCCGTGAGCAACCGAGTGCACAGCTCATGGTCCACCGAGGGCTATCTCCATGGTTGACCAAGCCATTCCCTGTGGTAGAGTGAGGCACAGCCCGTGGTCAAGGAAGGCATCGCCCATGGTATGGCCAAGCACAGCCCATGGTTGAGCAAGGCATCCCCCAAGGTAGAGCCAAGCACTGCCCATGAATGACTGAGCGCACAGCCTGTGGTTGACCAAGCCATTGCCCGTGGAAGAGCAAGGCACAACCTTTGGTTGAGTAACGTATAGCCCGTGGTAGAGTGAGGCACAGCCCATGGTCGAACAAGGCATTGCCTGTGGTAGAGTGAGGCATAGCCCATGGTTGAGCAAGCCATCACCCGTGGTAGAGCAAGGCACAACCCGTGGTCAAGCAGGGCACATCGCCTAAGATAGAGGTGGGCACTGGCCATAAATGACTGAGCACACAGCCCTTGGTCAACCAAGGGCTGTCTCCATGGTCAACCAAGCCATCGCTGGTGGCAGAGCAAGGCACAGTCGTGGTCGAGCAAGGCATCGTCTGTGGTAGAGCAATGTACAACATGTGGTCGAGCTTGGCATCACCCGAGGTAGAGCTAGGCACTGCCTGTGAGCTACTGAGTGCACAGCCCATGGTCAACCGAGGGCTGTCTACCTGGTTGACCAAGCCATCACTCATTGTAGAGCAAGGCACTGCCTGTGGTCAAGTGAGGCATTGCCCGTAGTTGGGCATGGCACAGCCCGTGGTCATGCAGGTAATCGCCTAAGGTAGAGCCAGGCACTGGCCGTGAGCGACTGAGCGCACAGTCCATGCTCGACCGAGGGCAGTCTCCAGGGTCGACCAAGCCATCGCTGGTGGCAGAGCAAGGCACAGTTGTGATCGAGCAAGGCATCATCCGTGGTAGAGCAATGCACAATGTGTGGTCGAGCATGGCATTGCCTGAGGTAGAGCCAGGCACTGCCCGTGAGCTACCAAGCGCATAGCCTGTGGTCAACCAAGGGCTGTCTTCTTGGTTGACCAAGCCATCACTCATTGTAGAGTGAGGCACAGCCCATGGTCGAGTGAGGCATTGCCCGTGGTTGGGCAAGGCACAGCCTGTGGTCATGCAGGGCATTGCCTAAGGTAGAGCCAGCACTGGCTGTGAGCAACTGAGCACACAGCCCATGGTCAACCGAGGGCCATCTCCAGGGTTGACCAAGCCATTGCTGGTGGCAGAGCAAGGCACAGTCATGGTCAGCAAGGCATCGTCCGTGGTAGAGCAAGGCACAGCCTGTGGTCAAGCATGGCATTGCCCAAGGTAGAGCCAGGCACTGCTGGTGAGCTACCTAGCACACAACCCGTGGTGAACCAAGGGCTGTCTCCCTGGTTGACCAAGCCATCACCCGTGGTAGAGAAAGGCACAGCATGTGGTCGAGCAAGGCATCACCTGTGGTTGAGCAAGGCATAGCTGTGGATGAGCAAGGCATCACCTGTGGTAGAGTGATGCACTGCCCGTGGTGGACCAAGGCATTGCCCTTGGTGGACCAAGGCACTGCCCGTGGTCAACCAAGGGCTGTCACTGTGGTTGATGAATGCGTCAACCCATGATCGACCAAGGGCTATCACCATGGACGAGCATGGCATCACCCATGGTTGAGGAAGGCACTGCTGGTAAGCAACCAAGTGAACAGCCCATGGTCGATCTTGGCATCACCAGTCATCGACCAAGGGCTATCGCCCGTGGTGGAGCAAGGCACTGCCCATGAGCAACCGAGTGCACAGCCCTTGGTCGACCAAGCCATCGCCCTTGGTACAGCAAGGCACAGCCCATGGTCGAGCCAGGCATCACCCATGGTTGTTGGGCAAGGCACAGCCGTTGGTGGAGCAAGGCATTGCCTGTGGTCGACTCAGGGCTATCTCTGTGGTAGACCAAGGCATCACCCGTGGTTGGCAAAGGCACAGCCCATGGTTGAACATGCCATGGCCCTTGGTCTTGCAAGGCCCAGCCTGTGGTCAAGCAAGGCATCACCCAAGGTAGAGCAAGGCACTGCCCATGAGAGACCACACGTACAGTCCATGGTCGACCAAGCCATTACCCGTGGTAGAGCAAGGCATAGCCCATGGTCAACCAAGGGCGGTCTCCATGGTCAACCAAGCCATCACCCATGGTAGGGTGAGGCACAGCTGTGGTCAAACAAGCCATTGCCCATGGTAGAGCAAGGCACAGCCCGTGGTCAAGCAAGGCATCTCCCTTGGTAGAGCCAGGCATAGCCCGGGGTCGAGGAAGGCATCGCCCATGGCAGAGCAAGGCATTGCCTGTGAATGACTGAGCACACAGCTGGTGGCTGACCGAGGGCTATCTCCGTGGTCAACCATGCCATCACCCATCGTAGAGCAAGGCACTGCCCATGGTCAACCAAGCCATTGCCCAAGGTAAAGCATGGCATAGCTCATGGTCGATCAAGGCAATGCTCGTAGCAGAGCAAGCCATCGCCCGTGGAAGAGCAAGGCACAGCCTTTGTTTGACCAAGCCATTGCCCGTGGAAGAGCAAGGCACGGCCCAAGGTTGAGCAATGCAATGCACGTGGTCGAGCATTCCATGGCCCATGAGCAACTGAGTGCATAGCTTGTGGTCCACCGAGGGCAATCTCCATGGTTGACCAAGCCATCCCCCATGGTAGAGTGACGCACAGCCCGTGGTCAAGGAAGGCATTGCCTGTGGTATAGCCAAGCAAGACATTGCCCAAGGTAGAGCCAAGCACTGCCCATGAATGATTGAGCGCACAGCCCATGGTAGAGCAATGCACAGCCTGTGGTCAAACAGGGCATTGCCCGTGGTAGAGTGAGGCACAGCCTGTGGTCGACCAAGGCACTGCCCATGGTCGACCAAGAGCTGTCGCTGTGGTCAAAGAACGTGTCAACCCATGATCGACCTATGTCTATCACCGTGGACGAGCATGGCATCGCCCATGGTCAATCTAGGCATCATCAGTCATTGACCAAGGGCTATCGCCTGTGGTGGAGCAAGGCACTGCCCATGAGTGACCGAGTGCACAGCCCGTGGTCAATCAACGCATCGACCATGGGCTGTTGCCATGGTCAATGAAGGCTTTGACCGCCGTAGACCTGGGCACTGCCCATGAGCACCTGAGTGCACAGCCCGTGGTCAAGGAGGGCTGTCTCCATGGTCGGCCAAGCCATCGCCTGTGCTAGAACAAGGCACAACCTGTGGTCTATCAAGGGCTGTCTCCATGGCCAATCAAGGGATGCCTCTGTTGTCAACCCAGCCATCACCCTTGGTAGAGCTTGGCACAGTCCGTGGTCCAGCGAGGCATTGCCCGTGGTTAGGCAAGGCGCAGACCGTGGTCCAACATGCCATGGCCCCTGGTAGAGCAAGACACAGCCCATGGTCAAGGAAGGCATTGCCCAAGGTACAGCCAACCACTGCCCATGAGAGACTGAGTGTACAGCCAGTGGTTGACCGAGGTACAGTGAGGCACAGCCCATGGTCAACCAAGCCATGGCTCGTGGTAGAGCAAGGCACAGGCCATGGTCAAGCATGGCATCACCCGTGCTAGGGCAAGGCACAGCCTGTGGTCTAGTAAGGAATCGCCCGGGGTAGAGCAAGGCATAACCTGTGGTCAAACATGTTATTGCCCTTGGTAGAGAAAGGCACAGCCCATGGTAGAGCAAGACATTGCTCAAGGTAGAGATAGGCACTGCCTGCAGGAGACCAAGTGCATAGCCCATGGTCAATCAAGGGCTGTCTCTGTGGTTGACCAAGCCATCGCCCATGGTTGAACATGCCATTGCCTTGGTAGAGCCAGGCACAGCCCATGGTTGAGTAAGGAATTGCCTATGGTAGAGCAAGGCACAGCCAGTGGTCAAGCAAGGCATCACCCGAGGAAGAGCCAGGCACCGCCTGTAGTCAACTGAGGGCTGTCTCCATGGTTGACCAAGCCATTGCCAGTGGTAGAGTGAAGCACAGCCCAGGGTTGAGCAAGGCACAGCCCAGGGTTGAGCAAGGCACAGCCCATGGCTGAACAACGCATTGCCCGTGGTGGACCAAGGCATTGCCCATTGTTGACCAATAGCTGTCACCATGGTCAATCAACGCGTCAATCCATGATTGACCAAGAGCTGTCTCCCTGGGCGATCAATGTGTTGACCCATGATCGACCAAGTGTTGTCGCCGTGGACAAGGAAGGTATCACCCGTTGAAGTGCAAGGCACTGCCTGTGAGTGACCAAGTGCACAGCCTGTGGTGGATGAGGGCATTGCCCATGATTGACGAAGGGCTTTCGCTGAGGTCAAGCAAGGCACTGCCCATGGTCGAGCATGGCATCACCGATCATAGAGCAAGGCACAGCCCATGGTCAAACATGCCATGGCCCTTGGTATTGCAGGCCCAGCCCATGGTCGAGCAAGGCATCTCCCGAGGAAGAGCAAGGCACTACCCATGAGAGACCACGCGTACAGCCCATACTCAACTGAGCCATCACCTGTGGTAGAGCAAGGCACAGCCTGTGGTCGACTGAGGGTGATCTCCATGGTCAACCAAGCCATTGCCCATGATCAAGCATGGCATTGCCGTGGTAGGGTGAGGTGCAGCCATGGTGGAACAAGCCATTGCCCATGGTAGAGCAAGGCACCGCCTGTGGTCGTGCAAGGCATCGCCCATGGCAGAGCAAGGCAGTGCCCATGAGCGACCGAGAACACAGCTGGTGGCTGACCGAGGGCTATCTCTGTGGTCGACCAAGCCATTGCTCGTTGTAGAGCAAGACACAGCACGGGGTCAACCAAGCCATTGCCCAGGGTAAAGCAAGGTGCAGCCCATGGTCGACCAACCCATGGCCCATGGTAGAGCAAGGCACAGGCTGTGGTGAAGCAAGGCATCACCCATGCTAGGGCAAGGCATAGCCCATGGTCAAGTAAGGCATTGCCCATGGTAGAGCGAGGCACAACCTGTGGTCAAACATGGTATTGCCCTTGGTAGAGCAAGGCACAGCCTGTGGTCGTGCAAGGCATCACCCATGGCAGAGCAAGGCACTGCCCATGAGTGACCAAGCGCACAGCTGGTGGCTGATCAAGGGCTATCTCTGTGGTTGACCAAGCCATCGCCCGTTGTAGAGCAAGACACAGCTCGTCGTCAACCAAGCCATTGCCTGGGGTAAAGCAAGGTGCGGCCCATGGTTGACCAACCCATGGCCCATGGTAGAGCAGGGCATAGACCGTGGTGAAGCAAGGCATCACCTGTGCTAGGGCCAAGCATAGCCCGTGGTCAAGTAAGGCTTTGCCCATGGTAGAGAGAGGTACAACCTGTGGTCGAACACGGTACTGCCCTTGGTAGAGCAAGGCAGAGCCTGTGATCGTGCAAGGCATCTACCATGGTAGAGCAAGGTACTGCCCGTGAGCGACCGAGCACACAGCTGGTGGCTGATCAAGGGCTACCTCTGTGGTCAACCAAGCCATCACCCATCGTAGAGCAAGATACAACCAGTGGTCAACCAATCCATTGCCCGGGGTAGAGCAAGGCACAGGCCGTGGTGAAGCAAGGCATCACCCGTGCTAGGGCAAGGCATAGCCTGTGGTTAAGTAAGGCATTGCCTGTGGTAGAGTGATGCACAACCTGTGGTCGAACATGCTATTTCCCTTGGTAGAGCAAGGCACAGCCCGTGGTAGAGCAAGGCATTGCCTGAGGTAGAGACAAGCACTGCCCATGAGAGACCAAGTGCACAGCCCATGGACGACCGAGGGTTGTCTTTGTGGTTGACCAAGCCATTGCCCATGGTTGAGCAAGGCACAGCCCATGCTCAAGCAAGGCATTGGCCGAGGAAGAGCCAGGCACTGCCCATGAGCCACCAAGTGCACAGCCCATAGTCAACCGAGGGCTGCCTCTGTTGTTGACCAAGCCATCACCCATGTTTGAGCGAGGCACAGCCCATTGTCGAGCAAGGCATTGCCAGTGGTAGGGCAAGGCACAGCCCATGGTTGATTGAGGGCTGTCTCCATGGTCGACCAAGCCATCGCCCATGGGGGAGCAAGGCGCCACCTGTGGTAGAGCGAGGCACAGCCTGTGGTCGAGCATGGCATCACCTGTAGTAGAGCCAGGCACTGCTCATCAGCGATCAAGTGCACAGTTGGTGGTCAACCAAGGCCGGTCTCCATGGTCAACCAAACCATCGCTCATGGTAGCACAAGGCATAGCCCATAGTCGAGCAATGTATCACCTGTGCTAGAGCAAGGCACTGCCTGGGGTCGGCCAAGCCATGGCCCAGGGTAGAGCAAGGCACAGCCGGTGGTGAAGCATGGCATCACCTTTGGTAGAGCAAGGCACTGCCTGTGAGTGACCGAGCACACAGCCCATGGTAGACTGAGGGCTGTCTCCATGTCAACCAAGCCATTGCCTGTGGTAGAGAAAGGCCCAGCCTATGGTAGAGTGAGGCATTGCCCGTTGCTGGGCAAGGCACAGACCTTGGTCAAACATGCCATTGTCCTTGGTAGAGCAACACATGGCCCATGGTCAAGGAAAGCACTGCCCGAGGTACAGCCAAGCACTGCCCGAGAGAGACCGAGTGTATAGCCAGTGGTCGATCGAGGAACATCAAGGCATAGCACATGGTCAACCAACCCATGGCCTGTGGTAGAGCAAGGCATAGGCCATGGTCAAGCAAGGCATTGCCCATGCTAGGGCAAGGCACAGCCCATGGTCAAGCAAGGCATTACCCGTGGTAGAGCAACACAACCTGTGGTTGAACATGCTATTGCCCTTGGTAGAGCAAGGCACAGCCTGTGGTAGAGCAAGGCATCACCTGAGTTAGAGACAGGCACTGCCCATGAGAGACCAAGTGCACAGCCCATGGATGACCGAGGGTTGCCTCTGTGGTTGACCAAGCCATCTCCCATGGTTGAGCAAGACACAGCCCATGCTCAAGCAAGGCATCGGCTGAGGAAGAGCCAGGCACTGCCCATGAGCCACCAAGCTCACAGTCCGTAGTCAACCGAGGGCTGTCTCCATGGTTGACCAAGCCATCACCAGTGGTAGAGCGAGGCACAGCCCATCGTCGAGCAAGGCATCGCCTGTGGTAGGGCAAGGCACAGCCCGTGGCATGTGGTGGACCAAGGCATTGCCCGTGGTCGACCAAGAGCTGTTGCCATGGTCGATCAATGTGCCGACCCATGGTTGACCAAGGGTGGTTGTCATCGTGGTCGAGGAAGACATTGCCCATGGAAGCGCAAGGCACTGCCTGTGAGCAACCTAGTGCACAGCCTGTGCTCAATGAGGGCATTGCCCATGATTGATGAAGGGCTGTTGCCAGGGTCAAGCAAGGCACTCCCCTTGTGCAACCGAGAGCACAGCCCATGGTCAATCGAGGGCTGTCTCCATGGTCGACCAAGTCATCACCCGTGGGGGTGCAAGGCAGCACCTGTGGTAGAGCGAGGCACAGCCTGTGGTCTAGCACGGCATCGCCTGTGGTAGAGCAAGGCACTGCCCATGAACGACCAAGTGCACAGTCAGTGGTCAACCGAGGCCAGTCTCCATGGTCAACCAAGCCATTGCTCATGGTAGGGCAAGGCATAGCCCATAGTTGAGCAACGTATCGCCCATGCTAGAGTGAGGCACAGCCTGGGGTCGGCCAAGCCATGGCCTATGGTACAGCAAGGCACAGTCAGTGGTGGAGCATGGCATCGCTCGTGGTAGAGCAAGGCACTGCCCATGAGAGACCAAGCACACAGCCCGTGGTTGACCGAGGGCTGTCTCCGTGTCGACCAAGCCATCACCCATGGTAAAGAAAGGCACAGCCTGTGGTCAAGCAAGGCATCACCTAGGGTAGGGCAAGGCACCGCTCATGGTTGACCAAGGCATGGCTCGTGGTCAACCAAGGGCCATCTCCATGGTCAGCCAAGCCATCGCCTGTGGTAGAGAATGGCACAGCCAGTGGTGGAGTAAGGCATTGCATGTGGTAGAGCAAGGCATCGCCCATTAGCAACTGAGCACATTGCCTGTGGTCGACCAAGGGCTGTCTCTGTGGTTGAACAAGCCATTGCCAGTGGTAGAGCGAGGCACCGCCCGTGGTCAAACAAGCCATCGCCCATGGTAGAGCCTGGCACAGCCCATGGTCGAGCAAGGCAACGACTGTGGTAGAGAAAGGCAATGCCCATGAGTGAGTGAGCGCACAGCCTGTGGTTGACCGAGGGCTGTCTGGGTGGTCAACCAAGGCACTGCCTGTGGTCAACCAGGGGCTATTGCCATGGTCAATCAACGTGTCTACCCTTAATCAACGAAGGGCTATCGCCATGGTCGAGCAAGGCATCACTCGGCACAGAGTGAGGCACAGCCCGTGGTCAAACAAGGCATCACCCGGGGTCGAGCGAGGCACCGCCTGTGGTCGAGCAAGGCATGGCCCATGGTAGAGCAAGGTGTGGCTCGTGGTCGACTAAGGGCTGTCACCGTGGTCAACCGAGCCACTGCCCGTGGTACAGCAAAGCACAGCCGGTGGTGGAGCAAGGCATTGCTCATGGTAGAGCAATGCATCACCCAAGAGCAACTGTGCACACAGCCCATGGTCAACCGAGGGCTGTCACCATGGTCAACCAAGCCATCGCCCATGGTAGGGCAAGGCACAGCCCATGGTCAAGCAAGGCATTGCCCTTGATTGGGCAAGGCACGGCCCATTGTCGAACAAGCCATTGCCCATGGTGGAGCATGGCATCTCCCCTGGTAGAGCCAGGCACAGCCTGTGGTCAAGCAAGGCATCGCCTGTGGTACAGCCAGGCATAGCTGGTGGTTGACCAAGCCATCGCCCAAGGTAGAGGGACACACTGCTTGTTGTCAAACAAGCCATCACCCATGGTAGAGCCTGGCACATCCTGTGGCCGAATAACGCAAAGCCCATGGTAGAGCAAGGCATAGCTCATGGTCGACCAAGCCATTGCCCATGGTAGAGCAAGGCACAACTGTGTTTAAGCAAGGCATCGCCGGTGGTAGTGCGAGGCACAGCCCGTGGTCGAGCAAGCCATTGCTGTGGTACAGCACGGGACAACCCATTGTCGAGCATGGCAACACCCATGGTAGAGCCAGGCACAACCCATGGTCGAGCAGGGCATCACCCATGTTAGAGCATGGCACTGCCTGTAGTCAACCAAGCGCTGTTCCTGTGGTCAATCAAGGCATCGCCCAATGACCAAACAAGACCTGTAACCGTTGTCGAGCAAGGGATCAACTGTGGCAGAGCAGGGCACTGCCCGTGAGTCGATCAATGCATCGACCATGATTGACCAAGGGCGGTTGCCGTGGTCAACCAAGGCATTGACCATGGTAGAGCAAGGAACTGCCCATGAACAACCAAGCGCACAGCCTGTGGTTGACCAAGAGCTGTCTCCATGGTATCGCCCATGGTAGAGCAAGCCACAGCCCATGGTCGACCGAGGGCTGTCTCTGTGGTCGACCTAGCCAATTGCCGTGGCAGAGCAAGGCATTGCCCATGGTTGAACTGAGGACTGTCTCCGTGGTCGACCGAGCCATTGGTCTTGGTAGAGCAAGGCATAGCCCATGGTTGAGCAAGGCATCACCTGTGGTTGGGCATGGCACAGACCATGGTCGAGCAAGACATCGCCCATGGTCAACCGAGGGCTGTCTCCATGGCTGACCAAGCCATTGGCCTTGGTAGAGCAAGGCACAGCCCGTAGTCGAGCATGGCATCGCCCCTGGTTGGTCAAGGCGCTGCCTGTGGTCAAACATGGTATTTGTCACAGGGCTGATGCGGGCCACAAATTTTTCTGCACCCCGCTAGGCGTCGACACTCCACTTGCCGACCAACCACACACCGTGCGTACCGTCGAGGCTGAACGATCACCAAACCGAAGAAGCAACACTGAGGAATACAAGAACACAATTGGGAAAACGTAACTCGTATTCACATATATTACAAGTACACGAAAAAACCCAACCTAGGACAGAACTGTTACATGCAGTCTCACGAGCCTATGCCTTGCAGCCTCGCGCCGCTTGCATGCCCGTCTTGTGCCTTCTCTTAAGAACACCGGACTGCAGGTCCGACTTGGCTTCCACTCCTTGGAATCTCGGACCCTCTGTGCCTCCTGACTGCCCTGGTCGTCCTTGCTGCTCTCTGGCTTCTCCTCGTGAGTTCTTGGTGTCTACCTGCTGAATGAGACTGCCCCCTTTATATAGGGGAGCCTTGCACGCCTGATATGGCAACTAGCATCTTTGAATCCCTTGATTCACTCCCTCAGTTTTCCAGCCTGTCCAATCCCTCCAGGATTGTTTCCATAACTGATTGGTTGCCAAATCTGTCCAATCCCTCCAAAATTGTTTCCATAACAGATTAATTGCCATTCCAGGAGAAACTTTCCCAGATTGCTCACTCGGATTGACTTGGTGCCAGCTAAGCCTCGTCGACCCGATCCATCCTCCTCTAGGATGCACGTCCTTGATCTCCTTCCTAAGATCACGGTCGTCTGAACGGGATTGCTGCATCCACTGGTGCTCGAGCATGGTCAAGGACTAAACCGATCTCCACAAGTAGTCAACTCCCTTGCCGCTCCCTTAGCGTCTGCCGGGCTTGTTGAGTTATGCGCACTCCTAGAGTGCCTTTGCGCGGTTGTATCAGGTTCACCGAACCTCCTAGAGCATTTCACCGTGCCTTGCTCGTGGGCATCCTCACTGCCCACCGCGCATTTGCCTACTTGTGCCTTGTGACACTTCCTGGCCACAATCTGGGTTCCTCAACACACTGCCGAGCCTTGATCAGTTGTTCCCTTCACCGGTGCCTCTACGCATGCTTGTGTGACCATCTCCACACTTGCCCGCTTATGGACTTGCAATTGATCCCAACACCTCGCACTTGACAGCCCGCGCATCCTCGCATGCAGGCTATGCGCTACCACTACCCTGAGGTACGGCTTGTGGTGCGCACTCTTCAGGGCTTGAGCTCAGGGGTCTAACAAACCTCCCCCACCCATGGGATTCGACGCCCTCATCAAATGAGACTCTTGGTACCACCGGATGAGGTCTTCGTACTGCCATAGTGTGACATCCTTCTCCCAAGTCGCCTCTGACTCGGGTAGGTCCTTCCACTTGACCAAGTACTCCGTCCTCCTGTTCATCTTGCTGTATCCCAGCACTCGGTGATCAAGTATGCCTTCCACCTCCTTGTCGAGTTCCTTCCTCACGGTGAGAGGGGCGCACTTCACCTTGTTGCGCTCCGGATGCTCCTCGTCTCTATGGTAAGGCTTAAGGAAACTGACGTGGAATGTCGGGTGCACCTTCATCCTCTCTGGTAGTGCTAGCCGATAGGCTACTGGCCCGACTCTCTTGATCACTTCAAAGGGTCCGTCGTACCGCTGGAACAAGCCCTTGTGCCAGCACTTGCTCGTGATCTTCTTCCAGATCTGTGGGGTGAGCTTCAACATCACTAAGTCCCCCACTTGGAACTCCAGCGGCCTCCGGTTCTTGTCCGCATACTTCTTCATCCGCTTGGCAGCTTTGGCGAGGCTATCTCTCACCTCTTCAAGCATTTCCTGCTTGTCACGCGTGAATCGATATGCGGCTGGGCATGGCCCTTCCTTGCGCTGCAATGCCACCTCCTGCGGCGTTTGTGGTTGGTAGCCCATTGCCAACTCAAACGGGCTATGACCTGTTGCAGAGGAGCGGTTCAAGTTGTAAGACAACTGAGCCGAGTCAAGCAAGTCTAACCAATTCCGTTGACTTGCTGAGACATAGTGCCTCAAGTACTCCTCCAGCAGCGCATTCACTGGTTCTGTCTGGCCGTCCATCTGTGGATGATTGGCCGTCGAGAACTTCAGTTTCGGATCCTAGCAGTCCGAACAAGCATGTCTAGAAGTTGCCTGTGAACCGAGCGTCTCGGTCACTCATGATCTCCGTTGGCACTCCAAAGCGCTTCACCACAGAGCGATAGAAAGCCTCAGTTGCTGCCTCAGCTGTGCAATTCTTGGTCACAGGGGTGAAAATCGTGTACTTGGAGAAGCGGTCCACGACCACCATCACCGCCGTATAACCCTTCACCTCTGGAAACCCGGACACAAAGTCCATGGAAACTGATACCCAAGGCTTCTCTGGCACCGCCAAGGGTTGTAGGAGACCGGCCTCTGCACGCCTCTCCACCTTGTCTTGTTGGCACACAAGACAAGTTTTGATGTATAACTCAACGTCGTCGGCCATCTTTGGCCACACATAGGACCTCGACAATAGGGCTAGCGTCCGCTCGCAGCCTGGATGTCCAGCCCAAGGACTGTCGTGACTCTCCTTCATCAGCTGGTAGCGCAATCCCTCTCCGCTAGGGACAAGCAAACGGCCACCTTTGCCATAAAGCAGCCCATCTTCCAGCCAATACCGCCTCACCGTCCCACCCTTGACTTGCTCCACTAGGAGTTGATAGGTCTTGTCCCCTAGTGTAGCGATCTTGACCTCCTGGAGGAAGTCGGAGGTTACTTGAGTCAAAGCCGCCACCTGGTCCGAAGCCTTCCGACTGAGGGCATTCGCCACTAGGTTGTGCCTCCCCGGTCGGTGTTCCCACTCGAAGTCATACTCTGCTAGGAACTCTTGCCACCGCGCTTGCCTTGGTGACAACTTCAGTTGTGACTTGAAGAAGGTATTGGCGACATTGTCCGTCTTGACCATGAATGTGGTTCCCAGCAGGTACACTCGCCACACCCTCAAGCAATGCACCACAGCCAGCATTTCCTTCTCGTGTGCTGAGTAGCGCTGTTCAGCCGGCTTCAACTTCCAACTCTCGAACGCCACGGGATGTCCGTCTTGCACGAGAACTCCTCCTACAACACGATCTGAGGCATTCCGTATGCACCTCAAACGGCCTCTCAAAGTCCGGGAGCTTGAGCATAGGCTCCGTCACAATGGCGGTCTTCACCTTGGAGAATGCCGCTTCACAATCCTCGTCCCATGTCCACTTCTGCTCCTTCCGCAGCAGATCAGTCAAGGGACTCACCTTCTTTGAGTACCCCTTGATAAACTTGCGGTAGTAGTTTGGCTAGCCCCAAGAAACTTCGCAATTCGGTCACTGATTTTGGTGGAGGCCAATCCTGGATCGCCTGCACCTTCTTGGGGTCCATCCGCACCTGCCCTTGGCCGATCACATGGCCAAGGAATCGAATCTCCTGCATGCCAAACTCGCACTTCTCCCTCTTCACATATAGGGAGTGTTGCCTATGTCGCTCAAAAACAGCCTGCAAGTGCTGCACATGTTGTGCCAAGTCCCTGCTATACACGACAATATCGTCCAAATAGACGACCACAAACTGATCCAGCATGTCGTGAAACACATCATTCATCAAGTTGTAGAATGTGGCAGGAGCATTGGTTAAACCGAATGGCATTACCAGGAATTCAAAGGATCCATAACGAGTTACCATTGTGGTCTTGGACTTGTCTCCTTTGGCGATGTGGACTTGCCAATATCCTGAACGCAAGTCCAGCTTGGAGAAGACCCTCGCCTCACCTAGGCGATCAAACAGGTTTGCAATCAAGGGCACCGGGTACTTGTTCTTTACCGTGACCTTGTTCAATCCACGGTAGTCGACACCACAATCGGAGAGAGCCATCCTGCTTCTCCTGGAATAACACCGGGGCTCCATAAGGGGCTTTTGGAGGGCTGGATCTTTCCCGCATCCAGCAACTTGGTCAGCTGACTCCGCAGCTCTACCAGCTCCTTTGGGGACATCCGATACGGGGCTTTCGCTGGGGGAATGGTGCCTTGGCAGTAGTTTCTATCTTGTGATCTACTGCTCGGCGCGGCAGTAGCCCTCTTGGCAACTCCTCCGGCATCACATCCTGGAATTGCTCGAGCACTTCCACAACCTCGTGTGGAATCTCACGGTCCGCCTCCGTCTCCTGCACGTCCACTTCCCTAATAGCCGCAAGGTAAGTGGGATACCCCTTCTTCATTCCTCGTTGCCAACTGCATTGCAGATACCTTCTCCGTGGCTACCTCCTCGGAGCGTGCAAGGCCTTGGTATCCTTGCACAAAACAGGGTCGTTGTGGATCTCCAATGACAATGCCTCCCACATGAGGCATGATGGTGATTGCCGCATCTGCAAAGAAGCTATTCCCAAGGATGAGGTCGTAATCATCCAAAGGAACCACAATTAGATCGATTGTACCCTCCCAAGCCTCTATCTTGATGGGCACATCCCTTACCAACCCGCCCATTGGTTGGCTCTTGAGTTCACTGCCTTCAATCGGCTGTGAGAGCGCTCCACTCGCAACTCCAAGGTTCGTATCATTCGATCTGATACGAATGTGTTGGTGGCACCAGTATCCACCAAGGCTGACAATCCGCCTGCCATTCAAGGTTACATCACGAACAACAACTGTGGCATACCTTAGGGCGCTCACTCCGCATAGCGCTGAGGGCCTGCAGTGGGGGCAACACGCTGCAACTTGGTCCCTCGTCGGAGTCATCCGACCATACTAGGCGGGTAACCTTCGCCCTCCCGCCTTTGGGCACTCCTTTTGACCCTATGGGGGTTCCGTTACATATGAAAGCAGCTGGTGGGTGTCGAAGATCCTTCTTCCGTTGCTCCCTCGATCCCACCTTCGCCTTCCTTATCTGGTCGGGTTAGCTGCTTCTGCCTTGCCCTTCCTGACTTTCCCCTTTCAGGNAGCCATTGTAGCTGGTAAGAAGCCAGGCCACAGACAGTGCGTTCAGAAAGCCATCGCCCATGCGTAGAGTGAGGTGCCAGCAAAATGGTCGACCAAGCGTTGTTTGAAATGTGGTTCAACCAAGCCATTGGCAGCTGGTAGAGCCAGCACAGTCAGTGGTTCAGCAAGGCATCACTCGTGGTAGTGCGAGGCACAGCAAAGTGGACGACCGAAATGCTATCTCCATGGTTGACAGAGCCATTGCCCGTGGTAGAGCAAGGCACAGCCTGTTGTCAACTGAGGCAGTCTCCATGGTCAACCCAGCCATCGCCCAAGTAGAGCAATGCATAGCCAGTTGTTGAGCATGCATCGCCCGTGGTAGAGTGTGGCACAGCCCGTCATTGACCGAGGGTGGTCTCTGTGGATGACAACGCCATCACCATGATAGAGGCAAGGCACTGCCTGTGGTGAACATGGCATAGCCGGTGGTTGACCAAGGCACACTCACCTGGAAGTAGAGAAAGGCATAGCCCATGGTCGAGCATGGCATCACCCATGGTAGAGTGAGGTACAGCCCATGTTGACCGAGCCCTGTCTTCATGGTCAACCAAGCCAGCACCCAGAGTAGAGCATGGCACAACCCATGGTTGAGCAAGGCGTAGCCCTTGGTCCACCAACAGCTGTCTCCATGGTCAAGCAAGGCATCACCTGTGGTAGAGTGAGGCGCAGCCCATGGTCGAGCGAGGCATCACCTGTGCTAGAGCTAGGCACTGCTCGTCAGCGACCAAGCACACAGCCCATGGAAGACCGAGGGCTGTCTCTGTGGTCAACCCAGCCAATGCTCATGTTGAGAAAGGCACAGCCCATGGTGGCGCAAGGCATCACCTGTGGTTGAGTTAGCCATAGCCCATGGTCGATCGAGCATTGTCTCTGTGGTCAACCAAGGCATAACCAGTGGTAGAGCCAGGCATAGCCCATGGTGGAGCAAGGCATCGCTCGTGGTAGAGCAAGGTGCAGCCAGTGGTCAAATGAGGGCTGTCACTGAGGTCAACCAAGCCATCGCCCATGGTGGTGCGAGGCACAGCCAATGGTTGAGCATTGCATCACTTGTGGTAGAGCGACACACAGCACGTGGTTGACTGAGGGCTGTCTTTATGGTCTACCAAGCCACTGCTGTTGGCAGAGCCAGGCACAGCCTCCTTCAAGTAAGGCATCGCCCGTGGAAGAGCAAGGTGCAGCCCATGTTCAACCAAGGGTTGTCTCCATGGTCAAGCAAGTGATCGCCCATTCTAGGCAAGGCACATCCCATGGTCAACCAAGTCCTCGCTGATGGTAGAGCAACGCACAGCCCGTGGTCAACCAAGACATGAACCATGGTAGAGCGGGGCACAGCCTTTGGTCAAGCAAGGCATCGCCCATGGCAGAGCAAGGTGGTGCCCATGGTAGAGCTAAGCACTTCCTGTTAGTGACTGAGTGCATAGCCCATGGTCAACTGAGGGCTGTCTGCATGGTTGGCCAAGCCATTGCCCATGGTAGAGCATGGCACAGTTCCTGGTCAAGCAAGGCATCGCCTGTGGTAGTGTGAGATGCAGCCTGGGGTCAACTGAGGGTTGTCTCTGTGGTCAAGCAAGGCAAAGTCCAAGGTTGAGTGAGGCATCACTCAAGGAAGAGCTAGGCACTGCCGTCAGTGACCCAGCGCATAGCCCATGGTCGACTAAGGGCTGTCTCCATGGTCGGCCAAGCCATCACCCGTGGCTGACCAAGGCACAACCTGTGGTCGAACAAGGCATCGCCCCTGGTAGAGCAAGGTGCTGCCCATGGTAGACCAATGGCTGTCTCCGTGGTTGACCAAGCCATCACCCATGGCAGAGCCTGGCACTGCCCATGGTCTAGCGTGGCATAGCCTGTGGTCGACGGAGGGCTATCTCTGTGGTCAGGCAAGGCAACACCTGAGGTACCACTAGGTACAGACCGTGAGAGACCAAGCGTACAGCACATGGTCTACCAAGGTACTTCAAGGCATAGCCCATGGTTGACCAAACCAAGCCTGTGGTAGAGCAAGGCACAGGCTGTGGTCAAGCAAGACATCACCTGTGCTAGAGCAAGGCACAGCCCGTGGTCGAACATGCCATTGCCCTTGGTGAAGGAAGGAACAGCTTGTGGTCATGTATGGCATCAGCTGCCATAGAGCAATGCACAGCCCATGGTTGAGCAAGGCATCACCCGACATAGAGCCAGGCACTGCGGTGAAAGACTGAGTGCACAGCCCATGGTCAACTGAGGGTTGTCTCCGTGGTCGATGAAGCCATTGCCCATGGTGGAGCAAAGCACAGCCCATGGTTGAGCAAGGCATCACTTGAGGTAGGGCGAGCCACAGCCCGTGGTCAAACATGCCTTTGCCCTCAATAGAGCTAGGGACAGCCCATTGTCAAGTAAGGCATCGCCTGTAGTAGAGCAAGGCACAGCTCATGGCCAAGCAAGGCATCACCCAAGGAAGAGGTAGGCACTGCCCGTGAGCTACCAGGCACACAGCTGGAAGTTGGCTGAGGGCTATCTCCATGGTCGAGCAAGGCATCTCCCATGGTTGGGCAAGGCATAGCCTGTGGTTCAGCAAGGCATCACCCATTGTAGAACAATGCACAGCTCATGGTTGACCAAGGCATTGCTCACGGTCAACCAAGAGCTGTTTCTAAGGTCGATCAATGTGTTGACCCTTGATCAACCAAGGGTTGTTGCCATGGTTGAGGAAGGCATCATCCGTGGTAGAGCATGACACTGCTTGTGACCAACCAAGTGCACAGCCCATGGTCGATCAAGGCATTGCCTGTGATCGATGAAGGGCTATTGCCATGGTCAAGCAAAGCATCGTCTGTGCTGGAGCAAGGCACTGCCCTTGTGCGACCGAGTGCACAGGCCATGGTTGATCAAGGCATCACCCATGATCAATGAAGGGCTATCTCCATGGTTGACCAAGCCATCGCCCATGCTGGAGGAAGGCACCACCCATGGTAAAGCGAGGCACTGCCCGTGAGTGACAAAGTGCACAGTCCATGGTGAACAGAGGCCTGTCTCCATGGTCAACCAATCCATTGCTTGTGGTAGGGCAAGGCACAGCCCATGGTTGAGCAAGGTATCGCCCATTGTAGAGTGCAGCACAGCCCATGGTTGAGCAAGGTATCACCCATTGTAGAGTGCGGCACAGCCCGTGGTCGACCAAGCCATAGCCTGTGGTAGAGCAAGGCACAGCTGGTGGTGTAGCAACGTGTTGCTTGAGGTAGAGCAAGGCACTGCCCATAGTTGACCAAGAGCTGTCGCCGTGGTCGATCAAGGTGTCGCCCCTTGATCAACGTAGGGAAGTCGCCATCGTCAAGCAAGGTATCGACTGTCGTAGAGGAAAGCACTGTCCATGAGTGACTGAGTGAGCAGCCCGTGGTCAACTAGGGGCTATCTCATTGGTTGACCAAGCCATTGCCCATGGTAGAGCAAGGGACAGCCAGTGGTCAAGCATGGCATCGCCAATGGTAGAGCGAGGCATAGCCCATGGTAGAATAATGCATTTCCCATGGTAGAGCAAGGCACAGCCCATGGTCAAGAAGGCATCGCCCATTGTCAAGCATGCCATTGCCTGTGGTGGAGCAAGGCATCGCTTCTGGTAGAGCATGGCACAGCCTGTGGTCGAGCAAGGCATCACCCGTGGTAGAGAGAGGCACTACCTGAGGTCCACCAGGAGCTGTTGCCGTGGTTGAACAAGGCGTTGCCCCATGATCGACCAAGGGCAATCGCCGTGGTTGAGCAAGGCAAAGGCTGTGGCAAAGCAAGGCACTGCCTGTGAGCGACCGAGCACACAGCCCATGGCCAACTGAGGGCTTTCTTTGTGGTTGACCAAGGGATCGCCCCTAGTAGAGCGAGGCATAGCCCATGGTCGACCAAGCCATTGCCTGTGGTAGAGTAAGGCACAGCTTGAGGTTGAGCAAGGCATCACCTGTGGTGGAGCAAGGCATCACCTGTGGTGGAGCAAGGCATCACCTGTGGTGGAGCAAGGCATCGCCACAGTTAGAGCAAGGCACAGCGCATGGTCGAGCAGGGCATCGCTCATTGTAGGGAAGGGCACTACCCATGAGAGACACAGTGCACAGCAGGTGGTCAACCGATGCCTATCTCCATGGTCAACCAAGCCATTGCCCATGGTAGAGCAATGCACAGGCCGTGGTTGAGCAAACCATCGCCCGTGGTAGAGCAAGGCACTGCCTGTGGTAGACCAAGTGATTGCCCATTGTACAGCAAGGCATAGCCCATGGTAGAGCAAGGTATAGCCTGTGAGCAACCGACTACAAAGCCCGGGGTCAACCGAGGGCTATCTCCGTAGTCGACCAAGCCATCACCTGTGGTAGAGCAAGGCGCACCCATGGTCAAACATGCCATTGCCATTGGTAGTGCAAGGCACGGCCTGTGGTTGAGCAGGGCATCACCCAAGGTAGAGTCAGGCACTGCTCATGAGTGACCGAGCGCACTGCCCATGGTTGACCGGGGGTTGTCTCCGTGGTTGACTAAGCCATCACCAGTGGTAGAGCAAGACACAGCACTTGGTCGATCAAGGCATCACCTGTGGTAGAGCTAGGCACAGCCCATGGTTGACCTAGCCATTGCCAGTGGTAGAGCAAGGCACAGTGTCACGAGACCAATGCGGGGCACAAATTTTTCCGCAACCCTCTGGCGTTGACACTCCGCTTGCTGACCAGCCACACACAGCACATGTCATTGAGGTCATTCAATCACAGAACTGCAAAAGCAACATAGAGGGACACAAGAACACAATTGGGGAAAAATGTAACTTGTATTCACATATATCACAAGTACACGAAAACCCAACCCAGATTAGAACACTTACACGCAGTCACATGAGTATATGCCTCACAGTCTCTCACTACTTGCACTCCCTACCCATCCCATGCCTCCTCTCAAGAACACTAGACTACTTGCTCTGACTTGACTTCGACTCTCTTGGAGTCTCTGGCTCTTTGTGTCTCTCCTCTAAGAATTTTGGGTTGCTCTGAGAATGAGACTGAGCCCCCTTTATATAGAGGAGCCTGGCAGACTAGATATGGTGACTAATATATCTGAATCCCTTGATTCTCTCAATCAGATCTTGATCTATTCAATCTCGGCCCTCGATCTGCAATCTCCAAGATTGTTTCTATAACAAATTGATTTCCCATATCAGGGGGGAATCTTTCCTCGATTGTCTACTTGACCAAGTACGGATGACTTAGCGTTTCCTCAACATCATTGATCCGATCCACTCTCCTCTAGGGCCCATGCCCATGATCACCTCCCATGATCACAACCATCTGATCGGGATTGTAGCATCCAATGGTGCTTGAGCATGGTCAAGGACTTATCCGATCTCTGCAAGTAGTCAACTCACCAGCCACTAAGTGTTGAGCATTCCCTTAGCATTTGCCATGCCTATCGGGTAGTGCGCACTCCTTGATTGCCTTTGCTCGGTCACATCTTGTTCACCAAGCATCCTTGAGCGTCACATCATGCCTTGCTCATGGACATCACCACCACCCCTACGCGCATTTGCCTACTTTGTGAAATGTGACACTCCATGGCCACCCTTTGATCCCTTAGCTCCATTGTTGAGCCTTCACCGGTGCCTCTGTGCATGCCTGCATGACCATCTCCCTACTTGCTTGCTCATGGACCTGCAATTTATCCCAACACCTTGCAAGTGTTAGCCCGCGCATTGTCACGTGCTTGCTATGCGCTACCACTGCCCCAAGATATGGCTTGTGGAGTGCATTCTCCGGGGTTAGAGCTCAAGGGTCTAACAAGCCACCCCCACCCAAGGGATTCGATGCCCTCATCGAATGAGACTCTTTGTACCGCCGAATGAGGTCTTCATACTGCGAAAGTGTGAGATCCTTCTCCCAAGTCGCCTCTAACTCAGGTTGATCCTTCCACTTGACCAAGCACTCTGTCCTCCTATTCATCCTGTTGTAGCCTAGCACACGGTGATCAAGTATGCCTTCCACTTCTTTGTTGAGTTCCTTCCTCACGGTGAGAGGGGAGTGCTTCACCTTGTTGCGCTTTGGATGCTCCTCGTCCCAATAGTAAGGCTTGAGGAAATTGACATGGATTGTCGGGTGCACCTTCATCCTCTCTGGTAGTGTGAGCCGATAGGCTACTGCCCCAACCCTCTTGATCACTTCAAATGGCCCGTTGTACCACTGGAGCAAGCCCTTGTGCCAGCGCTTGCTCGTGATCTTCTTCCATATCTGTGGGGTGAGCTTCAACATCACTAAGTCCCCCACCTGGAACTCCAACGGTCTATGGTTCTTGTCCGCATACTTCTTCATCCGCCTAGTAGCTTTAGCGAGGCTATCTCTTGCTACTTCAATCATCTCCTGCTTGTCATGTGCAAATCGATATGCGGTTGGGCAAGGCCCTTCTTTGTGCTGCAACACCACTTCCTGTGGCATTAGCGGTTGGTAGCCCATTGCCAACTCAAATGGGCTATGACCTATACTAGAGGAGCGGTTCAAGTTGTAAGACAACTGAGCAGAGTAAAGCAAGTCTAACCAATTCCGTTGACAGGCTGAGACATAATGCCTCAAGTACTCCTCCAGCAGCGCATTCACTCATTATGTCTGGCTGTCCATCTGTGGATAATTGGTCGTCGAGAACTTCAGTTCGGATCCCAGCAGTCCGAACAAACATGTCCAAAAGTTGCCCATGAACCGAGCATCTCGGTCACTCACTATCTCCATCGGGACTCCATAGAGCTTCACCACGGAGTGATAGAATGCCTCAGCAGCAGCTTCAGCTGTGCAATTATTGGTCACGGGTGTGAAAATTGTGTACTTGGAGAATGGGTCCACGACCACCATCAACGCCGTATAACCCTTTACTTCTGGAAACCCGGACACAAAGTCCATTGAAACTGATACGCAAGGCTTCTCTGGCACTGCCAAGGGTTGTAGGAGACCGGCTTCTACTCGCTTCTCCACTTGTCTTGTTGGCACACAAGACAAGTCTTGACGTACAATTCAATGTCAGCGGCCATCTTTGGCCAAACATAGGACCTTGACAATAGAGCTACCATGCACTCACGACCCGGATGTCTAGCCCAAGGACTATCGTGACTCTCCTTCATTATCTGGTAGCGCAATCCCCCTCTGCTGGGGACAAGCAAACAGCTACCTTTGCCATAAAGCAGCCCTTCTTCCAACCAATACCACCTCACTGTCCCGTCTTTCACTTGCTCCACTAGGAGTTGATAGGTCTTGTCCCCTAGTGTAGTGATCTTGACATCCTGGAGGAAGTCAGAGATGACTTGAGTCAAAGCCACCAGCTGGTCTGAAGTCTTCCGACTGAGCACATCCACCACTAGGTTATGCCTTCCCGGTCGGTGTTCCCACTTGAAGTCATACTCCGCTAGGAACTCTTGCCACTGCGCTTGCCTTGGTGACAACTTCAGTTGTGACTTGAAGAAAGTATTGGCGACATTGTCCATCTTGACCACGAATGTGGTCCCCAACAAGTACACTCACCACACCCTCAAGCAATGTACAACAGCCAGCATCTCTTTCTCGTGTGCTGAATATCGCTGTTCAGCGGGTTTCAGCTTCCAACTCTCGAACGCCACCGGTTATCCGTCTTGTACAAGAACTCCTCCAACAGCATTATCTGAGGCATCTGTGTGTACCTCAAATGGCTTCTCAAAGTCCGAGAGCTTGAGCATAGGCTTTGACACGATAGCAGTCTTCAATTTGGAGAACGCCACATCACAATCCTCGTCCCAAGTCCATTTCTGATCTTTCTGCAACAGATCAGTTAGGGGACTCACCCTCTTCGAGTACCCTTTGATAAACTTGTGGTAGTAGTTGGCTAGTCCCAAGAAACTCCGCAACTTGGACATTGGCTTTGGTGGAGGCCAATCCCGGATCACCTGCACCTTCTTGGGGTCCATCCGCACCTGTCCCTGGCTAATCACATGGCCCAAAAATCGGATCGCCTGCATGCCAAATTCGCACTTCTCCCTCTTGACGTATAGGGAGTGTTGCCTAAGCTGTCCAAAAACAGCCTGCAAGTGCTGCACATGTTGTGCCAAGTCCCTGCTATACACAACAATGTCGTCCAAATAGACTACCACAAAATGGTCTAGCATGTCATGAAACACATCATTCATTAAGTCGCAAAATGTTGCAGGGACATTGGTTAAACCAAAGGGCATTACTAGGAATTCAAATGATCCATAATGAGTTACCATCATAGTCTTGGACTCATCTCCTTTGGCGATGCAGACTTGTCAATACCCTAAACACAAGTCAAGCTTGGAGAAGACCATTGCCTTACTTAGGCGGTCAAATAGGTCACAATCAAGGGCACCGGGTACTTGTTCTTTACCATGACCTTGTTCAATCCATGATAGTCAACACAAAATCGAAGAGCGCTATCCTGCTTCTCTTGGAACAACACTGGGCCTCCATAAGGGGCTTTCGATGGTTGGATCTTTCTAGCATCCAGCAACTTGGTCAACTGCTTCCACAGTTCTACTAGCTCCTTAGGGGACATCCAGTACGGGGCTTTCGCTAGGGGAACTATACTTGGCAATAGCTCTATCTTGTGATCTATCGCTCGGCGCAGAGGTAGCCCTCATGGCAACTCCTTAGGCATCACCTCCTTGAATTGCTCGAGTACTTCCACTATCTCATATGGAATCTTAGGGTCCACCTCTTTCACCTGCACTTCCACTTCCCTAATAGCCACAAGGTAAGTGGGATACCCCTTCTTCATTCCACGTGCTAACTGCATTGCAGACACCTTCTCTGTGGCTACTTCCTTGGAGTGTGCAAGGCCTTTGTATTCTTGCACGAAGCAAGGTCGTCGTGGATCTCCAATTACAATGCCTCCCACATGAGGTATAATGGCAATTGATGCATCTGCAAAAAGGCTATTTCCAAGGATAAGATCATAATCATCTGACCACCATCAAATTGACTGTACCCTCCCATGCATCTATTTTGATGGGCACATCTTTTGCCAACCCGCCCATCGGTTGGCTCTTGGAGTTCACCGCCTTCAAACAGTTGTGAGAACACTCCACTCACAAATCCAAGTGTCGTACCATTCGATTGGATATGAATGTGTTGGTGGCATTAGTATCCACCAAGGCCAACATCTGCCGACCATTCAAGGTCACATCCACAAATAGCAAACTGTGGCGTATCTTCCGGCGATCACTTTGCATAGTGCCAAGGGCCTGAAGTGGGGCAACACACTGCATGGGGTCATTGTCGTAGTCATTCAATCGCAGGGCAGTAACTTTCCCCTCCCTCTTTGGGCACTCCTTTGCCTTGTGGGGTCCGTTGCAAATGAAGCAGCTTGGGTGTGTACAAGGGTCCTTCTTCACATTGGCGCCCTTGATCACTTTCACCTTCCCTTTGTCCAATCGAGTCAGTTGCTTCTCCTTGCCCTTCTCTGACTTCCCTTTCATGTAGGACTTGGACTTCTTGTCCTTGTCCATAGGCTGGGCCTTCTTGCTCCCCTCCTTAGCACGAGCAATGCGTAAGTCCAGCAATGCATCTGCCACAGCTAAGGCAGAAGGAAGGTCTTTCACCCCTTGCCTCCCTAGCTCCAGTTGAGCCCAAGGTTGCAATCCCTTCAGGAACATGTATAGCTTGTTCGTCTCTGACATATCCATCATGTCCAATATCAGTGCGCTAAACTCTTTCACATAGTCTCGCACTGGTCCATTGTGCGTCAGCTTGGCCAATGCATCTTGAGCAAGCCATGCTGTGTTGCTTGGCTATGTTGCTTGGCAGGAACTGCTCTTTCAGCTCCTTCTTTAGTGCCTCCTAGGTCTCAATCTGGGGTCTGCCAACACTGATATCATCTTGGACCCGTGTCCTCCACCATAGCTTCGCATCCTTGGTGAGATACATGGTGGTGATCATCACCTCCTCATCGTCCGGGATCTTCACAGCAGTGAAGTAGTTCTCCATATCCCATATGAAGTTCTCTAGATCCTTGGAACTTCTAGTCCCTTGAAATGCCTTCGACTCCGGGACCTTCATCTTCCCATGAGGCTCAATCGTTGGCCCCGCCTGGGACACAAGTTGCCACTTGATCAAGACCACATCATCCTTCAAGGTCGCTACATCAAGCCTGATCTCTTTCAGCAGATCAGTTACAGTCCCACCAAGATCGTCGCCATCGCCGACATTATCCTCCGGAGCAGCAACACGTGGTTCAGTGTAGTGGCCAGGTTTGCTCGTTCATTGAGCTCTGCAATGCAGCCTTCTAGTGCTGCCAATTGCTCCCACAATGCTTCCATCGCTCTGGTCCACAAGGTTGCTGATTGTAAGGTATGCGTGGTCTTTGACAAAGGGTCTTCTCAACCCGAATGCAGCTCTGATACCACTGTCACAGGACCAATGCAAGGCACAAAATTTTCTGCGTCCCACTGGTGTCGACACTCTGCTTGCCGACCAGCCACACACTGCACATACCGTCGAGGTTGTTTGATCACAAAACCACAAAAGCAACACAGAGGGACACAAGAACACAATTGGGGAAAAACATAACTTGTATTTACATATATCACAAGTACACAAAAACCCAACCCAGATCAGAACACTTACACGCAGTCACATGAGTATATGCCTCATAGTCTCTCGCTGCTTGCACTCCCTACCCGTCTCGTGCCTCCTCTCAAGAACACCGGACTGCTTGCTCTGACTTGACTTCCACTCTCTTGGAGTCTTTGGCTCTCTGTGTCTCTCCTCTAAGAATTTTGGGTTGTCTCTAATAATGAGACTGAGCCTCCTTTATATAGAGGAGCCTAGTAGACTAGATATGGCAACCAATATATCTAAATCCCTTGATTCTCTCAATCAGATCTCGATCTGTTCAATCTCAGTTGTCGATCTACAATCACCAAGATTGTTTCCATAACAGATTGATTTTCCATATCCCAAGGGAATCTTTCCTCGATTGTCTACTTGACCAAGTATGGATGACTTGGTGCTGACTCAACATCGTCGATCTGATCCACTCTCCTCTAGGGCCCATGTCCATGATTGCCTCCCATGATCACAACCATCTGATCGGGATTGCAACATCCAATGGTGCTCGAGCATGGTCAAGGACTTATCCGATCTCCGCAAGTAGTCAACTCACCAACCGCTAAGTGTTGACCATTCCCTTAGTGTTTGCCATGCATATCGGGTAGTGTGCACTCCTTGAGTGCCTTTGCTCTATCACATCTTGTTCACCGAACATCCTTGAGCACCATGCCGTGCCTTGCTCATGGACATCACCACCACCCATACACGCATTTGCCTACTTTGTGAAATGTGACACTCCATGGCCACCCTTTGATCCCTTGGCTCCATTGCTAAGCCTTGATCGGGTGTCCACTCCACTAGTGCCTCTGTGCACGCTTGCATGACCATCTCCCTACTTGCCTGCTCATGGAACTGCAATTTATCCCAACACCTTGCAAGTGTTAGCCTGCACATTGTCGCATGCTTGCTATGTGCTACCATTGCCCCAAGATATGGCTTGTGGTACGCATTCTTTGGGGTTAGAGCTCAAGGGTCTAACACACAGCCCTCAGTCGAGCAAGGCACCACCAGTGGTAAAGCTTGGCACAGCCCATGGTCAAGCAAGGTATCGCCTGAGGCAAAGCCAGGCATTGCCCTGAGCAACTGAGTGCACAGACCGTGGTCAACCAACCATCAACCATGGTATAGCAAGGCATAGCCCATGGTTGAATACGGCATCGCCCGAGGTATAGCTAGGGACTGCCCATGTGCCACCGAGCGCACAGCCTATGCCTGACCGAGGGCTGTTTCCATGGTCAACCAAACCATCGCCAGTGGTAAACTGAGGCACAAGCCATGGTCTACCAAGCCATGGCCCATGGTAGAGCAAGGTACAGCCCACGGTGGAGCAAGGCATTGCCCGTGGTAGAGCATGGCACAGCCCATGGTCGACAAGGCGAATGCCCATGGTAGAGCAAGGCAAGGCAATGCCTGTGGTAGACCAAGCCATTGCCTGTCATGGAGCAAGGTATCACCCGTGGACGAGCAGGGCACGGCCCATGGTCGACCAGGACATCGCCCATGGAAGAGGGAGGCACTGCCCATGGTTGATCAAGACCTGTCACTGTGGTTAATCAAGGCATTGCCCCATGATCAACCTAGGGTTGTTGCCATGGTCGAGCAAGACTTCTCCTGTGGTAGAGCAAGGCACTGCTCATGAGCGACCAAGTGCATAGCCTGTGGTCGACCGAGGACTATCTCCGTGATTGACCAAGCCATTGCCCGTGGTATAGGACAGCACAACCCATGCTCAAGCAAGGCGTTGGCTGTGGTAGTGCAAGGCACAGCATGTGGTCGAACATGCCATTGCCCATGGTGGAGCTAGGCACTGCCAGTGGTCATGCAAGGCATCATCCGAGGTAGGGCTAGGCACTGCCTGTGAGCGACTAAGCACACAGCAAGTGGTTGACCAAGCCACGGCCTATCGTAGACCAACACATAGCCAATGGTGGAGCAAGGCATCGCCTGTGGAAGAGCAAGGCACAGCCTGTGGTCGACCACGGGTTCGCTCATGCTAGAGCAATGCACTGCCATGATCGACCAAGAGCTGTCGCCATGATCCATAAGGAGTCACCCCATGGTCGATGAAGGGCTGTTGCTGTGGTCAAGCAAGACTTCACCCATGGTAGAGCAAGGCACTGCCCTTGAGCGACTGAGTGCACAGCCCGTGCTTGTTCGAGGCATTGCCTGTGATTTCCCAAGGGCTATCAACATGGTTGAGCAAGGCATCACCCGTGGTGGAGCTAGGCACTGCCCTTGTGCAACCGAGCACACAGCTAGTGGTCAACCAAGGGCAGTCTCCATGGTTGACCAGGCCATTGCTCATGGTGCAGCAAGTCATTGCCCGTGGTAGAGCAAGGCACAGCCTGTGGTCGAGCAAGGCAATGCCTATGGTAGAGTAAGGCACAGGCCATGGTCGAGCAAGGCATTGCACGTGGTATTGCAAGGCACTGCCCATCAGCGACCGAGCACACTGCCTGTGGTCGACTGAGGGCAGCCTCTGTGGTCGACAAAGCCATTGCCTGTGGTAGACCAAGGCATAGCCCGTGGTCGAGCAAGGAATCACCCATGGTCAAACATGCCATTTCCCTTGGTAGAGTAAGGCACATCCCATGGTTGAGCAGGGCGTCACCCGAGGTAGAGCCAGGCATTGCTTGCGAGCAACCAAGTGCCCTGCCCAAAGCAACCGAGCGCACAAACCGAGATTGACTGAGGGCTATCTCCGTGGTCGACCAAGCCATCACATGTGGTAGAGGAAGGCACAGCCCATGGTCAAGCAAGGTATCGCCCAAGGCAAATACAAGGATTGCCTGTGAGTGACCGAGTGCACAACCCATTGCCAACAAAGGTCTATCTCTCTAGTTGACCAAGCCATCACCCATGGTAGAGCAAGGCACAGCTCATGGTTCACCAAGCCATGGCCTGTGGTAGAGCAAGGCACAACCTGTGGTCTACCAAGGCATCGCCCTTGATAGAGAAAGGCATGGCCTATGGTGAACTGAGGGCTGTCTCCATGGTCAACCAAGCCATCACCCGTGGTATAGCCTAGCACAGCCCGTGGTCAAGCAAGGTGTCACCCATCGTAGAGCAAGGCACAACCCATGGTCGAACATGTCATTGCCCATGGTAGAGCCAGGCACAGCCTGTGGTCGACCATGGCTTTGCTCATGGTAGAGCTAGGCACAGCCCGTAGTTGAGCAAGGCATTGCCTGGGGAAGTGCCAGGCACTGCCCGTGAGCAACTGAGCGCACAGCCTGTGGTTGACTGAGGGCTGTCTCCATGGTTGACCAAGCCATTGGCAGTGGTAGAGCAAGGCATAGCCTGTGGTCGAGCAAGGGATCACCTGTGGTTGCGCAAGGCACTGCCCATGGTCAAGCAAGGCATTGCCAGAGGTAGAGCAAGGCGCTACCCGTGAGCAACCAAGAACACAGCCCGTGGTCGACCAAGCCATGGCCTGTCTAGTGCAAGGCACATCCCATGCTGGAGCAAGGCATTGCTCATGGTAGGGCAAGGCATAGGCAGTGGTCGCCCAAGGCATTGCCCATGGTAGAGCAAGGCACTGCCTGTGGTCAACCAAGAGTTGTCACCGTGGTCGATCAAGGTGTTGCCCCATGATCAACCAAGGGCTGTCAAGGCACTGCCTGTGAGTGACTGACCGCACACCCTGTGGCTGACCGAGGGCTGTCTCGGCAGTCAACCAATGGCAAAGTGAGTCACAGCCCATGGTTGACCAAGCCATCACCATGGGAGAGGAAGGCACAGCCCAAGGTCAAGCAAGGCATCACCTGTGGTAGAGCATGGCACATCCTGTGGTCGAGCAAGGCATCACTAGAGGTAGAGTGTTACGGCCATGAGCTATGAGCCAGAACAATGCGTACCACAGGTTGTACCTCGTGACTGCAGGAGCACATACGTGCTTATGCGGGGCACGTGGAGAGAAGGTCTGTGGTCAGGAGGCTAAGCTGGACAAGAGACTTGCTTGAGCAACCAAGCGGAGTGGTGCGGAGCAAGGACTTGGTGGACTGAAGGCAAGTGCCATGGCCTTGGGGTCAATGCTGGTCAACCAATGCAAGGTGGATGATCACTAGACAGCCCAGGAATGCTAAGGCATGAGTGGAGAGTGATTGAGGGGCGCTTGATCACTTCATGCCAGGGACAATTGAAGGAGCCATGTGTTGCTGGTCGGCGATAGTGCACGGTGGACGAGTGGAGATGCAGACACGCAAGTGAAGTCTTGATCATGCGGGACCTGATGATCGAGTGCGTGGAGCGCGACTACTCACAGAAGGTGCACGGGATGCTGTGGAGCACAGGATCGGTGCTCACAGGATAAGGATTGCTGACACCAACATGGAAAGGATCGATTGTTTTCTTATGCGGAGCGGCTGGTGATCAATCAGGAACCAAGTGGGGTGCAGGTGTCCAAGTGCGTCCAATAGGCTGTCTAGGTGCAGCCAAGAGTTGTCCAGGTGGGATGTACATGGTCAAGATAGAAGATCATGTGATAACAAACAATCCGGGAAAGTTTCTCTGGGATATGGCAATCAGTCTATTATGGAAACAATCCTGAAGGGATTGGACGGATTGGAAACCTGATGGAGTGAATCAAGGGATTCGAATTTATCAGTTGCCATATCGGGTTTGCTAGGCTCCTCTATATAAAGGGGGTCAGTCTCATTCTCAAGAAACAACCGAGAGGCATAGCCGAAAAGAGGGAGAAACCACAAAGGTCTCAAGACGTCTCAGAGAAGAGAGTCAAGGAGAGCAGCTAGAGAAAGCTGGGAAACACGAGGGAGAGCAAGAGAGGCAGAGCATAGAGTTGCTACTGCAAGTTGTAGCTCAGCAGTGAGTGGGGAGTGAGCCCCGTCTACCCTTGTAACGCCGAAGTGTGTTGGGTTAGGGTGTGTCGAGTGAGCAGTGTAAGCGGCATGGAGTTCTTGAGGCATATACTTGACAAGCTGAGTGAGTTTGCTCTTGTAAAGGGTTTTTCATACTTGTACAATTGTGAATACAAGTGGAGTTTTCCCTTTGTATATTGCTCGTGTCCATTCCTTGTGGTGTGGTCGTGTGCCTGGTGACATCAAACCTCAGTTGTGAGTGGGGGCTGGTTGGCAGGCGGAGCTGTCAACACCTAGCGGGATGCGGAAAAATTCAATCCCTGCATTGGCCCCGTGACATAGAGCATGGCACAGCCCATGGTCAGGCAAGCCATCGCACATTGTATGGCATGGCACTGCCTGTGAGAGAACGAGTGCACAGCCCATGATCGACCAATGGCTGTCTCCATGGTCGACCAAGCCATCACCCATGGTAGAGCAAGGCACAGCTCATGGTCTAGCAAGGCAATGCCTGTGCTAGAGCAATGCACAAGCCATGGTCGAGCAAGCCATTGCACATGGTAGATCAAGGCACCACCACCTATGGTTGGCCAAGTGATTGCCCATGGTAGACCATGGCACAGCCTGTGGTTGAGCATGGCATCCCCAACAGTAGAGCAAGGCACAGCCCATCGTCGAGCAAGGCATCACATGTGGTAGGACAAGGCACTGCCTCTGAGCAACTGAGTGCACAGCCCATTGTCGACTGAGGGCTATCTCCATGGTCGACCAAGCCATCACTCCTGACAGAGCGAGGAGCACCCGTGGTTGAACAAGCCATTGCCCTTGGTAGTGCAAGGCACAGCCCGTGGTTGAGCAAGGTGTCACCTGGGGCAAAGCAAGGCAAAGCCCTTGGTAGTGTAAGGTACAGCTCAAGGCAAAGCCAGGCACCACACATGAGCAACCGAGCGCACTGCCTGCGGTCAACTGGGGGTTGTCTCTGATGTTGACCAAGCCATCATCAGTGGTAGAGCGAGGCACAGCCCCTGGTCAGGCAAGGCATCACCCTTGGTAAAGCCCATTATAGCCCATGGTCGACCAAGCCATTGGCCAAGGTAGAGCAACGCACCAAACGTACAGTTGACCATGGCCAAGGCAAGGCATCGCCAGTGGTACAGCAAGGCATAGCCCATGGTCGAGCAAGGCATCACCAAACGTAGAGCCAGGCACTGCCCTGAGCAACCGAGTGCACAGCCTGTGGTTGACCATGCCATCACCTGTGGGGGAGCAAGGCACAGCCCATAGTAGAGCAAGGCACTGCCCGTGGTCAAATAAGCCATGGCCCATGGTAGAGCCAGGCACAGCCGGTGGCCAAGCAAGGCATTGCTGGTGGTAGAGCAAGGCACAGCACGTGGTCGAGCAGGAGATTGCCTGAGGGAGAGCCAGGGTCTGCCTGTGATCGACCGAGCACTCAGCCCGTGGTCAACCAAGGGCTGTCTTCATAGTCGACCAACCCATCACCCAAGGTAGAGCCAGGCACTGCCCGTGGTTGAGCAAGGCATCACCCAAGGTAGAGCCAGGCACTGCCTGTGGGTGACCAAGCCCACAGCCTGTGCTCGACCGAGCCATTGCCTGAGGTAGAGCAAGGCACAGTCCATGGTGGAGCAATGCATCGACCGTGGTAGAGCAAGGCACATCCTGTAGTTGACCAGGGCATCACCTGTGGTGGACCAAGGCACTGCCCATGGTCAACCTAGAGCTGTCGCTGTTGTCAATCAAGGAGTCACCCCATGATTGACCAAGGGCTGTCACTGTGGTCAAGCAAAGCATCGCTCTTGGTAGAGCACGGCACTGCCCATGAGCAACCAAGTGCACAGCAAGTGGTCGATCAAGGCATTGCAGGTGAACGACCAAGGGCTATCCCCATGGTGGAGCATGGCGTCACCCATGGTGGAGCAATGCACTGCCCATGTGCAACTGTGCTCACAGCCCATGGTCAATGGAGGCCTGTCTCCATGGTCAACCAAGCCATCGCTTGGGGTGGAGCAAGGCATCACCCATGGTAGAGCGAGGTATAGCCTGTGGTTGAGCAAGGCACTGCCTGTGGTCGATGAAGCGTTGAGGCTGTGGTCGATCAAGGCGTCACCCTATGAACAACCAAGGGCCATTGCTGTGGTTGAGCAAGGCATCACCCATGGTAGAGAAAGGCACTGCCTATGAGCGGTTGAGTGCACAGCCCGTGGTCAACTGAGGCCTGTCTGTATGGTCGACGAAGCCATCGCCCATGGTAGAGCATGGCTAAGCCCATGGTCGAGGAAGGTATCACCCATGGTAGAGCGGAGCATGGCCCCTGGTCGACCAAGCCAAGGCCCGTGGTAGAGCAAGGCACAGCCGGTGGTGGAGCAAGGCATCACTCGTGCTTCTGCAAGGCACTGCCCAATAGCGACCGAGCACTCAGCCCATGGTCGACCGAGGGCTATCTCTGTGGTTGACTGAGCCATCGCCCATGGTAGGGCAAGGCACAACCCGTGGTCGAACATGCCATTGCCTAGGGTAGAGCAAGGCATCGCCCGTGGCAGGGCGACGCACAACCCGTGGTCAAACTTGCCATTGCCTGTGGTAGAGCCAGGCACAGCCTGTTGTCGATCAAGGCATCGCCTGTGGTAGAGTGAGGCACCACCTCTGGTCAAACAAGCCATCACATGTGGTAGAGCAAGGGACAGCCCGTGGTTGACCAAGGGCTATCTCCATGGTCGTCCAAGTCACCGCCCATGGTAGAGCAAGGCACAGCCTGTGGTCAAGCAAGGCATCACCAGAGGTAGAGCAAGGCCCAATCCGTAGTTGAGCAAGGCATTGCATGAGGTAGGGCATGGCACTGCCCATGAGAGACCGAGTGCACAGCCCGTGGTCGACCAAGGCATTGCCAGTGGTAGAGCAAGGCATGGCCCATGGTCAACCAAGGGCTGTCTCCATGGTCGTACAAGCCATCGCCTGTGGTATAGCCTGGTATAGCCTAGCACAGCCCATGGTTGAGCAAGGCGTCACCCATGGTAGAGCAAGGCACAACCCAAGGTCGAACATTTCATTGCCTATGGTAGAGCCACGTACAGCCCGTGCTTGAGCATGGCGTCACCCAAGGAAGTGCCAGGCACTGCCCATGAGCGACTGAGCACACAGCCCATGGTCAACTGAGGGTTGTCTCCATGGTCGACTAAGCCATCACCCATGGCAGAGTAAGGCATAGCCCATGGTTGGGTAAGCCGTCACCTGTGGTTGAGCAGGGCATCGCCAGAGTTAGAGCAAGGCACTGCCCATGAGCATCCAAGCGCACAGCCCTTGGTCGACCAAGCCATGACCTGTCACAGAGCAAGGCACATCCTGTGGTGGAGCAAGGCATCACCCATGGTAGAAAAAGGCATAGCCCATGGTTTACCAAGGCATCGCCCCTGGTAAAGCAAGGCACTGCCTGTGGTTGACCAAGAGTTGTCGCTGTGGTCGATCAAGGCATTGCCCCATGATCGACCAAGGGCTGTCGCTGTGGTTGAGCAAGGCAACGGCCATGGTAGAGCAAGGCACTGCCCATGAGAGACTAACTGCTCACCCCGTGGCCAACTGAGGGCTATCTCCGTGGTCAACCAAGGCATCACCCACGGTAGAGCGAGACACAGCCCATGGTTGACCAAGCCATTGCCCATGGTAGAGTAAGGCACAGCCCAAAGTTGAGCAAGGCATCGCCAGAGGTTGAGCCTGGAACTGCCCATGGTCGGGCAAGGCATCGCACATGACAGGGCATGGCACTGCCTGTGAGAGACCGAGTGCATCGCCCATGGTCGAATGATGGCTGCCTTCATGGTTGACAATCCATTGACCGTGGTAGAGCAAGGCACAGCCCATGGTAGAGCAACACACAGGCCATGGTGGAGGAAGCCATCGCCCATGGTAGAGCAAGGCACAGCCCGTGGTCAGCATTGCTTCACTAGTGGTAGAGCAAGGCACAGCCCATTGTTGAGAAAGACATCACACGTGGTAGGGCAAGGCACTGCCTGTGAGCAACAGAGTGCACAGCCTGTGGTCAACCAACAGCTATCTTCATGGTCGACCAAGCCATCGCTCGTGGTAGAGTGAGGCGCACCCATGGACGAACATGCCATTGCCCTTCGTAGTGCAAGGCACAGCCCATGGTCGAGCATGGTGTTGCCCTTGGTAGAGCAAGGTACAGCCCAAGGTAGAGCCAGGCACCGCTCATGAGCAACCAAAGCGCACTGGCCGTGGTCAACCAGGGATTGTCTAGGATGTCGACCAAGCCATTGCCCATGGTAGAGCAAGGCACAGCCCATTGTCGGGCAACGCATCACCTGTCGTAGAGTCAGGCATAGCCCGTGGTTGACCAAGCCATTGCCCATGGTAGAATGAGGCACAGCCTGAGGTCTAGCAAGGCATCACTTGTGGTAGAGCAAGGCACAGTCCGTGGTCAAGCAAGGCTTCGCCTGAGGTACAGCCAGGCACTGCCCTAAGCAATCGTGCGCACAGCCTGTGGCTGACCAAGCCATCACCCATGGTGGAGCAAGGCAAAGCCCGTGGTGGAGCAAGGCAAAGCCCATGGTCGAGCAAGGCATCACCCATGGTAGAGCGAGGCACCACCCATGGTCGAACAAGCCATGGCCCGTGGTATAGCCAGGCACTGCCGGTGGTCAAGCAAGGCATTGCCAGTGGTAGAGCAAGGCATAGCACATGGTTGAGCAAGGCATCGCCCAATGGAGAGCCAAGCACTGCCCGTAGGCATCTGAGTACTCAGCCCATGGTCAACTGAGGGCTGTCTTTGTGGTCAACCAAGCCATTGCCTGTGGTAGAGCAAGGCACAGCCCATGGTCGAGCAAGCCATCACTAGTGGTTGGGCAAGGCACAGCCCATGGTTGAGCAAGGCATCACTCAAGGTACAACCAGGCACTGCCTGTGAGTGACAGAGCACACAACCAGTGCTCGACCAAGCCATTGCCTGGGTAGAGCAAGGCACAGCCCGTGGTGGAGCAATGCATTGCCCAAGATAGAGCAAGGCACAGCCTGTGGTCAACCTAGAGCATCGCAGTTGTTGATCAAGGAGTCACCCCAAAATTAACCAAGGGCTGTTGCCATGGTCAAGCAAGGCATCACTTGTGGTAGAGGAAGGGGCTACCCATGACTGATCCAGTGTAGAGCCTGTGATCTAAAAAGGCATCACAGGTGATCTACCAAAGGCTATCGCCATGGTAGAGCAAGGCATTGCTCGTGGTGGAGCAATGCACCGCCATTGTGTGACCGAGCTCACAGCCCTTGGTCAATGGAGGGTTGTCTCCATGGTCGACCAAGCCATCACCCAAGGTGGAGCAAGGCATTGCCCGTGGTAGAGTGAGGCATAGCCCATGGTAGAGCAAGGCATCGCCCATGGTAGAGCAAGGCACTACTCGTGGTCAACGAAGTGCTGTGGCCATGGTCAATCAAGGTGTCACCCCATGATCAACGGAGGGCTGTCACTGTGGTTGAGTGAGGCATCCCCCATGGTGGAGAAAGGCACCGCCCATGAGCAACCAAGTGCACAGCTTGTGGTTGACTGAGGCCTGTCTCTGTGGTCGACCAAGCCATTGCGCATGGTAGAGCATGGCTCAGCCTGTGGTTGATGAAGCTATCGCCCATGATAGGCAAGGCGCAAGGCATCGCTCGTGATAGAGCAAGGCACTGCCCTAAATAACCAAGTACACAGCCCGTGGTCAACTGATGGCTGTCTCCATGGTTGACCAAGTCAACGTCTGTGGTAGAGAAATGCATAGGCCATGGTCGAGCAAGCCATTGCCTGTGGCAGAGCAAGGCATAGCCTGTGGTCAGCCAAGTGATTGCCTATGGTAGACCAAGGCACAGCCTGTGGTTGAGCATGTCATCACCCATGGTGGAGCAAGGCACAGCCCATTGTCGAGCAATGCGTCACACATGGTGGGGCAAGGCACTACCCATAAGCTACCAAGTGCACAGCCAATGGTCGACCAAGGGCTATCTCTGTGGTCAACCAAGCCATTGCTCATGGTAGAGCAAGGTGCACCTGTGGTCGAACATGCCATTGCCCTTGGTAGTGCAAGGCACAACCCGTGGTCAGGCAAGGCGTCACCCAGGGTACAGCAAGGCACAGTCCTTGGTAGTGCAAGGTACAGCCGGAGGCAGAGTCAGGCACTGCTTGTGAGCAACCGAGCACACTGCCCGTGGTTGACTGGGGGTTGTCTCTGATGTCAACCAAGCCATCTCCGGTGGTAGAACAAGGCACAGTCCGTGGTCAGGCAAGGCATTGCCCGTGGCAAAGCCAGGAAAAGCCCATGGTCGAGCAAGGCATTGCTCGTGGCAGAGCGAGGCACAGCCCGAGGTCGAGCAAGGCATCACCTGTGGGGGAGCAAGGCACAGCCTGTGGTCGAGCAAGGCATTGCCCGTGGTAGAGCAAGGCATTGCCCTCAGTCGACAACCCTCGGTCGACCAATAGCTGTACACTTGGTCGCTCATGGGCCATGCCTTGCTCTACCATGTGTGATGCCTTGTTCAATCATGGGCTGTGCCTCGCTCTACCATGGGTGATGCCTTGCTCAATCATGGGCTGTGCCTTGCTCTACCACAAGCAATGGCTTGGTCGGCCAAAGGTTGTGCCTCACTGTATCATGGCGATGGCTTGCTCGACCATGGGTTGTGCCTCGCTTTACCCCGGGCAATGTCCTGGTCGACCATGGGCTATGCCTGGCTCTACCTCAGGCTATGCCTTGTCAACAATCGGCTATGCCTTGGTCTACCACGGGTGATGGCTTGGTCAACCACAGAGACAGCCCTCGGTCTGCCACAGGTTGTGCGCTCAGTCGCTCATGGTCCATGCCTTCCTCTACCACTAGCGATGCCTTGCTTGACCACGGACTGTGCCTTGCCCTACCATAGGCAATGCCTTGCTCGACAATGGGCTGTGCCTTGCTATACCACAGGCAATGGCTCGGTTGGCCACTGGATGTGCCCCACTCTACCATGGGTGATGCCTTCTTGACCACAGGCTGTGCCTCGCTCTACAATGGGCAATGCCTTGCTCAACCACGGGCTGGGCCTCCCTCTACCACTGGCTGTCCCTTGCTCTACCATGGGCAATGGCTTGGTTGACCATGGAGACAGCCCCTAGTTGACCACTGGCTGCACACTCGGTCGCTCACAGTCAGTGCCTTCCTCTACCACGGTTGATGCCTTGCTCAACGATGGCAACATCCCTTGGTCAATCAAGGGGCCATGCCTTGATTGACCATGGTGACAAGTCTTGGTCAACTATGGGCAGTGCCTTGCTCTACCACAGGTGATGCCTTGGTCGACCACAGGCTGCGCCTTGCTCTACCACAAGCAATGCCCTGCTCCACCACGGGGAATGGCATGGTTGACCATGGGCTGTGCCTTGCTCTACCTCGAGTGATGGCTTGGTCTACCACAGAGACAGCCCCTAGTCGACCATGCGCTGTGTGATCAGTCTCTCACGGGCAGTGCCTTGCTCTACCACAGTAATTGCCTTGCTCGACCACTGCGATAGCCTTTGGTCGATCATGGGGCAACGCCTTGATCGACCATGTCGACAGCTCTTGGTCGACCACGGTCAGTGCCTTGCTCTACCACTGGTGTTGCCTTGCTTGACCATGGGCTGTGGCTTGCTCTACCACCGGCAATGGCATGGTCAACCGTGGGCGATGCCTTCTTAACCTCAGGCTGTCCTTGGCTCAACCATGGGAGATGCCTTCTCAACCAAGGGTTGTTCCTTGCACGACCATGGGCAACACCTTCTCCATGCCTACCTGTGCTTTGCTCTGCCTCAGATGATGGCTTGGTCGACCACGAAGATAGCCCCAGTCAACCACAGGCTGTGTTCTCGGTCACTCATGGGCAGTGCCTTGCTCTCAGTTGCCCACGGGCAGTGCCATGCTCTACCATGGTTGATGCCTTGGTCGATCGTGGCGACATCTGTTGGTCAATCATGGGGCGACACCATGATCGAGCACAGTGACAGCTCTTGGTTGACCATGAGCAGTGCCTTGCTCTACCACAGGTGATGCCTGGGTTGACCATGGGCTGTGCCTTGCTGTACCACAGGTGATGGGTTGGCCGATGATGGGCTGTGCACTCCATCGCTCCTAGGCAGTGCTTGGCTGTACCTTGAGCGATGCCTTGCTCAACCACAGGCAGTGCCTTGCTCTACCACTGCTGATGGCTTGGTGTACCACAGAGAGATTCCATGGTCGACCACGGGTTGTGCACTCGGTCACTCACAGGCAGGGCCTTGCTCTATGTCACAGGACCAATGTGGGGATCGAATTTTTCTGCATCCCGCTAGGCGTTGACAGCTCCGCCTGCCAACCACCCCCCACTCGCAACTGAGGTTTGATGTCACCTGGCACATGATCACACCACAACGAAACGAACATGAGCAATATACAAAGGGAAAACTCCACTTGTATTCACAATTGTACAAGTATGAAAAACCCTTTACAAGGCAAACTCACTTAGTTTGTCGAGTATATGCCTCACAACCTCCGTGCCGCTTACACTCCTCACTTGTCACACCCTAACCTAACACACTTCGGTGTTACAAGGGTAGACGGGGCTCACTCCCCACTCACTGCTGAGCTAAAACTTGCAGTAGCAACTCTATGCTCTGCCTCTCTCGCTCTCCCTCGTGTTTCCCAGCTTTCTCTAGCTGCTCTCCTTGACTCTCTTCTCTGAGACATCTTGAGACCTTTGTGGTTTCTCCCTCTTTTTGGCTGTGCCTCTTAGTTGTGTCTTGAGAATGAGACTGACCCCCTTTATATAGAGGAGCCTAGCAAACCCGATATGGCAACTAATATATTCGAATCCCTTGATTCACTCCATCAGGTTTCCAATCCGTCCAATCCCTTCAGGATTGTTTCCATAACAGACTGATTGCCATATCCCTGAGAAACATTCCCGGATTGTTTGCTATCACATGATCTTCTATCTTGACCATGTTCGTCCCACCTGGACAGCTCTTGGCCGCACCTGGACAGCTTCTCGGACGCACTTGGACACCTGCGCCCCACTTGGTTCCTGATTGATCACCAGCCGCTCCACATAAGGAAACAATCGATCCTTTCCATCTTGGTGTCAGCAATCCTTATCCCGTGAGCACCGATCCCGCGTTCCACAGCATTCCGCGCACCTTTTGTGAGTAGTCGCACTCCACGCACGCGATCATCGGGTCCCGCATGACCAAGACTTCACTTGTGTGTCTGCATCTCCACTCGTCCACCATGCACGGTCGCCGACCGGCAACACATGGCTCCTTCGATTGTCCCTGGCATGAAGTGATCAAGCACCTGTCGATCACTCTCTGCTCATGCCTTAGCATTCCTAGGCTGTCTAGCGATCATCCACCTTGCATTGGTTGACCAGCATCGACCCCAAGGCCATGGCACTTGCCTTCAGTCCACCAAGTCCTCGCTCCGCACCACTCCGCTTGGTTGCTCAAGCAAGTCTCCTGTCCAGCTTAGCCTCCTGACCACAAACCTTCTGTCCACGTGCCCCGCATTAGCACGTATGCGCTCCCGCAGTCACAAGGTACAACCTGCGGTATGCATTGTTCCAGCTCATAGCTCATGGCCGTAACAAACCTCCCCCGCCTGAGGAAGTTGACGCCCTCATCAACAGGGCTCCATTGCTCATGCTGGATCTGGATCTCCACCTCTGCTGATCCTTCACAGCCACTGGCAAGGCTGTTCTACTCTCAGTCTTCTTGCCCTTACTGCCACCGTCCGGCTTGATTCCCCGCACAAAGCTCGGTTGTTTGGGATCTCCTATCAAGCATCCACCTAGACAAGGCATAATGGTAACAGAAGCTTCGACAAAGAAACTATTACCGAGAATCACGTCGTAGTCGTCTAGCTCTACGACCATCACATCCAGCTTGCCTTCCCACTCTCCAACTCGGACTAGCACATCTCTTGCCATGCCTCTCATCTGCTAGCTCTGAGAATTCACTGCCTTCATGCGGTTTGGGCACCGTTGCACCTGCAACCCCAACTTTGCCACTATCCGCTTAGAGATAAACACACTTGTGGCACCAGTATATACCAATGCTGCCACCTCAATGCTGTTTATCACAGCATTCACATGCATCAAGTTGTAGCGATCTCCTTGGCATTCGGTCCGTAATGCACTCAGCAACTGAAGTGTAGCTGCCCTCTCAATCGGCTCTTCATCGGGTTCCTCCTGCCGTCGACTTGTACCCATTCCATTCTTCTTCTTTGGGCACTCTCTTGCACGGTGAGGACCATCACAAATGAAGCATCCTTGGCGAGTTTGGGAGTCCTTCTTTGGCCCACCCTTGACCGCCTTTCCCTTTTCCTCTTCAGTCCTGGCTGGTTGACTATACTTGCCTTTTGCTCTTCTTCTCCTGCACTTTGTCCTGCCCATTAGATCCGTCCTCCTGCTGAGCAGAATGCAAATCCACCAGCGCATCTGCTGCAGTCAAGGCAGTGGGTAAATCCCTCACGCCCTGCCTTCTCAACTCAAGTTGTGCCCACGGCTGTAGGCCCTTCAAGAAGGTATACAACTTGTCCGTCTCAGACATGTCCGTAACATCCAGCATTAGGGAACTGAACTCCTTCACGTACTCTCTCACAGAGCCATCATGCTTCAGCTTGGCCAACGCGTCCCGAGCAACCCATGAACTGTTGCTTGGTAAGAACTGCTCCTTGAGTTCCCGCTTCAAGGCCTCCCATGTCTCAATCCTGGATCGTCCAGCACTGATCGCATCCTGGACACGAGTTCTCCACCACAACTTAGCATCACTAGCCAAATACATAGTTGTGATCATTACCTTCTCTGAGTCTGGAACCTTTGCAGTGACAAAGTAATTCTCCATGTCCCAAATGAAGTTCTCCAACTCCTTGGAACTCCGAGAAACATCGAACGACTTTGGCTCGGGGATTTTCATCTTCCCACGAGTCTCACCTGCCGACCCACTCGCGGTTTGTGTGGCCAACTGCCGCTTGACCAACACCATGTCATCCTTCAAGGCATTGAGCTCTCATCGCAATGCCTTGACGATGTCTGTCAGCGTCCCACCGAGATCATCGCCTTCGCCCACGTTGTCTTCAAGGGCAGAAATCCGCTCCCCCAATCTGTCAATTGAAGGAGTCCTGGTTGTGACATCCGCCATTTGACCCTCAAGAGCCTGCACACCCTCCCGCATCGCCTCCATCGATCAGGTCCACACGGTTGCTACAGGTTGTACTGTCGTGGCCACCAGCTTCACTTGGATACCTCTAGGTTCTCCCAACCTAGACTCCTGGCACCCTTTGCACGACCAGCTAGGCAGTACCTTCTTCACAGTCAACCTTCCTCTGATACCGCTAGGCTCCTCCTAGGCGTTACCAGACCTTCAACTCATCCCAACTGGCACGAACATGGCTCCAGTACCGCTTGTCACGAACCACTGTGTTCTGATACCACGATCATGTACCTTGGCTCCGACACCAACTTGTCACGGACAAACTAGCTCTGGTACCAACTTTTCCTGGACCAACGGGCTTTGATACCAACTGTCACGGGACCAATGCGGGGATCGAATTTTTCCGCATCCCGCTAGGCGTTGACAGCTCCGCCTGCCAACTAGCCCCCACTTGCAACCGAGGTTTGATGTCACCTGGCACACGATCACACCACAATGAAACGAACATGAGCAATATACAAAGGGAAAACTCCACTTGTATTCACAATTGTACAAGTATGAAAAACCCTTTACAAGAGCAAACTCACTCAGCTTGTCAAGTATATGCCTCACAACCTCCGTGCCGCTTACACTCCTCACTCGACACACCCTAACCCGACACACTTCGGTGTTACAAGGGTAGACAGGGTTCACTCCCCACTCACTGCTGAGCTACAACTTGCAGTAGCAACTCTATGCTTTGCCTCTCTCGCTCTCCCTCGTGTTTCCCAGCTTTCTCTAGCTGCTCTCCTTGACTCTTTTCTCTGAGATGTCTTGAGACCTTTGTGGTTTCTCCCTCTTTTCGGCTGTGCCTCTCGGTTGTGTCTTGAGAATGAGACTGACCCCCTTTATATAGAGGAGCCTAGCAAACCCGATATGGCAACTAATATATTCGAATCCCTTGATTCACTCTATCAGGTTTCCAATCCGTCCAATCCCTTCAGGATTGTTTCCATAACAGACTGATTGCCATATCCCTGAGAAACATTCCCGGATTGTTTGCTATCACATGATCTTCTATCTTGACCATGTTCATCCCACCTGGACAGCTCTTGGCTGCACCTGGACAGCTTCTCGGACGCTCTTGGACACCTGTGCCCCACTTGGTTCCTGATTGATCACCAGCTGCTCCGCATAAGGAAACAATCGATCCTTTCCATGTTGGTGTCAGTGATCCTTATCCCGTGAGCACCGATCCCACGCTCCACAGCATTCCGCGCACCTTTTGTGAGTAGTCACGCTCCACACACTTGATCATCGGGTCCCGCATGACCAAGACTTCACTTGTGTGTCTACATCTCCACTCGTCCACCATGCACGGTCGCCGACTGGCAACACATGGCTCCTTCGATCGTCCCTGGCATGAAGTGATCAAGTGTCTCTCAATCACTCTCCGCTCATGCCTTAGCATTCCTAGGCTGTCTAGCGATCATCCACTTTGCATTGGTCGACCAGCATCGACCCCAAGGCCATGGCACTTGCCTTCAGTCCACCAAGTCCTTGCTTCACACCACTCCGCTTGGTTGCTTGAGCAAGTCTCCTGTCCAGCTTAGCCTCCTGACCACAAACCTTCTCTCCATGTGCCCCGCATTAGCATGTATGTGCTCCCACAGTCACAAGGTACAACCTGCGGTACACATTGTTCCGGCTCATAGCTCATGGCCTTAACACTCTACCTTGGTCGTTGCCTTGCTCAACCATAGGCTATGCCTTGCTCTACCATAGGCGATGCCTTGCTCAACCATGGGCTATGCCTCACTCTACCACAAGCAATGGCTTGGTCAACCATGGAGACAGCCCTTGGTTGACCAGGAGCTGTGGACATGGTCACTCATGGGTCATTCCTTTCTCTACCACGTGTGATGCCTTGCTCGATGATGGGCTGTGCCTTGCTTTACCAGGGGTGATGCATTGCTCGACCACGGGCTGTGCATTGCTCGACCACAGGCAATGGCTTGGTCGACCAAAGGCTGTGCCTCACTCTACCATGGGTGATGGCTTGCTCGACCATGGCCAGTGCCTTCCTCTGCCAGGGGTGTTGCCTTGCTCGACAATGGGATGTACGCTGCTTTACCATGGGCAATGACTTCCTCTACCAAAGGCTGTGCCTCGCTCTACCATGGGCGATGGCTTGGGTGACCACGGAGACATCCCTCGATCGGCCACAGGCTATGCCTGGCTCTACCACGGGAGAAGCCTTGCTCAACCATGGGTTGTGCCTTGCTCTACCACAGACAATGGCTTGTTCAACCATGGGCAATGCATTGCTGGACCACAAGTTGTGCCTTGCTTTAACATGGGCAATGGCTTGGGTGACCGCAGCTGTGCCTTGCTATACCATGGGTGATGACTTCTCAACCATGGGCTGTGCCTTGCTCCACCACTGGCAATGGCTTGGGCAACTACTGACACAGCCCTTGGTTGGCCACAGGCTGTGCCTTGATCTAGCAAGGGCAATGGCTTGGTTGACCTTGGAGACATCCCTCAGTCGAAAACAGGCAATGCCTTGCTCTGCCACAGGCGATGGCTTGGTTGACCACAGGCTGTGCCTTGCTCTTCCATGGGCGATGGCTTGGCCTCTCATGGGCTGAACGCTTGGTCTCTCATGGGCCATGCCAGTCACTACCTCGGGCAATGCCTTGCTTGACCACGGGCTGTGCTTTGCCCTACCACAGGCAATGCCTTGCTCAACCACGGCCTGTGCCTTGCTCTACCCTGGGCAATGGGAAGTTGAACCATGGGTTGTGCCTCGCTCTACCATGGGCAATGCCTTGCTCAACCACGGGTTGTGCCTTGTCCAACCATAGGCAATGGCTTGGTCGACCATGGATACAGCCCTCAGTTGACCACAGGCTGTGTGCTTGGTCACTCTCAAGCAATTCCTAGCTCTACCACAGGCAATGCCTTGGTACAACACGAGCTGTGCCTTGCTCTACCATGGGCGATACCTTGCTTGACCATGAGTGAAGCCTTCTCGACCACAGGCTGCACCTGGCTTTTCCATGGGCGATGTCATCTGGACCACGGGCTGTGCCTCCCTCTACCACAGGTGATGCCTTCTTGACCATGGGCTGGGCCTCCCTCTACCACAGGTGATGGTTGGGTCGACCATGGAGAAAGCCCTCAGTCAAGCATGGGCTGTGTCCTCGGTCTCTAATAGGCAGTGGCATGCTCTACCATCAACAATGCCTTGCTCCACCATTGGCTGTGTGTTAGACCCCTAAGCTCAAGCCCCGGAGAATGCGCACCACAAGCCGTACCTTGGGGTAGTGGTAGCGCATAGCCTGCACACGAGGATGCGCGGGCTGTCAAGTACGAGGGGTTGGGATCAATTGCAAGTCCATAAGCGGGCAAGTGTGGAGATGGTCACACAAGCATGCGCGGAGGCACTGGTGAAGGGAACAACCGATCAAGGCTCGGCAGTGTGCTGAGGAACCAGATTGTGGCCAGGAAGTGTCACAAGGCACAAGTAGGCGAATGCGCGGGTGGGCAGTGAGGATGCCCACGAGCAAGGCACGGTGCAATGCTCTAGGAGGTTCGGTGAACCTGATACAACCGCGCAAAGGCACTCTAGGAGTGCACATAACTCAACAAGCCCGGCAGACGCTAAGGGAGCGGCAAGGGAGTTGACTACTTGTGGAGATCGGTTAAGTCCTTGACCATGCTCGAGCACCGGTGGATGTAGCAATCCCGTTCAGACGACCGTGATCTTAGGAAGGAGATCAAGGACGTGCATCCTAGAGGAGGATGGATCGGGTCAACGAGGCTTAGCTGGCGCCAAGTCAATCCGAGCAAGCAATCCGGGAAAGTTTCTCCAGGAATGGCAATTAATATGTTATGGAAACAATCCTGTAGGGATTGGACAGATTTGGCAACCAATCAGTTATGGAAACAATCCAGGAGGGATTGGACAGGCTGGAAACTGAGGGAGTGAATCAAGGGATTCCAAGATGTCAGTTGCCATATTGGGCTTGCAAGGCTCCTCTATATAAAGGGGCAGTCTCATTCTGCAGAGGAGGCACCAAGACCTCACGAGGAGAAGCCAGAGAGCAGCAAGGACGACCAGGGCAGTCAGGAGGCAGAGAGGATCCGAGATTCCAAGGAGTGGAAGCCAAGTCGGACCTGCAGTCCGGTGTTCTTAAGAGAAGGCACAAGACGGGCATGCAAGCGGTGCGAGGCTGCAAGGCATAGGCTCGTGAGACTGCGTGTAAGAGTTCTGTCCTGGGTTGGGTTTTTCGTGTACTTGTAATATATGTGAATACGAGTTACATTTTCCCAATTGTGTTCTTGTATTCCTTGGTATTGCTTCTTCGGTTCGGTGATCGTTCGGCCTCGACAGTACGCACGGTGTGTGGCTGGTCGGCAAGTGGAGTGTCGACGCCTAGCGGGGTGCGGAAAAATTTGTGGCCCGCATCAGCCCCGTGACACTGTGCCTCACTCTACCATGGGTGATGCCTTCTTGAGCATGGCTGTGCCTTGATCTACCACGGGTGATGCCTCGCTCGACCATGGGTGATGACTTGGTTGACCACGGGGACAGCCCTCGGTCGACCATTGGTTGCACCTCGCTCTACCACGGGCGTTGCCTTGCTCGACCATGGGCTGTGCCTGGCTCTAGCAGCAGCAGTGGCTTGGTCGACCACAGAGACATCCCTCAGTTGACCACGGACGGTGTACTCAGTCACTGACCGGCAGTGCCTTGCTCTACCATGGGCAATGCCTCGCCCGTTCACAGGCTGTCGCGCACTCTATCACAGGTGATGGCCTGATCAACCCCATTTACAGCCCTCAATCAACCACTAGCTGCACCTCACTCTACCACAAGCGATGCCTTGCTCGACCACAAGCAGTGCCTCACTCTACCACAGGAAAAGGCTTGGTCAACCACAGAGACAGCCCTTGGTCTCGCTCCATCATGAGCGATACCATGCTTGACCACAGGCTGTGCCTCGCTCTACCACAGGCGATGGCTGGGTCAACCACGGAGACAGTCCTCAGTCGACCACTGACTACGCCTAGCTTTACCACGAGCGATGCCTTGCTCAAACATGGACTGTGCCTTGCTCTACCATGGGCAATGCCTTGCGCAACCATGGGCTGTGCCTTGCTCTACCACGGGCGATGGCTTGGTCAATCACAGAGACAGCCCTCGGTTGGTCACATGCAGTGTGCATGGTCACTGACGGGATGTGCCTAGCTCTACCATGGGCTGTGCCTCAGTCTACCATGGGCGGTGCCTTGCTTCACCAGGGAGACAGCCCTCAGTCAACCATGAGCTGTGCCTCGCTCTAGCACGGTTGTTACCTTCCTTGGCCATGGGCTGTGCCTCACTCTACCAGGGCGATGGCTTGGTTGACCATGGAGACAGCCCTCGGTTGACCATGGGCTGGTCCTCGCCCCACCACAGGTGATGCCTTGCCCAACCATGGGCTGTCCCTTGCTCTACCACGGGCGATGGGTTGGTCGACCATGGAGACTTCCCTCGGTCAACCACAGGCTGCCCCTCACTCTACCACGGGCAATGCCTTGCTCGACCACTTGCTGTGCCTTGCTCTACCACAGGCGATGCCTCGCTCAATCATGGGAAGCACCTAGCTCTTTCTTGGGTGATGCCTCACTCGACCATGGGCTATGTCTTGCTCTACGACAGGTGATGCCTCTCGACCATGGAAACAGCCCTCAGTTGATGACGGGCTGCGCCTTGCTCTACCATGGGCGATGCCTTGCTTGACCATGGGCTGTGCCTCACACCACTGTGGGTGTTGGCTTCTTTGAGCACAGAGATTGCCCTGGGTCAACCACGGGCTGCGCCTTGCTCTACCACCAGTGATGCCTTGCTTGATCATGTGCTATGCCTCACTCTACCACGGGCAATGGCTGGGTCAAGCACAAAGACAGCCCTCGATCAACCACAGGCTATGCCTCGCTCTACCACGGCTGATGCCTTGCTCATCTATGGGCTGTGCCTTGCTCTACCATGGGCAATGGCTTTGTCGACTATAGAGACAGCCCTCAGTCCACCATTGGCTGTGCCTTGCTCTACCACAGGCATTGCCTTGCATGACCACGGGCAGTGCCATTCTCTATGATAGGTGATGGCTTGGTTGACCAGGGAGACAGCTCTCGGTCGACCACAGGTTGTGCCTTTATCTACTATGCATGATGCCTTGCTCGACCAAGGTGATTGCCCTTAGTGGATGATGGGTGATGCCCTGATCAAGCATGGGTTGTGCACTTGGTCGCTCGTGGGCAGTGTGTTGCTCTACCAGGGCAACAGCCCTTGATCGATCATGGGGCAGTGCCTTGATCGACCCCGATGACAGTGCTAGGTCGACCATGGGTAGTGCCTTACTCTATGATGGGTGATGCCTTGGTTGACCACGGCTGTGCCTTGCTGTACCACAGGCGACAACCCGCAGTCCAGCAAGGCATTGGCAGTGGTAGAGCGAGGCACAGCACATGGTTGAACATGCCATTGCCCATGGTGGAGCCAGGCACAGCACATAGTTGAGCAAGGCATCACCCAAGGTAGAGCAAGACACTGCCCGTGAGCAACTGAGCACACAGCGTGTGGTTGACCAAGCGATGGCCCATCATAGACCAACGTAATGCCCTTGGTAGAGCAAGTCACTGCCCATGGTTGACCATGGATTCACTCATGGTAGAGTAAGGCACACCTGTCGTTGACCAAGAGCTGTTGCCATGGTCCATCAAGGCATCACCCCATGGTCGACCATGGGCTGTCGCCATGGTCAAGCAAGACTTTGCCGGTGGTAGAGCAAGGCACAGCCTGTGGTTGACCATGGCTTTGCTCATGGTAGAGTAAGGCACACCCATTGTCGACCAAGAGCTGTCGCCATGGTCCATCAAGGCATCACCCCATGGTCGACCATGGGCTGTTGCCATGGTTGAGCAAGACTTCGCCCGTGGTAGAGCAACGCATGGCCTGTGAGTGACTGAGTGCAGAGCCCATGGCCATTCAAGGCATTGCCCGTGATCAACCAAGGGCTATCACCATGGCTGAGCTAGGTGGAGCCCTTGTGCGACCAAGCACCCAACCCGTGGTCAACCTAGGGTTATCTCCATGTTTGACCAAGCCATCGCTTGTGGTGGTGAAAGACATCACCCATGGTAGGGCAAGGCATCACCCGTGGTAGAGCAAGGCAATGCCCATGTTGGAGCAATGCACAAGCCGTAGTTGAGCAAGGCATTGCACGTGGTAGAGCAAGGCTCCACCTATCAGTGACTGAGCACACTGCCCGTGGTTGACCGAGAGCTGTTTCCATGGTTGACCCAAGCCATCGCCCATGGTAGACCAAGGCACAGCCCATGGTCGAGCAAGGAATCGCCCGTGGTCGAATGAGGCACAGCCTGTGGTCAAAGATGCCATTGCCCTTTGTAGAGCAAGGCATCACCTAAGGTAGAGCCAGGCACTGCTTGTGAGCAACTGAGTGCACTGCCCTGAGCAACTGAGCGCACAGACTGAGGTTGACCAAGGGCTGTCTCAGTGGTTGACCAAGCTATCACACATGGTAGAGCAAGGCACAGTCCATGGTTGTGCAAGGTATCAACTGAGGCAGATCCAAGGACTGCCTGTGAGCAACCAAGCGCATAGCCCATTGCCAACAAGGGGCTGTCTCTTTGGTCGACCAAGCCATTGCCTGTGGTAGAGTGAGGCACAGCTCTTGGTTGACCAAGCCTTGGCCAATGGTAGAGCAAGGGACAGCCTGTGGTGGAGCAAGGCATCACCCATGGTAGAGCAAGGCACAGCCCACGGTGCACTGAGGATTGTCTCTGTGGTTGAGCAAGGCATCGCCCATGGTGGAGCAAGGCACAGCCCATGGTCGACCAAGCCATCACTTGTGGTAAAGCCCGGCATAGCTGGTGGTTGAGCAAGGCGTCACCCGTGGTAGAGCAAGGCACAACCCATGGTTGAACTTGCCATAGCCTGTGGTAGAGCTGAGCACAGCCCATGGTCAATCACAGCATTTCCCATGGTCGACCACAGCATTGCCCGTGGTAGAGCTAGGCACAGCCCTGTGGTTGAGCAAGGCATCATCCGGGGAAGTGCCAGGCACTACCCGTGAGCAGCTGAGTGCACAGCCTGTGGTCGAATGAGGGCTGTCTCCATGGTCGACCAGGCCATTGCCAGTGATAGAGCAAGGCATAGCCCATGGTAGAGCAAGGGATCGCCCATGGTAGAGCAAGGCACAGCCTGTGGTAGAGCAAGGCATAGCCCGTGGTCCACCAAGCCATTGCTCATGGTATAGCCTGGCATTGCCAGGGGTCGAGCAAGGCATCGCCTGTGGTAGAGCAAGGCACAACCCATGGTCGAACATGCAATTGCCCGTGGTAGAGCCAGGCATAGCCCATGGTCAACCATGGCATTGCCTGTGGTAGAGCTAGGCACAGCCCCGTGGTCAAGCAAGGCATCGCCTGGGGAAGTGCCATGCACTGCCCATGAGCAACCAGGCACACAGACCATCGTCAAACAAGCCATTGCCCGTGGTAGAGCCAGGCACAGCCCGTGGTTGAGCAAGGCATCGCTCAAGGTAGAGCAAGGCAATGCCCGTGAGAGACCGAGTGCACAGCCCATGGTCAACTGAGGGCTGTCTACATGGTTGAACACACCATTGCCCATGGTAGAGCCAGGCACAGCCAGTGGTGGACCACAGCATCGCCTGTGGTAGAGCAAAGCATAGCCTGTGGTAGAGCAAGGGATTGCCCGTGGTAGAGCAAGGGATCACCCATGGCTGGGCACAGCCCTGGTCAAGCAAGACATTGCCCGAGGTAGAGCAAGGCACTGCTCATGAGCAACCGAGCGCACAGCCCATGGTCAACCAAGTCATGGCCTGTCATAGAGCAAGGCACATCTCATGCTGGAACAAGGGATTGGCCGTGGTAGAGCAAGGCATAGCCTGTGGTAGAGCAAAGCACAGCCCATGGTCAAGCAAGGCACAGCCCGTGGTCAAGCAAGGCATTGCTAGAGGAAGAGCATGGCACAGCCCATCGTTGGGCAAGGCAATGCACATGGTAAGGCATGGCACTGGCTGTGAGAGGCTGAGTGCACAGCCTGTGGTCAACTGATGGCTGTCTCCATGGTTGACAAAGCCATCGCCTGCAGTAGAGCAAGGCATTGCTTGTGGTCAAACAAGGCAACGCCGTGGAAGAGCAACACATAGGCCGTGGTTGAGGATGCCATCACTGTGGTAGAACAATGCACCGCCCGTGGTCAGCCAAGCGATTCCCATGGTAGACTAAAGCACAGCCCATGGTCGACCAAGGGCTGTCTCCATGGTCAAGCAAGGCATCACCAGAGGCAGAACAAGGCACAGCCCATGGTTGAGCATGGCATCACCAGTGGTAGAGCAACACACAGCCCATCGTTGAGCAAGGCATCACACGTGGTAGGGCAAGGCACTGCCCATGAGCAACCGAGTGCATAGCCTGTGGTCAACCAAGCCATCGCCCATGGTGGAGCAAGGCACAGCCCCTGGTTGAGCAAGGCATCACCTGTGGTAGTGCGAGGCACCACCTGTGGTTGAACAAGCAATGCCCCATTGTACAGCCTGGCACAGCCGGTGGTCGAGCAAGGCATCACCGATGGTAGAGCAAGGCACAGGACGTGGTTGAGGAAGGCATTGGCCAATGGACAGCCAGGCACTGCCTGTGAGCAACCGAGCACTCAGCCCATGGTCAACCGATGGCAGTCTTTGAGGTCAACTGAGCCATCACCTGTGGTAGAGTAAGGCACAGCCTGTGGTTGAGCAAGGCATTGTTGGTGGTTGGGCAAGGGACAACCCGTGGTTGACCAAGGCATCGCTTGAGGTAGAGCCTGGCACTGCCCATCAGCCACCGAGCGCACAGCCCGTGCTCAACCAAGCCATTGCCTGAGGTAGAGCAAGGCACAGCCCATGGTGGAGCAAAGCATCACCCGTGGTAGAGCATGGAACAGCCTGTGGTCAACCAAGGCATCGCTTGTGGTGGACCAAGGCACTGCCCGTGGTTGACGTAGAGCTGTCGCTGTCATCAATCAAGGAATCACCCCAAGATCGACCAAGGGCTGTGGCTGTGGTCCAGCAAGGCTTCGCTCATGGTAGAGCAAGGCAATGCCCATGAGCGACCAAGTGCACAGCCCATGGTCGATCAAGGCATCCCAGGTGATCGACCAAGGGCTATTGCCGTTGTGGAGCAATGCACTGCCCTTGTGCAACCAAGCTGACAGCCCGTGTTCAACAAAGGGCTGTCTCTGTGGTTGACCAAGCCATCGCCCGGGGTGGAGCAAGCCATCTCCCGTGGTAGAGTGAGGCATAGCCCGTGTTCAACCAAGGCATCGCCTGTGGTAGAGCAAGGCACTGCCCGTGGTTGACAAAGTACTGTGGCCATGGTCGATCAAGGTGTCACCCCATGATCAACCAAGGGCTGTCGCTGTGGTTGAGCAAGGCATCACCCATGGTAGAGAAAGGTGCTGCCCACAGGCAACCGAGTGCACGGCCCGTGGTTGACTGAGGCCTCACTGCATGGTCAACCAAGCCATTGCCTGTGTAGAGCATGGCTCAGCCCATCGTCAAGGAAGGTATCACACATGGTAGGGCATGGCAGAACTCATGGTCGACCAAGCCAAGGCCCACGGTAGAGCAAGGCACAGCCAGTGATGGAGCAAGGCATCACTCATGGTAGAGTAAGGCACTGCCCATGAGTGACCAAGCACACAAGCGTGGTCAACCGAGGGCTGTCTCCGTGGTCAACCAAGCCATCACCCGTGGTAGAGCAAGGCACAACCCGTGGTCGAACATGCCATTGCCCATGGTAGAGCAAGGCACAGCCCTTGGTCAAGCATGGCATCGCCTGTGGTAGGGTGATGCACAACCCATGGTCAAACATGCCATTGCCTGTGGTAGATCTAGGCACTGCCCATGGTCAAGCAAGGCATTGCACCTGTTAGGGCATGGCACTACTCTTGAGAGACCGAATGCACAGCCCCTGGTCGATCGATGGCTGTCTCCATGGTCAACCAAGCCATCACCCATGGTAGAGCAAGGCCTAGCCCGTGGTTGAGCGAGGCAATGCCTGCGGTAGAGCAACACACAGGCCGTGGTCGAGCATGCCATCGCCCATGGTAGAGCAAGGCACAGCCTATGGTCAACCAAGCGATTGCCCGTGGTAGACCAAGGCACAACCTGTGGTCATGCATGGCATCACCCATGGTAGACCAAGGCACAGCCTGTCATTGAGCAAGGCGTCACATGTGGTATGGCAAGGCACAGCCCGTGAGCGACCGAGTGCACAGCCCATGGTCAAGCGAGGGCTATCTCTGTGGTCAACCAAGCCATCACTTGTGGTAGAGCAAGGCACACCCGTGGTCAAACATGCCATTGCCTTGGTAGTGCAAGGCACAGCCTGCAGTCGAGCAAGGCGTTGCCCAAGGTAGAGGAAGGCACAGCCCCTGGTAGTGCTAGGTACAGCCCAAGGCAGAGCCAGGCACTGCTGTTCATCAACCAAGTGCACTGGTCGTGATCGACTGGGGGTTGTCTCTGATGTTGACAAAGCCATTGCCGATGGTAGAGCAAGGTGCAGCCCGAGATTGGGCAAGGCATTGCCTGCGGTAGAGCCAGGCATTGCCCATGGTCGACCAAGCCATTGCTTGTGGTAGAGTGAGGCACAGCTTGAGGTCGACCAAGGCATCACCCATGGTGGAGCAAGGCACAACCTGTGATTGAGCAAGGCATCTTTGGTGGTAGAGCCAGGCACTGCCCTGAATAACTGAGCACACAGCCCATGGTAGAGCAAGGCATAGCCTGCGGTTGAGCAAGGCAACGCCTGTGGTAGAGCGAGGCACAACCTGTGGTCTGCCAAGCAATTGCCCATGGTAGACGAAGGCACAGCCCATAGTCGAGCATGGCATCACCAGTGGTAGAGTGTTACGGCCATGAGCTATGAGCTGGAACAATGCGTACTGCAGGTTGTACCTCATGACTACGGGAGCACATACATGCTAATGTGGGGCACGTGGAGAGAAGGTTTGTGGTTAGGAGGCTAAGCTGAACAGGAGACTTGCTCGAGCAACCAAGCGGAGTGGTGCAGAGCAAGGACTTGGTGGACTGAAGGCAAGTGCCATGGCCTTAGGGTCGATGCTGTTTGACCAATGCAAGGTGGATGATTGCTAGACAGCCTGGTAACGCTAAGGCATGAGCAGAGAGTGATTGAGAGGCACTTGATCACTTCATGCCAGGGACGATCGAAGGAGCCATGTGCTGCTGGTCGGTGACAGTGCACGGTGGACAAGTGGAGATGTAGACACGCAAGTGAAGTCTTGATCATGCAGGACCCGATGATCGAGTGCGTGGAGCGCAACTACTCACAGAAGGTGTGCGGGATGCTGTGGAGTGCAGGATCAGTGCTCACAGGATAAGGACCGCTGACACCAACATGGAAAGGATCAATTGTTTCCTTATGCGGAGCGGCTGATGATCAATCAGGAACCAAGTGGGGCGCAGGTGTCCAAGTGCATCCGAGAAGCTGTCCCGGTGCGGCCAAGAGCTGTCCAGATGGGATGAACATGGTCAAGATAGAAGATCATGTGATAGCAAACAATTGGAGAAAGTTTCTCCAGGAATATGGCAATCAATCTGTTATGGAAACAATCTTGGAGGGATGGCCGGGATTGGATAGATTGAAACCTGATGGAGTGAATCAAGGCATTCAAATATATCAGTTGCCATATCGGGTTTGCTAGGCTCCTCTATATAAAAGGGGTCAGTCTCATTCTCAAGACACAACCGAGAGGCACAACCGAAAAGAGGGAGAAACCACAAAGGTCTCAAGACGTCTCAGAGAAGAGAGTCGAGGAGAGCAGCTAGAGAAAGCTGGGAAACACGAGGGAGAGCGAGAGAGGTAGAGCATAGAGTTGCTACTGCAAGTTGTAGCTCAGCAGTGAGTGGGGAGTGAGCCCCGTCTACCCTTGTAATGCCGAAGTGTGTCGGGTTAGGGTGTGTCGAGTGAGGAGTGTAAGTGGCATAGAGGTCATGAGGCATATACTCAACAAGCTGAGTGAGTTTGCTCTTGTAAAGGGTTTTTTATACTTGTACAATTGTAAATACAAGTGGAGTTTTCCCTTTGTATATTGCTCGTGTTCATTTCCTTGTGGTGTGGTTGTGTGCCAGGCGACATCAAACCTTGGTTGCGAGTGGGGGCTGGTTGGCAGGCGGAGCCGTCAACGCCAGCGGGATGCAGAAAAATTCGATCCCCGCATTGGTCCCGTGACAGAGTCCATCATTGAGCACGGCATCACACGTGGGAGGGCAAGGCACTGCTCCCAAGCAACCGAGTGCACAGCCCGTGGTTGACCTAGGGCAATCTCCATGGTCAACCAAGCCATCACTCGTGGTAGAGCGAGGTGCACTAGTGGTCAAAATGCCATTGCCCTTGGTAGTGCAAAGCATATCCTGTTGTCGACCAAGGCATCGCCTGGTGTAGAGCAGGGCACAGCCCTTGGTAGTGCAAGGTACAGCCCGAGGCAGAGCCAGGCACTGCTCGTGAGCAATTGAGCTCAATGCCATGGTCAACTGGGGGTTCCCTCTGATGTTGACCAAGCCGTTGCCGGTGCTAGAGCAAGGCACAACCCATGGTTGGGCAAGGCATCGCCCGTGGTGGAGCAAGGCACAGCCGTGGTTGAGCAAGGCTTCGCTTGTGGTAGAGCCAGGCACTGCCCTAAACAACCGAGCGCACAGCCTGCGGTCAATCGATGGCTTTCTCTGTGGTTGACCAAGCCATCGCCTGTGGTGGAGCAAGCCACAGCCCATGGTCAAGCAAGGCATTGCCGGTGGAAGAGCAAGGCACAGCCAGTGGTCAAGCAAGGCATCACTAGAGGTACAGCCAGGCAGTACCTGGGAGCGACAGAGCGCACAGCCCATGGTCATCCAAGCCATCATCCGTGGTACAGCAAGGCACAGCCCGTGGTCAACCCAGGCATCACCCATGGTAGAGCAAGGCACTGTCTGTGGTCGACCAAGGGCTGTGCCTTGCTGTGCCACGGGTGATGGCTTGGTCGACCATGGGCTGTCACCATGGTCCCGTGGTCAAACACGCCATTGCCTTTGGAAGAGCAAGGCACAGCCCATGGTCGAGCAAGGCATCACCCTTGGTAATGCAAGGCACAGCCAATGGTCGAGCATCACCTGATGTACTGCAAAGCACTGCACATGAGAGATCCAGCATACAGCCCATGGTTGACCGAGGTACTGCAAAGCATTGCCCTTGGTCAACCAAGCCATGTCCTGGTGTAGAGCAAGCCACTGGCTGTGGTCAAGCAAGGCATCGCCCATGCTAAAGCAAGCCACAGCATGTGGTCAACTGAGGCATTGCCAGTGGTAGTGTGAGGCACAGCCAGTGGTCAAACTTGCCATTGCCCTTGGTAGAGCATGGCACAGCCTGTGGTCAAGCAAGGCATTGCCCGTGGTGGAGCAAGGCACAACTTGGGGTCAAGCAAGGCATTGCCTGAGGTAGAGCCAGGCACTGCCCGTGAGCTACTGAGCGAAGAGCACGTGGTCAACTGAGGGCTGTCCCCGTGGTAGAGTGAGGCACAGCCCATGGTAGAGCAAGGCAACACACGAGGTAGAGCTAGGCACTGCCCGTGGTCAACTGGGGGTTGTCTCCATGGTCGACCAAGCCATCACCCATGGTAGAGCGAGGCACAGCCCGTGGTCGAGGAAGGCATCACCCATGGTTGGGCAAGGCACTAGCCATGGTCGAGCAAGCCATTGCCTGTGGTAGAGCAACGCACAGCCCATGGTCAACCAAGGCACTGCCCTTGGTTGACCAAGGCACTGCCCGTGGTCGACAAACACTTGTCGCCGTGAATGATAAACACGTCTACACATGATCAACCAAGGACTGTCACCATGGTCTAGCAAGGCATCACATGTGATCAACCAAGGGCTGTTGCCATGGTCGAGCAAGGCATCACCCATGGTGGAGCATGGCACTGCCCTTCTGCAACTTAGTGCACAACCTGTAGTCGATCGAGGACTGTCTCTGTGGTCGACCAAGCCAACACCCATGGTGGAGCAAGCCATCATCCATGGTAGAGCGAGGCACAGACTATGGTCGAGCAAGGCATCACCCATGGTAGTGCAAGGCACTGCCCGTGAGTGATGGAGTGTACAACCCGTGGTTGGCCAAGGCATCGACCTCTGTAGAGCAAGGCACCTCCAGTGAGAGACCGATTGCACAGCCCGTGGTTGAAGGAGGGCTGTCTCCATGGTTGGCCAAGCCATTGCCCTTGGTAGAGCAACGCACAGCTCGTGGTTGACCGAGGGATGTTGCCGTGGTCGAGCAAGGCATCGCCCGTGGTGGAGCAAAGCACTGCCCTCCTGCAACTTAGTGCACAGCCTTTAGTCAATCGAGGACTGTGTCACAGGGTTCGGACTTCACCCGAATTTTTCCGATCCTGCAATGGTGCTGAGCAGTGTCCCACACACTCTCAGCCAACCCAAACACACACAGCGATGCAGCTCGGTGAGGTTTAGCAACAAAGGATCAAGATCGGACAGTGCAAGCTAAGGGAAATCTCACTTGTATTCACAAATCCGGTGTACAAGAATAAGCAAAACCCTTACACGACCTTGCACGGTTGTGCCAAGTATGTGCCTCGTGCGCCCAGCACTTGCACTCCTCACTTGGACAGGTGGACTTCACCCGGGAAGTCCACGCACAGCATGGAGGAACTGGAGACAGCACCGCCGGCCATCCTGGTTCAGCTTTCTGTCAAGGACGTCTCTTCCTTTGCTCCAGTCTTCTTCCTCCCTCGCCTGGCTTGCTCGCTTACTTGTGTGCTTGCCTCACTTGGACAGGTGAGCTTCGCCCAGGAAGCTCACTCACGGCTTGGAGGAACTGGAGGCAGTACCATGCTCCAGTCTACTTCCTCCTCACCTGGCTTGCTTGCTCGCTTGCTCGCTTGCTCGCCTGCTCGGTCACGCCCAGAACTTGGGCAGGTGAGCTTCGCCCAGGAAGCTCACTCACGGCTTGGAGGAACTGGAGGCAGTACCATGCTCCAGTCTACTTCCTCCTCACCTGGCTTGCTTGCTCGCTTGCTCGCCTGCTCGGTCACGCCCAGAACTTGGGCAGGTGAGCTTCGCCCAGGAAGCTCACTCACGGCTTGGAGGAACTGGAGGCAGTACCATGCTCCAGTCTACTTCCTCCTCACCTGGCTTGCTTGCTCGCTTGCTCGCCTGCTCGGTCACGCCCAGAACTTGGGCAGGTGAGCTTCGCCCCTGGAAGCTCACGCATGGTTTGGAGGAGCTGGAGGCAGCACCTTGCTCCAGTCGTCTTCCTCCTCCCCTGGCTTTCTCGCTCACCAGCTTGCCTGCATGCTCGCTTGCTCACCTGCACGGTCACGCCCAGAACTTGGGCAGGTGAACTTCTCCCTGGAAGCTCATGCATGGCTTGGAGGAGCTGGAGGCCGCACCTGGCTCCAGTCTTCTTCCTCCTCACCTGGCTCGTTTGCTCGCTCGCCGTTTGCTCGCTCGCCTCCTTGCTTGCTCGCTCACTCGCCTGCACGGATATGCCCAGAATGTGCCCTTGTGCGTCCAGCACTGGCACTCCTCCCTGGGGCAGGTGAACTTCTCCCTGGAAGCCCACGCATGGCTTGGAGGAGCTGGAGGCCGCACCTGGCTCCAGTCTTCTTCCTCGTCGCCTGCACGGACATGCCCAGAATGTGCCCTTGTGCGTCCAACACTTGCACATCTCCCTTGGGCAGGTGAACTTCACCCTGGAAGCTCATGCATGGGTTGGAGGAACTGGAGGCAGCACCTTGCTCCAGTCTTCTCCCTCCTCACCTGGCTTGCTTGCTCGCCTGTACGGACATGCCCAGAACTTGGGCAGGTGAGCTTTGCCCCTGGAAGCTCACGCATGGTTTGGAGGAGCTGGAGGCAGCACCTTGCTCCAGTTGTCTTCCTCCTCCCCTGGCTTGCTCGCTGGCTAGCTTGCTTGCCTGCGTTCCTGCCCGCGTGCCCCCTTCCGTGTGTCTGTGCGTTGTGCTTTCTGCTTTTCCCATGCTTCTGTGTTCTTTTCGTGCCCCCTTTTCTCGTCCCCAACCAGCTGTCCACTTTATCCTTGCAGGGGCAGGTTGCACAGTCCCTGGCAGCCCTGCTTCTCCCACCTACCTGAGCAGCAGTTGGTACCTGCAGCTGTGGGATTGGCTGGAGCAGTTGGATGGACTGGAGCAGTTGGACTGATTGCTTGCCAGCTCAGTCCTTTGGTCAGCCCTCTGACCGGGAGCCCTTGCTCCCACGACCTAATCCGGTTGGACTGGTCTGAGTGCCACCGACACTCAGTTCGGCTCCAGGCCCGTGCCCATGCCTTGGATCGGCTTCTGGTATCAGTGGTGCCGCTCAACCATGAGCGACCATCCTTAGGGAACTTGCGGGGCTTATGGCATTCCTAGAGCAACCAGGTCACCCATCCTTGAGCGAGTGCTGCGGGAGCAGTCGCGCGCCCGTGGTCTACCAGCTCACCTCAAAGCGAGTCCTGTGAGAGCCTAGGACGTCCCCGTCATCCGCCCTTGAGCGCATCTTGCGGGAGCAGCTGCGCACATTGCTTGCCCGCCCACTTAGGGACGAGGCTTGCGGGAGAACCCTTTGCCCGTGTCGCCTGCCTGCTTGCCCTTCCATACTGACTGAGCCTTCGGCAATCTTCCCACGATCCCGATCCCGATCCTGGTTGCCATGTGATCGAGGGTCCACATAGCAGCCATATTCATGTCCCAGCATTGAGGGGCTTACAGACTGCCTCTGTGGTAGACCAAGCCGACACCCATGGTGGAGCAAGCTATCGCCCATGGTAGAGCGAGGCACAGCCTGTGGTCGAGCAAGGCATCGCCTGTGGTAGTGCAAGGCACCTTCTGTGAGTGATAGAGTGCACAGCCCATGGTCAACCAAGGCATTGACCTTGTTAGAGCAAGGCACTGCCTGTGAGCAACCGAGTGCACAGCCTATGGTCAAGGGAGGGAAGTCTCCATGGTTCACCAAGCCATCGCCCATGGTAGAGCAAGGCACAGCCTATGTTTGAGCAAGGCATCGCCCATGGTAGTGTGAGGCACAGCCTGTTGTCGACCAAGCCATTACGAGTGGTACAGTAGGGGACAACCCCGTGGTCGAGCATGGCCACACCTGTGGTAGAGCCAGGCACAGCCCGTGGTCAAGCAGGGCATCGCCCGTGGTGGAGAAAGGCACTGCTCATAGTCAACCAAGTGACGTCGCCACGGTCAATCAAGGTGTCACCCAATGATCGAACAAGCGCTGTACCCATGGCCAGGGCAAGGCATCACCCATTGTAGAGCAGGGCACTGCCCGTGAGTGACTGTGTGCACAGCCTGTGGTCGATCTATGCATCGACTGTGAATGACCAAGGGCTGTCACCATGGTCAACCAAGGCATCAACCATGGTAGAGCAAGGCACTGCCCGTGAGTGACTGAGCGTACAGCCTGTGGTCGACCGAAGGCTGGCTCCATGGTCAATGAAGCCATCACCCATGGGAGTGCTAGGCACAGCCTGTGGTTGACTGAGGGCTGTCTTTGTGCTCAACCAAGCCATCGCCCTTGGTAGAGCAAGGCACAGCCCGTGGTCGAGCCGGGCATTGCCTGTGGTTGGGCAAGGCACAGCACGTGGTCAAGCAAGGCTTCACCCGTGGTCAACTGAGGGCTGTCTCCAGGGTTGGGAAAGGTGCAACCATGGTCGAGCATGGCATCGCCCATCGTAAAGCAAGCAACAGCCTCTGGTCGAGCATGGCATCGCCCATCGTAGAGCAAGCAACATCCCAGGGTCAAGCAAGGTATCGCCCATGGAGGAGTGAGGAACAGCTTGTGGTTGAGGAAGGCATCGCTTGTGGTACAGCCAGGCAATGCCAGTGGTCAACCAAGCCATCGCCTGTGGTAGAGTGAGGCACTGCCTATAGTCGAACAGGCCATCGCCCATGGTAGAGCCTGGCACATCCCATGGTCGAGCAAGGCACGGCTCATGGTAGAGCAAGGCAAGGCTCATGGCAGAGCAAGGCACAGCCCATGGTCGACTGAAGGCCTCCTCCATGCTCAACTAAGCCATTGCCCATGGTAGAGCAAGGCACAGCCCATGTTTGAGCAAGGCATAGCCCATGGTAGTGCGAGACACAGCCTGTGGTCGACCAAGCCATTGCCGGTGGTACAGCAAGGGACAACCTGTGGTCGAGCGTGGCAACGTCTGTGGTAGAGCCAGGCACAGTCTGTGGTCAAGCAGGGCATCACCTGCAATAGAGAAAGGCACTGCCCGTGGTTGACCAAAGCCTGGCTCCATGGTCAACCAAGCCAACGCCGATGGGAGAGCGAGGCACAGCCTGTCGATGACAGAGAGCTGTCTCCATGGTCAACCAATCCAATCCCCTTGGTAGAGCAAGGCACAGCCCATGGTCAAGCAAGGCATCACCCATGGTACAGCAAGGCACTGCCCATGAGCAACCGAGTGCACAGCTTGTGCCCAACTGAGGGCTATCTCCGCAGTCGACCAAGACATCACCTGTTGTAGAGCAAGACACAGCCGTGGGTGGAGCAAGGCATTGCTTCTTGTAGAGCAAGGCACAGCCCATGAGCAACTGAGCACATAGCCCGTGGTTGACCGAGTGCCGTCTCGTGGTCGACTGAGGGCTGTCTACATGGTCAGCCAAGCCATCGCCCATTGTAGAGCATGGCACAGCTGGTGATGGAGCATGGCATTGCTTGTGGTAGTGCAAGGCAATGCCCATGAGCAACCGAGCACACCGCCCGTGGTTGACCGAGGGCTGTCTCCATGGTCGACCAAGCCATTGCCTGTGGTAGGGCAAGGCACAGCCTGTGGTCGAGCAAGGGATCACCCGTGGTAGGGTGAGGCACAACCCATTGTCAAACAAGGCATTGCCCGTGAAAGCGCAAGGCACCGCCTGTGGTCGAACAAGCCATTGCTCATGGTAGAGCCTGGCATAGCCGGTGGTCGAGCAAGGCACGGCCCACGGTCATCCAAGCCATTGCCCATGCTAGAGCAAGGCATAGCCCATGGTCAAGCAAGGCATTGCCCATGGTCGAGCAAGGCATTGCCAGTGGTAGAGTGTGGCACAACCCATGGTCATCCAAGCCATTGCCCATGGTACAGCAAGGGACAGCCCGTGGTTGAGTGTTAGCCCCTTGATGCTCGGACACGAATATAGCTGCTCTGGTGGCAGGAAAGGTTCCAGGAGGGGAACAAGTCTCGATGGCAGTCATGTATCTGCCGGGCGATGCGAAGCTCTGGTGGCAAACTCGTGAGCAGGATGCTGCAACCGGTGGGCGGCCACGCATAAGAGATTGGCCTACACTGAAGAAGGAACTCAAGGAGCAGTTCCTTCCCACGAACACTTTGTGGGCTGCTCGGGATGCATTGTGCAACTTGAGGCAGATGGGTACGGTATGTGACTACGTTAAGGAATTTAGTTCCTTGTTGCTTGATGTCACAGAGATGTCCGAGTTGGACAAGTTGTTCAACTTCATGCAGGGTCTTCAATTGTGGGCTCAACTTGAGCTGCGAAGGCAAGGAGTCCAAGACCTCCAGACCGCAATGGCAAAGGCGGATGCATTGATTGACATCCGTGTATCAAAGAGCAACCCGAAGGGGAAAAGGGCTGAGAAGTCAAAGGACAAGGCAGCCAAGCCTAGCAAGAGTGCAGGCAAAGCCGAGAAGGCGAAGCCATCCAAGGGAGACAAGGGGAAGGGGAAGGCGATGGAGGGTTCATCCCTTAAGGACCCCAGACCCACCCAGGGTGCTTCATCTGAAACAGCCCCCATCATGCTCGTGATTGCCCGAAAAGCGAGAAGTTGGCCTTGGTGAACAGGACTGACTCCGACTCGAATGATGAGCAAACTAGAGTGGCACCTCTCCAAATACTTGGTGCCATCCGCTCGGGAAGGAAGGCACAGGAGCAGGGATTGATGTACATACCGATGACCCTTAATACCAAGGAGGCAGCGGCAATGGTGGACAATGGCGCGACGCACGACTTCGTGTCGGATCGTGCTGTGCAAGCCTATGGATTGCAGATCCAGAAGCAAGCCAGCCGCATCAAAGCTGTCAACTCCCAAAGTAGGCCCATGCTTGGGATGGCCAAAGGAGTGCTGGTGCAGATTGGCGAATGGTTGGGGAACGTTGATGTCATGATCATTCCTATGGATGATTTTGACGTAATACTCGGTAACAACTTTCTTATGAAAGCTTGTGTTTCGGTCATGCCACATTTGTCTGGTTTGTTGATCACAGACTTGAAGAAGCTTTGCTTCGTTCAGGGGTTTAAGGGCCTTAACCATGTGGAGGACATTCGAACCGAAAGGGTCTCGGCTATGCGATAGCCAAAGGCTGGAAGAGGGGCCAGCCAACATACCTTGCGGCCATCCACGAGTCAAGACCCGAAGCAGGCGTGGATGCTGAGATTCCTGCTATGGTGCAAGTGATCCTAGGAGACTTTTGTGACATTATGCCCGATGAGCTGCCCAAGGGCTTACCGCCAAGGCGGGCGGTGGATCACAAAATTGAATTGATTCCAAGAATGAGGCCACTTGCGAAAGCTCCTTACTGGATGTCACCTAAAGAGCTGGAGGAGTTGTGACAACTCCAAGACTTGTTGGATTCGGGGAAAGTTCAACCCTCCAAGGCACCCTATGGTGCTCCAGTGCTGTTCCAAGAGAAGCAAGACGGCACATTGCGGTTGTGCGTGGACTACCGCAGGTTGAACAAAGTAACCATGAAGAATAAGTACCCCATACCTTTGATTGTAGACTTGTTTGATTGGCTCAGTGGAGCCGAGTTCTTCACCAAGTTGGACTTGAGATCGGGATATTGGAAAGTTTGCATTGTGGAGGGCGATGAGCCAAAGACGATGATGGTGACTTGGTATGGGTCCTATGAGTTTCGGGTTATGCCATTTGGCTTAACCAATGCACTAGCTACATTCTGTAACCTCATGAATGATGTTTTCCATGACATAATAGATAAGTTTGTGGTTGTGTATCTCAATGACATCGTTGTGTATAGCTGGTCATTAGAAGAACATCTTGGGCACTTGCATTGTGTGTTCCAGCAATTAAGGGAACACCAATTATACATAAAGAAGGAAAAGTGCGAGTTTTGCATGGAGGAAATCAATTTCCTTGGCCACATGATTGGAGGTGGCATGGTACGGATGGATCCTCGGAAGATACGATCCATCAAGGAGTGGACTGCTCCAACCAAAGCAAGTGAGCTTCGGAGTTTCCTGAGTTTGGCTAACTACTACAGGAAATTCATAAAGGGATACTCGAAGATGGTCTCCCTGCTCACAGATCTGCTACAAAAGGGCAAGCCGTGGACATGGGATGGGGCATGTGTTGATGCCTTCAAGAAGATCAAGTCCTGGATTGTGGCCGAACCTGTGCTCAAACTGCCGGACTTTGACAGGCAGTTCGAAGTCCACACAGATGCATCTGATCGTGCTGCGGGTGGGGTGCTTGTGCAAGATGGGCACCCTGTTGCATTTGAGAGCTGGAAGCTGAAGTCAGCCAAGCAATGCTACTCTGCACATGAGAAGGAGATGTTGGCGGTAGTGCACTGCCACGGGCATGGCGGGTATATTTGCTGGGCACTTCTTTTGTGATCAAGACTGACAATGTTGCAAACACCTTCTTTAAGACACAAAAGAAGCTATCCCCAAGGCAGGCCCAGTGGCAGGAGTTCCTAGCCAAGTATGATTTCAAGTGGGAACATAGGCTGGGGCATCACAACCAAGTGGCCAACGCATTGAGCAGGAAAGCAGTAGAAATGGTTGCTGTGTTGACTCAGCTAGAGTCCGACTTCATGGGCAAACTGAAGGATTAGGCGAAGGAGGATCGGGTATACCAAAAGCTGGTCAAGCAAGTCCAAGATGGTATTGTGAGGAGGTACTAGATCGATGATGGATTGTTATATGCAAAGGGTGGTCGCGTATTCATCCCCAGTGGAGGACTGAGGACTCAACTGTTGCGTGAACATTATGATGCGCAATGGGCTAGGCATCCTGGATGGGAAAGGATGCTGGCGCTGTTGACACGCTCCTACTTCTGGCTGAAGATGGAGAATGACGTTGAGCTTTACGTCAGACGTGCCTTGTTTGTCAACAAGACAAGGCGGAATGGCGCATTGAGGCAGGCTTGTTGTAGCCTTTGCCTATTCCAGAGAAACCTTGGGTGTCGGTTTCTATGGACTTCATCAGTGGCTTCCCCAAGGTTAAGGGTTTTGATGGAGTCATGGTTGTGGTAGACAGGTTCTCAAAGTATGGGATCTTTAGGCCTACCCCAAAGAATTGCTCTGCGGAAACGGCAGCACAAGAGTTCTATCACCACTTGGTCAAGCTATTTGGGATCCCGACGGACATCGTGAGTGATCGAGATGCACGGTTCACCGGGAGATTCTGGACCCATCTCTTCAACATGATGGGGATGGAACTAAAGTTCTCAATAGCAAACCACCCGCAAACGGACGAACAAATGGAAAGGATGAACCAGCTGCTGGAAGAGTACTTGCAACACTATGTCACTGCCAGTTAGCGGAATTGGCTGAAACTGTTGGGCATGACGCAGTTTTGTTACAACTTGCACCATTTCTCAGCAACTGGGTTCAGTCCATTTGAGCTCACTTTGGGCTATCAACCATTAACCCCTTCCGAAGTGGCCCTACAAAAGAAGGAAGGGCCATGTCCTGCTACCTACCGTTTTGCCCAGAATAAGCAGTAGATGCTCGAGGAAGCACAGGACAACCTTGCCAAAGCTGTTCACCACATGAAGAAATATGCAGATCAAGGGCGTCGACTGCTAGAATTTCAAGTTGGTGACAAGGTCATGCTGAAATTGATGCCCAAATTTGGAAGAAAGTGACGAGCAAGAGATGGCACAAGGGCCTCATTCAGCGGTATTAGGGCTGTTCGAGGTAGTGAAGCGAGTGGGAGTGGTGGCTTATTGCTTAGCACTACCCGTGAGGATGAAGATTCATCCCACTTTCCATGTCAGCTTCCTGAAGCCCTACCATGAAGATGCAGATGCTGAACTCGTTAGGGCAAGATGTGCTCCATTGAATGTGCGCACGGAATTGGATCGGGAAGTTGACCGCGTGCTGGACTGTCGTGTGCTGGGGTACAGCAAGAAAAACCGGAGAATGGAGTATTTGGTTGTATGGAAAGGTTTGCCAATGTTGGAAGTGAGTTGGGAAAAGGAGGCAACACTCTGGCAATTCGAGGACAAGATCTAGGAGTACCTCCACTCTATTCCAACGAGGGCGTCGGCTTTCTCAAGTGGGGGAGGTCTGTTAGCCCCTTGATGCTTGGACATGAACATAGCTGCTAGGCGGACCCTCGATGGCATGGCAGCTAGGAATAGGATTGAGGGAAGACTGCCAAAAGATCAGTTGGAATGGACGGGCGAGCTGCCAGGCGATGCGGACATGGGCACTCCCACAAGACTCGGTCAAGGGTGGGTGACCTAGACACCCTATCCTCCCGCAAGACCCATTCCCAGGCAAACTGGCAGACGATGGGCGGGCAGTTGATCCTGCAAGAGGTGCTCAAGGGCGGGCGACAGGGACGCCCTAAGCTTCTGCAAGACTTGCTAGGGAAACTTGCTCACGGTTGAGCGGCACTAACATTCCAGGCTATCAGTGACTGACCCAAGGCAAGGGTGCGGTGCCCATGACCGAACTAAGTGCGGATGGCACTCAGGCAGACCCGGCAGACTCCAGTCGTGTGATTGACGGGGTCACGGTCAGAGTGCTGACCGAGTGACTGAGCTGGCGAGCAGTCAACCTTATCCAACTGCAGCATCCTGAAAATAATGGATAAGGGTGGTTATGGAAGCCTGGTTGTTTCTTGAAAACCAGGGATCGTGGATCCTCCCCCTGCAAGGATAAATAGGACTCAGGTCTTCAAGGTCGAGGGGGCAACTAGAGAAGAGAGTCGAGAGGAAAACACTCCATCACAGAAGGTCAAGCAAAGGAAGGCTTGCAGTACTGTGACCAGTTCCCTCAAAGCCGAGCGTGAACTCCCGTGGCAAAGTTCATCAGTCCAAGTGCTGGAAACACGAGGCATATACTTGGGCGTGACCATGCAAGGTCGTGTAAGTGTTTTGCATGTTCTTGTAATTCGAGTTTGTGAATACAAGTGAGATTTCCCTTACCTTGCATTGTTCGATCCTGATCCTTGTTGCTAAACCTTGCCAAGCTATTTTGCTGTGTGTGTTTGGGTTGGCTGAGAGTGTACGGGACACTACTCAGCACCAGTGCAGGAACAGAAAATTTTGGGTGAATTCCGACCCCTATGGCCGTGAGCGATTGAGCACACTACCTGTGGCTGACCAAGGGCTACCGCCATGGTCAACCAATCCATCGCCCATGGAAGAGCAAGGCACAGCCCAAAGTCTAGAAGGCATCACCCATGGTAGAGCGAGGCACATCCTGTTGTCAAGCATGCCATTGCCTAGGGTAAAGCAAGGCACAGCCCATGGTCGAGCAAGGCCATTGCCTATGGTAGAGTATGGCACAGCTTGTGGTCGCACAAGGTATCTCTCATGGTCGAGTAAGGCAATGCCTGTGGCAGAGCAAGGCACAGGCTGTAGTCAAGCAAGCCATTGCCCGTGGTAGAGCAAGGCACAGCCCATGGTCGAGCAAGGCAACACATGTGGTAGAGCATGGCATGGCCTGTGAGTGACCGAGTGCACACCTTGTGGTCAACCAAGGGCTGTCTCCGTGGTCAACCAAGCCATTGCCCATGGTAGACCCAGGCACAGCCCATGGTCGAGCAAGGTGTCACTCGTGGTAGAGGCTGGCACAGACCGTGGTTGAGCAAGGCATCGCCTGAGATAGAGCCAAGCACTACTAGGGAATGATCGAGTCCACAACCCGTGGTCGACCATGGGCTGTCTCCATGGTCAACAAAGCCATCACCTATGGTAGAGCAAGGCACAGCCCATGGTCGAGCAACACATAGCTTGTGCTAGAACGAGGTACAAACCATGGTCGAGGAAGCCATTGCCCATGGTAGAGTGAGGCAAAGCCCATGGTCAAGCAAGCCATTGCCTGTGGTAGAGCGAGGCAAAGCCAGTGGTAGAGCAAGGCATAGCCTGTGGTCGAGCAGGGCATTGCCCAAGGTAGAGCTAGGCACTGGCCATGAGTGACTGACTGCACAGCCCGTGGTTGACTGAGGGCTGTCTCCATGGTCAACCAAGCCATCACTGGTGGCAAAGCAAGGCACAGCCTGTGGTCGAGCTTGGCATCGCCCATCATAGGGTGGGGCACAGCCCGTGGTCAAACAAGCCATTGCCCATGGTAGAGCAAGGCACAGCCCGTGGTCGAGCATGGCATCACTGGTGGTAGAACAAGGCACTGCCCATGAGTAACTGAGCACACAGCCTGTGGCCAACCGAGGGCTGTCTCCGTGGTCAACCAATTTATCGCCCGTGGTAGAGCAGGGCACAGCCCATGGTCGAGAAGGAATTGCCCGTGGTTGAGCAAGGCACTGCCCGTGGTTGAGCAAGCCGCTGCCCATGGTGCAACAAGGCACAGCCTGTGGTTGAGCATGGCAACACCCGTGGTAGAGTGAGGCACAACCATTGTAGGGCAAGGCATAGCCCGTGGTCAAGCAAGGCATTGCCCCTGGTTGGGCAAGGCACAGCCCATGGTCGAGCAAGGCATTGCCCAAGGTAGAGTGTGGCATTGCCCGTGAATGATCGAGTGCACAGCCCGTGGTTGATTGTCGGCTGTCTCTGTGGTTGACCAAGTCATCGCCCATGGTCGAGCAATGCATAGCCTGTGGAAGAGCAAGGCACAGCCCATGGTCAAACAAGCCATTGCCCGTGGTAGAGTGAGGCACAGCCCGTGGTTGAGCAAGCCATCACTTGTGGTAAAGCAAGGCACAGCCTGTGGTCGAGCAGGGCATCGCCCAATGTAGAGCCAGCCACTGGCCATGAGTGACTGAGCACACAGCATGTGATCGACTGTGGCTTCTCTCCATGTTTGACCAAGCCATCACCAGTGGCAAAGCAAGGCACAGCCCGTGGTCAAGCAAGGCATTGCCTGTGGTAGGGCGAGGCACAGCCCATGGTAGAGCAAGGAACAGTCCGTGGTTGAGCATGGCATTTCCCGTGGAACAGCCAACCACAGCCCATTGTCGAGCAAGGCATCACTGGTGGTAGAGGAAGGCATTGCCCATCAGCGACTGAGCACACAGCCCATGGCTGACTGAGGGCTGTCTCCGTGGTTGACCAAGCCATCACCCGTGGTAGAGCAAGGTGCAGCCCATGGTCGAGAAGGCATTGCCTATGGTAGAACAAAGCACTGCATGTGGTCAGGCAAGCCGCTGCCCATGATACAACAAGGCACAGCCTGTGGTAGAGTGAGGCACCACCTTTGGTGGACCAAGCCATTGCTCATGGTAAACCATGGCACAGCCCATGTTCGAGCAAGGCATCACACGTGATCGAGCAAGGCATGGCCCATGAGCAACTGAGTGCACAGCTCCTGGTCGACCGAGAGCTGTCTCCATGGTTGTCCAAGTGATTGCACGTGGTAGAGCAAGGCACAACCTGTGGTCGAGCGAGGCATTGCTCGTGGTAGAGCGAGGCACAGCCCATGGTTGACCAAGCCATTGTCCGAGGTACAGGAAGGGACTGCCTATGGTCGGGCGTGGCAACACCTGTGCTAGAGCCAGGCACAGCCCATGGTCGAGCAGGGTATCACCTGTGGTTGAGCAAGGCACTGCCCATGGTAGAGCAAGGCATCACCCATGGTAGGGCAAGGCACTGCCCATGAGTAACCGTGTGCACCACTCATGGTTGATCAAGGCATTGACCATGGTGGACCAAGGGCTATTGCCACAGTCGACCTTGGTAGAGCAAGGCACTGCCCATGAGCAACTGAGCACACAGCCAGTGGTCAGCTGAGGCTGTCTCCATGGTTGACCAACCATCGCCTGGGGTAGAGAAAGCCACAGCCCATGGTCGAAGGAGGGCTATCTCCATGGTCGACCAAGCCATTGCCCTTGGTAGAGCAAGCCACAACCTTTGGTCGAGCAAGGCATTGCCTGTGGTTGGGCAAGGCAAAGCCCATGGTTGAGCAAGGCATTGCCCATGGTCAACCGAGGGCTGTCTCCATGGTCTACCAAGCCATTGCCCTTGGTAGAACAAGGCACAGCCATGGTCGAGTAAGGCAACACCCCTGGTTGGACAAGGTGCAGCCTGTGGTCGAGCAAGCCATTGCCCGTGGTAGAGCGGGGCACAGCCCATGGTCGAACATGCCATTGCCCTTGTTATAGAAAGAAACAATGGGTGGTCAAGCAAGGCATCGCCCAAGGTAGAGCCAGGCATTGCCTGTGAGAGACCAAGCATACGGCCCATGGTCGTCTGAGCCATCGCTCCCAGAAGAGCAAGGCACAGCCCGTGGTTGAGCAAGCCATTTCCCATGGTAGAGCATGGCACTGCCCATGGTAGAGCAAGGCAATGCCCATGATACAGCCTGGCACAACCGTTGGTTGACTAAGCCATTGCCTGTGGCTGAGCAAGGCATCACACATGGTATAGCAAGGCACGGCCCATGAGTGACTGAGTGCACAGCTCCTGGTTGACCAAGAGCTGTCTCCAAGGCCGACCAAGCCAATAGCCATGGTTGAGCAATGCATAGCCCATGGTCTAGCAAGGAATCGCCCGAGGTAGAGCTAGGCACTGCCCATGGTTGGGGAAGGCAATGCCCATGGTAGAGTGAGACACAGCCTGTGGTTGAGAAGGCATCACCCATGGTAGAGCCTAGTGCAGCCCGTGGTGGAGAAGGCATTGCCTGTGGTCATGCCAGGCATCACCCTTGGTAGAGCATGGCATCACCCATGGTAGACCAAGGCACTGCTTATGAGTGACTGAGCACACAGCCCGTGTTGACCAAGGGCTGTCTCCATGGTTGACCAAGCCATTGCCTGTGGTTGGGCAAGGCACAGACCGTGGTCGAGCAAGGCATTGCCCGTGGTAGAGCGAGGCACTGCCCATGGTCAAACATCCCATTGCCTTTGGTAGAGGAAGGCACAGTCCCTGGTTGAGGAAGGCGCTGTCCCTGGTCGAGGAAGGCACTGTCTGTGGTAGAGCAAGGCACAGCCTGCGGTAGAGCAAGGCACAGCCCACGGTAGAGCAAGGCACAGCCCTTGGTCAAACATCCTATTGCCCTTGGTAGAGCAAGGCACAGCCCGTGAGCGACTGAGCACACAGCCTGTGGTCGACCGAGGGCTGTCTCCATGGACCACCAAGCCATCGTCCATGGTTGAGCAAGGCACAGACCGTGGTCGAGCAATGCATTGCCTGTGCTAGAGCAAGGGATAGCCTGTGGTCGAACATCCCATTGCCCTTGGTAGAGCAAGGCACAGCCCCTGGTCGAGGAAGGCATTGCCCGTGGTAGAGCAAGGGGCAGCCCGTGAGTGACCGAGGGCTGTCTCCGTGGTCAACCAAGCAATCACCTGTGGTTGGGCAAGGCAGAGCTGTGGTCGAGCAAGTCATTGCCCATGTTAGAGCGAGGCACAGCCCATGGTCAAGGAAGGCATTGCCTGTGGTAGAGCACGGTACTGCCCATGGTCATGCAAGGCATTGCCTAAGGTAGAGCCAGGCACTGCCCTGAGCAACCAAGCACACAACCTGTGTTCAGCCATGGGCTTTCGCCGTCATTGACCAAGCCATTTCCCATGGTGGAGCATGGCATTGCCCATGGTAGAGTGAGGCACAGCCCATGGTCAAACATCCTATTGCTCTTGGTAGAGCAAGGCACAACCCATGGTTGAGGAAGGCATGGCCCATGGTAAAGCAAGGCACAGCCCGTGGTCGTGCAAGGCATCACCTGAGGTGGAGCTAGGCACTACCCTGAGCAACCGTGAGCACAGTCCATGGTTGACTGAGGGCTGTCTCTGTGGCTGACCAAGTCATCACCCATGGTGGAGCAAGGCACTGCCCATGGTCGGGCAAGCCATCACCCATGGTAGAGCGAGGCATGGTCCATGGTCAACCAAGCCATGGCCTGTGGTAGAACCAGGCACAGCTGGTGGTCAAGCAAGGCATCATCTGTGTTAGAGCAAGGCACAGCACATGGTCGAGCAAGGCATCACCTGAGGTAGAGCCAGGCACTGCCTGTGGCGACCGACTGCACAGCCCAAGGTCGAGGAAGGCATTGCATGTCGCAGAGGAAGGCACAGCTGGTGAGCGACCACACACAACGCCTGTGGCCAACTGAGGGCAGTCTCTGTGGTTGACCAAGCCATCACCTATGGTAGACGAAGGCACAGCTGATGGTTGAGAAGGCACAGCCCGTGCTCGACGAAGCCACTGCCTGGGGTATAGCTAGGCACAATTCATGGTCGAGCAAGGCAATGCCCATGGTAGAGCAAGGCACAGGCCGTGGTTGAGCAAGCGATCACCTGTGGTAGAGGGAGGCACATGCTGTGGTCGAGCAAGTGATCACCCATGGTAGAGTGAGGCACAGGCTGTGGTCAAGCAAACGATCACCCATGGTAGAGCAAGGCACAGCCATTGGTCGACCAAGGCATTGCCCATGGTCTACCATGCCATTGCTCATGGTGGAGCAAGGCATCACCCGAGGTAGAGCCAAGCATTGCTGGTGAGCAACCGAGGGCACAGCTCATGGTTGACCGAGCCATGGCCTGAGGTAGAGCAAGGCACATCCCGTGGTCGACTAAGGCATCACCTGTCATAGACCAAGGCACTGCCCAAGGTCGACCTGGAGCTGTCGCTGTGATCAATCAAAGAGTTGCCCCATGATCAGCCAAGGGCTGTCGCCGTGGTCAACCAAGGCATTGCTTGTGGTAGAGCAAGGCATCGCCCATGAACAACTGAGTGCACAGCCCGTGGTTGATCAAGGCATAACAGGTGGTTGACCAAGGGCTATCACCTGGGGGGAGCAAGGTGTCACCCTTGGTGGAGCAATGCACTGCCCTTGTCCGACCTAGCTGAAAGCCCATGGTCAACTGAGGGCTGTCTCCATGATCGACCAGGCCATCACCTGTGGTGGAGCAATGCATCGCCGGTGGTAGGGTGAGGCATAGTCCATGGTTGACCAAGGCATCCCCCATGGTAGAGCAAGGTACTGCCCATGGTCAACCAAGCTCTGTGGCCGTGGTCGATCATGACGTCACCCCATGATTGACCAAGGGCTGTCACCATGGTCGAGTGAGGCATCGCCCGTGGTAGAGCAAGGCACTACCCATGAGTGACTGAATGCACCACCTTTGGTCAACTGAGGCCTGTCTCTGTGGTCAGCCAATCCGTCACCCATGGTTGAGCAAGATATCACCCATGGTTGAGCGAGGCACAGCCCATGGTCGACCAAGCCATGGCCGGTGGTGGAGCAAGGCACTGTGCTTCTGTGATTGAGAGCACATCCCTTGGTTGACCGTGGACTGTCTCTGTGGTCGACCAAGCCATCACCTGTGGTGGTGCAAGCCATTGCCCATGGTCGAGCAAGGCATCACCCATGGTAGAGCAAGGCAGAGCCCATGGTCGACAAAGCCATTGCCCAGGGTAAAGCCAAGCACAACCCATGGTAGAGCAAGGCACAGGCAGTGGTTGAGCAAGTGATCGCCTGTGGTAGAGCGAGGCACAAGCCGTGGTAGAGCAAGCGATCACCCATGGTAGAGTGAAGCACAGGCCGTGGTTGAGCAAGCGATCTCCCATGGTAGAGCGAGGCACAAGCCGTGGTTGAGCAAGCAATCACCCATGGTAGAGTGAGGCACAGCCTTTGGTCGACCAAGGCATTGCCCATGGTTGACCATGCCATTGCTCATGGTGGAGCAAGGCATCGCTCATGGTAGAGCTTGGCACAGCTTGTGGTCGAACAAGGTATTACCCATGGTAGAGCAAGGCACTGCCCATGGTCGACCAAGAGCTATTGCGGTGGTCGATTAAGGCATTGACCATGGTAGAGCGAGGCACTCCCATGAATAACCAAGTGTACATCCCGTAGTCGACTTTGGGGTGTCTCCTGGGTCAACCAAGTAATTGTCCATGGTAGAGCAAGGGACAGGCAGTGGTTGAGCATGGCATCGTCTGTGGTAGAGAAATGCACAGCCCAAGGTGGAGCAAGGCATTGCCTGTGGTAGAGCAACGCACTGCCTGTGAGGGACTGTGCACGCAACCCATGGTCATCCAAGGGCCTTCTCCATGGTAAACCAAGCCATTGCCCGTGGTAGAGCAAGGCACAGCTCCTGGTTGAACATCCCATTGCCCATGGTAGAGCGAGGCATAGCCCATGGTCGTGAAGGCATTGCCCGTGCAAATGCATGGCACTGCCTGTGAGCGATCAAGCAAATAGCCCGTAGTTGATGGAGGGCTTTCTCTGTGGTCGACCAAGCCATCGCTTGTGGTAGTGCAAGGCACAGCCCATGGTTGACAAGGCATCACCCATGATAGAGTGAGGCACAGCCCATGGTCGAGAAGGCATTGCCCGTGGTAGGGCCAGGTACAACCTGTGGCCATGCAAGGCATCGCCTGTCATAGAGCAAGGCACAGTCGGTGGTCGAGCAAGGCATCGCCACTGGTAGAGCAAGGCACAGCACGTGGTCCAACAAGGCATCGCCCGAGGTAGAGCCAGGCACTGCCCGTGAGCAACCAACCACATAGCCCATGATCAACTGAGGGCTGTCTTCATGGTCGACCATGCCATCACCCGTGGTAGAGTAAGGCACAACCTGTGGTTGAGCAAGGCATCGCCGGTGGATGGGCAAGGCACAGCTCGTGGTTGAGCAAGGCATCACCTGAGGTAGAGCCAGGCATTGCTGGTGAGCGACCAAGGGCACAGTTCATGGTCAACTGAGCCATGGCCCAAGGTAGAGCAAGGCACTGCCCATGAATGACTGAGTGCACAGCCCATGGTTGATCAAGGCATCATGGTGGTTGACCAAGGGCTATTGCCATGGGGGAGCAAGGCATTGCCTGTGGTGGAGCAATGCACTGCCCTTGTCTGACCTAGCTCAAAGCCCGTGGTCAACTGAGGGCTGTCTCCATGGTTGACCAAGCCATTGCCCGTTGTGGAGCAATGCATCGCCCGTGGTAGGGCGAGGCATAGCCCATGGTTGACCAAGGCATCGCCCATGCTAGAGCAAGGTACTACCCGTGGTCAACCAAGCACTGTGGCCATGGTTGATCATGGTGTCACCCCATGATTGACCAAGGGCTGTTGCCGTGGTCGAGTGAGGCATCACCGTTGGTAGAGCTAGGCACTGCCCATGAGCAACCTTGTGCACAATCCGTGGTCAACTGAGGCCTGTCTTTATGGTCGACCAAGCCATCACCCATGGTCAAGCAAGGTATCACCCGTGGTAGAGCAAGGCACAGTGACCAAGCCATGGCTGGTGGTAGAGCAAGGCATAGCCAGTGGTGGAGCAAGGATCGCTTGTGGTGGAGCAAGGCACTGTGCTTCTGCAACTGAGCGCACATCCCTTGGTCAACCAAGGACTGTCTCCATGGTCAACCAAGCCATCACCCTTGGTAGAGCATGGCACAGCCCGTGGTCAAGCAGGGCATTGCCCAGGGTTGGGGGCAAGGCACAGCCCCATGTCAAACATGCGATGGCCATTGGTAGAGCAAGGCATAGTTCATGGTTGAGCCAGGCACTGCCCATGAGAAACCAAGCATACAACATGTGGTTGACCGAGGTACATCGAGGCATCGCCCATGGACGATCAAGCCAAGGCCCGTCATAGAGCAAGGCACTGGCTGTGGTCAAGCAAGGGTCGAGTAAGGCATCGCCCGTGGTAGAGTGAGGCACAACCCATGGTCGAACATGGCATTGCCCTTGGTAGAGGAAGGCATAGCCTGTGGTCGAGCAAGGCATCGCCCAAGGTAGAGCCTCGCACTGCCCATGTGAGACTGAGTGCATAGCCTATGGTCGACCGAGGGCTGTCTCCATGGTCAACCAAGCCATTGCCCATGGTGGAGCAAGGCACAGCCCGCAGTTGAGGATGGCATTGCTCGAGGTAGGGTGAGTCACTGCCATGGTTGAACATGACATTGCCCATGGTAGAGCCAGGCACAGCCCATGGTCGAGGAAGGCATCGCCTGCGGTAGAGCAAGGCACAGCTTGTGGACAAGTGTTAGCCCCTTAATGCTCGGACACGGAAATGAATGCTAGGTGGACCCTCGATGGCATGGCAGCTAGGGAAAGGATCGAGGGAAGGAATGCCAAAGGATCAGTGGGATATATATAGGGCGAGGGCCAGGCTATGCGGGAAGGAGCACTTCCGCAAGACTCGGTCAAGGGAAGGTGAGCTGGACTTCCCAACCTCCCTAAAGACTCGGTCAGGGAAGTGAGCTGGACGCCCTAACCACCCGGAAGACTTGCTCCCGGGCGAGTAAGGCGGACGCCAGGTGGCGGGCAGTGCGGGCCTGAGCACTCCCGCAAGACCCAGTCAAGGGCAAGTGGGCTGGCCGCCCTAACCTCCCGAAAGACCCGTTCAAAGGCAAGCTGGCAAGCAACGGGCGCGCGGGTTCTCCCGAAGACTCGCTAGGGAAGTCGCTCGTGGTCGAGCAACGCTAATGTTCCATTCAACTGATCCAAGGCAAGGGAACGGTGCCCACGACCGAACTAAGTGCGGATGGCACTTAGGCAGACCCGGTATACTTCCGTCGTGGAACGATGGAGTCTCGGTCAAGGTGCTGACCGAGTGACTGTGCTGGCAAGCAGTCAAGCTTATCCAACTGCAGCCCCTAGAAGTGTGGGAGTGGGTGGTTATGGAGCTGAGGTGTCTCCTGGAAACCAGGGACGGTGGTTGCCCCCTGCAAGGATAAATAGCCCCCGGGTCCCAAGGTCGAAGCAGCAAAAGGGGAGAGTAACTGGAGAGAGTCGAGAGGAAACACTCTATCACCAAAAGTCGAGCAAAGGAAGCCCCGGCAATAGTGTGACCAGTTCCCTGAAGCCAAGTGTGAACTCCTGGAGCGAAGTTCACCCGTCCAAGTGAGGAGTGCAAGTGCCGGAGTACGAGGCATAGACTTGGACGTGACTGTGCAAGGTCATGTAAGGGTTTTGTGTGTTCTTGTAATTCGTGTTTGTGAATACAAGTGAGATTTCCCTTACCTTGCATTGTTCGATCTTGATCCTTGATTGCTAAACCTCGCCAAGCTATTTCGCTGTGTGTGCTTCGGGTTGGCTGAGAGTGCACGGGACACTGCTCAGCACCATCGCAGGAACGGAAAAATTTGGGTGAGTTCCGACCCCTGTGACAGCTGGTATCAGAGCCGCGTTCAAGCGGTGTGCGAGGATTGGAATAGCAAGCAAGCGGTGATTTGTGGATGTCCCGGATGGATGCACTAAGAGATCGAATCACGGCTCTGGAAAAATCCCTCAGCAACATGTCTGGAGCCAACGGAACTGTGGCTGATGTTCTGGCAGCGCTAGTTCCAGATGTTGTTCAGTTGAAGGAGGAGGTGAGCGTCCTCCGACGTGCGCTGGCTGCTGGAGTAGCCGAAGCAGAGGGAACTCGGGCAAAGGTAAAGATACCTGAACCCAAAGCCTTTACAGGTGCTAGGAGTTCCAAGGAACTCGAAAATTTCTTGTGGGACATCAAGCATTACTTCGAGGCAGGAAAAGTTCCAGAAGGGGAACAAGTCTCGATGGCAGTCATGTATTTGGCGGGCGATGCAAAACTCTGGTGGCAAACCCGTGAGCAGGACGCTACGACCGGCGGGCGGCCACACATCAGAGATTGGCCAATGCTGAAGAAGGAACTCAAGGAGCAGTTCCTTCCCACGAATACCTCGTGGGCTGCTCGGGATGCATTGTGCAACCTCAGGTAGACGGGTACGGTACGTGACTATGTTAAGAAATTTAGTTCCTTATTGCTTGACGTCACAGAGATGTCCGAGTTGGACAAGTTGTTCAACTTCATGCGGAGTCTTCAATCGTGGGCTCAACTTGAGCTGCGAAGGCAAGGAGTCCAAGACCTCCAGACCGCTATGGCGAAGGCGGATGCGTTGATCGACATTCGCGTATCAAAGAGCGACCTGAAGGGGAAACAGGCCGAGAAGTTGAAGGACAAGGCGGCCAAGCCTAGCAAGGGTGCTAGCAAGGCCGACAAAGGGAAGATGTCTAAAGGAGACAAGGGAAAGGGAAAGGCAACGGAAGGTTCATCCCTTAAGGACCCCAAGACCCACCCGGGGTGCTTCATCTGCAACGGCCCCCATCGTGCTCGAGATTGCCCGAAGAGGGAGAAGCTGTCGGCCTTGGTGAATAGGACCGACTCCGACTCCGATGACGAGCAAACGAGAGTGGCACCTCTCCAAATTCTTGGTGCCATCCAATCGGGAAGGAAGGCACAGGAGCAGGGACTGATGTATATACCGATGACCCTGAACACCAAGGAAGTGGCGGCAATGGTGGATACTGGCGCAACGCACAACTTCGTGTCGGATCGTGTTGTGCAAGCCTATGGATTGCGGATCCAAAAGCAAGCCAGCCGCATCAAAGCTGTCAACTCCCAAAGTAGGCCGGTACTTGGGATGGCCAAAGGCGTGCCGGTCCAGATTGGTGATTGGTCAGGGGCCATTGACGTCATGATCATCCCCATGGACGATTTTGACGTAATACTCGGTAACAACTTTCTCATGAAAGCTTGTGTTTCAGTCATGCCACATGTGTCTAGTTTGTTCATCTCAGACCCGAAGAAGCCTTGCTTTGTTCTTGGATTCAAGGGCCTTAACCATGCGGAGGACATTAGGACCGAAAGGGTCTCGGCTATGCAAATAGCCAAAGGCTGGAAGAGGGGCCAGCCAACTTACCTTGCAGCGATCCATGAGTCAGAGCCCGGACTGGGCACGAACGCGGACGTTCCTGACGTGGTGCAAGGAATTCTAGGCGACTTTTGTGACGTTATGCCCGAGGAGCTGCCCAAGGGCTTACCGCCAAGGCGGGCGGTAGATCACAAGATCGAGTTGATTCCGGGGACAAGGCCACCAGCTAAAGCTCCTTACCAGATGTTGCCTAAAGAACTGGAGGAGTTACAGAAACAACTCCAGGACTTGCTGGAATCGGGGAAAGTTCAACCTTCCAAGGTGCCCTTTGGAGTGCCAGTGTTGTTCCAGGAGAAGCAGGACAGCACGTTGCGGTTGTGCGTGGACTACCGCGGGTTGAACAAGATCACTGTGAAGAACAAGTACCCCGTGCCATTGATTGCAGACTTGTTCGATCGACTCAGTGGAGCCGAATTCTTCACCAAGTTGGACCTGAGATCGGGATATTGGCAAGTTCGCATAGCGGAGGGCGACACGCCAAAGACGACAATGGTGACTTGGTATGGGTCATATGAGTTTAAGGTTATGCCGTTTGGCTTAACCAATGCACCTGCCACATTTTGCAATCTCATGAATGATGTGTTTCATGATGTTATAGACAAGTTTGTGGTTGTGTATCTCGATGACATTGTCATCTATAGCCGGTCTCTAGAGGACCATCTTGGGCATTTACGTTTTGTGTTCCAGCGGCTAAGGGAACACCGGTTATACGTAAAGAAGGAGAAGTGTGAGTTCTGCACCAAGGAAATCAACTTCCTTGGACATGTGATTGGCGGGGGCACGGTGAAGATGGATCCCCGAAAGGTGCAAGCCATTAGGGAGTGGATGGCTCCCACCAAGGTGGGCGAACTGTGGAGTTTCCTCGGGTTGGCAAACTACTACCGCAAGTTCATCAAGGGATACTCGAAGCTGGTATCCCCGCTCACCGATCTACTGCAGAAGGGCAAATCGTGGACTTGGGATGCGGCGTGTGCGGACGCCTTCGAGAAGATCAAGTCCCGGATTGTGGCCGAACCTGTGCTGAAGCTTCCGAACTTCGATAGGCTGTTCGAAGTCCATACGGATGCCTCGGATCATGCTGCAGGCGGAGTGTTGGTGCAAGATGGGCACCTGGTAGCGTTCGAGAGTTGGAAGTTGAAGCTGGCTGAACAACGCTACTCCACGCACGAGAAGGAAATGTTGGCGGTTGTGCATTGCCTACGGGCATGGCGGGTATACTTACTTGGCACTTCTTTTGTGATCAAAACGGATAATGTTGCAAACACTTTCTTTAAGAAGCAGAAGAAGTTGTCCCCAAGGCAGGCCCGGTGGCAAGAGTTCCTGGCTGAGTATGACTTCGAGTGGGAGCATAGGCCGGGGCGCCACAACCAAGTTGCCGACGCTTTGAGCAGGAAGGCAGTAGAGACAATCGCTGCGCTAACCCAATTGGAGTCCACCTTCGTAGGCAAACTGAAGGATCAGGCGAAGGAGGATCGGGTATACCAAAAGTTGGTTGTGCAAGTTCAAGATGGTACCGTGTGGAGGTACTGGCTTGAGGATGGCTTGCTATACGCGAAGGGTGGTCGCGTATTCGTCCCCGGCGGAGGGCTGAGGACGCAGCTGCTGCGCGAACATCATGACGCGCAATGGGCTGGGCATCCCGGACGGGAAAGGATGCTGGCGTTGTTGGCACGCTCCTACTTCTGGCCAAAGATGGAGAATGACGTTGAGCTATACGTCAAGACTTGCCTTGTTTGTCAACAAGACAGGGCGGAACGGCGCATTGAGGCGGGCTTGTTGCTGCCTTTGCCTATTCCAAAGAAACCTTGGGTATCGGTTTCTATGGACTTCATCAGTGGCTTCCCTGAGGTTAAGGGTTTTGATGGAGTTATGGTTGTGGTAGATAGGTTCTTGAAGTATGGGATCTTCAGGCCTACCCCAAAGAATTGCTCTGCTGGTGAGTGACCAAGTACACAGCCTGAGGTCGACGGAGGGTTGTCTCCATGGTTGACCAAGCCTGTGGTAGAGCAAGGCACAGCCCGTGGTCGACCGAGGGTTGTCTCTATGGTCGACCAAGCCAATGCCCATGGTAGAGCAAGGCACAGCTCATGGTCCACCGAGGGTGTCACTGTGGTCAACCAAGCCATAGCTCTTGGTATAGCATGGCACAGCCTGTGGTCGAGCAAGGCATCGCCAGTGTTTGGGCAAGGCATAGCCCATGGTCAAACATGCCATTGCCCTTGGAAGAGCATGGCACAGCCTGTGGTCAAGCTAGGCATCACCCTTGGTAGAGAAAGGCACAACCCGTGGTTGTGCAGGGCATCATCTGAGGTACTACCAAGCACTACACATAAGAGACCGAGCGTACAGCCCATGGTTGACCAAGGTACAGTGAGGCATAGCCAGGGGTTGACCAAGCCATCACCCATGGTAGAGTGACACACAGCCTGGGGTTGAACATGCCTTTGCCCTTGGTGGAGCCTGGCATAGCCCATGGTCGGGCAAGGCAATGCCTGTGGTAGAACAAGGCACTACCTGTGGTCGAGCAAGCCATCACCTGAGGTTGAGCCAGGCACTGCCCATGAACTACCAAGCGCATAGCCCATGGTCAACTGAGGGCTGTCTCCGTGGTCAGCCAAGCCATTGTCCATGGTAGTGCAAGGCATTGCCCATGGTCAATCAAGCCATTGCCTTGGTAGAGGAAGGCACAGCCCATGCTCATCTGAGGGTTGTCTCTGTGGTAAACCAAGCGATCGCTTGTGGCAGACTTAGGCATTGCATGTGGTCAACTGAGGGCTGTCTCTGTGGCTGACCAAGACACCACTCTTGGTATAGCATGGCACAGCCCGTGGTTGAGTAAGGCATCACCCGTCATTGGGCAAGCCATAGCCCATGGTGAAACATGCCATTGCCCTTGGGAGAGTGATGAACAGCCCGTGGTTGAGCAAGGCATCACCCAATGCACTGCCAGGCACTGCACGTGAGAGACTGAGAGTATATCCCGTGGTTGATGAAGGTACAGCAAGGCAAAGCTGGTGGTCGACCAAGCCATGGCCCGGGGTAAAGCAAGGCACTGGACCATGGTGAAGCAAGGCATCACTCATGCTAGAGCAAGGCACAGCATGTGGTCGAGTGAGGCATTGCCCATGGTAGAGTGAGGCATAGCCCATGGTTGAACATGCCATTGCCCTTGGAAGACCAAGGCACAGCCTGTGGTTGAGCAAGGCATTGCCTGAGGCACTGCCAGGCACCGTGTGTGAGAGACTGAGCGTACATCCCATGGTCAGCCAAGGTACAGCAAGGCATAGCCGGTGGTTGACCAAGCCATCGCCCAGGGTAAAGCAAGGCACTGGCCATGGTGAAGCAAGGCATCGCTCGTGCAAGAGCAAGGCACAGCATGTGATTGAGTGAGGCATCGCCCGTGGTAGAGTGAGGCATAGCCCGTGGTCGAACATGTCATTGCCCTTGGTAGATCACGGCATAGGCTGTGGTTGATCAAGGCATCACCTGTGGTAGACCAAGACACAGCTCATGGTCAAGCAAGCATAAGACGTGGTTGAGCAAGGCATCGCCTGATGGAGAGCCAAGCACTGCCTGTGGGCATCCAAGCACTCAGCCCATGATCAACCAAGGGCTGTCTTTGTGGTCGACCAAGCCATCACCTGTGTTAGAGCAAGGCACAGCCCATGGTCGAGCAAGCCATCACTGGTGGTTGGGCAAGGCACAGCCCATGGTCGAGCAAGGCATCGCTCGAGGTAGAACCAGGCACTGCCTGTGAGTGACAGAGCACAGAACCAGTGCTTGACCAAGCCATTGCCCGAGGTAGGGCAAGGCACAGCCCGTGGTGGAGTAATGCATTGCCCAAGATAGAGCAAGGCACAGCCTGTGGTCGACCAAGGCATTGCCTGTGGTGCACCAAGGCACTGCCCGTGGTCGACCTAGAGCATCGCTGTCGTTGATCAAGGAGTCACCCCAAGATCGACCAAGGGCTGTTGCCATGGTCAAGCAAGGCATTGCTTGTGGTAGAGGAAGGCACTACCCATGAGCGACCAAGTGTAGAGCCCATGGTCAATAAAAGCATCACAGGTGATCTACCAAAGGCTATCGCCATGGTGGAGCAAGGAATCACTCGTGGTGGAGCAATGCACTGCCGTTGTGTGACCGAGCTCACAGCCCATGGTCAATGGAGGGTTGTCTCCATGGTCGACCAAGCCATCGCCCAAGGTGGAGCAAGGCATCTCCCATGGTAGAGTGAAGCATAGGCCATGGTAGACCAAGGCATTGCCCATGGTAGAGCAAGGCACTACTTGTGGTCAACGAAGCACCATGGCCATGGTCAATCAAGGTGTCACCCCATTATTGACTGAGGGTTGTCACTGTGGTTGAGTGAGGCATCACCCATGGTAGAGAAAGGCACTGCCCATGAGCGAGCAAGTGCACAGCTCATGGTCAACCAAGGCCTGTCTATATGGTCAACCAAGCTGTTAAGCGTGGTAGAGTATGGCTCAGCCCGTGGTTGAGGAAGCTATCACCCATGGTAGAGCAAGGCACAGACCATGGTTGACCAAGCCATGGCCCATGGTAGAGCAAGGCATAGCCAGTGTGGTACAGCAAGGCACTGCCCGAGGTAGAGCAAGGCATTGCCAGAGGTAGAGCAAGGCACAGTCCTAAATAACCAAGTACACAGCCCATGGTCAACCGATGGCTGTCTCCATGGTCGACCAAGCCATTGCCCTTGGTAGAGCAAGGCACACCCATGGTCAGGCAAGGCAACACCTGTGGTAGAGAAATGCATAGGCCATGGTCGAGCAAGCCATTGCCCATGGCAGAGAAAGGCATATTCTGTGGTCGGCCAAGTGATTGCCTATGGTAGACCAAGGTGCAGCCCATGGTTGAGCCTGTCATCACCCATGGTGGAGCAAGGCACAGCCCGCTGTCGAGCAATGCATCACATGTGGTAGGGCAAGGCACTACCCGTAAGGTACCGATGCACATCCAATGGTCGATGGAGGGCTATCTCCATGGTCAACCAAGCCATCACTTGTGGTAGAGCGAGGTGCACCTGTGATTGAACATGCCATTGCCCTTGGTAGTGCAAGGCACAACCCGTGGTCAAGCAAGGCGTTGCCCAGGGTAGAGCAAGGCACAGCCCTTGGTAGTGCAAGGTACAGCAGGAGGCAGAGCCAGGCACCGCTTGTGAGCAACTGAGCGCACTGCTCGTGGTCGACTGGGGGTTGTCTCTGATGTCGACCAAGCCATTGCAGGTGGTAGAGCAAGGCACAGTCCATGGTCGGGCAAGGCATCGCCTGTGGCAAAGCCAGGCAAAGCCCATGGTTGACCAAGGCATTGCTCGTGGTAGAGTGAGGCACAGCCCGAGGTTGAGCAAGGCATCACCCATGGGGGAGCAAGGCAAAGCCTGTGGTCGAGCAAGGCATTGCCTGTGGTAGAGCCAGGCACTGCCCTAAATACCCAAGTGCACAGCCCATGGTAGAGCAGGGCATAGCCCATGGTCGAGCAAAGCAACGCCCTTGGTAGAGCAATGCTCGGGCTGTGGTGGAGCAAGCCATTGCTTGTGGTAGAGCAAGGCACAGCCCATTGTTGAGCAAGGCATCACACATGGTAGGGCAAGGCACTACCCGTGAGCAACCAAGTGCACAGCCCGTGATCGACTGAGGGCTCTCTCCGTGGTTGACCAAGCCATTGCTTGTGGTAGAGCGAGGCACACCAGTGGTCAAACATGCCATTGCCCTTCGTAGTGCAAGGCACAGCCCGTGGCCGAAGAAGGCATTGCCTGGGGTAGAGCAAGGCACGGCCCTTGGTAGTCCAAGGTACAGCCTGAGGCAGAGTCAGGCACTGCTCGTGAGCAACCGAGCACACTGTCCGTGGTCGACCAGATCCTTGTGTCATTCACTCATTTAGTTAATCAAAGTTAGGTTTTCCTGTAGTGTCATGCTGTCAAGTTTTGAGCTCTACAATTGTTTCAAGAAAAGAGAAGAAAACGGGAATAAGTGTGCTGCGGATTTGAGGACAAATCCCTTTCAAGAGGAGGGGAATGATGTGAATCTGGCTACGGCATCAAAACATCAACTTCATCACTTGGTGTCTCCAACAATAATACATCAAGCATCAAGATTCAAGCTTGTGATTGCCGCATATAGATGCAAGAATGTTGCAAAATATGAAGATTTTGGAAGATAATGTGCTGAAATATTATTGTGATTGAGCACATATCACTTTCCTATTTTGTTTATATAGCATATATCTTAGGATTTCTAGTTTCTAAACTTGCATGTTTCCCAACCTATGAAAACACTTTAGGAAACACAATGAGTTGCAAATATTGAAAATTGGCCTATTTAAAGGCTTGTAATAGAGCTTGGACAAGACACACACAGAAAGTTTTCATATGAATAAGATGTGCGGTTTTACTCTATCTTCGGTTCTTGATGAACCTTTGAATTTATTGGAGTCTTCCATGGCATTCGCCCCTGACTTCGGTTCTTGATGAACCTTTGAATTTATTGGTGGGTTGGCAGGTGGTGTGCGTGCAGCTGCTCCCGCAGGGCCCGCTCAAGGGCGGGCGACATGGACTCCCTAAGCCTTCCTAGGACATGCTCCATGGCAAGCTGGTCAGCCTAGGATGCGTGCATCCTCCCGCAACACGTTTCCTAGGGCAGGCAATTGCTCTAGGAATGCCATAAGCTCCCACAACTGCGTTAGGGAAGGTCACTCATGGTCAAGCAGCACCTCGGGTTCCAGCAACTGATCCAAGGCACGGGCATGGGCCTAGGGCCGAGCTGAGTGTCGGTGGCAGTCAGCCGGACCAGACCGGCTTCAGTCATGGGGGCATGGGCTCCCGGTCAAAGGACTGACCAGAGGACTGAGCCTGCAAGCAGCTCAACTACTCCAGTCCATCCAACTGCTCCAGTCAATCCCACTGCTGCAGGCACCAACTCCTGCTCGGCAGTTAGGGGAAGCAGGGCAGCCAGGGACTGTGCTACGTGCCCCTGCAAGGATAAATGGGACGGCTGATCAGCAGATGGAGGGACACACACAAGCACACAGACACAACCAGATTGGCAAAGGAGAGGATTGACTGGAAGAGTGAAGGGAAGACTCCTCGACAGAGAGCTGATCCAGGAAGGCGAGCAGTGCTGTCTCCAGTTCTCTCCAAGCCGTGCGTGAACTCCCGGGGCGAGTTCATCTGTCCATGTTAGGAGTGCAAGTGCTGGACGCACAGAGGCACATACTTGGTGTGTCCGTGTAAGGTTGTGTAAGGGTTTTGCACATTCTTGTAATCCAGTTTGTGAATACAAGTGAGATTTCCCTTACTGTGTGCTGTTCGATTCTGTCCCTTTGTTGCTAAACCTCACCGAGCTGCATTGCTACGTGTGTTTGGGTTGGCTGAGAGTGTGCAGGACATTGCTCAGCACCATCGCAGGAACAGAAAATTTTGGATGAAGTCCGACCCCTGTGACACCTTCCATAGTTGACTGTGGCATCTTCACCATACCAAGGTTCTTACCTCTTTATGGGTAATCAGTCGTGGTTCCACCGAGTCTACCATCAAACACAATCTTTGGTGACCTTATTTGATTTGGGTCTCATCACAGGTTGGTAAGGTTCTTGTCACTCTTGGCATTGGGTCTTATCACGGGTTGGCGAGGAACACATCAGACCATGTGATGTGCCTCGCTCTACCACAGACAATACCTTGCTTGACCACGGACTGAGCCATGCTCTACCTTGGGCGACCATAGAGACAAGCCTCGGTTGACCACAGGCTGTGCACTCAGTTGCTCATGGGCAGTGCCTTCCTCTACCACGAGTGATGCCTCGCTCGACCACAGTGACAGCCCTTGGTCGACCATGGGCAATGCCTTGCTCTACCATGGGCAATGGCTTGGCCGACCACGGAGGCAGCCCTCCATCGGCCTTGGGCTGTGCGCATGGTTTCACACAGGCAATGTCTTGCTCTACCCCGGGCTGTGCCTTGCTTGACCACGGGCTGTGCCTTGCTCTACCAAGGGCGATGGCTTGGTCAACCATGGAGACAGCCCTTGGTTGATCATGGGTTGTGCCTTGCACTTCCACATGTGATGGATCGGTCGAGCACAGGTTGTATGCTTAATCTCTCATGGGCAGTGCCTGGCTCTACCTTGGGCAATGCCTTGATCGAATACGGGCTGTGCCTTGCTCTACCAAGGGCAATGGGATGTTCGACCATGAGCTTTACCTCCCTCTACCATGGGCAATGCCTTGCTCGACCATAGGCTGTGTCTTGCCCAACCATGGGTGATGGCTTAGTTGACCACAGAGACAGCCCTTGGTCAACAACGGGTTGTGTGCTCGATTGCTCATAGGCAATGCATTGCTATACCACGGGCAATGCCTTGCTCCACCTCAGGCTGTGCCTTGCACAACCATGGGCGATGCCTAGCTTGACCACGGGCTGTGCATCCCTCTACCACAGGTGATGCCATCTCGACCATGGGCTGTGCCTAGCTCTACAAAGGGCAAAGGGATATTCAACCATGGGCTCTGCCTCACACTACCACGGGCGATGCCTTGCTCAACCATGGGCTATGCCTTGCCCAACTATGGGCGATGGCTTGGTCAACCATGGAGAAGGCCCTCGGTTGACCATGGAGAAAGCCATCGGTCGACCTTGGACCATGTGCTCGGTTGCTCACAGGCAGTGGCATGCCCTACCATGGGCAACGCCTTGCTCCACCATGGGCTATGCCTCGTTCTACCATGGGCGGTGCCTTCACAACCACTGGCTTTGCCTCAATCTAGCACGGGTGATGGCTTGTCAACCATGGAGACTACCCTTGATTGACCACAGGCTGTGTGCTCAATCGCTCACGGGCAGTGCCTTGCTCTACCACGGGCAATGACTTGCTCCACCACGAGCTGTGCCTTGCTCTATGATGGGTGATGCCTTGCTCGACCACGGGTGATGCATTCTCAACCATAGGCTGCACCTGGCTCTACCATGGGTGATGCCTTCTCAACCACAGGCTGTGCCTTGCTCTACCATGGGTGATGGGTTGATCGACCATGGAGAAAGCCCTTGGTTGACCATGGGTTGTGTGCTTGGGCGCTCACAGGCAGTCCCTTGCTCTACCACAGGCAGTGCCTTGCTATACCTTGGGCTGTGCCTCACTCTACCACTGGCAATGCCTTCTCAACCATAGGCTGTGCCTTGCTCTACCATGGAGAGAGCCCACAGTTGAGCATGGGCTGTGTGCTCGGCCGCTCACGAGCAGTGCCTCGCTCTGCCATGGGCATTGCCATGCTGGACCACTGGCTGTCCTTTGCTCTAGCAAGAGCAATCACTTAGCTGACCAAGGAAGAAGCCCTTATTTGACCACGGGTGCGCTTGGTTGCTCTTGGGCAGTATCTTGCTCTACCACGGTTGCTGCCTTGCTTGACCATGGCAATAACCTTTGGTTGACCATGGGGTGACACCTTGATCAACCATCGCAACAGCTCTTGGTCGACCACAGGCAGTGCCTTGCTCTACCACAGGTGATGCCTTGTTCGACCATGGGCTGTGCCATGCTCCACCACGAGCGATGCCTTGCTCCACCATGGGAAATGGCATGGTCGACCATGCACAATGGCTTGGTCAACCAAAGGCTGTGCCTCGCTCTACCATGAGCGTTCGCTTGCTTGACCACTGCCTGTGCCTTGCTCTACCATGGGCCGTGCCTCGCTCTACCCCCGGAGATGTCTTGTCAACCATCAGCTATGCCTCAGTCTACCACAGGCGATGGCTTGGTCAACCACAGAGACAGCCCTCGGTTGACCACGGGTTGTGTGCTCGATTGCTCACAGGTTATGCCTTCCTCTACCAAGGGCAATGCCTTGCTCAACCACGGGCTGTGCCTGGCTCCACTATGGGAGATGCCTTGCCCAACCACGGGAGATGCCTTGCCCGACCACGGGCTGTGCCTTGCTCTACAAGGGCAATGGCTTGTTCGACCACAGGATGCACCTTGCTCTACCACAAGCATTGCCTTGGTCGACCACGAAGACAGCCCTCGGTCAGCCACGAGTTGTGTGCTCAATTACTCACAGGCGATGCCTTGCTCTACCACGGTCGTTGCCTTGCTCGACCACGGCGACAGCTCTTGGTCGACCATAGGCAGTGCCTTGCTCTACAGCGGGCAATGCCTTGGTTGACCACGGGCTTTGCCTTGCTCTATCATGGGCAATGGCATGGTCGGCCACAGGCTGTGCCCTGCTCTACTATGGGCAATGCCGTTGTGGACCATGGGCTGTGCCTTGCTCTACCACAGGCGATGGCTTGGTCGACCATGAAGAGAGCCCACAGTCGCCCATGGTCTGTGCACTCAGCCACTCACAGGCAGTGCCTTGCTCGGCCACGGGCGATGCCTTGCTCGAACACTGGCTGTCCCTTGCTCTACCAAGAGCAATCACTTGGCCGACCAAGGTGGCAGCCCTTATTTGACCACAGGCTGTGTGCTCGGTTGCTCATGGGCAGTATCTTGATCTACCACAGGCAATGCCTGGCTTGACCATGGCAACAACCCTTGGTCGATCTGGGGTGGCGCCTTCATCGACCATTGTGAAGCTCTTGGTCGACCACGGGCAGTGCCTTGCTCTACCATGGGTGATGCCTTGTTTGACCACGGGCTGTGCCATGATCTATCACAAGCGATGCCTTGTTCCACCATGGGAAATGGCATGGTCGACCACGGGCAATGCCTTGATGGACCAAAGGCTGTGCCTCGCTATACCACGAGCGATTGCTTGCTCGACCATGGCCTGTGCCTTGCTCTACCATGGGCGATGCCTTAGTTGACCATGGAGACTGCCCTCAGTTGGCCATGGGGTGTGCGCTGGGTCGCTCACAAGCAGTTCCTTGCCCTACCACGGTTGTCACCTTGCTCAATCACAATGACAGCCCATGGTTGATCATGGGGAGACGCCTTGATCAACCACAGCGACAGCTCTTTGTCAACCACAAGTAGTGCCTTGCTCTACCATGGGCGATGCCTTGCTCTTTTACAGGTGATGCCTTGCTCCATCACTGGCTGTACCTTGCTCTACAATGGGCCAGGTGTTGGTCGACCATGGGCTGTGCACTCGGCAGCTCATGGGTAGTGCCATGCTCTACCTTGGGCAATCCTTGCTTGTCCAGGGGTTGCGCCTTGCCCAACCACAGGCGTTGCCTTGCTCAAGCATAGGCTGTGCCATGCTCTACCAAAGGCAATGCCTTGGTCGACCATGGAGACAGCCCTCAGTTGACCATGGGCAATGCCTTCCTCTGCCACGGGCAATGGCATGGCCAACCATAGAGAGAGCCCTAGGCCAACCACGGGCTGTGCACTCACTCACTCATGAGCAGTCCTGTGCCCTACCACATGCGATGCCATGCTTGACCATGGGTTGTGCCTTACTCTACCATGGTCAATCACTTGGCCCACCCCAGGCTGTGCCTTGCTCTTCCACAGGTGTTACCTTGGTCGACCAAGGGTTTTGCCTTCCTCTGCCATAGGCGATGGTGTGGTCGACCATGAAGAGAGCCATAGGTTGGGCACGGACTGTGCACTCAGTTACTCACGGACAGTGGCTTGCCCTACCACATGCGATGCCTTGTGTTAGACCCTTGAGCTCTAATCCCAAAGAATGCATACCACAAGCCATACCTTGGGGTAGTGGTGGCACATAGCAAGCACGCGATAATGCGCGGGCTAACACTTGCAAGGTGTTGGGATAAATTGCAAGTCCATGAGTGGGCAAGTATGGAAATGGTCATGCAAGCATGCGCGGAGGCACCAGTAAAGGGGATCTATCAAGGCTCAGCAATGTGGCTGAGGGATCAAACTGTGGCCATGGAGTGTCACTGTTCACAAGTAGGCAAATGCGCATATGGGTGGTGTTGATGTCCATGAGCAAGGCACAATGCAACACTCAAGGATGCTCGATGAACAAGATGTGATCGAGCACAGGCACTCAAGCAGTGCGTACTACCCAATAGGCATTTCAGACGCTAAGGGAATGCTCAACACTTAGCGGCTGGTGAGTTGACTACTTGCTTAGATCGGATAAGTCCTTGACCATGCTCGAGCACCGTTGGATGCAGCAATCTCGATCAGACGACTATGGTCGTGGGAGGTGATCATGGACGTGGGTCCCAGAGGAGAGTGGATCGGATCGATGATGCTGAGTCAGCACCAAGTCAAATGTACCTGGTCAAGCTGACAATCGGGGAAAGATTATCCCAGGATATGGCAAATCAATATGTTATGGAAACAATCTTGAAGATTGTAGATCAACGGCTGAGATTGAACAAATTGAGATTTGATTGAGAGAATCAAGGGATTCAAATATATCAATTGCCATATTTAGTCTACTAGGCTCCTCTATGTAAGGGGGCTTAGTCTCATTCTTAGAGACAACCCAAAATTCTCAGAGGAGAGACACAGAGAGATAGAGACTCCAAGAGAGTGGAAGTCAAGTCAGAGCAAGCAATCTGGTGTTCTTGAGAGGAGGCACAAGACGGGTAGGGAGTGCAAGCAATGAGAGACTGTGGGGCATATACTCATGTGACTGAGTGTAAGTGTTCTAATCTAGGTTGGGTTTTCATGTACTTGTGATATATGTGAATACAAGTTACGTTTTTCCCCCTTGTGTTCTTGTGTTCCTCTATGTTGCTTTTGCGGTTTTGTGATCGAATGACCTCAACGGTACGTGCGGTGTGTGGCTGGTCGGCAAGTGGAGTGTCGGTGCCAGCGAGACGTGGAAAAATTTGTGCCCCACATTGGTCCCATGGCAGTGGTATCAGAGCTAGGGTGTCCATGATAGTGGTATCAGAGCTAGGGTTCCTGTGACAGTGGCATCTGAGCTGCGTTTGTGTTCAGAAGACCCTTTGTCAAAGACCACGTGTACCATACGATGAGCAACCGTGTGGACCAGAGCGATGGACGTGTTGTGGGAGTGATTGGCGGTGCGAGAATGCCGCATTGTAGAGCTCAATGAACGAGCAGACCCGGCCACTACGTTGGAACCATGCATTGCTGCTCTGGAGGATAATGTCAGTGAAGGCAACAATCTTGGTGGAACGGTAATGGATCTGCTGAAAGAGATCAGGCTTGATGTAGCGACGCTGAAAGATGATGTGGTCTTGATCAAGCAGCAACTTGTGTCCCAGGCGGGGCCAACGACTGAGCCTCATGGGAAGATGAAGGTCCCAAAGCCAAAGACGTTTGAAGGGACTAGAAGTTCCAAGGATCTAGAGAACTTCATATGGGAAATGGAGAACTACTTCACTGCCGTGAAGGTCCCAGATACTGAGAAGGTGATGATCACCACCATGTATCTCCCCAAGGATGTGAAGCTATGGTGGTGGACATGGGTCCAAGATGATATCATTGCTGGCAGACACCGGATTGAGACCTGGGAGGCACTGAAGAAGGAGCTGAATGAGCAGTTCCTGCCAAGCAACACAGCATGGCTTGCTCGGGATGCATTGGCCAAGCTGAGGCACAGTGGACTAGTGCAAGACTATGTGAAGGAGTTTAGCGCACTAATGCTGGATGTGATGGATATGTCAGAGACGGACAAGCTGTACATGTTCCTGAAGGGATTGCAACCTTGGGCTCAACTGGAGCTAAGGAGGCAAGGGGTGAAAGACCTTCCTTCTGCCTTAGCTACAGCGGATGCACTGCTGGACTTACACATTGCTCATGCCAAGGAGGGGAGCAAGAAGGCCCAGCATAAGGACAAGGACAAGAAGTCCAAGTCCTACATGAAAGGGAAGTCAGAGAAGGGCAAGGAGAAGCAGCTGACTCGACTAGACAAAGGGAAGGCAAAAGTGATCAAGGGCACCAATGGGAAGAAGGACCCTCGTACACACCTAGGCTGCTTCATCTGCAACAGACCCCACAAGGCAAAGGAGTGCCCAAAGAGGGAGGGGAAAGTTACTGCCCTGCGGTCGGATGACTCCAACAATGACCCCGTGCAGCGTGTTGCCCCACTGCAGGCCCTTGGCACTATGCGAAGTGAGCGCCCAAAGGTACGCCATAGTTTGCTATTCATGGATGTGACCTTGAATGGTAGGCAAATATCAGCCTTGGAGGATACTGGCACCACCAACACATTCGTATCTGATTGAATGGTACGACACTTGGAGTTGCGAGTGGAGCACTCTCACAACTGATTGAAGGTGGTGAACTCCAAGAGCAAACCGATGGGTGGGTTGGCAAGAGATGTGCCCATCAAGATAGATGCATGGGGGGGTGGGGGGGGTACAACCAATTTGATGGTGGTTCCTTTGGATGATCAATCACCATCATGCCTTGTGTTAGACCCTTGAGCTCTAACCCTAGAGAATGCATACCACAAGCCATACCTTGGGGCAGTGGTAGCACATAGCAAGCATGCGACAATGCTCGGCTAACACTTGCAAGGTGTTGGGATAAATTGCAAGTCCATGATTGGGCAATTATGGAGATGGTCACGCAAGTGTGCGCGAAGGCACCAATAAAGGGTATGATCTATCAAGGCTCAGCAATGTGGTTGAGGGATCAAACTTTGGCCATGGAATGTCACTGTTCACAAGTAGGCAAACATGCATATGGGTGGTGATGATGTCCATGAGCAAGGCACAATGCAACGCTCAAGGATGCTCAATGAACAATATGTGATCAAGCACAGGCACTCAAGGAGTGCGCACTACCTGATAGGCATGGCAGATGCTAAGGGAATGCTCAACACTTAGTGGCTGGTGAGTTGACTACTTGCGGAGATCGGATAAGTCCTTGACCGTGCTCAAGCACTGTTGGATGCAGCAATCCCGATCAGATGGTTGTGATCGTGGGAGGCGATCATGGACATGGGCCCTAGAGGAGAGTGGATCGGATCGACGATGTTGAGTCAGCGCCAAGTCATCCGTACCTGGTCAAGTAGACAATCGGGGAAAGATTCTCCTGTGATATGGCAAATCAATTTGTTATGGAAACAATCTTGGAGATTGCAAATCAATGGCCGAGATTGAATAGATTGAGATCTGATTGAGAGAATCAAGGGATTCAAATATATCGGTTGCCATATTTAGTCTGCCAGGCTCCTCTAGAATTCTCAGAGACAACCTAGAATTCTCAAAGGAGAGACATAGAGAGCTAGAGACCCCAAGAGAGTGGAAGTCAAGTTAGAGCAAGCAGTTCAGTGTTTTTGAGAGGAGGCACGAGACGGGTAGGGAGTGCAAGTAGTGAGAGACTGTGAGGCATATACTCGTATGACTGCGTGTAAGTGTTCTGATATGGGTTGGGTTTTCGTTGACTTGTGATACATGTGAATACAAGTTACATTTTTCCCGATTGTGTTCCTCTGTGTTGCTTTTGCTGTTTTGTGATCGAACGACCTTGACAATACGTGTGGTGTGTGGCTGGTCGGCAAGTGGAGTGTCGGCGCCAACGGGACATGGAAAAATTTGTGCCCCGCATTGGTCCCATGACACCTTGCTTGACTACGGGCTGTGCCTTACTAGGCACTACCCATGAGCAACCGAGCGCACAGGTCATGGTTGACCAAGGGCTGTCTCCATGGTTGACCAAGCTGTTGCCCTGGGTAGAGCATGGTAGAGCAAGGCACAACCCATGGTCAAGCAAGCCAATGCCCGTGGTAGAGCAATGCACAGGTCGTGGTCGAGCAAGCCATCACCTGTGGTAGAGCAAGGCACAATATGTTGCTGGCCAAGCGATTGACCATGGTAAACCAAGTCACAGCCCGTGGTTGAGCATGTCATCACACCTGGTAGTGCTTGGCACTACCCATGAGCAACTGAGTGCACAGCCCATGGTCCATCGAGGGCTATCTCTGTGGTCAATTAAGCCATCGCCCATGGTAGAGCAAGGCACAGCCCGTTGTCAAGCAAGGCATTGCCTGAGGAAGTGCCAGGCACTGCCAGTGAGCAACCGACCACACAGCCTGGGGTCGATCATGCCATTGCCCATGGTAGAGCCAGGCACAGCCCATAGTCAAGCAAGGCATTGCCAGAGGAAGTGCCAGGCAATGCCTGTGAGCGACCAAGCGCATAGCCCGTGGTTGACTGAGGGCTGTCTCCATGGTCGACCAAGCCATTGCTTGTGGAAGAGCAAGGCATAGCCTGTGGTCGAGCAAGGCATTGCCCCACGATTGACCAAGGGCTGTTGCTGTGCTTGAGCAAGGCAACGGCAGTGGTAGAGCAAGGCACTGCCCGTGAGTGACCAACTGCACTCCCCGTGGCTGACCAAGGGCTGTCTCCATGGTCAACAAAGGCATCCCCCATGTAGAGCGAGGCACAGCCCATGGTCGACCAAGCCATCACCTGTGCCAAAGTAAGGCACAGCACAAGGTTGAGCAAAGTATCGGCCGTGGTATAGCAAGGCATAGCCTGTGGTCAAGCAAGGCATCGCACATGGTAGGGCATGGCACTGCCCGAGAGACACCAAGTGCACAGCCCATGCTTAACCGATGGTTGTCTCCATGGTCGACTAGGCCATCACCCATGGTAGAGCAAGGCACTGCTTATGCTCGAGCATGGAAATGCCCGTGGTCGAGCCAGCCATTGCCTGTGGTAGAGCAAGGCACAACCTCTGGTTGGCCAAGGCATGACCCGTGGTAGACCAAGGCACATCCCATCATCGAGCAAGGCATGACCCGTGGTAGTGCAAGGCACAGCCCCTCATTGAGCAAGGCATCAAACATGGTAGGGCAAGGCACTGCCTGTGAGTAACCAGGTGCACAGCTCGTGGTCGACTGAGGGCTATCTCTGTGGTTGACCAAGCCATCCCTCATGGTAGAGTGAGCCGCTGGTCGAACATGCCATTGCCCATGGTAGTGCAATGCACAGCCCATGGTTGAGCAAGGTGTCGCCTGGGGTAGAGCAAGGTGTCACCCGGGGTAGAGTAAGGCACAGCCCTTGGTAGTGCAGGCACAGCCAGGCACCGCTCGTGACGACCAAGTGCACTGCCCATGGTCAACTTGGGGTTGTCTCCCTGGGCCACCAAGCCATCGCTGGTGGTAGAGCAAGGCACAGCCTGTGGTCGGGCAAGGCATCGCCCATGGTAGAGCCAGCCACAGCCCGTGTTCGATGAAGCCATTGCCCGTGGAAGAGCGAGGCACAGCCCGAGGTCGAGCAAGGCAATGCCTGAGGTAGAGCTAGGCACTGGCCTGAGCAACTGAGTGCACAGCCCGTGGTCAAGAAAAGCATTGCCTGTGGTAGAGCGAGGCACAGCACAAGGTTGAAGAAGCCATGGCCCATAGTGGAGCCAGGCACAGCCGTTGGTTGAGCAAGGCATCTCTGGCAGTAGAGCAGGGCGCAGCGTGTGGTCAAGGATGGCTTTGCCTGAGGTCAAGCTAGGCACTACCCTGAGTGACCAAGCACTCAGCCCATGGTCAACCAAGGGCTATCTCCGTGGTCGACCAAGCCATTGCCCATGGTAGAGCAAGGCAGAGAACATGGTCTAGCAAGGCATCGCCTGAGGTAGAGCCAGGCACTACCCTGACCAACCAATTACACAAACTGCAGTCAACTGAGGGCTGTTTCGGTGGTCGACCAAGCCATCACCCATGGTAGAGCAAGGCATAGCCCGTGGTCAAGCAAGGCATCACCCGAGGCAGATCCAAGGACTGCCCATGAGCGACCGAGCACACAGCCCGTGGCTGACCAAGGGCTGTCTCCATGGTCAACCAAGGCATCACCCGTGGTGAAGTGAGGCACAACCTGTAGTTGACCAAGCCATGGCCCATGGTAGAGCATGGCACAGACCATGGTGGAGCAAGGCATCGCCCATTGTAGAGCAAGCCACAGCCCGTGGTCGACCAAGGGCTGTCTCCATGGTTGAGCAAGGCATTGCCCGCAGTAGAGAAAGGCACAGCCCGTGGTTGAGCACAGCATCGCCCATAGTAGAGTAAGGCATAGACCATGGTCGACTATGCCATTGCCCATGGTGGAGCATGGCAACGCCCGTGGTAGAGCAAGGCACAGCCCATCGTCGACCAAGGCATCACCCGGGGTATAGTAAGGCATTGCCAGTGGTTGACCAAGAGCTATCACGGTGGTTGAGCAAGGCAACGACCATGGTAGCACATGGCACTGCCAATGAGCAGCCAAGTGCACAACCTGTGGCCGACCGAGGGCTGTCTCCATGGTTGCCCAAAGCATTGCCCATGGCAGAGCTAGGCATGGCCCATGGTTGAACAAGCCATTGCCCTTGGTAGAGCAAGGCACAACCCATGGTCGAGCTAGGCATCACCCAAGGTAGAGCCAGGCACAGTTCGTGAACAACTGAGCATACTGCCTGTGGTCGACTGGGGGCTGTCTCCGTGGTCAACCAAGCCATCGCCCGTGGTAGAGCATGGCACGGCCCATGGTCGACCACGGTATTGCCTGTGGTAGAGCATGGTACAGCCTGTGGTCAACCACGGCATCGCTCATGGTAGAGCAGGGCACAGCCTGTGGCCGACCAAACCATTGCCCATGGTGGAGCATGGTGTTGCCTGTGGTAGAGCAAGGCACAACCCATGTTCAACCAAGGCATTGCCCGTGGTAGAGCAAGGCACTGCCTATGGTCGACCAAGTGCTGTTGCTATGGTCGAGCAAGGCAATGACTGTGGTAGAGCAAGGCACCACCCGTGAGCAACTGAGTGCACAGCCAATGGCCAACCAAGGGCTGTCTCCATAGTTGACCAAGGCATTGCCCATGGTAGAGCGAGGCACAGCCTGTAGTCGACCAAGCCATGGCCCATGGTTGAGTGAGGGACAGCCATTGGTGGAGCAAGGCATCACTAGGGGTTGGGCAAGGCACTGCCCATGAGCTACCGAGTGCATGGCCTGTGGTCCACCAAGAGCTGTCTCCATGGTCGACCAAGCCATCGCCCATGGAATAGCAAGGCAGAACCCATGGTCAAGCAAGGTAATGCCCATTGTAGAGCAATGCACAGGCCATGGTCAACCAAGCCATCGCCCGTGGTAGAGGTGATGCCTTGCTTGACCATGACAATAGCCCATTGTCAATGACAGGCAATGCCTTGATCGACCATGAGCTGTGCACTTGGTCACTCATGGGCAGTGCCTTGCTCTTCCACGGGCGATGCCTTGCTCAACCATGGTGATTGCCCTTCAATGATCATGGGGCGATGCCTTGACCAACGATGTCAACAGTGCTTGGTCGACCACAGGCTGTGCCTTGCTCTACCGGGGGTGTCGCCTTGCTCCACCCTGAACTGTGCCTCGCTCTACCACTGGTGATGGCATGGTCGACCATGGAGACAGCCCTTGGTCGACCACAGGCTGCACCTCACTCTACCACGGGCGATACCTTGCTTAACCATGGGCTGTGCCTCACCCTACCAGGGGTGATGGCTTGGTCCACCACGGAGACAGCCCTCTGTCAACCATGGGCTGCGCCTTGCTCTACCATGGGCAATGCCTTACTCAACCATTAGCTGTGCCTTCCTCTACCACAGGTGATGGCTTGGTTGACCACGGCAACAGTACTCATTGACCATGGGCAGCGCCTCCCTCTACCACGGGTAATGTCTTGCCCGGCCATGGGCTATGCCTTGCTCTACAATGAGCGATGGCTTGGTCGACTAGCGAGACAGTCCTCGGTCGACCATGGGCTGTGCCTCGCTCTACCAAGGATGATTGCATACCCAACCATGTGCTGTGCCTGGCTCCACCATGGGGGATGCCATACTTGACCACGGGCTTTGCCTCACCCTACCATGGGCGATGCCTTGGTCCACCACAGAGACTACCCTCGGTCAACCACCAGCTGTGCCTCACCCTACCACAGGCGATGCTTTGCAAGACCTCGGGCTGTGCCTTGCTCTACCATGAGCGATGGCTTGGTCGACCACAGAGACAGCCCTCGGTCGACCACAGGTTGTGCCTCACTCAACCACAGGCAATGCCTTGCTCAACCACCAGTTGTGCCTTCCTCTACCATGGGCAATGGCTTGGTCAACTATGGAGATAGTCTTCGGTTGGCCACTGGCTGTGCACCCGGTCACTGACAGGCACTGCCTCGCTCTACCATAGGCAATGCCTTGCTCGACCACAGGCTGTGTGTCGCTCTACCACGGGTGATGGCTTGGTCAACCACGGAGACAGCCCTCTGTCGACCATGGCCTATGTGCTAGCTCACTCAAGGGCAATGCCTTGCTCTACCATGGGCAATGCCTTGCTCGACCATGGTGACAGCCGTTGGTCAATCATTTGGTGATGCCTTGATCAATGATGGTGACAGCGATTGGTCAACCACATGCAGTGCTATGGTCTACCATGGGCAATGCCATGGTTGACCACGGGCTGTTCCATGCTCTACCATGGGTGATGCCTTGCTCGATCAGGGGCAATGCCTTGGTTTACCTATGGCTGTGCCTTGCCCTTCCACAAGCAATACCTTGCTCTACCATGAGCTGTGCCTCACTCTTCCACCGGCTATGCCTTCCTCTACCACGGGCGACAGCTTGGTCGACTGCAGAGACAGCCCTTGGTCGACCACGACCTGTGTGCTTGGTCGATTACGAGTTGTGCCTTGCTCTACCATGGGCGATGCCTTGCTCAATGATGATGACAGCCCATCGTCGATGGTGGGCAATGCCTTGATTGACCACAGGCTGTGCACTTTATTGCTCACAGGCAGTGCCTTGCTCTTCCATGGGTGATGCCTTGCTTGACCATGATGACAGCCCTTCAACAATCACAGGGTGATGCCTTGATCGACCCCAGCTATGGCGATTGGTTGACCTAGGCTTTGCCTTGCTCTACCAGGGGCGTTGCCTTGCTCCACCATGGGCGATGGCTTGATCAACCAGGGAGACAGACCACTGGCTGCACTTTGCTCGACCACGGGTGATGCCTTGCTTGACCACGGGCTGTGCCTCGCCCTACCATGGGTGATGGCTTGGTCCACCATGGAGACAGCCCTCAGTCGACCACAGGCTGCACCTTGCTCTACCACAGGTGATGCCTCACTCGACCAACAGCTATGCATTCCTCTACCATGGGGAATGGCTTGGTCAACTATGGAGACAACCCTCAGTCGACCATGGGCTGCGCACTAGATCGCTGATGGGTACTGCCTCGCTCTACCACATGCAATGCCTTGCTCGACCATAGGCTGTGCCTTTCTCTACCAAGGGTGATGGCTTTGTCAACCAACGAGACAGTCCTCGGTCGACCACAGGCTGTGCCTCACTCTACCACGGGCGATACCTTGCTCAACCATGGGTTGTGCCTTTTTCTACCCTGGGTGATGGCTTGGTCAACCACAGAGGCAGCCCTCTGTCAACCATGGAGACAGCCTTGGTCTACCATGGGCGATGCCTTGCTCGACCTTGGGGACAGCCATTGGTCGATCATGGGGCGATGCCTTCACTGATGACTGCAACAGTGCTTGGTCGACCATGTGCAGTGCCATGCTGTACCACAGGCAACGCCATGGTCGACCATGGGCTGTGCCTTGCTCTATCACAGGTGATGCCATGCTTGACTAGGGGCAATGCCTTGGCTGACCTAGGGCTGTGCCTTGCTCTTCCACGGGTGATGGCTTGGTCGATCATGGAGACAGCCCTTGGTTGACCATGACCCATGCACTCGGTCACTCAAAGGTAGTGCCTTGCTCTACCATGGGTGATGCCTTGCTTGACGATGATGACAGCCCATTGTCGATGATGGGTGATGCCTTGATTGACCATGGGCTGTGCCTTGCTCTACGACAGGTGATGGCTTGCTCGACCATGGCCTGTGCATTGCTCTACCACGGGTGATGGGTTGGTCGACCACAGAGATGGCCATCAGTCAACCACGGGCTGTGCACTCGGTCTCTCATGGGTAGTGCCTTGGTCTACCATGGGTGATGCCTTGGTCGACCACGGGCTGTGCCATGCTCTATGACAAGCATTGCCTTGCTCCACCATGGGTGGTGGCATGGTCGAGAATAGGCAATGGCTTCTTGACCATGGGCTGTGCCATGCTCAACCACAAGCGATTGCTTGGTTGACCATGGAGACAGCCCTCAGTTGACCATGGGCTATGTGCTTAGTCGCTCATGGGCAGTGCCTTTCTTTACCGTGGGCAATGCATTGCTCTACCATGGGCTGTGCCTCGCTCTAGCACTGGCGATGCCTTGGTCGACCACTGGCTGTCCCTTGCTCTACCATGGGCAATGGCTTGGTTGACCATGGAGACAGCCCTTAGTTGACCACAGGCTGCACACTCGGTTGCTCATGGGCAGTGCCTTCCTCTACCACGGTTGATGCCTTGCTCAACGACAGCGACATCCCTTGGTCAATCAAGGGGCGATGCCTTGATCAACCATGGCGACAAGTCTTGGTCGACTATGGGCAGTGCCTTGCTCTACCACGGGTGATGCCTTGGTTGACCACGGGCTGTGCCTTGCTCTCCCACGAGCGACGCCCTGCTCCACCATGGGGAATGGCATGGTTGACCATGGCCTGTGCCTTGCTCTACCACAAGCGATGGCTTGGTCGACCACAGAGACAGCGCTTTGTCGACCATGGGCTGTGTGCTCGGTCTCTCATGGGCAGTGCCTTGCTCTACCACAGTCATTGCCTTGCTTGACCACAGTGATAGCCCTTGGTCAATCATGGGGCAATGCCTTGATTGACCACGGTGACAGCTCTTGGTCAACCACGGGCAGTGCCTTGCTCTACCACTGGTGATGCCTTGCTCAAACATTGGATGTGGGTTGCTCTACCACCGGCAATGGCATGGTCGACCGCGGGCGATGCCTTCTTAACCTCGGGCTGTCCTTGGCTCTACCATGGGAGATGTCTTCTCGACCAAGGGTTGTTCCTCACACTGCTGTGGGCAATGCCTTCTCCACGCCTACCTGTGCTTTGCTCTGCCTCGGATGATGGCTTGGTCAACCACAAAGATAGCCCCAGTCAACCAAGGGCTGTGTTCTCAGTCACTCATGGGCAGTGCCTTGCTCTCAGTCGCTCACGGCAGTGCCTTGCTCTACCATGGTCGATGCCTTGGTTGATCGTGGCGACATCCGTTGGTCAATCACGGGGCAACACCATGATTGAGCACAGTGACAGCTCTTGGTCAACCACGAGCAGTGCCTTGCTCTACCACGGGTGATGCCTGGTTTGACCACAGGCTATGCCTTGCTGTACCACAGGTGATCGGTTGGCAGATGACGGGCTGTGCACTCCATCACTCCTGGGCAGTGCTTGGCTGTACCTCGACTGATGCCTTGCTCAACCATGGGCAGTGCCTTGCTCTACCACTGCCGATGGCCTTGCTGTACCACAGGTGATGGGTTGGCCGATGACAGGCTGTGCGCTCCATCACTCCTGGGCAGTGCTTGGCTGTACCTCAAGTGATGCCTTGCTCTACCACTGCCAATGGCCTTGCTGTACCACAGGTGATGGGTTGGCCGATGACAGGCTGTGCGCTCCATCGCTCCTGGGCAGTGCTTGGCTGTACCTCGAGCGATGCCTTGCTCAACCATGGGCGTTGCCTTGCTCTACCACGGGCGACGCCTTGCTCGACCATGGGCTATGCCTCACTCTACCACAAGCGATGGCTTGGTCGACCACGGAGACAGCCCTCGGTCAACCAGGAGCTGTGCACATGGTCACTCATGGGTTGCTCCTTTCTCTACCACGTGTGATGCCTTGCTCGACGATGGGCTGTGCCTTGCTTTACCAGGGGCGATGCATTGCTCGACCACAGGCTGTGCATTTCTTGACCATGGGCAATGGCTTGGTTGACCAAAAGCTGTGCCTCGCTCTACTACCATGGGCGATGCCTTGCTTGACCTCGGCCAGTGCCTTCCTCTACCAGGGGCGTTGCCTTGCTCAACCATGGGCTGTGTCACAGGGTTCGGACTTCACCCGAATTTTTCCGATCCTGCGATGGTGCTGAGCAGTGTCCCACGCACTCTCAGCCAACCCAAACACATGCAGCAATGCAGCTCAGCGAGGTTTAGCAACAAAGGATCAAGATCGGACAGTGCAAGCTAAGGGAAATCTCACTTGTATTCACAAATCCGGTGTACAAGAATAAGCAAAACCCTTACACGACCTTGCACGGTTGTGCCAAGTATTTGCCTCGTGCGCCCAGCACTTGCACTCCTCACTTGGACAGGTGGACTTCGCCCAGGAAGTCCACGCACAGCATGGAGGAACTGGAGACAGCACCGCCGGCCATCCTGGTTCGGCTTTCTGTCAAGGACGTCTCTTCCTTTGCTCCAGTCTTCTTCCTCCCTTGCCTGGCTTGCTCGCTTACTTGCGTGCTTGCCTCACTTGGACAGGTGAGCTTCGCCCAGGCAGCTCACTCAAGGCTTGGAGGAACTGGAGGCAGTGCCATGCTCCAGTCTACTTCCTCCTCACCTGGCTTGCTTGCTTGCTCGCTCGCCTGCTCGGTCACGCCAAGAACTTGGGCAGGTGAGCTTCGCCCCTGGAAGCTCACACATGGTTTGGAGGAGCTGGAGGCAGCACCTTGCTTCAGTCATCTTCCTCCTCCCCTGGCTTGCTCGCTTGCCTGCTTGCCTGCATGCTTGCTCGCTCACCTGCACGGTCACGCCCAGAACTTGGGCAGGTGAGCTTCACCCCTGGAAGCTCATGCATGGTTTGGAGGAGCTGGAGGCAGCAACTTGCTCCAGTCGTCTTCCTCCTCCCCTGGCTTGCTCGCTCGCCAGCTTGCCTGCATGCTCGCTCACTCACCTGCACGGTCACGCCCAGAACTTGGGCAGGTGAGCTTCACCCCTGGAAGCTCACGCATGGTTTGGAGGAGCTGGAGGCAGCACCTTGCTCCAGTCGTCTTCCTCCTCCCCTGGCTTGCTCGCTCACCAGCTTGCCTGCATGCTCGCTCGCTCGCCTGCATGGTAACGCCCAGAACTTGGGCAGGTGAACTTCTCCCTGGAAGCTCACGCATGGCTTGGAGGAGCTGGAGGCCGCACCTGGCTCCAGTCTTCTTCCTCCTCGCCTGGCTCGTTCGCTCGCTCGCCTCCTTGCTTGCTCGCTCGCTTGCCTGCACGGATATGCCCAGAATGTGCCCTTGTGCGTCCAGCACTGGCACTCCTCCCTGGGGCAGGTGAACTTCTCCCTGGAAGCCCACGCATGGCTTGGAGGAGCTGGAGGCCGCACCTGGCTCCAGTCTTCTTCCTCCTCGCCTGCACAGACATGCCCAGAATGTGCCCTTGTGCGTCCAGCGCTTGCACATCTCCCTTGGGCAGGTGAACTTCCCCCTGGAAGCTCATGCACGGGTTGGAGGAACTGGAGGCAGCACCTTGCTCCAGTCTTCTTCCTCCTCGCCTGGCTGGCTGGCTGGCTCGCCACCTTGCTTGCTCGCTTGCTCGCCTGCACGGACATGCCCAGAATGTGCCCTTGTGCGTCCAGCACTGGCACTCCTCCCTGGGGCAGGTGAACTTCTCCCTGGAAGCCCACGCATGGCTTGGAGGAGCTGGAGGCCGCACCTGGCTCCAGTCTTCTTCCTCCTCGCCTGCACAGACATGCCCAGAATGTGCCCTTGTGCGTCCAGCGCTTGCACATCTCCCTTGGGCAGGTGAACTTCCCCCTGGAAGCTCATGCACAGGTTGGAGGAACTGGAGGCAGCACCTTGCTCCAGTCTTCTCCTCCTCGCCTGGCTCGCTCGCTCGCTCGCCACCTTGCTTGCTCGCTTGCTCGCCTGCACGGACATGCCCAGAATGTGCCCTTGTGTGTCCAGCACTTGCACATCTCCCTTGGGCAGGTGAACTTCCCCCTGGAAGCTCATGCACGGGTTGGAGGAACTGGAGGCAGCACCTTGCTCCAGTCTTCTCCCTCCTCACCTGGCTTGCTCGCTCGCCTGCATGGACATGCCCAGAACTTGGGCAGGTGAGCTTCGCCCCTGGAAGCTCACACATGGTTTGGAGGAGCTGGAGGCAGCACCTTGCTCCAGTCGTCTTCCTCCTCCCCTGGCTTGCTCGCTGGCTAGCTTGCTTGCCTGCGTTCCTGCCCACGTGCCCCCTTCCGTGCGTCTGTGCATTGTGCTTTCTGCGTTTCCCATGCTTCCGTGTTCTTTTCGTGCCCCCTTTTCTTGTCCCCAACCAGCTGTCAACTTTATCCTTGCAGGGGCAGGTTGCACAGTCCCTGGCAGCCCTTCTTCTCCCACCTACCCAAGCAGCCGTTTGTACCTGCAGCTGTGGGATTGGCTGGAGCAGTTGGATGGACTGGAGCAGTCGGACTGATTGCTTGCCAGCTCAGTCCTCTGGTCAGCCCTCTGACTGGGAGCCCTTGCCCCCACGACCTAATCCGGTTGGATTGGTCTGAGTGCCACCGACACTCAGTTCGGCTGCGGGCCCGTGCCCACGCCTTGGATCAGCTTCTGGTATCAGCGGTGCCGCTCGACCATGAGCGACCATCCTTAGGGAACTTGCGGGGCTTACGGCATTCCTAGAGCAACCGAGTCGCCCATCCTTGAGCGAGTGCTGCGGGAGCAGTCGCGCACCCGTTGTCTACCAGCTCACCTCAAAGCAAGTCCTGTGAGAGCCTAGGACGTCCCTGTTGTCCGCCCTTGAGCGCATCTTGCGGGAGCAGCTGCGCACATCACTTGCCCGCCCGCTTAGGGACAAGGCTTGCAGGAGAACCCTTTGCCCATGTTGCCTGCCCGCTCGCCCTTCCATACCAACTGATCCTTCGGCAATCTTCCCACGATCCCGATCCCGGTTGCCATGCGATCGAGGGTCCACATAGCAGCCATATTCGTGTCCCAGCATTGAGGGGCTTACAGGCTGTACATTGCTTTACCACGGACAAGGACTTCCTCTACCAAAGGCCATGACTCGCTCTACCACGGCCAATGGCTTGGGTGACCACGGAGACATCCCTCGATTGGCCATGGGCTATGCCTGGTTCTACCATGGGAGATGCCTTGCACAACCACAGGCTGTGCCTTGCTCTACCACAGACAATGGCTTGTTCAACCACGGGCAATGCGTTGCTTGACCACAGGTTGTGCTTTGCTTTAACACGGGCAATGGCTTGGGTGACCACAGGCTGTGCCTTGCTATACCATGGGCGATGCCTTCTTGACCATGGGCTGTGCCTTGCCCCACCACTGGTGATGGCTTGGGCGACCACTGACACAGCCCTCGGTTGGCCATGGGCTGTGCCTTGATCTAGCAAGGGCGATGGCTTGGTCAACCTTGGAGACATCCCTCAGTCAAAAACAGGCAATGCCTTGCTCTGCCACAGGTGACGGCTTGGTTGACCACGGAGACAGCCCTCGGTTGACCACAGGCTGTGCCTCACTCTTCCATGGGAAATGGCTCGGTTTCTCACAGGCTGAACGCTTGGTCTCTCACGGGCCGTGCCTGGCACTACCTTGGGCAATGCCTTGCTTGACCACAGGCTGTGCTTTGCCCTACCATGGGCAATGCCTTGCTTGACCATGGGCTGTGCCTTGCTCTACCCTGGGCAATGGGAAGTTCAACCAAGGGTTGTGCCTCACTCTACCATGGGCAATGCCTTGCTCAACCATGGGTTGTGCCTTGTCCAACCATAGGCAATGGCCTGGTTGACCATGGATACAGCCCTTGGTCGACCACGGGCTGTGTGCTCAGTCACTCACAGGCAGTACCTAGCTCTACCATGGGCAATGCCTTGCTACAACACAAGCTGTGACTTGCTCCAACATGGGCGATGCCTTGCTTGACCATGAGCAAAGCCTTCTTGACCACAGGCTGTACCTGGCTCTTCCACAGGCGATGTCATCTGGACCACGGGCTGTGCCCTTGCTCTACCACGGGCAACGCCTTCTCACCATGGGCTGGGCCTCCCTCTACTAAGGTGATGGTTGGGTCGACCGCGGAGAAAGCCCTCAGTCAACCATGGGCTGTGTCCTTGGCCTCTAATAGGCAGAGGCATGCTCTACCATCAACAATGCCTTGCTCCACCATTGGCTGTGCCTCGCTCTACCATGGGTAATGCCTTTTCGACCACGGGCTGTGCCTCGATCCACCTTGGGCAATGCCTCTCTTGACCATCGGTGATGACTTGGTTGACCACGGAGACAGCCCTTGGTCGACCATTGGTTGTGCCTCACTCTACCATTGGTTGTGCCTCACTCTACCATTGGTGTTGCCTTGCTCGACCACAGGCTGTGTCTGGCTCTACCAGCAGCAGTGGCTTGGTTGACCACAGAGACAGCCCTGGGTTGACCACAGACGGTGCACTCAGTCACTGACCAACAGTGCCTCACTCTACCATGGGTGATGCCTCACCCATTCACAGGCCGTCGCACGCTCTACCACAGGTGATGGCCTGGTTGACCCTGTTTACAGCCCTCAATCAACCACTAGCTGCACCTCGCTCTACCACGAGCGATGCCTTGCTTGACCACAAGCTGTGCCTCACTCTACCACAGGTGAAGGCTTGGTCAACCACGGGCGGCGCCATGCTCCATCACAAGTGATGCCATGCTTGACCACGGGCTGTGCCGCTCTACCACAGGTGATGGCTGGGTCAACCACGGAGACAGTCCTCAGTTGACCACTGACTACGCCTAGCTTTGCCATGAGCGATGCCTTGCTCGAACATGGACTGTGCCTTGCTCTACCATGGGCAATGGCTTGCTCGACCATGGAGACAGCCATCGGTCCACCACAAGCTGTGCCTTGCTCTACCACGGGTGATGCCTTGCTTGACCACAGGCTGTGCCTTGCTCTACCACAGGCGATGGCTTGGTCAACCATGGAGACTTCCCTTGGTCAACCACGGGCTGCCCCTCACTCTACCATGGGCAATGCCTTGCTTGACCACTTGCTGTGCCTTGCTCTACCACAGGTGATGCCTCGCTCAATCATGGGAAGGACCTAGCTCTTCCTCGGGCGATGCCTCACTCAACCACGGGCTATGTCTCACTCTACCATGGGTGATGCCTCTCGACCATGGAGACAGCCCTCAGTCAATGACAGGCTACACCTCGCTCTACCATGGGCAATGCCTTGCTCGACCATGGGCTGTGCCTCACACTACTGCGGGCGTTGGCTTTGTTGAGCACAGAGATTGCCCTGGGTCAACCACGGGCTGTGCCTAGCTCTACCACCAGTGATGCCTTGCTCGATCATGGGCTGTGCCTCACTCTACCACGGGCAATGGCTGGGTCAAGCACGAAGACAGCCCTTGATCTACCATGGGCGATGCCTTGCTCATCTACAGGCTGTGCCTTGCTCTACCATGGGCAATGGCTTGGTCGACCACAGAGACAGCCCTTAGTCCACCATGGGCTGTGCCTCGCTCTACCACGGGCATTGCCTTGCATGACTGTGGGCAGTGCCATTCTCTACAATGGCTGATGGCTTGGTTGACCAGGGAGAGTGCTCTCGGTCGACCACAGGCTGCGCCTTCATCTACCATGCATGATGCCTTGCTTGACCAAGGTGATTGCTCTTGGTGGATGATGGGCAATGCCTTGATCAAGCATGGGTTGTGCACTTTGTCGCTCGTGGGCAATGCGTTGCTCTACCAAGGCAACAGCCCTTGATCAATCATGGGGCAATGCCTTGATTGACCCAGCGACAGTGCTATGTCAACCACGGGTAGTGCCTTACTCTACAATGGGCAATGCCTTGGTTGACCACGGTCTGTGCCTTGCTGTAGCATGGGCGACAACCCACAGTCGAGCAAGGCATCAGTAGTGGTAGAGCGAGGCACAGCATGTGGTCGAACATGCCATTGCCCATGGTGGAGCCAGGTACAGCATGTGGTCAAACATTCCATTGCCCATGGTGGAGCCAGGCATCACCTGAGGTAGAGAAAGACACTGCCCGTGAGCAACCGAGTGCACAGCATGTGGTTGACCAAGCGATGGCCCATTGTAGACCAATGCGATGTCCGTGGTAGAGCAAGGCACAGCCCATGGTTGACCATGGCTTCACTCATGGTAGAGTAAGGCATACCCGTCATTGACCAAGAGCTGTTGCCATGGTCCATCAAGGCATCACCCGATGGTCTACCATGGGCTGTTGCCATGGTCAAGCAAGACTTTGCCCATGGTAGAGCAAGGCACAGCCCATGGTTGACCACGGCTTTGCTTGTGGTAGAGTAAGGCACACCCATTGTCGACCAAGAGCTGTTGCCAAGGTCCATCAAGGCATCACCCCCTGGTCGAACATGGGCTATTGCCATGGTTGAGCAAGACTTCGCCAGTGGTAGAGCAAGGCACAGCCTGTGAGTGACCGAGTGCAGAGCCCATGGCCATTCAAGGTATTGCCCGTGATCGACCAAGGGGCTATCACCGTGGTCAAGCTAGGCACTGCCCTTGTGCGACCAAGCACCCAACCCGTGGTCAACCAAGGGCTGTCTATGTGTTCGACCAAGCCATCACTTGTGGCGGTGAAAGGCATCATCCGTGGTAGAGCAAGGCATCACCCGTGGTAGAGCAAGACAATGCCCATGGTGGAGCAAGGCACAAGCCGTAGTCAAGCAAGGCATCGCACATGGTAGAGCAAGGCTCCACCTATCAGTGACTAAGTGCACTACCCCTGATTGACCGAGAGCTGTCTCCGTGGTTGACCAAGCCATTGCCTGTGGTAGACCAAGGCACAGCCCATGGTTGAGCAAGGAATCACCCATGGTCGAACGAGGCACGGCCTATGGTCAAAGATGCCATTGCCCTTGGTAGAGCAAGGCATCGCCCGAGGTAGAGCCAGGCACTGCTTGTGAGTAACTGTAAGCCCCTCAATGCTCGGACATGAATATGGCCGCTATGTGGGTCCTCGATCGCATAGCAACCAGGGCCAGGATCAGGGAAAGACTGCCGAAGGATCATCTGCTAGGGAAGGGCGAGCGGGCAGGTAACACGGGCAAAGGGTTCTCCCGCAAGCCTCGTCCCTAAGCAGACTGGCAAGCGATGTGCGCGGTGGCTCCCGCAAGACGCGCTCAAGGGCGGACGATGGGGACGTCCTAGGCTCTCGCAGGACTCGCTCTAAGGCGAGCTGGCAGACCATGGGCGCGTGACTGCTCCCGCAGCACTCACTCAGGGATGGGCAACCCGGTCACTCTAGGAATGCCATAAGCCCTGAAAGTTCCCTAAGGATGGTCGCTCATGGTCGAGCGGCACCGCAGGCGCCAGGAACTGATCCAAGGCGTGCGTACGGTCCCAGGGTCGAGCTGAGTGTCGGTGGCACTCAGCCAGACCAGACCGGATTAGGTCGTGGGGGCATGGGCTCCCGGTCAGCGGACTGACCAGAAGACTGAGCTGGCAAGCAATCAGTCCAACTGCTGCTGTCAATCTGACTGCTGCAGTCACCAACTCCAGCTCGGTAGGTGGGAGAGGCATGGCTGGCTGGTACTGGACAACCTGCCCCTCAAGGATAAATGGGGAGGCAGCCAGACGACCAGGACACACAGAGAGACACACGAACAGGTTGGCAAAGGAGAGGAACAACTGGAAGAGTAAGGGAAGACTCCTCGGCAGAAGGTCGATCCAGGAAGGACAGCAGTGCTGTTTCCAGTTCTCTCCAAGCCATGCGTGAACTCCTGGGGCGAAGTTCACCAGTCCAAGTGAGGAGTGCAAGTGCTGGAGGCATAAGGCATATACTTGCATGTCCGTGTAAGGGTTTTGCATTCTTGTAATTCAGATTGTGAATACGAGTGAGATTTCCCTTACTTTGTATCATTCGGTTTTGTCCCTTTGTTGCTAAACCTCGCTGAGCTGCATTGTTGCGTGTGTTTGGGTTGGCTGAGAGTGTGCGGGACACTGCTCAGCACCATCGCAGGATCGGAAAAATTTGGGTAAAGTCTGACCCCTGTGACAGTAACCGAGTGCACTGCCTTGAGCAGCAGAGCGCACAGACTGAGTTTGACCAAGGGCTGTCTCAGTGGTCAACCAAGCTATCATGCGTGGTAGAGCAAGGCACAGTCCATGGTTGAGCAAGGTATCAACTGAGGCAGATCCAAAGACTGCCCATGAGCAACCAAGCACATAGCCCATTGCCAACAAAGGGCTGTCTCTATGGTCGACCAAGCCATGACCTGTGGTAGAGCGAGGCACAGCTCATGGTTGACCAAGCCTTGGCCCATGGTAGAGCAAGGGACAGCACGTGGTGGAGCAAGGCATTGCCCATGGTGGAGCAAGGCACGGTCCATGGTCCACCGAGGATTGTCTCTGTGGTGGAGCAAGGCATCGCCCGTGTTGGAGCAAGGCACAGCCTGTGGTCGACCAAGGCATCACTTGTGGTATAGCCCAGCACAGCTGGTGGTTGAGCAAGGCATTGCCCGTGGTAGAGCCGAGCACAGCCCGTGGTCAATCACAGCATTGCCTGTGGTCGACCACAGCGTTGCCCATGGTAGAGCTAGGCACAGCCCCGTGGTCGAGCAAGGCATCATCCAGGGAAGTGCCAGGCACTACCTGTGAGCAACCGAGCACACAGCCTGTGGTCAACTGAGGGCTGTCTCCATGGTAGATCAAGGCATAGCCAGTGGCAGAGCAAGGGATCACCCGTGGCAGAGCAAGGCACAGCCCGTGGTTGACCAAGCCATTGCTTGTGGTATAGCCTGGCATTGCCAGGGGTTGAGCAAGGTGTTGCCTGTGGTAGAACAAGGCACAACCCATGGTCAAACATGCAATTGCCCACAGTAGAGCCAGGCATAGCCCACGGTCAACCATGGCATTGCCTGTGGTAGAGCTAGGCACAGCTGTCACGGGGCCGATGCGGGCCACAAATTTTTCCGCACCCTGCTAGGCGTCGACACTCCACTTGCCGACCAGCCACACACCGTGCATACCGTCGAGGCCAAACGATCACCGAAACGAAGAAGCAACACCAAGGAATACAAGAGCACAATTGGGAAAACATAACTCGTATTCACATATATTACAAGTACATGAAAAACCCAACCCAGGACGGAACTCTTACACGCAGTCTCCCGAGTCTATGCCTTGCAGCCTCGTGCTGCTTGCACTCCCGTCTCGTGCCTTCCTCAAGAACACCGGACTGCGGGTCCAACTTGACTTCCACTCCTTGGAATCTCGGGCCCTCTGTGCCTCCTGACTGCCCTGGTTGTTCTTGCTGCTCTGCTGGCTTCTGCTCGTGTGCTCTTGGTGTCTCTGCTGAATGAGACTGCCCCCTTTATATAGAGGAGCCTAGCAAGCCCGATATGGCAACTGATATATTCGAATCCCTTGATTCACTCCATCAGTTTTCCAGTCTGTCCAATCCCTCCAGGATTGTTTCCATAACAGATTGATTGCCATTCACGGAGAAACTTTCCCAGATTGTTTGCTCGGATTGACTTGGCGCCAGCTTAGCCTTGTCGACCCGATCCATCCTCCTCTAGGATCCACGTCCATGATCTCCTTCCCAAGATCACGGTCATCTGAACGGGATTGCTGTGTCCACCGGTGCTCAAGCATGGTCAAGGACTTAACCGATCTCCACAAGTAGTCAACTCCCTTGCCGCTAAGTGCTGAGCCTCCCTTAGTGTCTGCCGGGCCTGTTGAGTCGTGCGCACTCCTAGAGTGCCTTTGCGCGGTTGTATCAGGTTCACCGAACCTCCTAGAGCATTGCACCGTGCCTTGCTCATGGGCATCCACACTATCCACCCGCACATTCGCCTACTTGTGCCTTGTGGCACTTCCTGGCCACAATCTGGTCCCTCAGCACACTGCCGAGCCTTGATCGGTTGTTCCCTTCACCAGTGCCTCCGCGCACGCTTGTGTGACCATCTCCACACTTGCCTGCTTATGGACTTACAATTGATCCCAGCACCTCACAATTGACTACCCGCGCATCCTTACGGGTGTGCTATGCGCTACCACTATCCCGAGGTACGGCTTGTGGTACGCATTCTCCAGATCAAGAGTTCAGGGGTCTAACAAACCTCCCCCACCCAAGGGATTCGACACCCTCGTCGAATGAGACTCTCGGTACCGCCGGATGAGGTCTTCGTACTGCCATAGTGTGACATCCTTCTCCCAAGTCGCCTCTGACTCAGGTAGGTCCTTCCACTTGACCAAGTACTCCGTCCTCCTGTTCATCTTGCTGTAACCCAGCACTCAGTGATCAAGTATGTCTTCCACCTCCTTGTCGAATTCCTTCCTCACATTGAGAGGGGCACACTTCACCTTGTTGTGCTCTGGATGCTCCTCGTCCTGATGGTAAGGCTTAAGGAAACTGACGTGGAATGTCGGGTACACCTTCATCCTCTCTGGTAGTGCTAGCCGATAGGCTACTGGCCCAACTCTCTTGATCACTTCAAAGGGTCCGTCATACTGTTGGAACAAGCCTTTATGCCAGCGCTTGCTTGTGATCTTCTTCCAGATCTGTGGGGTGAGCTTCAACATCACTAAGTCCCCCACCTAGAACTCCAGCAGCCTCCGGCTCTTGTCTACATACTTCTTCATCCGCTTGGCAGCTTTGGCAAGGCTATCTCTTGCCTCTTCCAGCATCTCCTGCTTGTCACGCGCGAATCGGTATGCGGCCGGGCAAGGCCCTTCCTTGCGCTGCAACGCCACCTCCTGCGGCGTTAGTGGTTGGTAGCCCATTGCCAACTCAAATGGGCTATGACCTGTTGCAGAGGAGCGGTTCAGGTTGTAGGACAACTGAGCTGAGTCAAGCAAGTCTAGCCAATTCCGTTGACTTGCTGAGACATAGTGTCTCAAGTACTCCTCCAGCAGCGCATTCACTCGCTCGGTCTAGCCGTCCATCTGTGGATGGTTGGCCGTCAAGAACTTCAGTTCGGATCCTAGCAATCTGAACAAGCATGTCTAGAAGTTGCCTGTGAACCGAGTGTCTCGGTCACTCACAATCTCCATCGGTACTCCAAAGAGCTTCACCACAAAGCGATAGAAAGCCTCAGCTGTGCAATTCTTGGTCACGGGGGTGAAAATCGCGTACTTGGAGAAATGGTCCACGACCACCATCACCGCTGTATAACCCCTCACCTCTGGAAATCCGGACACAAAGTCCATGGAAACAGATACCCAAGGCTTCTCTGGCACTGCCAAGGGTTGTAGGAGACCAGCCTCTGCTCGCCTCTCCACCTTGTCTTGTTGACAAACGAGACAAGTCTTGACGTATAACTCCATGTCGTTGGCCATCTTTGGCCATACATAGGACCTGGACAACAGGGTTAGCATCCGCTCACGGCCTGGATGTCCAGCCCAAGGACTGTTGTGACTCTCCTTCATCAGCTGGTAGCGCAATCCCTCTCCGCTAGGGACAAGCAAACGGCCACCTTTGCCATAAAGCAGCCCATCTTCCAGCCAATACCGCCTCACCGTCCCGTCCTTGACTTGCTCCACTAGGAGTTGATAGGTCTTGTCCCCTAGTGTAGCGATCTTGACCTCCTGGAGGAAGTCGGAGGTTACTTGAGTCAAAGCCGCCACCTGGTCCGAAGCCTTCCGACTGAAGGCATCCGCCACTAGGTTGTGCCTCCCCGATCGGTGTTCCCACTCGAAGTCATACTCTGCTAGGAACTCTTGCCACTACGCTTGCCTTGGTGACAACTTCGGTTGTGACTTGAAGAAGGTATTGGTGACATTGTCCGTCTTGACCACGAATGTGGTTCCCAATAGGTACACTCACCACACCCTCAAGCAATGCACCACAGCCAGCATCTCCTTCTCGTGTGCTGAGTAGCGCTGTTCAGCCGACTTCAACTTCCAACTCTCGAACGCCACGGGATGTCCGTCTTGCACGAGAACTCCTCCTACAACACGATCTCAGGCATCTGTATGCACCTCAAATGGCCTCTCAAAGTTCGGGAGCTTGAGCAGGGGCTCCGTCACAATGGCGGTCTTCACCTTGGAGAACACCACTTCACAATCCTCGTCCCATGTCCACTTCTGCTCTTTTCACAGCAAATCGGTCAAGGGACTCACCTTCTTTGAGTACCCCTTGATAAACTTACGGTAGTAGTTGGCCAGCCCCAAGAAACTCCACAATTCGGTGACCGATTTTGGTGGAGGCCAATCCTGGATTGCCTGCACCTTCTTGGGGTCCATCCACACCTGCCCTTGGCCAATCACATGGCCAAGGAATCAGATCTCCTGCATGCCAAATTCTCACTTCTCCCTCTTCACATATAAGGAGTGTTGCCTAAGCCGCTCAAAAACAACCTGCAAGTGCTGCACATGTTGTGCCAAGTCCCTGCTATACACGACAATATCATCCAAATAGACGACCACAAACTGATCCAACATGTCGTGAAACACATCATTCATCAAGTTGCAGAATGCGGCAGGAGCATTGGTTAAACCGAATGGCATTACCAGGAATTCAAAGGATCCATAACGAGTTACCATTGTGGTCTTGGACTCGTCTCCTTTGGCAATGCGGACTTGCCAATATCCTGAACGCAAGTCCAGCTTGGAGAAGACCCTCACCTCACCTAGGCGATCAAACAGGTCTGCAATCAAGGGCACCGAGTACTTGTTCTTTACTGTGACCTTGTTCAATCCATGGTAGTTGACACACAACCAGAGAGAGCCATCCTGCTTCTCCTGAAACAACACCGGGGCTCCATAAGGGGCTTTGGAGGGCTGGATTTTTCCAGCATCCAACAACTCGGTCAGCTGACTCCGCAGCTCTACCAGCTCCTTCGGGGACATCCAGTAAGGGGCTTTGGCTGGGGGAACGGTGCCTGGCAGTAGTTCTATCTTGTGATCTACCGCTCGGCGCGGCGGTAGCCCTCCTGGCAACTCCTCCGGCATCACATCCTGGAATTGCTCGAGCACTTCCACAACCTCATGTGGAATCTCACGGTCCACCTCCATCTCCTGCACGTCCACTTCCCTAATAGCCGCAAGGTAAGTGGGATACCCCTTCTTCATTCCTCGTGCCAATTGCATTGCAGATACCTTCTCCGTGGCTACCTCCTCGGAGCGTGCAAGGCCTCGGTATCCTTGCACAAAACAAGGTTTTCGGGGATCTCCAATGACGATGCCTCCCACATGAGGCATGATGGTGATTGCCGCATCTGCAAAGAAGCTATTCCCAAGGATGAGGTCGTAATCAACCAAAGGAACCACCATCAGATCGATTGTACCCTCCCAAGCCTCTATCTTGATGGCCACATCCCTTGCCAACCCGCCCATCAGTTGGCTCTTCGAGTTCACCGCCTTCAATCGGCTGTGAGAGCATTCCACTCGCAACTCCAAGGTTCATATCATCCGATCGGATACGAATATGTTGGTGGCACCAGTATCTACCAAGGCGGACATCCGCCTGCCATTCAAGGTTACATCCACGAACAACAAACTGTGGCGTACCTTAGGGCGCTCACTCCGCATAGCGCCGAGGGCCTGCAGTGGGGCAACACACTGCACTCGGTCCTCGTCGGAATCATCCGACCGTAGGGCAGTAACCTTCCCCTCCCGCTTTGGGCACTCCTTTGCCCTATGGGGTCCGTTACATATGAAGCAGCCCGGGTGCGTCCAAGGATCCCTCCTTCCGTTGGCTCCCTTGATCACCTTCGCCTTCCCTTTGTCTGGTCAGGTCAGCTGCTTCTCTTTGCCCTTCCCTGACTTTCCTTTTAGGTAGGACTTGGACTTCTTGTCCTTGTCCATCGGCTGGGCCTTCTTGCTCCCCTCCTTGGCGCGAGCAATCCGTAAGTCCAGCAGTGCATCCGCCGCAGCTAAGGCAGAAGGAAGGTCTCTTACCCCTTGCCTCCTTGGCTCGAGTTGAGCCCAAGGTTGCAACCCCTTCAGGAACATGTACAGCTTGTCCGTCTCTGACATATCCGTCACATCCAGCATCAGTGCACTAAACTCCTTCACGTAGTCTCGCACTGGTCTGCTGTGCCTCAGCTTGGCCATCGCATCCCAAGCAAGCCATGCTGTGTTGCTCGGCAGGAACTGCTCTTTCAGCTCCTTCTTCAGTGCCTCCCAGGTCTCCATCCGAGGTCTGCCTGCACTGATATCGTCTTGGACTCGGGTCCTCCACCACAGCTTTGCATCCTTGGCAAGGTACATGGTGGTGATCATCACCTTCTCGGCATCGGGGATCTTTGCAGCAGTGAAGTAGTTCTCCATATCCCATATGAAGTTCTCTAGATCCTTGGAACTCCTTGTTCCTTCAAACGCCTTTGGCTATGGGACCTTCATCTTCCCACGAGGCTCATTCGATGGCCCTGCCTGGGACACTAGTTGCCGCTTGATCAGGACCACATCATCCTTCAGGGTCACTACGTCAAGCCTGATCTCCTTCAGCAGATCAGTCACGGTCCCTCCAAGATTGTCGCCTTCGCCGACGTGGTCCTCCAAAGCAGCAACACGGGGTTCCAGCGTAGTGGTCGGGTCTGCTCATCCAGTGAGCTCTGCAAGGCAGCCTTCTAGCACCACCAATCACTCCCACAACGCTTCCATCGCCCTGGTCCACGCGTTGGCTGATTGTAGGATATGCGTGGTCTTTGACAAAGGGGATCCTCCACCTGAACACAGCACCACTCACACAGGTACTCTGGCTGGTCATGGGCAGAACCTCTGCTCTGATACCAACTGTCATGAGGCCGATGCGGGCCACAAATTTTTCCGCACCCCGCTAGGCGTCGACACTCCACTTGCCGACCAGCCACACACCATGCGTACCATCGAGGCCGAACGATCACCGAAACGAAGAAGCAACACCAAGGAATACAAGAGCACAATTGGGAAAATGTAACTCGTATTCACATATATTACAAGTACACGAAAAACCCAACCCAGGACAGAACTCTTACACGCAGTCTCCCGAGCCTATGCCTTGCAGCCTCGCGCTGCTTGCACTCCCATCTCGTGCCTTCTCTCAAGAACACCGGACTGCGGGTCCAACTTGACTTCCACTCCTTGGAATCTTGGGCCCTCTGTGCCTCCTGACTGCCCTGGTTGTTCTTGCTGCTCTGCTGGCTTCTGCTCGTGTGCTCTTGGTGTCTCTGCTGAATGAGACTGCCCCCTTTATATAGAGGAGCCTAGCGAGCCCAATATGGCAACTGATATATTCGAATCCCTTGATTCACTCCATCAGTTTTCCAGTCTGTCCAATCCCTCCAGGATTGTTTCCATAACAGATTGATTGCCATTCCTGGAGAAACTTTCCCGGATTGTTTGCTCGGATTGACTTGGCGCCAGCTTAGCCTCGTCGACCCGATCCATCCTCCTCTAGGATCCACGTCCATGATCTCCTTCCCAAGATCACGGTCGTCTGAATGGGATTGCTGCATCCACCGGTGCTCGAGCATGGTCAAGGACTTAACCGATCTCCACAAGTAGTCAACTCCCTTGCTGCTAAGTGCTGAGCCTCCCTTAGCATCTGCCGGGCCTGTTGAGTCGTGCGCACTCCTAGAGTGCCTTTGCGCGGTTGTATCAAGTTCACTAAACCTCCTAGAGTGTTGCACCGTGCCTTGCTCGTGGGCATCCTCACTGTCCACCCGCGCATTCGCCTACTTGTGCCTTGTGGCACTTCCTGGCCACAATCTGGTCCCTCAGCACACTGCCGAGCCTTGATCGGTTGTTCCCTTCACCAGTGCCTCCGCGCACGCTTGTGTGACCATCTCCACACTTGCCTGCTTATGGACTTACAATTGATCCCAGCACCTCGCACTTGACTACCCGCGCATCCTTACGGGCGTGCTATGCGCTACCACTACCCCGAGGTACGGCTTGTGGTACACATTCTCCGGATCAAGAGTTCAGGGGTCTAACAACAACCCTGTGGTCAAGCAAGGCATCGCCCGGGGAAGTACCATGCACTGCCCATGAGCGACCGGGAACACAGCCCGTGGTCAAACAAGCCATTGCCCATGGTAGAGCAAGGCTTAGCCCAAGGTAGAGCAAGGGATTGCCCTTGGTTGGGTAAGGCACAGCCCATGGTCGAGCAAGGCATCGCTCAAGGTAGAGCAAGGCACTGCCCGTGAGCGACTGAGTGCACAGCCCGTGGTCGACTGAGGGCTGTCTACATGAACATGCCATTGCCCATGATAGAGCCAGGCACAGCCAGTGGTCGACCATGGCATTGCCCATGGTAGAGCAAAGCATAGCCCGTGGTAGAGCAAGGGATCGCCCGTGGCTGGGTAAGGCACAGCCCTGGTTGAGCAAGGCATTGCCCGAGGTAGAGCAAGGCACTGCTCACAAGCAACCGAGCACATAGCCCATGGTCGACCAAGTCATGGCCTGTCATAGAGCAAGGCACATCTCATGCTGGAACAAGGGATCGGCTGTGGTAGAGCAAGGCATAGTGTCGTGGGACCAATGCATGTCACAAATTTTTCTGCATCCTGCTAGCATCGACACTCCACTTGCTGACCAGCCACACACCGCACGTACCATCGAGGTCGTTCGATCACATAACCGTAAAACAACACAGAGGAACCCAAGAACACAATTGGGGAAAAACGTAACTTGTATTCACATATATTACAAGTACACAAAAACCCAACCCATATTAGAACACTTACACGCAGTCACACGAGTATATGCCTCACAATCTCTCACTAATTGCACCCCCCACCCGTCTTGTGCCTTCTCTCAAGGACAATGGACTACTTGCTCTGACTTGACTTCCACTCTCTTGGAGTCTCTGGCTCTCTGTGTCTCTCCTCTGAGAATTCTTGGTTTTTCCTGAGAATGAGACTAACCCCCTTTATATAGAGGAGCATGGCAAACCCAATATGGCAACTGATATATTTGAATCCCTTGATTCTCTCCATCAGATCTTGATCTATTCAATCTCAGCTGTTGATCTGCAATCTCCAAGTGCCATATCCCAGTAGAATCTTTCCCCGATTGTCTGCTTGACCAGGTACGGATGACTTGGCACTGACTCAGCTTTGTTGATCCGATCCACTCCCTCCGGGGCCCACATCCATGATCGCCTCCTATGATCACAGCTTTCCGATTGGGATTGCTGCATCCAATGGTGCTCGAGCATTGTCAAGGACTTATCCGATCTTCACAAGTAGTCAACTTAGCAGCCGCTAAGTGTTGAGCATTCCCTTAGTGTCTGTTGTGCCTATCGAGTAGTGTGCACTCCTAGAGTGCCTTTGCTTGGTCACATCTTGTTCACCAAGCATCCTTGAGCGTTGCATCGTGCCTTGCTCGTGGACATCATCACCACCCATACACGCATTCGCCTACTTGTGAACAATGACACTCCATGGCCACAGTCTGATCCCTCGACACATTGCCGAGCCTTGATCGATCATCCCCTTCACTGGTGCCTCTGCGCACGCTTGTGTGACCATTTCCATACTTGCCCGCTCATGGACTTGCAATTTATCCCAACACCTCACATATGACTGCCTGCGCATCCTTGCATGCATGCTATGCGCTACCACTACCCCAAGGTACGGCTTGTGGTATGCATTCTCCAGGGTTAGAGCTCAAGGGTCTAACACATAGCCTGTGGTAGAGCAAGGCACAGCCTATGGTCAAGCAGTACGGCTTGTGGTATGCATTCTCCAGGGTTAGAGCTCAAGGGTCTAACACATAGCCTGTGGTAGAGCAAGGCACAGCCTGTGGTCAAGCAAGGCATTGCCAGAGGAAGAGCAGGCACAGCCCATCATTGGGCAAGGCATCGCATGAGGTAAGACATTGCACTGCCCGTTAGAGACTGAGTGCACAACCTGTGGTCAACTGATGGCTGTCTCGATGGTCAACAAAGCCATCACCCGCGGTAGAGCAAGGCATAGCTCATGGTCGAGCAAGGCAATGCCTGTGGTAGAGCAACACATAGGCTGTGGTTGAGGACACCATCACTCATGGCAGAACAATGCACCGCCTGTGGTCAGCCAAGCAATTCCCTTGGTAGACTGAGGCATAGCCCGTGGTCGACCAAGGGCTGTCTCCGTGGTCAAGCAAGGCATCACCAGAGGTAGAACAAGGCACAGACCATGGTCGAGCATGGCATCACCAGTGGTAGAGCAAGGCACAGCCCATCGTTGAGCAAGGCATCACACGTGGTAGGGCAAGGCACTGCCCATGAGCAACTGAGTGCATAGCCCGTGGTCAACCAAGGGCTTTCCCCATGGTCAACTAAGCCATTGCCTGTGGTCAAGCAAGGCACAGCCCCTGGTCAAGCAAGGCATCACCCGTGGTAGTGCAAGGCACCACCTGTGGTCAAACAAGCAATGCCCCGTGGTAGAGTCTGGCACAGCTGGTGGTCGAGCAAGGCATCGCTGATGGTGGAGCAAGGCACAGCACGTGGTTGAGGAAGGCATTGCCCGATGGACAGCCAGGCACTGCCTGTGAGTGACTGAGCACTCAGCCCGTGGTCAACAGATTGCAGTCTTTGAGGTCAACCAAGCCATCGCCCGTGGTAGAGTAAGGCACAGCCCATGATTGAGCAAGGCATCGCTGGTGGTTGGGCAAGGGACAGCCCATGGTTGACCAAGGCATCACTTGAGGTAGAGCCTGGCACTGCCCATCAGCGACTGAGCGCACAGCCCGTGCTCAACCGAGCCATTGCCTGAGGTGGAGCACGGCACAGCCCGTGGTGGAGAATGGCACAGCCCGTGGCATTGTTTGTGGTGGACCAAGGCACTGCCCATGGTCGACCTAGCGCTGTCGCTGTTGTCAATCAAGGAGTCACCCCAAGATTGACCAAGGGCTGTGGCTTCGCTCATGGTAGAGCAAGGCAATGCCCGTGAGTGACCAAGTGCACAGCCCGTGGTCAATCAAGGCATCCCAGATGATCGACAAAGGGCTATCACCATGGTGGAGGAATGCTCTGCCCTTGTGTGACCGAGCTCACAGCCCATGTTCAACAAAGGGCTGTCTCCGGGGTGGAGCAAGGCATCTCCCATGGTAGAGCAAGGCACTGCCCGTGGTTGACGAAGTGCTGTGGCCGTGGTCAATTAAGGCATCACTCGATGATCAACCAAGGGCTGTTGCTGTGGTTGAGCAAGGCATCGCCCATGTTAGAAAAAGGCACTGCCCAAGAGCAACCGAGTGCACGGCCCATGGTTGACTGAGGCCTCTCTGCATGGTCGACCAAGCCATTACCTGTGTAGAGCATGGTTCAGCCCATCGTCGAGGAAGGTATCGCCTGTGGTAGGGCAGGGCACAACTCATGGTCGACCAAGCCAAGGCCCACGGTAGAGCAAGCCACAGCCAGTGATGGAGCAAGGCATTGCTCATGGTAGAGTTAGGCACTGCCCATGAGTGACCAAGCACACAACCGTGGTCGACCGAGGGCTGTCTCCGTGGTCAACCAAGCCATCACCCATGGTAGAGCAAGGCAAAACCTGTGGTCGAACATGGCATTGCCCATGGTAGAGCAAGGCACAGCCTGTGGTCGAGCCAGGCATCACCCATGGTGGTGCAAGGCACTGCCCATGAGTGACGGAGTGTACAGCCCATGGTTAACCAAGGCATCAACCTTGGTAGAGCAAGGCACTGCCCATGAGAGACCGAGTGCACAGCCTGTGGTCGAGGGAGGGCTGTCTCCATGGTTGGCCAAGCCATCACCCTTGGTAGAGCAAGGCACAGCATGTGGTCGACCGAGGGATGTTGCCATGGTCAAGCAAGGCATCACCTGTGGTGGAGCAAGGCACTGCCTTTCTGCAACTTAGTGCACAGCCTGTAGTCAACAGAGGACTGTCTCTGTGGTTGACCAAGCCAACACCCATGGTGGAGCAAGCTATCGCCTGTGGTAGAGCAAGGCACAGCTTGTGGTCGAGCAAGGCGCAGCCTGTGGTCGAGCAAGGCAACGCCCGTGGTAGTGCAAAGCACTGCCCATGAGCGACGGAGTGCACAGCCCATGGTTGACCAAGGCATTGACCTTGGTAGAGCAAGGCACTGCCCATGAGTGACCAAGTGCATAGCCCATGGTCCAGGGAGGGATGTCTCCATGGTTGGCCAAGCCATCGCCCATGGTAGAGTGAGGCACAGTCCATGTTTGAGCAAGGCATTGCCCATGGTAGTGTGAGGCACAGCCCATGGTCAACCAAGCCATTGCCCCATGGTCAATCAAGGTGTCGCCCAATGATCAAGCAAGCACTGTACCCAAGGCCAGAGCAAGGCATCACCCACGGTAGAGCAGGTCACTGCCTGTGAGTGACTGTGTGCACAGCCCGTGGTCAATCTATGCATTGACTGTGAATGACCTAGGGTTGCTGCCGTGGTCAACCAAGGCATCAACCATGGTAGAGCAAGGCACTGCCCATGAGTGACTGAGCACACAGCCCATGGTTGACCGAAGGCTGGCTCCATGGTCAACAAAGCCATCACCCATGGGAGAGCTTGGCACAGCCTGTGGTTGACCGAGAGCTGTCTTCGTGCTCAACCAAGCCATTGCCCTTGGTAGAGCAAGGCACAGCCCATGGTCGAGCAAGGCATCGCCCGTGGTCGACTGAGGGCTGTCTCCATGGTTGGGAAAGGCACAACCGTGGTTGAGCATGGCATCGCCCATCATAGAGCAAGTGACAGCCTGTGTCTGACATGCCATTACCTATGGTATTGCAAGTCACAGCCCATGGTCGAGCAAGGCCCAGCCCGGGGTTGAGAAAGGCATCACCCAAAGTAGAGCCTGGCACTACCCATGAGAGACCATCCATACAGCCCGTGGTCAAGCAAGGTAATAACTCTGATGAAGATATTATTCAATTTTCTCAACAATCACTGTGATCCTGTACCATAATTACTATATCACTGTGCTTCTTGTACCATAATTAACATATTGCAGCGGTGATTCATTTCCTTTCTTTGTTGTATTCACACCTATAAATGTACATACCTCAAGTAATACAATTGAGCCATTTCCTACAGTAATTCAAGTTATTATGGTATCAGAGCCTTAGGAAAACTCCCTCCTCTTTCTCTTCCAGCTCTTGCACCGTCCGGGCTCGTTTCACAGCTTTCAGTTCTCATCTCCCTCTCTCTCTATCTCCTTTTTTTTTTCTTTCTTTTCGTCCACCTCTCACTCGTCACTATTCACCAAACATGACTGCTCAAATACCTCCTCTTGGCTTCTCCGCTTTACCAAATAGTCTCCCAACCATTCCAATCAAGCTCGACGGATCAAATTATTACCTTTGGAGAAATATAATGGTTCCGCTCCTTGATGCCTACAAGCTGATCGGGTATGCTGAAGGCACTATTGCATCACCACCGTCAACCATCACCACCAAGCAAGGCGATCAAGACATCATCACACCCAACCCGGACTACCAGACTTGGCGAACATATGACCAATTTTGCTTCACCTCTATTCTAGTCTCTGTAAACATTGATATTAATCTACAGCTTGTAGATGTGCGTTCAGCAGCCGAGGCATGGTCCAAACTACAAACATTGTTCGACTCTCAAATTCGGACACAGAAAGACTTGCTCGATCAACAGTGGCACGACCTCATCAAAGGCCATCAGAGCATGGCTGATTACCTGACTGAGTTGTCCAGCTTGAACACACGCTTTGCTCAACTTGGGCGACCCAAGTCCGACTCCAAAATCAATGATCGGATCCTCAATGGCCTAGGGGATGACTGGGAACCGCTTGGTCTTGCTCTCGTGCCTACAATCGACTCCATAATGGTTGACTCGCTCAAATCCCTTTTACTGAACCAAGAAGCCAAGCACGACTATAAGAAATCGAAGGCTCCATCTGTTGCCCCGCTGTCTGGTTTGCTCGGTGCCACCCCTGATGCTATCCCGGTTGCCAATTTAGTTCATGCATCATCTACAAGAGGTCGAGGAAGCCACGGTTTCCAAGGAAGTTTTGGACGAGGACGACGACATGGTCACATGTCTTCTAGCCGCCCATGTCATTCTGCTGGGCCTCGGGCAGAACAGTGGACTGCACATCAATTTTCCAACCCACAGCCCAACAGATTGGGTTTTTCTCAGCCTCACCAGACCAGTCCACGATCTGCTTCCAACGGGACCGGTCCAATTGGACCAGTTCACCCAGCACCGATTCAACACCTTAATTCTGGGCCTCTATGCCAGCTGTGTTTCCAACATGGACATCTTGCAGCGTACTGTCCCTATTTACCCCAAAATTTTCAACTTCCTCAAGCCCATATTGCTTTTGGCAATGACTCAAGAACCCGCAATCTTGATTGGAACATCGATTCCGGGGCGACACATCATGTCACGGCTGACCTCTCTAACCTCTCCCTTCAGGAGGATCAGGCTACTCCCGAGCAATTGATGATTGGCGATGGTTCAAGTTTACATATTTTCTCCACTGGTTCATCCACTCTCACCATCTCTACTAAAGTTTTTTAGTTAAATAATATTTTATGTGTTCCCCAAATTTCCATGAATTTACTTTCTTTTCCAAAATTCACCCAAGATAATTCATGCTTTTTTGAACTTCATCCCACTCATTTTATTGTTAAGGACCTATGCACTCGCAAGGAGCTATTTCAGGGAATGCTTAGAGATGGACTTTACTATTTGACAACCGGTCCCAGCTGTTCTCTCTCTCCTCATGCATTTGCCAGTTCTTCCCTGCCGAGCTCCTTATGGCACCAACGTCTCAGCCATCTACTGCCCCAATAGTTCATCGTGTCTTATCTCTTTGTTTTCCGCACATCGATAAACACTGTCAACCTTTCTTCTGTGGATCATGTCCACTTGGAAAGCTAGCTCAATCTCCATTTCCTTTGTCTATGAACAAAAGTTCTTTTCCTCTACAATTAATTCACACTGATATCTGGGGACCTGCACCAATTCAATCTTATACTAGTCATCACTATTATGTGCATTTTCTTGATGATTTTTCTAACTTTTCCTGGTTTTTTGTTATGAAATCCAGGGCAGATCTTCTTCAAATTTTTCATGCTTTTCGATTTCATGTTGAGAACCACTTTGATTGAAAAATTAAAACTATTCAGTTTGATGGTGCTAAAGAATCATCAATTTTCAATCTGAATTATAGAATCATGGAATTTCTCATCGCATCTCTTGCCCACATACCCCACCACAGAATGATTCTACATAACGTAAGCATCGGCACATTGTTGACATGTGCCCAACTCTCCTTGCTCAATCACACCTTCCTATGAAATTCTAGGATTTTGCCTTCAAGATAGCAGTTTATCTTATCAATCACTTGCCCACCAGATCTCTCCATTTCAGGCTCTCCACAATACACCTCCTGATTATCGTTTCCTTCAGATTTTTGGTTGTCAATGCTTTCCCTATCTTCGTCCTTACCAAGAACACAAGCTCCAATTCCATTCTCGCCCTTGTGTCTTTCTTGGTTATCTTTCTGGGTATCAGGGTTATTGTTGCTTTGATCCTCATACTGGCCGTATCTTTATTTGTCGTACTGTTCTATTTAATGAGTCTCACTTTCCTTTCTCCTTGGGACTAGTTGACACACAACCTTGCAACAGTTCCTCTCTAGTATCCCGAGCAGCTCCATCCACCATTGACTCACACCCAACCTCCCTTCCTTTACCTTCCACAATGGGTGCACCTGCCACTGCTCCTTCATCTGCTCCAGTGCAGCCTACTCCTACTGAGGTACCTCTAGCTGTTCCTGCTCCTTATTCATCTTCTAATGTCATTCTTGGTCCTTGCAACAATACTCTTGCAGGCATTCCCCGGACTCACAACATGATTACATGCTCCTAGGATGGCTCTCTCCCTCCTCGACAATTTTCTATCTCTCGCTATCCTACTGCATTTGCCATTTCCTCTACCCTACAGGAACCTAGGACCTTTGCTAACGCATGTCGTGATCCTCATTGGCTAGTGGCCATGCATGCTGAATATCAGGCTTTGCTTGATAATCATACTTGGGAGCTCATTCCCTATCCTCCTAATCGTCAAGTTATTGGTTGCAAGTGGGTCTACAAAGTCAAACAGAAACCTGATGGCTCCGTGGATCGTTATAAGGCATGTTTGGTGGCCCGTGGATTCTCCCAACAAGAAGGTCTTGAATATGCTGATACATTCAGCCCAGTCATTAAGCCTGTTACAATTTGTGTTATTCTTTCTATTGCCATCTCTTCCGGGTGGCCCATTCGTCAGCTTGATGTTACAAATGCATTCGTTCATGGGTATCTAGATGAAGAAGTCTACATGGCACAACCTCCAGGCTTTATTGACTCCATCAAACCTCATTATGTTTGTAAGCTTCACCGCTCTCTCTATGACTTGAAGCAGGCACCCTGAGCATGGTTCCTTCATCTCAGTACATTCCTTTTGCAATTGGGCTTTACTAGCTCTGTGGCTGACACCTCCCTCTTCATCTTGCTCACTTCTGCCTATGTGATATATTTACTCGTTTATGTTGATGACATAATTCTCACGAGGTCACCTAATGCCACATTCAATGATCTCCTCTCCTCTCTTCATCAAGAGTTTGCCATGAAGGATCTTGGTCCATTGCATCATTTTTTAGGCATTGAGGTTCATGGTTGCTCTCAAGGAGTTAAGTTGACCCAATGTAAGTATATCCATGATCTTCTTGAACGGACTGCTATGTCTGATTGTAAACCCTCATCCACTCCAGTCACCTCTGGCCCTCGCCTATCCATTTTTTATGGTGATCTACTCCCTGATCCCTCTGTCTATCATCAGATTGTGGGTTCCTTGCAGTATCTTCTTCTAACAAGGCCTGACTTGTCTTTTGTTGTACAACAAGTCTATCAATTCATGAACCGTCCTTCCTCATCTCACTGGACTGCGGTCAAGTGAATTCTTTGCTATCTAAAGGGGACCATTAATCATGGATTACGCATATGGAAGGACTCTCGACTTATTCTCCATGGCTTTTCTGATGCAGATTGGGCCGGTAACCCTGATGAAGATATTATTCAATCTTCTCAACAATCACTGTGATTCTGTACCATAATTATTATATCACTATGATTCTTGTACCATAATTGACATATTGCAGCTGTGATTCATTTCCTTTCTTAGTTGTATTCACACCTATAAATGTACATACCTCAAGTAATACAATTGAGCCATTTCCTACAGTAATTCAAGTTATTACAAGGCATTGCCCATGGTAGGACAAGGCACAGCCATGGTTGAACAAGCCATTGCTTGTGGTAGAGCAAGGCACAGCCTATGGTTGCGCAAGGCATCTCCCATCGTAGAGCCAGGCACAGCCCATGGTCAAGCAAGGCATCACCCGTGGTACAGCAAGGCACTGCCTGTGAGTGACCGAGCGCACAGTTTGTGCCCAACCGAGGGCTATCTCTGTGGTCAACCAAGACATCACCCGTTGTAGAGCAAGGCACAGCCCATCGTCGAGAAGGCATCACTTGTGGTAGAGTGAGCCACAGCAGATGGTTAACCAAGCCATTGCCTGTGGTCGAGCAAGGCATCGCACATGGTAGAGCAAGGCATGGCCCATGTGCGACTGAGTGCTCAGCTCCTGGTCAACCAAGGGCTGTCTCCGAGGTCGACCAAGCCATCGCACATGGTTGAGCAATGCATTTCCCGTGGTCGAGCAAGGAGTCACCTGAGGTAGAACTAGGTACTACTGCCCATGGTCGAGCAAGGCATCGCCCGTGGTAGAGTGAGGCATAGCCGTGGTCAAGAAGGCATCGCCTGTGGTAGAGCTAGGTGAAGCCCGTGGTCGAGCAAGGCATTGCCTGTGGTAGAGCATGGCATAGCCCATGGTGGAGCAAGACATTGCCTGAGGCACCGCCTGTGAGCAACAGACCACACAGCCCTTGGTCAACCAAGGGCTGCCTCCATGGATGACTAAGCCATTGCCAGTGGTTGGGCAAGGCACAACCTGTGCTCAAGCAAGGCATCACCTATGGTAGAGCAAGACACAGCCTGTGGTCAAACATCCCATTGCCCTTGGTAGAACCAGGCATAGCCCCTGGTCTGGGAAGGCATTGCCTGTGGTAGAGAACAGCACAGCCCATGCTCATGCAAGGCATCGCCTGAGGTAGAGCCAAGCACCGCCCTAAGCAACTGAGTGCATAGCCCGTGGTCGACTGAGGGCTTTCTCCGTGGTTGACCAAGCCATCACCTGTGGTGGAGCAAGGCATAGCCCATGGTCAAGCATGGCATCACCCGTGGTAGAATGAGGGACAGCCCATGGTCGAGGAAGGTATTGCCTGTGGTAAAGCAAGGCACAGCTTGAGGTCGTGCAAGGCATCACCTGAGGTAGAGCTGCGTACTGCCCTGAGCAACCGAGCTCACAGCCTGTGGTTGATCAAGGGCTTTCTCTGTGGTTGACCAAGCCATCACCCATGGAGGAGCAAGGCACAGCCCATTGTTGACCAAGGGATTGCCCGTGAGCTACTGAGTGCACAACCCATGGTCAACCGAGGGCTGTCTCCCTGGTCGACCAAGCCAACGCCTGTGGTTGGGCAAGGCACAACCAGTGGTCGAGCTCACCCATGGTAGAGTGATGCACTGCCCATGGTTGACCAAGAGTTGTCACTGAGGTTGATCAACGCATCTACCCATGATCAACCAAGGCATTGACCATGGTCGAGCATGGCACTGCTCTTCTGCGACAGAGTGCACAGCCCATGGTTGACCAAGGGCTATCACCATGGTTGACCAAGCCATCACCTGTGGTGGAGGAAGCCATCACCCATGGTAGAGTGAGGCACAACCCATGGTCGAGCAAAGCATCGCTCGTGGTAGTGCAAGGCACTGCCCATGAATGAATGAGTACACAGCCTTTGGTCGATCAATGCATCGACAGTGATCAACCAAGGGCTGTTGCCGTGGTCGACCAAGGCATTGACTGTGGTAGAGCAAGGCACTGCCCATGAGTGACAGAGCGCACAGCCCGTGGTCAATGGAGGGCTGCCTCCATGGTCAACCAAGCCATCCCCCTGGGTAGAGCAAGGCACAGACCGTGGTCTCCGTGGCCGATCAAGGGCTGTCTCCATGGTCGACCAAGCCATTGCCCTTGGTAGAGCATGGCACAGCCTGTGGTCCAGCAAGGCATCATCCGTGGTTGGGCAAGGCACAGACTGTGGCCGAACATGCCATTGCCCTTGGTAGAGCAAGGCACAGCCCACGGTTGAGGAAGGCAACGCCTGAGGTGCAGCCAAGCACTACCCGTGACAGACAGAACATATAGACCGTGGTCAACTGAGGCACAGTGAGGCGTAGCTCATGGTCGTCCTAGCCATGGCCCATGGTAGAGCAAGGCACAGGCCGTGGTCAAGCAAGGCATCTCCTGTGGTAGGGCAAGGCACAGAATGTGGTCGAGTAAGGCATCGTCCGTGGTAGAGCATGGCACAACCCGGGGTCAAACATGCTATTGCCCTTGGTAGACCATGACACAGCCCAAGGTTGAGCAAGGCATCACCCATGGTAGAGCAAGGCACAACCCGTTGTAGAGCTTGGCAACGCCCGAGGTAGAGACAGGCATTGCCCATGAGAGGCCAAGTGCACAGCCCATGGTTGACCAAGCCATCGCCCGTGGTGGAGCAAGGCACAGCATGACCTTGGTAGAGCCAGGCACAGCCCGTGGTCAAGTAAGGCATGGCCTGTGGTAGAGCAATGCACAACCCACGGTGAAGCAAGGCATTGCCCAAGGAAGAGCCAGAGCTTGCCACCAAGTGCAAAGCCCGTAGTCAACCAAGGGCTATCTCTGTGGTTGGACAATGTATCACCCATGGTAGAGTGAGGCACAGCCTGGGGTCAACGAAGCCATGGCCCATGGTAGAGCAAGGCACAGCCAGGGGTGGAGCAAGGCATTGCTTCTCGTAGAGCAAGGCACAGCCCATGAGCGACCAAGCACATAGCCCGTGGTTGACCGAGTGCCGTCTCCATTGTCGACCAAGCCATGGCCCATGGTAGAGCAAGGCACAGCCCATGGTCGAGCAAGGCATCGCCCGTGGTAGAGTGAGGCATGGCCCATGGTCCAGCAAGGCATCGCCCAGGGTAGTGCAAGGCACTGGACATAGTTGAGCAAGGCACGGCTCGTGGTCGACCGAGGGTTGTCTCCATGGTTGACCAAGCCATCGCCCATTGTAGAGCAAGGCACAGCTGGTTGTGGAGCATGGCATTGCTCGTGGTAGTGCAAGGCAATGCCCATGAGCGACCGAGCACACCGCCCGTGGTCAACCGAGGGCTGTCTCCATGGTCGACCAAGCCATTGCTGTGCTAGGGCAAGGCACAGCCTGTGGTTAAGCAAGGCATCGCCCGTGGTAGGGTGAGGCACAACCCATTGTCGAACATGGCATTGCCCATGGTAGCACAAGGCACCACCTGTGGTCGACCAAGCCATTGCTCATGGTAGAGCCTGGCACAGCCCGTGGTGAACCAAGGGCTGTCTCCATGGTTGTCCAAGCCATCGCCTGTGCTAGAGCAAGGCATAGCCCATCGTCGAGCAAGGCATCGCCCATCGTCGAGCAAGGCATCGCCCATCGTCGAGCAAGGCATTGCCAGTGGTAGAGTATGGCACAACCCATGGTCATCCAAGCCATTGCCCATGGTACAGCAAGGGACAGCCCATGGTCGAGCATGGCAATGCCTGTGGTAGACCCAGGCACAGATTGTGGTCAAGCAGGGCATTGCCCGTGGTAGAGCAAGCCGCTGCCCATAGTCGACCAAGTGCTGTTGCCATGGTCAATCAAGGTGTTGCCCAATAATCGAACAAGCGTAGTCACCATGGTTGACCAAGGCATTGACCGTGCTAGAGCAAGGCACTGCCCGTGAGCGACTGAGTGCACAGCCCATGGTCGACCAAGGGTTGTCTCTGTGGTTGAGCAAGGCACAGCCCGTGGTTGACCAAGCCATTGCCCCTGGTAGACCAAGGCGCAACCCATGGTCGAGCCAGGCATCACCCATGGTTGGGCAAGACACAGCCCATGGTCAAGCAAGGCATAGCCCATGGTTGGCAAAAGGCAGAGCCCGTTATTGGGAAAGGCGGAGCCCATCATGGAGTGAGACACAGCCCATGGTTGAATATGCCATGGCCCTTGGTACTGCAAGGCACAGCCTGTGGTCAAGCAAGGCATCACTTCACTCGAGGTAGAGCCCTTCACTGCCCATGAGAGACCGTGCGTACAGCCTATGATTGACCAAGCCATTGCCCGTGCCACAGCAAGGCACAGCCCATGGTTGACCGTGGGCTATCTCCATGGTTGACCAAGCCATCGCCTGTGGTAGAGCAAGGCACAGCCCGTGAGCGATTGAGCACACTACCTGTGGCTGACCGAGGGCTATCTCCATGGTCAACCAAGCCATTGCCCGTGGAAGAGCAAGGCACAGCCCAAAGTCAAGAAGGCATCACCTGTGGTAGAGCGAGGCACATCCCATAGTCAACCATACCATTTCCTAGGGTAAAGCAAGGCACAGCCCATGGTCGAGCAAGGCCATTGCCTATGGTTGAGTATGGCACAGCTTGTGGTCAAGCAAGGCATCTCTCATGGTTGAGCAAGGCATCTCTCATGGTCGAGTAAGGCAATGCCCATGGCAGAGCAAGGCACAGGCCGTAGTCAAGCAAGCCATTGCCTGTGGTAGAGCAAGGCACCGCCTTTGGTTGACCAAGCCATTGCCCATGGTCAAGCAAGGCGTCACCCGTGGTAGAGCAAGACACAGCCCGTGGTCGAGCAAGGCAACACACGTGGTAGAGCATGGCATGGCCTGTGAGCAACTGAATGCATAGCTTGTGGTCGTCCAAGGGTTGTCTCCATGGTCAACCAAGCCATCGCCCATGGTAGACCGAGGGACAGCCCATGGTCAAGCAAGGTGTCACTCATGGTAGAGCCTGGCACAGACCTTGGTTGAGCAAGGCATCACCTGAGATAGAGCCAAGCACAACCCAGTAATGATTGAGTCCACAACCCGTGGTTGACTGTGTGCTGTCTCCATGGTCAACAAAGCCATCGCCTATGGTAGAGCAAGGCACTGCCCATGCTTGAGCAACATATAGCTCGTGGTAGAATGAGGCACAGACCATGGTCGAGCAAGCCATTGCCTGTGGTAGAGTGAGGCAAAGCCCATGGTCGAGCAAGCCATTGCCTGTGGTAGAGCAAGGCAAAGCCAGTGGTAGAGCAGGGCATTGCCCAAGGTAGAGCCAGGCACTGGCCGTGAGCGACTGACCACACAGCCCGTGGTTGACCGAGGGCTGTCTCTGTGGTCGGCCAAGCCATTGCCAGTGGCAAAGCAAGGCACAGCCCATGGTCGAGCATGGCATCTCCCATGGTAGAGCCAGGCATAGCCCATTGTCAAGCAAGGCATCACCCATGGTAGAACAAGGCACTGCCCATGAGCATCTGAGCACACAGCACTTGGCCGACCAAGGGCTGTCTCTGTGGTCAACCAATTTATCGCCTGTGGTAGAGTGAGGCACAGCCCAGGGTTGAGAAGGCATTGCCCATGCTAGAGAGAGGCACTGCCCATGGTCGAGCAAGCCGCTGCCCATGGTGCAACAAGACACTGCCCGTGGTCGAGCAAGGCAACGCCCATGGTAGAGTGAGGCACAACCGTTGTAGAGCAAGGCATAGCCCATGGTCAAGCACGGTATCGCCCCTGGTTGGGCAAGGCACAGCCCATGGTTGAGCAAGGCATTTCCTGTGGTAGGGCAAGTTACAGCCCGTGGTCGAATGTGCCATTGCCCATGGTATAGAAAGGCACAGCGGGTGGTCAAGCAGGGCATTGCCCATGGTAGAGCAAGGCCTAGCCCATGGTTGAGCAACGTATCGCCCATGGTAGAGCCAGGCACTGCTCATGAGAGTCCGAGCGTACAGCCCTTGGTTGCCTGAGCCATCACCCACAGAAGAGCAAGGCACAGCTCGTGGTCAAGCAAGGCATCGCCTGTGGTAGAACAAGGCACTGCCCATGGTAGAGCAAGGCAACGCCCGTGGTAGAGCAAGGCATAGGTCGTGATCGAGCAAGCCATCGCCCATGATACAGCGTGGCACAACCTTTGGTTAACCAAGCCATTGCACGTGGTCAAGCAAGGCATTGCACGTGGTAGAGCAAGGGACGGCCCATGAGCGACTGGATGCACAGCTCCTAGTCAACCAAGGGGTGTCTCGAGGTCCACCAAGCCATTGCCCATGTAGAGCCAGGCACTGGCCATGAGTGACTGAGCGCACAGCACTTGGTTGACCAAGGGCTGTCTCTGTGGTTGAGCAAGCCATCGCCAGTGGCAAAGCAAGGCACAGCCTGTGGTCGAGCAAGGCATCACCTGTGGTAGAGTGAGGCGCAGCCCATGCTAGAGCAAGGAACAGCCCGTGGTTGAGCATGGCATCTCCCATGGAACAGCCAACCACAGCCTGTTGTCGAGCAAGGCATTGCCGGTGGTAGAGGATGGCATTGCCCGTCAGCGACAGTGCACACAGCCCGTGGCCAACCGAGGGCTGTCTCCATGGTTGACCAAGCTATCACCCATGGTAGAGCAAGGCACAACCCATGGTTGAGAAGGCATTGCCTATGGTAGAACGAGGCACTGCCCATGGTCAGGCAAGCTGCTGCCCATGGAAAAACAAGGCAGAGCCCGTGGTAGAGTGAGGCACCACCTTTGGTGGACCAAGCCATTGCTTGTGGTAAACCATGGCACAGCCCATGTTCGAGCAAGGCATCGCATGTGGTCGAGCAAGGCACAGCCCATGAGCAACTGAGCGCATGGCTCCTGGCCGACCGAGGGCTGTCTCCATGGTTGTCCAAGTGATTGTGCATGGTAGAACAAGGCACAACCTGTGGTCAAGCAAGGCATTGCTCATGGTAGAGCGAGGCACAGCCCGTGGTCAACCAAGCCATTCTCTGAGGTACAGGAAGGGACTGCCTATGGTTGGGCTTGGCAACGTCTGTGCTAGAGCCAGGCACAGCCCTGGGTCAAGCAGGGCATGCATCGCCTGTGGTTGAGCAAGGCACCGCCTGTGGTAGAGCAATGCATTGACCATGGTAGAGCAAGGCATCACCCATGGTAGGGCAAGGCACTGCCTGTGAGCGACCATGTGCACCACTCATGGTCGACCAAGGCATCAACCTTGGTAGAGCAAGGCACTGCCCATGAGCAACCGAGCACACGGCCCGTGGTCAACCAAGGGCTGTCTCCATGGTTGACCAAGCCATTGCCTGGGGTAGAGCAAGCCACAGCCCTTGGTCGAAGGAGGGCTATCTCCATGGTTGACCAAGCCATCGCCCTTGGTAGAGAAAGTCACAACCTTTGGTCGAGCAAGGCATTGCCCATGGTCGACCGAGGGCTGTCTCCGTGGTCTACCAAGCCATTGCCCTTGGTAGAGCAAGGCAACACCCCTGGTTGGGCAAGGTGCAGCCTGTGGTTGAGCAAGCCAATGCCCATGGTAGAGCGGGGCACAGGCCGTGGTCAAACATGCCATTGCCCATGGTATAGAAGGGCACAACAGGTGGTCAAGCAAGGCATCACCTGAGGTAGAGCCAGGCATTGCCCGTGAGAGACTGAGCATACAGCCCGTGGTCGTCTGAGCCATCACTCCTGGAAGAGCAAGGTACAGCCCATGGTCGAGCAAGCCATCGCGCATGGTAGAGAATGGCACTGCCCGTGGTAGAGCAAGGCAATGTCCATGATACAGCCTGGCACAACCTTTGGTTGACTAAGCCATTGCCCGTGGTCAAGCAAGGCATCACATGTGGTATAGCAAGGCACAACCCATGAGTGACTGAGTGCACAGCTCCTGGTCGACCAAGGACTGTCTCCGAGGTTGACCAAGCCATTAGCCATTGTTGAGCAATGCATAGCCCATGGTCTAGCAAGGAATCACCCGAGGTAGAGCTAGGCACTGCCCATGGTTGGGGAAGGCAACACCCATGGTAGAGTGAGACACAGCCCATGGTCAAGAAGGCATCACCCATGGTAGAGCCTAGTGCAGCCCGTGGTGGAGAAGGCATCGCCCATGGTCATGCCAGGCATCGCCCTTGGTAGAGCATGGCATTGCCCATGGTAGACCAAGGCACTGCTTATGAGCGACCAAGCACACAGCCCGTGGTGACTGAGGGCTGTCTCCGTGGTCGACCAAGCCATCACCTGTGGTTGGGCAAGGCACAGACCGTGGTCGAGCAAGGCATCGCCTGTGGTAGAGCAAGGCCCTGCCGGTGGTCGAACATCCCATTGGCTTTGGTAGAGCAAGGCACTGTCCCTGGCCGAGGAAGGCATTGTCCGTGGTAGAGCAAGGCACAGCCCCTGGTCGAACATCCCATTGCCCTTGGTAGAGCAAGGCACAGCCCCTGGTCGAGGAGGGCATTGCCTGTGGTAGAACAAGGCACACCCCATGGTAGAGCAAGGTGCAGCCCGCGAGTGGCTGAGCACACAGCCCATGGTCGACCGAGGCATCGCCCGTGGAAGAGCAAGGCACTGCCCACGGTCAACAAAGCACTGTGGCCATGGTCAATTAAGGCATCACCCCATGATTGACCAAGGGCTGTTGCTGTGGTTGAGCGAATTATTGCCCATGGCAGACAAAGGCACTGTGTCACGGGGCCAATGCGGGTCACAAATTTTTCCGCACCCCGCTAGGCATCAACACACCGTTTGTCGACCAGCCACACACACACCGCGCGTACCGTTGAGGCCAAACAATCACTGAACCAAAGAAGCAACACCAAGGAACACAAGAACACAATTGGGAAAACACAACTCGTATTCACATCTACTACAAGTACACGAAAAACCCAATCCTAGATCAGAACACTGACACGCAGTCTCACGAGCCTATGCCTTGCAGTCTCTTACTGCTTGCACTCCCTACTCGTCTTGTGCCTTCTCTCAAGAACACTGGACTGCTGCCCAACTCGACTTCCACTCCCTTGGAATCTTGGGCTCTTTGTGTTCCTCAACTGATCTGGTCGGTCCTGGTTCTCTCCTCATCTTTGCTTGGTGTCTGGTGTCTCTTGCCTCTGCAGAATGAGGCTGACCCCCATTTTATAGAGGAGCTGAGCAAACCTGATATGGCAACCGATAGATTTGAATCCCTTAATTCTCTCCATCAGATCTTGATCCGTTCAATCTCAGATGTTGATCTGCAATCTCCAAGATTGTTTCCATAACAGAAGGATTTGCCATATCCCGAGAGAATCTTTCCCGGATTTGCCTGGATTGACTTGGTGCTAGCTTAGCCTCATCGATCCAATCCATCCTCCTCTAGGGTCCACGTCCATGATCACTTCCTAGGATCACGGTTGTCTGAACGGGATTGCTGCGTCCAGCGGTGCTCGAGCCTGGTCAAGGACTTAGCTGATCCCCACAAGTAGTCAACTCCCTCGCTGCTAAGTGCTGTGCCTCCCTTAGCATCTGCTGGGCCTGTTGAGTCATGCGCACTCCTAGAGTGCCTTTGTGCAGTTGTATCAAGTTCACCGAACCTCCTAGAGTGTTGCACCATGCCTTGCTCATGGGCATCCTTGCTGCCCTCCCGCACGTTTGCCTACTTGTGCATTGTGGCACTTCCTAGCCACAATCCGATTCCTTAGCACACTGCTGAGCCTTTGATCAACCATCCCCTTCACTAGTGCCTTCGTGCACGCTTGTGTGACCATCTCCATACCTGCCCGTTCATGGACTTGCAATTCCCTCAACACCTCACACCTGGCTACCCGCGCGTCCTCGCATGCAGGCTATGCGCTACCACTACCCTGAGGTATGGCTTGTGGTACGCAGTTTCCGAGGCTTGAGCTCAAGGGTCTAACAAACCTCCCCCACCAAAGGGATTCGATGCCCTCGTCGAATGAGACTCTCAATACCGCTAGATGAGGTCTTCGTACCATCGGATGAGGTCTTCGTACCGCCATAGTGTGATGTCCTTCTCCCAAGTTGCCTCTGACTCGGGTACGTTCTTCCACTTGACCAAATACTCTATCCTCCTGTTCATCTTGATGTAACCCAGCACTCGATGATCAAGTATGCCTTCCACCTCCTTGTCAAGTTCCTTCCTCACGGTGAGAGGGGCACGCTTCACCTGGTTGCGCTCTGGATGCTCCTCGTCCTGATGGTAAGGCTTAAGGAAACTGACGTGGAATGTCGGGTGCACCTTCATCCTCTTTGGCAGTGCTAGCCGATGGGCTACCGGCCCAACTCTCTTGATTACTTCAAAAGGCCCGTCGTACCGTTGGAACAAGCCCTTGTGCCAGCGCTTGCTCGTGATCTTCTTCCATATCTGTGGGGTGAGCTTCAACATCACTAAGTCCCCCACCTGGAACTCCAATGGTCTTCAGTTCCTGTCTGCATACTTCTTCATTTGCTTAGCAGTTTTGGCAAGGCTATCTCTCGCCTCTTCCATCATCTCCTGCTTGTCAAGCACGAATCAATATGCGGCCGGGCAAGGCCCTCCTTTGTGCTGCAACGCCACCTCCTGCGGCATTAGTGGTTGGTAGCCCATTGCCAACTCAAACAGGCTATGACCTCTAGCTGAGGAGCGGTTCAGGTTGTAAGACAACTGAGCAGAGTCAAGCAAGCCTAACTAATTCCATTGACTTGCTGAGACATAATGCCTCAAGTACTCCTCCAGCAGCACATTCACTAGCTCGGTCTGGCCGTCCGTTTGTGGATGGTTGGCTGTCGAGAACTTCAGTTCAAATCCTAGCAGTCTGAACAAGCATGTCCAGAAGTTGCCTGTGAACCGAGCGTTTTGGTCACTCACTATCTCTGTTGGCACTCCAAAGAGCTTCACCATGGAGCGATAGAAAGCCTCAGCCACTGCCTCGGCTGTGCAATTCTTGGTCATGGGGGTGAAAATCGCATACTTGGAGAACCAGTCCACGACCACCATCACCGCCGTATAACCCTTCACTTCTGGAAACCCGGACACAAAGTCCATGGAAACTGATACCCAAGGCTTCTCTGGCACTGCCAAGGGTTGTAGGAGACCGGCCTATGCTCGCCTCTCCACCTTGTCTTGTTGGCACACAAGACAAGTCTTGACGTATAACTCAACGTCATCGGCCATCTTTGGCCACACATAGGACCTTGACAATAGGGCTAGCGTCCACTCACGGCCTAGATGTCCAGCCCAAGGACTGTTGTGACTCTCCTTCATCAGCTGGTAGTGCAATCCCCCTCCGCTAGGGACAAGCAAACGGCCACCTTTGCCATAAAAGCAGCCCATCTTCCAGCCAATACCGCCTCACTGTCCCGTCTTTGACTTGCTCTACTAGGAGTTGACAGGTCTTGTCCCCTAGTGTAGCGATCTTGACATCCTGGAGGAAGTCAGAGGTAACTTGAGTCAAAGCCGCCAACTGGTCCGAAGTCTTCCAATTGAGCGCATCCGCCACTAGGTTGTGCCTTCTCAGTCAATGTTCCCACTCAAAGTCATACTCCGCTAAGAACTCTTGCCACCGCACTTGCCTTGGTGACAACTTCGGTTGTGACTTGAAGAAGGTATTGATGACGTTGTTCATCTTGACCACGAATGTGGTTCCCAGCAAGTACACTCGCCACACCCTCAAGCAATGCACCACAACCAGCATCTCCTTCTTGTGTGCTGAGTATCGCTGCTTAGCAGGCTTCAACTTCCAACTCTCGAATGCCACGGGATGTCCGTCTTGCACAAGAACTCCTCCCACAGCATGATCTTAGGCATCCGTATGCACCTCAAATGGCCTCTTGAAGTCCGAGAGCTTGAGCACGGGCTCTAACACAATGGCAGTCTTCAACTTGGAGAACTCTACTTCACAATCCTCGTCCCATGTCCACTTCTGATCTTTCCACAATAGATCAGTCAAGGGACTCACCTTCTTCGAGTACCCCTTGATAAACTTGCAGTAGTAGTTGGCCAATCCCAAGAAACTCCGCAACTCGGACACTGACTTTGGTGGAGGCCAATCCTGGATTGCCTGCACCTTCATGGGGTCCATCCACACCTGCCCTTGGCCGATCACATGGCCTAGGAATCGGATCTCTTGCATGCCAAACTCGCACTTCTCCCTCTTGACATATAGGGAGTGTTGCCTAAGCCGTTCAAAAACAGCCTGCAAGTGCTGCACATGTTGTGCCAAGTCCCTGCTATATATGACAATATCATCCAAATAGATGACCACAAACTGGTCTAGCATGTCGTGAAACACATCATTCATCAAGTTGCAGAATGTGGCAGGAGCATTGGTTAAACCGAATGGCATTACCAGGAATTCAAAGGATCCATAACGAGTTACCATTGTGGTCTTGGATTCATCTCCTTTGGCGATGCAGACCCTCGCCTCACCTAGGCGATCAAACAGATCTGCAATCAAGGACACCGGGTACTTGTTCTTTACCATGACCTTGTTCAATCCACGGTAGTCAACACACAACTGGAGAGAGCCATCCTGCTTCTCCTGGAACAACACTGGGGCTCCATAAGGGGCTTTGGATGGTTGGATCTTTCCAGCATCCAGCAGCTCAGTCAACTGATTCCATAGCTCTCCTAGCTCCTTAGGGAACATCCGGTATGGGGCTTTGGCTGGGGGAATGGTGCCTGGCAGTAGTTCTATCTTGTGATCTACCGCTCAGCACAGCGGTAGTCCTCTTGGCAACTCCTTCGGCATCACATCCTGGAATTGCTTGAGCACTTCCACTACCTTGTGTGGAATCTTATGGTCTGCCTCCGTCTCCTGCACTTCCACTTCCCTGATAGCCGCAAGGTAAGTGGGATACCCCTTCTTCATTCCTCATGCCACTTGCATTGTAGATACCTTCTCCGTGGCTACCTCCTCGGAGTGTGCAAGGCCTCGGTATCCTTGCACGAAACAAGGTCGTCGTGGATCTCCAATGACAATGCCTCCCACAGGAGGCATGTTGGTGATTGATGCATCCACAAAGAAGCTATTTCCAAGGATGAGATCGTAATCATCCAAAGGAACCACCATCAGATTGACTGTGCCCTCCCAAGCCTCTATCTTGATGGGCACATCCCTTGCCAACCCGCCCGTCAGTTGGCTCTTGGAGTTCACTGCCTTCAATCGGTTGTGAGAGCGTTCCACTCGCAACTCCAAGGGTTGTACCATTCGATCCGATACGAATGTGTTGGTGGTGCCAGTATCCAGCAAGGCTGACATCCGCCTACCATTCAAGGTCACATCCACAAATAGCAAATTGTGGCGTACCTTTGGGCGCTCACTTTGCATAGCACTGAGGGCCTGCAGTGGGGCAACACACTGCACGGGGTCCTCGTCAAAGTCATCCGACCGTAGGGCAGTAACCTTCCCCTCCCTCTTTGGGCACTCCTTTACCCTATGGGGTCAGTTACATATGAAGCAGCCTGGGTGCATCCGAGGATCCTTCTTCCCGTTGGGTCCCTCGATCACCTTCGCCTTTTCCTTGTCTGGTCAGGTCAGCTACTTCTCCTTGCCCTTCCTTGACTTTCCTTTCAGGTAGGACTTGGACTTCTTGTCCTTGTCCGTAGGCTGGGCCTTCTTGCTCCCCTCCTCGGCACGAGCAATCCGTAAGTCTAGCAGTGCATCCATCGCAGCTAAGGCAGAATGAAGGTCTCTTACCCCTTGTCTAGCTCTAGTTGAGTCCAAGGTTGCAATCCCTTCAGGAACATGTACAGCTTGTCCGTCTCTGACATATCCGTCATGTCCAGCATCAGTGCGCTAAACCCCTTCACGTAGTCTTGCACTGGTCCGCTGTGCCTCAGCTTGGCCAACGCATCCAGAGCAAGCCATGTTGTGTTGCTTGGCTGGAACTGCTCTTTCAATTCCTTCTTCAGTGCCTCCCAGGTCTCCATCCGGGGTCTGCCTGCACTGATATTGTCTTGGACCCGTGTCCTCCACCATAGCTTCGCATCCTTGGTGAGATACATGGTGGTGATCATCACCTTCTTGGCGTCTAGGATCTTCGCAGCAGTGAAGTAGTTCTCCATATCCCATATGAAGTTCTCTAGATCCTTGGAACTCCTTGTTCCTTCAAACGCCTTTGGCTCCGGGACCTTCATCTTCCCATGAGGCTCATTTGATGGCCCCGCCTGGGACACGAGTTGCCGCTTGATCAGGACCACATCATCCTTCAGGGTCACTACATCAAGCCTGATCTCCTTCAGCAGATCCGTCTTGGTCCCTCCAAGATCGTCACCTTCGCCGACGTTGTCCTCCAAAGCAGCAACGCGGGGTTCCAGCATAGCGGCTGGGTTTGCTTGTTCATTCAGCTCAGCAATATGGCCTTCTAGCGCTGCCAATCACTCCTGCAATGCTTCCATCGCCCTGGTCCACATGGTTGCTAATTGTAGGATACACGTGGTCTTTGACAAAGGGTATTCTCAACCCGAACGCAGCACCACCATCACAGGTACTCTGACTTGCCACGGACAAAACCTCGCTCTGATACCAACTGTCACGGGGCCAATGCAGGTCACAAATTTTTCTGGACCCCGCTAGGCATTGACACACCGTTTGTTGACTACACACACACCGCGTGTACCGTTGAGGCCGAATGATCACCGAACCAAAGAAGCAACACCAAGGAACACAAGAACACAATTGGGAAAACGCAACTCGCATTCACATCTACTACAAGTACACAAAAAACCCAATCCCATATCAGAACACTTACACGCAGTCTCACGAGCCTATGCCTCATAGTCTCTTACTACTTGCACTCCCTACTCGTCTTGTGTCTTCTCTCAAGAACACCGGACTGCTGCCCAACTCGACTTCCACTCCCTTGGAATCTCGGGCTCTTTGTGTTCCTCGACTGATTTGGTCGCTCCTGGTTCTCTCCTCGTCTCTGCTTGGTGTCTGGTGTCTCTCGCCTCTTGGTTGCCTCTGCAGAATGAGGCTGACCCCCTTTTTATAGAGGAGCCGAGCAAATCTGATATGGCAACCGATAGATTTGAATCCCTTGATTCTCTCCATCAGATCTCGATCCGTTCAATCTCGGCTGTTGATCTGCAATCTCCAAGATTGTTTCCATAACAGAAGGATTTGCCATATCCCGAGAGAATCTTTCCCGGATTTGCCTGGATTGACTTGGCGCCAGTGTAGCCTCGTCGATCCGATCCATCCTCCTCTAGGGTCCATGTCCATGATCACTTCCTAGGATCACGGTTGTCTGAATGGGATTGCTGCGTCCAATGGTGCTCGAGCCTGGTCAAGGACTTAGCCGATCCCCACAAGTAGTCAACTCCCTCGCCACTAAGTGCTGTGCCTCCCTTAGCGTCTGCCAGGCCTGTTGAGTTGTGTGCACTCCTAGAGTGCCTTTGTGCAGTTGCATCAGGTTCACCGAACCTCCTAGAACGTTGCACCATGCCTTGCTCGTGGGCATCCTTTCTGCCTTCCCACACGTTCGCCTACTTGTGCATTGTGGCACTTCTTGGCCACAATCCGATTCCTCAGCACACTGCTGAGCCTTTGATCGGCCATCCCCTTCACTAGTGCCTTCGTGCACACTTGTGTGACCATCTCCATACCTGCCCATTCATGGACTTGCGATTCCCTCAACACCTCGCACCTGGCTGCCCACGCATCCTCGCGTGCAGGCTATGCGCTACCACTACCCCGAGGTACGGCTTGTGGTACACTGTTTCTGGGGCTTGAGCTCAAGGGTCTAACACAATGCCCATGAGCAGCCGAGTGCACAGCCCGTGATCGACCGAGGCCTGTCAGTATTGTTGACCAAGCCATTGCCCATGGTAGAGCATGGCTCAGCCCATGGTTGAGGAAGGTATCACCTGTGGTAGAGTGAGGCATAGCCTGTGGTCGACCAAGCCATGGCCCATGGCACAGAAGGTGGTGGAGCAAGGCATCGCTCGTGGCAGAGGAAGCCACTACCCATGAGCGACTGAGCACATAGCTCATGGTTAACTGGGGGCTGGCTCCATGGTCGACCAAGCCATCGCTTGTGGTAGAGCAAGGCACAACCCATGCTCGACCAAGCCATTGCCCATGGTAGAGCAAGGCACAGCCCTTGGTCAAACAAGGCATCGCTCATGGTAGGGCAATGCATAACCTGTGGTCAAACATGCCATTGCCTACGGTAGAACCAGGCACAGCCTGTGGTCAAACAAGGCATCACTCATGGTTAACCAAGGGCTGTCTCTATGGTTGTCCAAGCCATCACCCATGGTAGAGCAAGGCATAGCCTGTGGTCGAGCAAGGCAACGCCAGAGGTAGAGCAAGGCACAGCCCATGATAGAGCAAGACATCACACGTGGTAGGGCATGGCACTGCCCATGAGAGACCAAGTGCACAACCTGTCATTGACTGATGGCTGTCTCCATGGTTGACCAAGCCATCACCTGTGGTAGAGCAAGGCACAGCCCTTTGTCGAGCAAGGCATTGCTCGTGGTAGAGCAATGCACAGGCGTGGTCAAGCAAGCCATCACCTGTGGTAGAGCAAGGCACAGCATGTCATCGGCCACGTGATTGCCCATGGTAGACCAAGGCACAGCCCATGGTCGAGCATGGCATCTCCCGTGGTAGGGCAAGGCACAGCCCATCATCGAACAAGGCATCACACATGGTTGGGCATGGCACTGCCCATGAGCAACTGAGAGAACAGCCCGTGGTCAACCGAGTGCTATCTCCATGGTTGACCAAGCCATTGCTAAAGGTAGAGCAAGGCACACCCATGGTTGAACATGCCATTACCCTTGGTAGTGCAAGGCACAGCCCATGGTTGAGTAAGGTGTCACACAAGGCAGAGCAAGGTAGAGTCAGGCACTGCTTGTGAGCAACTGAGCACACTGCCCACAGACTGGGGGCTGTCTCCTATGTCGACCAAGCCATCAATGGTGGTAGAGCAAGGCAAATCCCATGGATGGGCAAGGCATCACCCGTGGTAGAGCCAGGCTTAGCCCTTGGTCAACCAAGCCATTACCCGTGGTAGAGTGAGGCACAGCCCAAGGTCAACCAAGGTATCACCTGTGGTAGAGCAAGGCACAGCCCAGGGTCAAGCAAGGAATCACCTGTGGCAGAGCCAGTCACTGCCCTGAGCAACTGAGCTCACAGCCCGTGGTCGACTGAGGGCTTTCTACATAGTCGACCAAGCCATCGCCTGTGGTTGAGCAATGCAACACCCATGGTAGAGTGAGGCACAGCCCGTGGTCAAACAAGCCATGGCCTGTGGTAGAGCCAGGCACAGCCGGTGGTCAAGCAAGGCATCGCCGGTGGTAGAGCAAGGCACAGCTTGTGGCCAAGCAAGGGATCGCCTGAGGGAGAGCCAGGCACTACCTGTGAGCGACCGAGCACTCAGCCCGTGGACAACCGAGGGCAGTCTTCATGCTCGACTAAGCCATCGCCCATGGTAGAGTGAGGCACAACCCGTGGTTGAGCAAGGCATCACCCATGGTTGGGCAAGGCACAGTCCATGCTTGAGCAAGGCATCGCCCAAGGTTGACCCAGGCACTGCCAGTGAGCGACCAAGTGCACAACCTATGCTCAACTGAGCCATTGCCCGAGTTAGAGCAAGGCACAGCCTGCAGTGGAGCAATGCATCACCCATGGTAGAGCAAGGCACAGCCCGTGGTCGACGAACACATCACCTGTGGTGGACCAAGGTACTGCCAGTGGTCGACGTGGAGCTATAGCTGTCATTGATGAAGGAGTTGCCCCATGCTAGACCAACAGCTGTTGCCATGGTCGGGCAAGGCATCGCTTGTGGTAGAGCTAGGCACTGCCCATTAGCAATCCAGTGCACAGCCTATGGTCGATCAAGGCATTGTAGATGATCAACCAAGGGTTATCACCGTGGTGGAGCAATGCCCTACCCTTGTGCGACTGAGCTGACAGCCCATGGTCAATGGAATGCTGTCTCCATGATCAGCCAAGCCATCGCCTGGGGTGGAGCAAGGCATTGCCTGTGGTAGAGTGAGGCATAGCCCACGGTAGAGCGAGGCATCACTTGTGGTAGAGCAAGGTACAACATGTGGTCGACCAAGCGCTGTGGCTGTGGTAGATCAAGGAGTCACTCCATGATCGACCAGGGGCTGTTGTTGTGCTCGACCGAGGCACACCCCATGGTTGACCAAGGCCTGTCTGTCTGGTCGACCAAGCCATTGCCCAGGGTAGAGTATGGCTCAGCTGGTGGTCGAGCAAGGTATGCTCATGGTAGAGTGAGGCACAGCCCATGTTCATCCTAGCCATGGCCCATGGTAGAGCAAGGCATCACTTGTGGTAGAGCAAGGCACTACCCATGAGCAACCGAGCACACTGCCTGTGGTCGACCGATGGCTGTCTCCATGGTTGACCAAGCCATTGCTCGTGGTAGAGCAAGGCACAACCCATGGTTGAACATGCCATTGCCCATAATTGAGCAAGGCACAGCCCTTGGTTGATCAGGGCATCGCCTATGGTAGGGCAACACACAACCCATGGTCAAACATTCCATTGCCTATGGTGGAGCCAGGCACAGCCCGTGGTCGAGCAAGGCATTGCCTGTGGCAAAACAAGGCACCTCCCATGGTCGAATAGGCCATCGCCCGTGGCAGAGCCAGGCACTGCCCATGTTTGAGCAAGGCATTGCCCCTGGTCAACCAAGCGCTGTCTCCATGGTAGTCCAAGCCATTGCCCGTGGTAGAGCAAGGCACAGGCAGAGGTTGAGCAAGGCATTGCCCGTGGTAGACCGAGGCACAGCCCATGGCTGACCAGGCCATTGCCCGTGGTACAGCAAGGCACAGCCCATTGTCAAGCAAGGCAACGACCATGGTAGAGCCAGCCATAGTGCATGGTCAAGCAGGGCATCAACCATGGTAGAGAAAGGTACTGCCTGTGGTTGACCAACCACTGTCGCCGTGGCCAATCAAGGCATCACCTGTGGTAGAGCATGGCACAGCCTGTGAGAGACCGAGTGCACAGCCCGTGGTTGATCAAGGCATCGACTGTGATCGACCAAGGGCTGCAGCTGTGGTTGACCAAGGCATCAACCGTGGTGGAGCAAGGCATTGCTGGTGAGCGACCAAGCACACAGCCTGAGGTCGACAGAGGGCTGTCTCCATGGTTGACCAAGCCATTGCATGTGGTAGAGCAAGGCACAGCCGGTGGTCGACCAAGGGTTGTCTCCATGGTCAACCAAGCCAATGCCCGTGGTCGACAGAGGGCATCTCTGTGGTCAACCAAGCCATAGCTCTTGGTATAGCATGGCACAGCCTGTGGTTGAGCAAGGCATTGCCCATGTTTGGGCAAGGCATAGCCCATGGTCAAACATGCCATTGCCCTTGGAAGAGCAAGGCACAGGCTGTGGTTGAGCTAGGCATCACCCTTGGTAGAGAAAGGCACAACCCGTGGTCATGCAGGGCATCATCTGAGGTGCTACCAAGTACTACTGGTAAGAGACCGAGTGTACAGCCCGTGGTTGACCGAGGTACAGTGAGGCATAGCCAGGGGTTCACCAAGCCATCACCCATGGTAGAGCTACTCACAGCCCGGGGTCAAACATGCCTTTGCCCTTGGTAGAGCCTGGCATAGCCCATGGTCAAGCAAGGCAACGCCCGTGGTAGAACAAGGCACTACCTGTGGTCGATCAAGCCATCACCCGAGGTTGAGCCAGGCACTGCCCGTGAGTACCAAGCGCATAGCCCCTGGTCAACTGAGGGCTGTCTCCGTGGTCAGCCAAGCCATCATCCAAGGTAGTGCAAGGCATTGCCCGTGGTCAATCAAGCCATCACCTTGGTAGAGGAAGGCACAACCCATGCTCGTCTGAGGGTTGTTGCCGTGGTTAACCAAGCCATCACTCGTGGCAGACCAAGGCATTGCCTGTGGTTGACTGAGGGCTGTCTCTGTGGCTAACCAAGACACCACTCTTGGTATAGCATGGCACAGCCCGTGGTTGAGTAAGGCATGGCCCGTGGTGAAACATGCCATTGCCCTTGGAAGAGCAAGGAGCAGCCCGTGGTTGAGCAAGGCATCTCCCGATGCACTGCCAGGCACTGCATGTGAGAGACCGAGTGTACATCCCATGGTCAATGAAGGTACAGCAAGCCATAGCCGGTGGTCGACCAAGCCATGGCCTGGGATAAAGCAAGGCACTGGCCATGGTGAAGCAAGGCATCACTCGTGCTAGAGCAAGGCACAGCATGTGGTCAAGTGAGGCATCGCCCATGGTAGAATGAGGCATAGCCCATGGTTGAACATGCCATTGCTGTTGGAAGACCAAGGCACAGCCCATGGTCATGCAAGGCATTGCCCGAGGCACTGCCAGGCACCATGTGTGAGAGACCGAGCATACATCCCATGGTCGACCAAGGTAGAGCAAGGCATAGCTAGTGGTTGACCAAGCCATGGCCTGGGGTAAAGCAAGGCACTGGCATGGTGAAGCAATGCATCGCTCATGCTAGAGCAAGGCACAGCATGTGGTCAAGTGAGGCATCGCCCGTGGTAGAGTGAGGCATAGCCCATGGTCAAACATGTCATTGCCCTTGGTAGAGCAAGGCATAGACCATGGTCGAGCAAGGCATCACCTGTGGTAGACCAACGCACAGCTCAGGGTTGAGCAAGGCATTGCCTGAGGTAGAGCCAGGCACTACCCATGAGCTACAGAGTGCACAACCCGTTGTTGACTGACTGCTATCTCTATGGTCGAGCAAGCCATCACCCGTGGCAGAGCGAGGCACAGCCCATGGTAGAGTAAGGCACTGCCTATTGTCGACCAAGCATTGACCAAGGTAGAGCAAGGCACTGCCCGTGAGCGATTGAGCGCACAGCCCGTGGTCGACCGAGGGTTGTCACCATGGTCCACCAAGCCATCGCCCGTAGTAGAGAAAGCCACAGCCTGTGGATGACTAAGGGCTATCTCCATGGTCAACCAAGCCAAAGTCTGTGGTAGAGCAAGGCACAACCCAGGGTTGTCCAAGGTCTATCTCCGCAGTCAACAAGCCATCACCTGTGGTAGACCAAGGCATTGCCCATGGTCAACCAAGGGCTGTCTCTGTGGTCGACTAAGCCACTGCTCTTGGTATAGCATGGCATAGCTGGTGGTTGCGCAAGGCAACGTCTGTGGTTGGGCAAGGCATTGCCCCTGGTCAAACATGCCATTACCCATAGAAGAGCAAAGCACAGCCCGTGGTCGAGCAAGGCATCACCCTTGGAAGAGTGAGGCACAGCCTGTGGTTGAGCAAGGCATCACTTGTGGTAGAGCAAGGCACTGCCCGCTGTTGACCAAGCATTGTTGCTGTGGCCAATCATGGCATCACTTGTGGTAGAGCATGGCACTGCCTGTAGTCAATCAAGGCATCAACCATGATTGACCAAGTGTTGTCACCGTGGTCGACTAAGGCATCGACCATGGTGGAGCAGGGCACTGCCTGTGAGTGACCAAGTGCGTAGCCCATGGTCGACGAAGGGCTGTCTCCATGGTCGACCAAGCCATCACCAGTGGTAGAGAAAGGCACAACCCATAGCTGACTGAGGGCTATCTTCGTGGTCAACCAAGCCAATGCCCAAGGAAGAGCAAGGCACAGCCTAAGGTTGTCCGTGGGCTGTCTTCGTGGTCAACCATGGCAGACCAAGGCATTGCCCATGGTCAACCAAGGGCAGTCTCGGTGGTCAACCATGCCACCGCTCTTGGTATAGCCTGGCACTACCCATGGTCGAACAAGGCATTGCCCGTGGTTGGGCAAGGCAGGGCCCGTGGTCAAACATGCCATTACCCTTGGAAGAGCAAGGCACAACCCATGGTCAAACAAGGCATCGCCAGAGGTATTGCCAGGCACTACGCGTGAGAGACTGAGCATACAGCCCATAGTTGACTGAGGTAATGCAAGGCATAGCGCGTGGTCAAGCAAGCCATGGCCTGGGGTAGAGCAAGGCACTGGCCGTGGTCAAGCAAGGCATCACCCGTGTGAGAGCAAGGCACAGCATGTCATTGAGTGAGGCATTGCCCATGGTAGAGTGAGGCACAACCTGTCATCGAACATGCCATTGCCCATGGTAGAGCGAGGCACAGCCTGTGGTCGAGCAAGGCATCACCCATGGTAGTGCAAGACACAGCTTGGGATCAAGAAAGGCATTGCCCAAGGTAGAGCCAGGCACTCCCTGTGAGCTACCAAGCGCACAGCCCGTGGTCGACTGAGGGCTGTCTCCATGGTCGACCAAGCCATCACCCATGGTAGATAGAGGCACAGCCCATGGTTGAACATGCCTTTGCCCTTGGTAGAGCTTGACACAGCCCATGGACAAGCAAGGCATCGCCTGTGGTCAACCAAGGGCTGTCTTCATGTTCATCCATGCCATCACCTAGGGTAGAGCAAGGCACAGCCCGTGGTCGAGCAAGGCATTGCCCATGGTCGAGCAAGGCACAACCCATGTTCGACCAAGCCCTTGCCCATGGTACAGCGAGGCAATGCCTATGGTAGAGCCAGGCACAGCACCCGAGGTCAACCAAGGGCTATCTCCATGGTCAACCAAGCCACTGCCCATGGTCAAACATGCCATTGCCCTTGGTAGAGCCAGGAACTGCCTATGGTCGAGTATGGCATTGCCTGTGGTCAAGTAAGGCATCACCTGCAGTAGAGCAAGGCACAACCTGTGGTCAAGCAAGGCATCACCTGAGGAAAACCCAGGCAATTCCCATGAGGTACCAAGCCTGCAGCCTGTAGTTGACCAAAGGCTGTCTCTATGGTCGACCAAGCCATTGCCTGTGGTAGAGCGAGGCATAGCCTGTGGTCGAGCAAGGGATTGCCCGTGGTTAGGCAAGGCATAGCCTGTGGTTGAGCAAGGCATTGCCCATTGTAAACCAAGGCACAGCCCATGGTCAACCAAGGCATTGCCCATGGTGGAGCAAGGCGCTGCCAGTGGCCAACCAAGAGCTATTGTCATGGTCAATCAATGCGTCTACCCTTGATCAACCAAGGGCTGTCGTCGTGGTCGAGGAAGGCATCACCTATGGTAGAGCAAGGCACTGCCTTTTAGCGACCGAGTGGACAGCCTGTGGTCGATCAAGGCATCACCCGTGATCGACGAAGGGCTGTTGCCGTGGTCGATCAAGGCATCGCTTGTGGTGGGGCAAGGCACTGCCATTGTGTGCATGCAGCCCATGGTCAAATGAGGGCATTCTCCATGGTCGACCAAGCCATCGCCCATGGTGGAGTAAGGCACTGCCTGTGGTAGAGTGAGGCACAGCCAGTGGTCGAGCAAGGCATTGCCCGTGGTAGAACAAGGCACTACCAGTGAGCGACCAAGTGCACAGTCCATGGTCAACCAAGACCTGTCTCTATGGTTGACCAAGCCATCACTTGTGGTAGGGCAAGGCACAGCCCATGGTCGAGCAAGGTATCACCCATGGTAGAGCGAGGCACATCCCATGGTCGACCAAGCCATGGCCCATGGTAGAGCAAGGCACTACCCGTGAGCGACTGAGCACACCGCCCATGGTTGACTGAGCATTGTCTCCATGGTTAACTAAGCCATTGCCCGTGGTAGAGCAGGGCACAGCCCTTGGTCAAGCAAGGCATCACCCAAGGTAGAGTGAGGCACAGCCCATGGTTGAAGAAGCCATTGCCCAGTGTAGATCAAGGCACCGCCCATGGTTGAGCAAGGCGTGGCCCATGGTAGAGCAAGGCACTGCTTGTGGTAGAGCAAGGCTTCGCCCATGAGCAACCGAGCACACAGCCCTTGGTCGACCAAGCCATCACCCTTGGTAGGGCAAGGCACAGCCCTTGGTTGAGCAAGGCATCACCCATGGTAGGGCGAGGCACAATCAGTATTCAACCGAGGGTTGTCTCTGTGGTCGACCTAGACATCACCTGTGGTAGAGTGAGGCACAACCCATGGCCAAGCGTGGCATTGCTAGTGATAAAGTGAGGTGCTACCCGTGGTTGACCGAGGGCTGTCTCCGTGGTCAACCAAGCCATCACCTGTGGTAGAGTGAGGCACAGGCTGTGGTCAAGCAAGGCACCACCCGTGATAGAGTGAGACACAGCCTGTGGTCGACCGAGGGTTGTCTCTGTGGTCCACCAATCCATCGCCTGTGGTGGAGCCAGGAACAACCTGTGCTTGAGTAAAGCATCACTCGTGGTAGAGTGAGGCGCAACCAGTGGTTGACCGAGGGCTGTCCCTGTTGTTGACCAAGCTATCGCTCGTGGTGGAACCTGGCATAGCCTATGCTTGAGCGAGGCATCACTCATGGTAGATCGAGAGTGGTTGACCGAGGGCAGTCCTCGTGGTTGACCAAGCCATCGCCAATGGTAGTGTGAGGCACTGCCCGTCGTTGACCAAGTGCTGTCTCTGTGGTCGACCAAGCCATCGCCCATGGCAGAGCGAGGCACAGCCCATGGTTGAGCAAGGCAACACCTTGGTAGAGCAAGGCATAGCCCGTAGTTGACCGAGGGTTGTCTCCATGGTCAACCATGCCATCGCCTGTGGTGGAGCCAGGCTAAGGGTGGAGAATTGTATTGATGAAGAAGATCTAGGGAAGAAGGAAGGTTACCAGACGTGAACAAGAGGGAAGAAATCTTTGTTATTCCACTATATTCCCCTTGGTGAAGTGGGTTTGTTACATTTTATAGGGAGTGCCCTGCATCAGCTAACCTCCCAACTATCTGCTAACCTTCCAACTACCTTTCTTAGTTTGTTATAACTGCCCTGCACACTTCCTTTTCACTAAGCTCCTCCCCATCTTTTGTTTATTACAGTTGACCCCCTTCCTACCCAACTTTCTTATTGTTGTGTCTAGGTCCTGTTGCATGACATTACTCCCTTCCCCCAGAAACCTTGTCCTCAAGGTTCAGGTCTGGGAACTGCAGCTTGAGGTCAAAGAGGTACTCCCAGGTAGCGTCCTCTGGTTCTTGACTTGACCATTGGGTGAGGACTTGGGTGACCGCCCTCCTACCCCTACGGACCATGCGACGACTTAGGATGGCCACTGGCTTGGGATTCATCTTGGCATCAGACCTTGTCGGGAGAGGGACAATGTTGGCTTGAGGTCCTGGGGCCTGCTTTAATAGGGAGACATGGAATACAGGATGGGTGTGTGCGGACTCCGGGAGGTCAAGGCAATAGGCCACTTGCCCAATCCTTTCCAGAATTAGATAGGGTCCATAGTATTTTGGACTAAGCTTATGGACTCTCCTCGAGATGATGGTCTGTTGCCGATAGGGTTGCAGCTTAAGGTACACCCATTGGCCGGGTTCGAACGTCCGGTCTGACCTCTTCTTATCAGCCTGCTGTTTCATTCGTTGCTGGGTTTTGCGGAGCTGTTGCTGGAGCTCCTTGATCATGTCCTCGCGATCTCGTAGTTGCTGATCTACCATATTATTGGCTGCATCCCCAGGGACATAGGGGGTGTGAATCGGAGGTGGGCTCCCATAGAGGGCCTGATATGGTGAGCAATTGATGGCCATGTGGTAGGTTGTGTTATACCACCACTCGGCGAGGGACAGCCATTTGGACCATTTAGATGGACATTGGCTACACATGCAGCGTAGGTAGCACTCCAGTCCCCAGTTCACCACCTCTGTTTGGCCATCACTTTGTGGATGGTAGGCTGATGACATGTGGAGAGCTACTCCTTGGTTGCAGAACTACTCCTGCCAGAAGGAGCTCAAAAACACCAAATCTCGATCGCTGACAATGGTCTTTGGGATGCCGTGCAGCTTGAGGACATTGTCTACATAAGCGCGAGCCACCTGTGTTGCAGTATATGGGTGGGTAAGCCCCACAAAAGGAGCATATTTCGTCAGTCTATCAACTACTACTAGGATCACATCACGCCCCTCGGACCTAGGTAGCCCTTCAATAAAATCCATGCTCACATCTTGGAAGATACCCTCTGGGATGGGAAGAGGCTGCAAGAGGCCTGGGGTTGCCACGGTCTCAGACTTGTGCTGTAGGCAAACCACACATTCCCTGATGAATGTTTGGATGTGCCGCCTCATTCCTTTCCAGTAGAATAGGGAGGTTACCTGTTGAGTCATAGCCTGGACGCCTGAATGGCCCCCCAAGGAACTTGAGTGATACAAGCGGATGATGGATTGCTGCAATGACCGATCCTGTCCCACTACCAACCTCCCCTTCTTCTGGAGTTGTTTGTTGTGCCAGCTATACTCCGGGTGACTTGCCGGGTCCTGCTTTAGTTGCTCTATAAGTTCCTTCAGCTTGGTGTCTTCATCCCAAGTACAACAAATTTGCTGGAACAAGTCTGAGGTTAAGTGGGTGATCGCGCATACTGTCATCTCCTGGGATGGAATGCGGGATAGGGCATCAGCCACCTTATTATCGCTCCCCTTCTTATAGACTATTTGGAAGTCGTATCTAGCAAGTTTGGCCAACCAAGTATGTTGCAGAGGGGTCGAGAGTTTTTGCTCCAACAGGAATTTTAGACTGCAGTGGTCCGTCCTAATGGTGAATCGCCTCCCTGCCAGGTATTGGTTCCATTTTTTGACTGCGAGGAGGATTGCCAATAGCTCTCGGTCATACACTGATTTGGTTTGTTGGAGGGGCTTAAGGGCTTGCTAAGGAAGGCAATAGGCCGCCCTTTTTGCATCAACACGGCCCCAATTCCACTCCCTGATGCATCTGTCTCTAGCTCAAATGGGAGTGTGAAGTCAGGGAGTGCAAGTACCAGAGTTGTGGTTAGTGCGCTTTTGATCTGTTCAAATGCAACTGTAGCCTCAGGACCCCAGCCGAAGGCGTCCTTCCTCAGGAGGACTGTCAAGGGGTGACAAATGGCCCCATACGACTTCACAAATCTCCTGTAGTAACCTGCAAGTCCCAGAAAGCCTCGCAATTGCCTTACATTTTGCGGGGTTGGCCATTCGCTGATTGCCCTGATTTTGGCCAGGTCCGTCGCCACCCCCTCAGCTGAGATGAAGTGCCCCAGGTATTCCACGCAGGCGGAGGTGAAGCTGCACTTGCTGTGCTTGGAAAATAGTTTGTTTTGCCTTAGCAGTTGAAGGGCTAGCCGCAAGTGAACCACATGGTCCTTGAGCACCTGACTGTACACAAGAATATCATCAAAAAACACTAGGATGAACTTGCATAAATAAGGTTTGAACACCTGGTTCATTAGGCTTTGGAATGTGGAGGGAGCGTTAGTTAGTCCGAATGGCATTACGATGAATTCGTAGTGTCCTTCATGCGTTCAGAAGGCTGTCTTCTGGATATCTTCTTCAAACATCCGAACTTGATGGTAGCCTGAGCGCAGGTCGATCTTAGAAAACACCTTTGAGCCATGCAGTTCATCCAGCAGCTCTTCGATGACAGGGATGGGGAACTTATCTTTGATAGTCAGCTGGTTTAAGGACCTATAATTGACGCACAGCCGCCAGGTCTGGTCCTTCTTTTTAACTAGGAGGATTGGAGAGGAATAGGGGCTGCAGCTTGGCTGAATTATCCCTTCATTGAGCATTTCTCTGACCATCCGCTCGATAACATTCTTTTGCAGCATGGGAAAGCGATAGGGTTGGATGTTGACAGGCTGACTCCCTTCCTTAAGGGGTATCCGATGGTCATGTGTTCTTTTGGGAGGGAGGCCCTTTGGGTCGCCGAACACATCCTGAAATTCCTCTAGCACCTGACCGACTACCCGACAACCTTCCTCCGCAATTTCTTCAGGGACTTGCAGTAGGTCCCTTCCCTCCAGGCTGCAAAGGTGCAAGGCCATCACCTGTTGCTTCTTCTTCAATAACTTGTTAAGATGGCCACCTGTAATAAGTTGGAGTGCGGCCTTATTCTCTCCCTTAATCACCCTTGTCTGGCCATTCTTGATGAAGCTTATCTCGAGGGTGTTGAAGTCCCACGTGGTCTTTCCCAGCGTTGACAACCATTGCACACCCAAGATCATATTGTAGCTGCCTAACAATATTAGAAAGACATCCGTGGCATAGGTCTCCCCCTGCATTTTCCACTCAAAGCCCTTGCTCATCTCCTCACAGGGCATGTCCCCTCCATTGGCTAGTATTACCTTGAGTGTCAGAATCTTTGAGATATCTCGACATAATCTTGATCCAAGCTCCCTATTGATGAAATTATGGTTGCTTCCTGGGTCAATCAAGATGTATAGTCGCTTGTTTCCCACATGGCCTTCTACCTTGATAGTTTGGAAATGAGGTGCTCCAGATAAGGCATGAATGGAGATCTCTGGCGAAACCTCCTCTGCCCCTATGTCCTCTTCCCCATCATCCCCATTACCTTCCTCTAGCACTTCCTCGACCTGTATTGAGTAAATTTGTCACCTTGCGCATCGATGCCCGGGTGTGAATTTCTCCTTGCATCCAAAGCACAGTCCCTTGGCTCTCCCTTCCTCTATCTCCTTCGCCGTTAGGGTACGGTTGTGGCACATTGGGTATGGCTTCTTGGGTGGTAATGGCTTGGCATGTGGGGGTAAAGGGAGGATGCCCATAGGGTTCCCGGGTTCCTGGGTCCCTGAGCACCCGATGGTGTTAAGGGCCTTGTAATTCGGGAGACTAGTGGAAGCCAGTTTGGAGGAACTCAGCTTGGTAGGCTTGCGGAGAATGTTGTCTTGGATCTTGGCTAGGGCGTAACATTCCTGCAGTTTATGGGGGCTAAACATCCGCACTGGATTGCCAATATCAGGGTCTAAACCAGCTAGGAAGAAGCTCATGGTATGTTCCTCAGACACCTCTACTCGATGGAGAAGTTTCTCAAACTGCTTAAGGTAGTATTGTAGCGTGCCCTGCTGGAACAAAGTTTTGAGCTCACCCATGGGATCCTCGTAGCCCCGGTGGCTGAATCGTGCTGCCATGGACTCAATATAGTCCTGCCAGGTGAATTGCCCCCATGCTGCTCGCCTACCCTTCATATATGATTGGTGCCAATGCAAGGCCTCCCCGTCAAGATGCACAGATGCAATCTTAATCTTCATCTCATCTGGGATGGCTTCAAACTAGAAAAATTGGTCAACCTTGTACAGCCACTCATCAAAGTCCTCACCAGCGAATTTAGGGAATTCAATCCGCCCCATCCTCTTCAATACTCCAAGGCCGTCACTCTGGCCATTACTCTCACATTCTCATGCAGATGACTGCTCTTCCGAATAGCCCATGGACAAAAGAGACCCACCTGGATGCTACACTTGGCAAGTAAGGTTAGTCACCGCAGCACAGAGTTCGTCCCATTTTTCGCCCTGCTTCTTAAGCTGATCCCACATCTTGTGGACCATCTATTCATGTTCCTTCATGGCTGCTTCAAACCTCCGAGCTTCCTGTGCTCTCGTTTCCACAGCCATGGGAGGATGGTCCAAGGATTGATTGGCTTTGATACCACTGTTATGGACCAGGGCTAAGGGTGGAGAATTGTATTGATGAAGAAGATCTAGGGAAGAAGGAAGGTTACCAGACATGAACAAGAGGGAAGAAATCTTTGTTATTCCACTATATTCCCCTTGGTGAAGTGGGTTTGTTACATTTTATAGGGTGTGCCCTGCATCGGCTAACCTCCCAACTATCTGCTAACCTTCCAACTACCTTTCTTAGTTTGTTATAAGTGCCTTGCACACTTCCTTTTCACTAAGTGCCTCCCCATCTTTTGTTTATTACAGTTGACCCCCTTCCTACCCAACTTTCTTATTGTTGCGTCTAGGTCCTGTTGCATGACACATTGCCCTGACCAACCAAGCGCACAGATCATGGTCAACCAAGCCATCACCCATGGTAGAACAAGGCACAGCCCATGGTCAAGCAAGGTATCACCTGAGGTATAGCCAGGGACTACCAGCGAGTGACCTAGCGTACAGCCTGTCGCCGAATGAGGGCTGTCTCCATGGTTGACGAAGCCAATGCCTGTGGTAGAGCAAGGCACAGCCTGTGGTCGACCAAGCCATGGCCTGTGGTAGAGCAAGGCACAACATGTGGTTGAACATGCCATTGCCCTTGGTAGAGCAAGGCACAGCCCATGGTTGAGCAAGGCATCACTCAAGGTAGAGCCAGGCACTGCTTGTGAGTGACCAAGTGCACTACCCATGGTCGACTGGGGGCTGTCTCCATGGTTGACCAAGCCATCACCCGTGCAAGAGCAAGGCACAGCCTGTGGTCAAGCAAGGCATTGCTTGAAGTAGAGCCAGGCACAACCTTGAGCAACCGAGTGCACAGGCCTTGGTCATCTGAGGGCTGTCTCCAGGGTCGACCAAGCCATCACCTGTGGTAGAGCAAGGCACAGCCCGTGGTCAAGCAAGGCATCACCCGAGGCAGATCCAAAGACTGCCTGTGAGTGACCAAGCACACAACCCGTGGCCAACCGAGGGCTATGTCTGTGGTCGACCAAGCCCTTGCCCATGGTAGAGCGAGGCACAGCCCATGGTTGACCAAGCCATAGCCTGTGGTAGAGCATGGCACCACCCGTGGTTGACCATGCTATTGCCAGTGGTGGAGCAAGGCATCGCCTGTGGCAGAGCAAGGCACTGCCCCTGGTCAACCAAGGCATCACCCGTGGCAGAGCAAAACACTGCCTATGGTCGACCAACAGCTGTCACCGTGCTCGAGCAAGGCACTGCCTGTGAGTGATGCCATTGCCTATGGTGGAGCAAGGCACAGCCCATGGTCAAGCAAGGCATCACCCATGGTAGAGCGATGCATAACCTGTGCTTGAACATGCCATTGTGTGGGGGTAGAGGCAGGCACAGCCCATAGTCTAGCAAGGCATCACCCGTGGTCGACCCAGGGATGTCTCTGTGGTCATCCAAGCCATTGCCCATGGTACAGCAAGGCACAACCCATTGTCGAGCAAGGCAACGCTTGTGGTAGAGACAGACATGGCACATGGTTGAGCAGGGCATTGTCCGTGATTGACCAAGCGCTGTCACCATGGCCGATCATGGTGCCACCTGTGGTAGAGCATGGTACTACCAGTGAGTGACCGAATCACAGGCCATGGTCGATCAAGGCATCAACCATGATCCACCAATGGCTGTTCCCATGGTCTACCAAGGCATCGACTGTGGTGGAGCAAGGCACTGCCCATGAGAGACCGAGCACACAGCCTGTGGTCAGCAGAGGGCTGTCTCCATGGTCGACCAAGCCATGGCCCATGGCTGAGCAAGGCATAGCCTGTGGTCGACCGAGGGCTGTCTCTCTGGTCGACCAAGACACTGCTCTTGGTATAGCATGACACAGCCCATGGTCGAGCAAGGCATCACCCATGGTTGGGCAAGGCAAATCCCATGGTCAAACTTGCCATTGCCTTTGCAAGAGCAAGGCACAGCCCGTAGTCAAGCAAGGCATCATCCGTGGTAGAGTGAGGCACAGCCTGAGGTTGACCAAGACATTGCCCATGGTACCGCAAGGCACAACCCATTGTTGAGCAAGGCAACGCTGGTGGTAGAGACAGACACAGCGCATGGTCAAGCGGGGCATCGCCCGTGGTTGACCAAGTGCTGTCACCATGGCCGATCATGGTGCCACCTGTGGTAGAGCATGGTACTGCCAGTGAGTGACCAAGTGAACAGCCCATGGTCGACCAAGGCATCGACCATGGTAGTGCAAGGCACTGCCTGTGAGAGACCGAGCACACAGCCTGTGGTCAAAGGAGGGCTGTGTCCATGGTCGACCAAGCCATTGCCCATGGCTGAGCAAGGCATAGCCCATGGTCGACCGAGGGCTGTCTCTCTCGTCTACCAAGACACCGCTCTTGGTATAGCAAGGCACATCCCGTGGTCGAGCAAGGCATCGCCTGTGGTTGGGCAAGGCAAAGACCCTGGTCAAACTTGCCATTGCCCTTGCAAGAGCAAGGCACAGCCCATGGTCGAGCAAGGCATCGCCCTTGGTAGAGAGAGGCACAGCCCGTGGTTAGGCAGGACATCACCTGTGGTAGAGCAAGGCATTGCCCATGGTTGACCGAGCACTGTCACCATGGCCAATCAAGGCATTGCCCATGGTAGAGTGATCAAGAGATCGTTCATGATTGACCAAGGGCTGTTGCCATGGTCGACCAAGGCATCTACTGTGGTGGAGCAAGGCACTACCCGTGGGTGGCCAAGTACGCTGCCAGTGGTCGACGGAGGGTTGTCTCCTTTGTTGACCAAGCGATCACCTATGGTGGAGCAAGGCACAGCCCATGGTCGACGTAGGGCTGTCTCCATGGTCGACCAAGCCATGGCCTGTGGCAGAGCAAGGCAAAGGCTGGGGTCGTCTGAGGGCTGTCTCCGTGATCGACCAAGCCATCGCCCATGGCAGACCAAGGCATTGCCCATGGTTGACTGAGGGCTCTCTATGTGGTTGACTGAGGGTTGTCTCTACAGTCGACCAAGCCACCACTCTTGGTATAGCATGGCATAGCCTGTGGTCGAGCAAGGCATCACCCGTGGTTGGGAAGGCATAGCCCATGGTCAAACATGCCGTTGCCCTTGGAAGAGGAAGGCACAGCCCATGGTCGAGCAAGGTACAGCCTATGGTCGAGCAAGGCAATGCCCGAGGTACTGCCAGGCACTGTGTGTGAGAGACCGAGTGTACAGCCCATGGTCGACTGAGGTACAGTGAGGCATAGCACGTCATTGACCAAGCCATGGCCCATGGTAGAGCAAGGCACTGGCTGTGGTCAAGCAAGGCAACGCCCATGCTAGAGCAAGGCACAGCATGTAGTCGAGTGAGGCATCGCTCGTGGTCGAGCAAGGCATTGCCCGAAGTAGAGCCAGGCACTGCCCATGAGCTACTGGAACAACTCAAAAGATAAAGAAGTATTGTTAATTTCTTCATGCTCATTCCAAGTCACAGCCCATGGTCGACTGAGGGCTGTCTCCATGGTTGACCATGCCATTGCCCATGGTAGAGCAAGGCCCAACCCATGGTCAAACTTGCCTTTGCTCCTGGTATAGCCTGGCACAGCCCGTGCTCGAGCAAGGCACCACCCATGGTTGACCAAGGGGTCTCCATGGTTGTCAAAGCCATCGCCTGTGGTAGAGCAAAGCAAAGCCCGTGGTTGAGCAAGGCATCACCCATGGTAGCGTGAGGCACAGCCCATGGTCAACCAAGCCTTTGCCCATGGTACAGTGAGGCATAGCCCATTGTCGAGCAAGGCAACACCCGTGGTAGAGCCAGGCACAGCACATGGTCGAGCAGGACATCACCTGTTTTTGGGCAAGGCACTGCCCATGGTTAACCAAGTGCTGTCACCATGGCTGATCAAGGTGTTGCCTGTGGTAGAGCATGGCATTGCCCATGAGCAACCAAGTGCACAGCCTGTGGTTGATCAAGCCATCAACCATGATCAACCAAGGGCTGTCACCATGGTTGACCAAGGCACCAACTGTGGTGGAGCAAGGCACTACCCGTGAGTGTCCAAGGGCTGTCTCCGTGGTTGACCCAGCCAACGCCCATGGTAGAGCTAGGCACAACACCTGGCTGACTGAGGACTGTCTCCATGGTTGACCCACCCAACACCCATGGTAGAGCAAGGCATTGCCTGTGGTTGACAGAGGGCTGTCTCTGTGGTCGACCAAGTCACCGCTCTTGGTATAGCATGGCACAGACCATGGTCAAGCAAGGCTTCGCCTGTGGTTGGGAAAGGCATAGCCCATGGTCAAACATGCCCTTGCCCTTGGAAGAGGAAGGCAGAGCCTGTGGTCGAGCACAGCACTGCCCTTGGTAGAGTGAGGCACTGCCCATGGTCGACCAAGCACTGTCACCATGGCTGAGCAAGGCGTCACCCGTGGTATAGCATGGCACTGCCTGTGAGCGACCAAGTGCACAGCCCATGGTCGATCAAGGCATCAACCATGATCAACATCGGGCTGTCACCAGGGTCGACCAAGGCATAAGCCATGGTGGAGCAAGGCACTACTTGTGAGCGATTGAGTGCGCAGCCCATGTTCTCTGATGGAGGGTTGTCTGCATGGTAGACCAAGCCATCACCCATGGTAGATCAAAGCACAGCCCGGGGTCGTCCAGGGGCTGTCTCTGTGGTTGACCAAGCCATCACTCGTGGCAGACCAAGGCATTGCCCATGGTCATCCGAGGGCTGTCTGTGTGGTTGACCAAGCCACCGCTCTTGGCATAGCATGGCACAGGCCTTGGTCAAGCAAGGCATCGCCCATGGTTGGGCAAGGCATAGCCCATGGTCGAACATGCCATTGCCCTTGGAAGATCAAGGCACAGCCCATGGTCGAGCAAGGCAACACCTGAGGTTCTGGTAGGCACTGCACGTGAGAGACCAAGTGTACAGCCCATGGTTGACCTATGTTCAGTGAGGCATAGCCCATGGCCTGAGGTAGAGCAAGGCACTGGCCGTGGTCAAGCAAGGCATTGCCTGTGCTAGAGCAAGGCATCGCCCATGGTAGAGTGAGGCACAACCCGTGGTTGAACATGCCATTGCCCTTGGTAGAGCAAGGTACAGCCTGTGGTCAAGCAAGGCATCACCCATGGTAGAGCAAGGCACAGCTCAGGGTTGAGCATGGCATTGCCCAAGGTAGAGCCAGGCACTGCCCATGTGCTACCAAGCGTGCAGCCCATGGTTGACTAAGGGTTGTCTCCATGGTCAACAAAGCCATCCCCCATGGTAGAGCGAGGTACAGGCCATGGTCGAACTTGCCTTTGCCCTAGGTAGAGCCTGGCACAGGTCTTGGTCAAGCAAGGCATCATCTGTGGTAGAGCAAGGCAAAGCCCATGGTCAAGCAAGGCATCGCCCAAGGTTGAGCCAGGCATAGCCCATGAGTGACCAAGTGCACTACCCATGGTCAACTGAGGGCTGTCTCCATGCTTGACAAAGCCATCGCCTGTGGTAGAGGGAGGCACAGCCCGTGGTTGAGGAACGCATTGCCCGTGGTTGCGCAAGGTATAGCCCATGGTCGAGAAAGGCATCACCCATGGTTGCGCAACGCACAGCCCTTGGTCGACCAAGGGATTGCCCTTGGTGGACCAGCCACTGCCTGTGGTCGTCGAAGAACTGTCACCGGGGTCAATCAACGTGTAGACCCATGATCGACCAAGGGCTGTTGCCGTGGTCGAGCAAGCCATCGCCTGTCGATCAACGTGTAGACCCATGATCGACCAAGGGCTGTTGCCATGGTCGAGCAAGCCATCGCCTGTGATCAAGGGCTATCACCATGGTCGAGTGAGGCATCATTCGTGGTGGAGCAATGCACTGCCCCTCTGCAACTAAGCGCACAGCCCATGGTCTATCGATGACTGTCACATGGTCAACCAAGCCATCAACTGTGGTGGAGCAAGCCATTGCCCATGGTAGAGCGATGCACAGCCTGTGGTCAAGCAAGGCATCACCTGTGGTAGTGCAAGGCACTGCCCATGAGTGACCAACTGCACAGCCCATGGTTGATCAAGGTATTGACCGTGATCAACCAAGGACTGTCGCTGTGGTTGACCAAGGTATCAACTATGGTAGAGTAAGGCATGGCTAGTGATTGACTGTGCACAAAGCCCGTGGACAACAAAGGGCTGTCTCCTTGGTTGGCCATGCCATCCCTTGTGGTTGAGCAAGGCACAGCCAGTGCCCAATTGAGGGCTGTCTCCTTGTTTGACCAAGTCGTTGCCTGGGGTCAACCAAGGGCGGTCTCCGTGGTCCACCCAGCCATCACCCTTGGAAGAGCATGCACAGCTCGTGGTCGAGCAAGGCACCACCCATTGTTGGGCAAGGCACAACCAAGCGTCAAACATGCCATGGCCCTTGGTAGAGCAGGGCACTGCTAGTGGCCAAGGAAGGCATTGCCCTAGGTACAGCCAGGCACTACCTGTGAGAGACAAAGCATATAGCCAGTGGTCAACCAAGCCAAGGCCTGTGCCAGAGCAAGGCACAGCTCATGGTTGAGTAAGGGGTTGCCCATGGTAGAACGAGGCAGAACCCATGGTTGAACATACCATTGCCCTTGGTAGAGTAAGGCACAGCCTGGGGTCGAGCAAGGCATTGCTCGTGGTGGAGCAAGGCACTTCCCATGGTTGAGGAAAGCTTCGCCTGAGGTAGAGCCAGGCACTGCCCATGAGAGACTAAGTGCACAGCCCGTGGTCAACTGAGGGCATCTCCGTGGTTGACCAAGCCATCCCCCATGGTGGAGCAAGGCATCGCCTGAGGTAGGGCGGCCCACAGCTCATGGTCAAACATGCCATTGCCCTTGGCAAAGCTAGGCACAGTCCATTGACAAGTAAGGCATCGCCTGTCATAGAACAAGGCACAGCCTGTGGTCAAGCAAGGCATCACCCGAGGAAGAGCTAGGCAATGCCCGTGAGCTACCGAGTGCACAGCCCGTAGTCAACCAACGGCTGTCTACGTTGTCGAACAATGGCTGTTGCCATCGTCAATCAACACATCTACCCTTGATCAACCAAGGGCTGTCACCGTGTTCGAGGAAGGCATCACTCATGGTAGAGCAAGGCACTGCCTGCCAGTGACCGAGTGCACAGCTCAAGGTCGATCAAGGCACTGCCCTTGTGTGACCGAGCGCACAACCCATGGTTGACCTTGGGCTGTCTCCGTGGTTGACCAAGAGATCGCCCATGGTGGAGCAAGGCACTGCCCATGGTCGAACAAGGCATCACCCGTGGCAGAGCAAGGCACTGCCTGTGAGCGACCAAGTGCACAGTCCATGGTCAACCAAGGCCTGTCTCTCTAGTTGACCAAGCCATCGCTTGTGGTAGGGCGAGGCACTGCTCATGGTCAAGCAAGGTATCACCCGTGGTAGAGCAAGGCACAGCCTGAGGTCGACCAAGCCATGGACCATGGTAGAGCAAGGCACAGCCAGTGATGGAGCAAGGCGTGGCTCATGGTAGAGCAAGGTGTTGCTCGTGGTAGAGGAAGGCACTGCCCATGAGCGACTGAGCACACAGCCCATGATCGATCGAGGGCTGTCTCTGTGGTTTATTGAGGGCTGTCTCCATGGTCGACCAAGCCATCAACCTTGGTAGACCAAGGCTCAGCCCAAGGTCGAGCAAGGCATAGCCCGAGGTAGAGCAAGGCACCGCCCGTGGTGGAGCAAGGCACCGCCCGTGGTGGAGCAAGGCACTGCCCGTGGTGGAGAAAGGCACAGCTCATGGTCGACCGAGGGCTGTTTCTGTGGTTGACCAAGCCACCGCCCACGGTAGAGCAAGGCACTGCTGGTGGTGGAGCAAGGCATTGCTTGTGGATGAGCAAGGCATCACCCATGAGTGACCGAGCACACAGCCCATGGTCAACCAAGTCATTGCCCATGGTAGGACAAGGCACAGCTTGTGGTTGAGCAAGGCATCGCCCATGGTTGGGCAAGGCATAGCCCATGGTTGGGCAAGGCATAGCCCATTGTCGAACAAGGCATTGCCTGTGGTCGAGCAAGGCTTCTCCCAAGGTAGAGCCAGGCACAGTGCATGGTTGAGCAAGGCAATGCCTGTGGCGGAGCCAGGCACAGCCTGTGGTCAATCAAGGCATTGCCCATGGTAGAGTGAGGCATTGCTCATGGTCGAACAAGCCATAGCCTGTGGTCAGGCAAGGCACGGCCCTTGGTAGGGCAAAGCACAGCCTGTTGTCGACCGAAGGTTGTCTCTGTGGTTGACCATCCCTTCACCTGTGGTAGAGCATGGCACAGCCCAAGGTTGACCGAGGTGTGTCTCCATGGTCGTCCAAACCATAGCCCATTGTAGAGCAAGGCATCGCCTATGGTAGTGTGAGGCACAGCCCATGGTCAACCAAGCCATTGCCCGTGGTGCAGCAAGGGACAGCCTGTGACTGTGGTATAGCCAGGCACAGGGCTTTGCCCATGGTAGTGCCAGGCACTGCCATAGCTGACCAAGTGTTGTCACCATGGTCAATCAAGGAATCGCCTGATGATCAAACAAGTGCTGTCGCCGTGGCCGAACAAGGCATTGCCCATGGTAGAGCAGGGAACTGCCCATGAGTGACAGTGTGCACAGACTGTGGTTGATCTATGCATCGATCATGATTGATGAAGGGCTGTCACCATGGTCGACCAAGGCTCAGCCCATGGTTGAGCAAGGCATCACCTGGGGTAGAGCGAGGCACCGTCTGTGATCGAGCAAGGCACGGCTTGTGGTCGACTGAGGGCTGTCTCCATGGTCGACCAAGCCACTGCCCATGGTAGAGCAAGGCACCGCTGGTGGTGGAGCGAGGCATTGCTCATGGTTGGAGTGAGGCATTGCTCATGGTTGGAGCAAGGCACTGCCCATGGTCGAGCAAGGTATCACCCGAGGTAGAGCAAGGTACAGCCAGTGGTGGAGCAAGGTGTTGCTTGTGTTAGAGCAAGGCACTGCCCATGAGCGACCGAGCACACAGCTGTGGTTGACCGAGGGCTGTCTCCGAGGTTGACCAAGTCATCAACCTTGGTAGACCAAGGCTCAACCCATGGTTGAGCAAGGCATCACCCGGGGTAGAGCAAGGCACCCCCCTGGTCGAGCAAGGCATGGCCCATGGCGGAGCAAGGCACAGCTTGTGTTTGACCGAGGGCTGTCTCCGTGGTCAACCAAGCCACCGCCCACAGTAGAGCAAGGCACTGCTGGTGGTGGAGCAAGGCATCACCCATGAGCGACTGATCACACAGACCATGGTCAACCAAGTCATTGCCCATGGTAGGGCAAGGCACAGCCCGTGGTTGAGCAAGGCATCACCCATGGTAGGGCGAGGCATAGCCCATTGTCGAACAAGCCATTGCCTGTGGTCAAGCAAGGCATCTCCCAAGATAGAGCCGGGCACTGCACATGGTTGAGCAAGGCAATGCCTGTGGCGGAGCCAGGCACAGCCCGTGGTCAATCAAGGCATTGCCTGCAGTAGAGTGAGGCATCGCTCATGGTTGAACAAGCCATCGCCCATGGTAGAGCCTGGTAAGCCCGTGGTCAGGCAAGGCACAGCCCTTGGTAGGGGAAGGCATGGCCTGTGGTCGACCGAAGGTTGTCTCCATGGTCGACCATGCCATTGCCTGTGGTAGAGCATGGCACAGCGCAAGGTCAACCGAGGGGTGTCTCTGTGGTCGTCCAAGCCATCGCCTGTGGTAGAGTAAAGCATAGCCTGTGTTCGAGCAAGGCATCGCCTGTGGTAGTGTGAGGCACAGCCCATGGTCAACCAAGCCATTCCTGTGGTACAACAAGGGACAGCCTGTGCCTGTGGTATTGCCAGGCACAGGGCTTTGCCCATGGTAGCGCCAGGCACTGCCCATAGCTGACCGAGCGTTGTCGCCATGGTCGATCAAGGCATCACCCGATGATCAAACAAGTGCTGTTGCTGTGGCCAAGCAAGGCATCGTCCATGGTAGAGTAGGGCACTGCCCATGAGCGACAGTGTGCACAGCCTGTGGTCAATCTATGCATCAATCATGATCAACCAATGGCTGTCACTGTGGTCAACCAAGGCATCAACTGTGGTAGAGCAAGGCACTATCCATCAACAACTGAGTGCACAGCCCGTTGTCAACCGAGGGATGGCTGCATGGTCAACCTAGCCATCGCTTGTAGTAGAGTGAGGCACAGCCTGTGGTCGACTGAGAGCTGTCTCTATGGCTGACCAAGCCATCGCCCTTGGTAGAGTGAGGCACAGCCCATGGTCAAGCCAGGCATCACCTGTGGTTGGGCAAGGCGCAGCCGGTGCTTGAGCAAGGCATCACCCATGGTCAATTGAGGGCTGTCTCTGTGGTCAACCACAGGCTGGGCGATGCCTTGGTCAACCAAGCCATCACCCGTGGTAGAGCAAGGCACAGCTTGTGGTTGAACAATGCGTAGCCCGTGGTAGGGTGAGGCACAACCCTTGGTCGAACAAGCCATTGGCTGTGGTAGAGCAAGGCACAACCCATGGTCGAGCAAGTCATTGCCCATGGTAGAGCAAGGCACAGCCTGTGGTTGAGCAGGGCATCACCTGGGGTAGAGCCCGGCACTAGCTGTGAGTGCACAGCCTGAGGTCAACCAAGGGCTGTCTCCGTGGTCAACCAAGCTATTGCCGGTAGCAGAGCAAGGCACTACCCTTCTGAGACTAGTGCACAGCTGTGGTCGACTGAGTTCTGTCTCTGTGGTTGACCAAGCCATCACCAGTGGTGGAGCAAGGCATCACCTGAGGTAGGGTGACCCACAGCCCGTGCTCGCACATGCCATTGCCCTTGGCAAAGCTAGGCACAACCCGTTGACTAGTAAGGCATCGCCTATGGTAGAGCAAGGCATAGCCCGTGGTCAAGCAAGGCATCACCCAAGGAAGAGCTAAACAATGCCCATGAGCTACTGCGAGCACGGCCTGTAGTCAACCAACAGCTGCCTACGGGGTCAACCAATGGCTGTTGCCATCGTCGATCAATGTGTCTACCCTTGATCAACCAAGGACTGTTGCCGTGGTCGAGGAAGGCATCGCTGTGGTATAGCAAGGCACTGCCTATTAGCGACTGAGTGCACAGCTCATGGTCAATCAAGGCATCGCTCGATGGGGAGGAAGGCACTGCACTTGTGCAACCGAGCGCATAGCGCGTGGTCGACCGAGGGCTGTCTCCATGGTTGACCAAGACATCGCCCATGGAGGAGCAAGGCACCACCCATGGTCAAACAAGGCATTGTCTGTGGTAGAGCAAGGCACTGCCCATGAGTGACCAAGTGCACAGTCCATGGTCAACCAAGGCCTGTCTCTATGGCCAACCAAGCCATCGCTTAAGGTAGGGTGAGGCACTGCTAGTGGTAGAGTGTTAGACCCTTGAGCTCTAACCCCGGAGAATGCGTACCACAAGCCGTACCTCGGTTAGTGGTAGCGCATAGCATGCACATGAGGATGCGTGGGCAGTTATGTGCAAGGTGTTGGGATAAATTGCATGTCCATGAGCAGGCAAGTATGGAGATGGTCACACAAGCGTGCACGGAGGCACCAGTAAAGGGGACGATCGATCAAGGCTCGGCAATGTGCTGAGGGAACAAACTGTGGCCATGGAGTATCACTGTTCACAAGTAGGCGAATGCGAGTATGGGTGTTAAGGATGTCCATGAGCAAGGCACAATGCAATGCTCAAGGATGCTCAGTGAACAAGATGTGACCGAGCAACAGCACTCTAGGAGTGCGCACTACTCAATAGGCATGGCAGATACTAAGGGAATGCTCAACACTTAGCGGCTGGTGAATTGACTACTTGTGAAGATCGGATAAGTCCTTGACCATGCTCAAGCACCGTTGGATGTGGCAATCCCGATTGGACAGCTATGATCGTGGGAGGCGATCATGGATGTGGGCCCTAGAGGAGAGTGGATCGGATCAATGATGTTGAGTCAACGCTAAGTCATTCGTACCAGGTCAAGTAGACAATCGGCGAAAGTTTCTCCAAGGATATGGCAAATCAATCTATTATGGAAACAATCTTGGAGATCGTAGATCGATGGCCAAGATTGAACAAGTTGAGATTTGATGGAGAGAATCAAGGGATTCCAATATATCAGTTGCCATATCGGGTTTGCCAGGCTCCTCTATATAAAGGGGGTTAGTCTCATTCTTAGGAAAAACCAAGAATTCTCAGAGGAGAGACACAAAGAGCCAGAGACTCCAAGAGAGTGGAAGTCAAGTAAGAGCAAGCAGTTTGGTGTTCTTGAGGGAAGGCACAAGATGGGTGGGGAGTGCAAGTAGTGAGAGACTGTGAGGCATATACTTGTGTGACAGCGTGTAAGTGTTCTGATCTGGGTTGGGTTTTTGTGTACTTGTGATATATGTGAATACAAGTTACGTTTTTTCCCAATTGTGTTCTTGGGTTCCCCTATATTGTTTTACAGTTCTGTGATCGAACTACCTTGACGGTACATGCGGTGTGTGGCTGGTTGGCAAGTGGAGTGCCAACGCTAGCGGGACGCGGAAATATTTGTGACCCGCATTGGTCCCATGACAGTTGGTATTAGAGCTAGGGTGCCCGTGATAGTGGTATCAAAGCTGCGCTCGAGTGAGAAGACCCTTTGTCAAAGACCACGCGTACCTTACAATCAGCAACCATGTGGACCAGAGTGATGGAAGCGTTGCGGGAGTGATTGGCTGTCCTAGAAGGCCACATTGTAGAGCTCAATGAACGAGCAAACCCGGCCGCTACGCTGGAACCTCGTGTTGCTGCCCTTGAGGATAATTTCGGCGAAGGCAACAATCTTGGATGAGCTGTAACTGATCTGCTGAAGGAGATCAGGCTTGATGTAGCAACCCTGAAGGATGATGTGGTCTTGATCAAGCGGCAACTTGTGTCCCAGGCAAGGCCATCGACTGAGCCTCGTGGGAAGATGAAGGTCCCGGAGCCAAAGGCGTTTGAAGGGACTAGAAGTTCCAAGGATCTTGAGAACTTCATATGGGATATGGAGAACTACTTCGCTGCTGCGAAGATCCCAGACGCTGAGAAGGTGATTATCACCACCATGTATCTCGCTAAGGATGCACAACTATGGTGGAGGACACGGGGCCAAGAGGATATCAGTGCTGGTAGACCCCGCATTGAGACCTGGGAGGCACTGAAGGAGCTGAAAGAGCAGTTCCTGCCAAGTGCCAAGCAACACAGTATGGCTTGCTCAAGATGCATTGGCCAAGCTGAGGCACAGTGGACCAGTGCGAGACTATGTGAAAGAGTTTAGCGTACTGATGTTGGACGTGACAGATATGTCAGAGACGGACAAGCTGTACACGTTCCTGAATGGATTGCAACCTTGGGCTCAACTAGAGCTAAGGAGGCAAGGGGTGGGAGACCTTCCTTCTGCCTTAGCTGCGGTAGATGCACTGCTGGACTTACGCATTGCTCGTGCCGAGGAGGGGAGCAAGAAGTCCCAACGTAAGGACAAGGACAAGAAGTCCAAGTCCTACATGAAAGGAAAGTCAGAGAAGGGCAAGGAGAAGCAGCTGACTCGACTAGACAAAGGGAAGGTGAAAGTGATCGAGGGTGCCAATAGGAAGAAGGACCCTCTTACGCATCTAGGCTGCTTCATTTGCAATGGACCCCACAAGGCAAAGGAGTGCCCAAAGAGGGAGGGGAAAGTTACTGCCTTGCGATCAGATGACTCTGATGATGACCCCGTGCAGCATGTTGCCCCATTGCAAGCCCTTGGCGCTATGCGAAGTGAGCGCCCAAAGGTACGCCACAATTTCCTATTTGTGGATGTGACCTTGAATGGTAGGCGGATGTCAGCCTCGGTGGATACTGGCGCCACCAACACATTCGTATCAGATCGAATGGTATGACACTTGGAATTGCAAGTGGAGCGCTCTCACAACCGATTGAAGGTGG